>JAWNPI010000103.1:18522500-19722500 GCA_035047625.1 Drosophila mettleri
TTCAGCATTCGAATTGCGATGCGATGCGATGCGAATGTCAAAGACAGCGCCCACTCGCAGCCGCATGCCGCATGCCGCATGCCGCATGCCACATGTTGCATATGAAATTTATGCAAATCTGCAAAACAGCAACAGCTGCCAATAAGCAAGCATAAATTATATGCGATGAGATTCAAGATCCTTGTTGGCCATTAGCATATAACCTGATGCCGAACAGATCGCGCGAGACAGAGACAGCGAGAGACAGAGAGAGAGAGAGAGATGCTGGCCGTCTCTGCTCTCCGACTGTCTGCAGAATGGCTTCATTTTCAACTGACACAATTAAGTGCTGCCTGCAACTTAGTGCATTTTATGAAACAATTCAAAAGTTTCTCAGGCTTCCGGACACCAGCTGTGAGCTGTGAGCTGTGAGCTGCGCTCGGTCTGCTCTCATTAGCAGCGAGAGTCACTCGCGCATCATTATAAGACTTGCCTCATTTTTGTTCAGATTATTAGCCTGGTTCTTAATGTGGGAATTGGCTGCGGGCTGGCATGCCGGAAGCTCGGCGCACCAAGTGTGCAAATCATTTTTTATGAAAAGTCAACAAATCGGCATGGCTAAAGCTAACGGTACCTTTAAGTGCCAGCAACTAACAATTTATTCGAAATGGCTGTTTATTTTGGCAACATTTTTGTTCTTGGCAACATGCTGCTGAACTCAATAATACATGAATATATATATTAGCAAAGCATTTACTCCGCAACAATTTACTTTACAGGCGCAGGCTTAGTTCTCAACATGTTGCTGTGTCGCGGGCTTTGCAACATTTGACTCGTGCGCTCTTTCAGCATGTTGCCGGTTAAACACCGGCTTATGCACGCAGTCTGCACGCGCTCTCTTCATCTGTCTGCCTGTGTCTCTCTTCTTAAACTCTCTTCTTTACCGTTTCTTTTCATTTTACTCTGTTTACCTGCAAGTGCAGCAACACATCAATGCAGAGATGCTCGACTGAACTCTTCAAAAATGCTGCAATGGGAATGGGCCAGCGGTGTGTCGACCTCACAATGCTGGGGTGTTGCGCTAATATAGGCGATTGGTGTTTTGGTCATGTCGAAGCCCGCGTTGCTATGCTGGCTGCCTGAGCTGATCGAGCTGGTGCTGACGGCGGCCTCAGCGACTATGGTTTTGCGGTTGTTTATGTTAGCGACGGCGACGCTGCTGTTAGCGACTGCAATGACTGCAGCGCAGCTGCGCTTGCGCTCGTGCCCAAACAGCCGTCCAGTGCACATTTCTATTTCCGTGCAAGTGGACGTCGGCGTCCTCGTGCTCACTACGTTACGTTTTACGTGACGCTTTTTAGCATCCGCAACGCGTAATTTCCATGCGCTAATTTTTAATTTTCTGTGGATTCTTACTTAAACAATAAATATCTGTGTAATTTTTGTGTACCGATCGAACATTTTAATATAAAAAAACTAAAATAAATTTTTATAAAATTTAACAAAAAACTCGAAGATTGAAAATTTGAAATTTTCTATTTGGCAACTGCTTTCAATTCCGTAAGTTATCATAAATTTTCCATTACTCAATTAATTTATAGTTTTTCGACTTTGTTTTTCGTGTTAAACAAGTTTGACCTTTTCTGCGTAGGAGTTTGTTTTTGTTTTATTTTTGGTTTTTTTGTCGTGTGGACACATTTATCTGATTAATTTCTTGACAGAAGGCAGACAAAAATGTTGACCGATAATTTCAAATTGACTGCAACAACAACAACAACAACAACAGCAACAACAACTGACAACAGCACAAAAACATGGACCATAACAATGTTGACCTCGTTTCGTGTGGCGTTGGGCATAGATCAAAGCCGTGCGAGCGAGACAGCTGCCATTACGCAAGTGACGTAACACGCGACGTAAGGCGGCGGCAGCGGCAGCGGCAGCGGCACACGACAATCAACGCAAAAGAAAATAAAGAAATTACCCAAAAAAAAAAAAAAGGAGGAAAAAAAATGCAATAAAGCAATTAAAATGTCATTGCTAGAAAAAAAAAGAGCAGAAAGAGTGGGAAATGGGCTATAAAAACGGATATGAAGATACGAGGCGATAGATACGGATAGTGTTCGGATGGAAGTCATAAAAGTTGCTGTTGTTGTTGCTGTTGTGCTTCTTCCCAAACCCCAGTGTGTGCAAGAGGTGTGCTGCCTGTTATTGTAATATAGATCATGCATGGAGCGCTCAGCGCACAGCAAATGGCTACAAAAGTGTTCGAAGATAACACCACAAACTGTGACGGCAAACGCTTTGAAGTGTGGCTCAGCACATGAAGTTGCTGATATGGATATGAATACTATATATATATATATATATATATATATCTGATAAGACATTTCTCTATAGTCCAAAATTGCCAATGATCCGACTCTGAGTTACGTCAAATATTTGCACTCGGCTCGGACTCTGACTTTTGTTGTTTGCGCAGCTAGAATTGAGCACCCTTTGTT
This sequence comes from Drosophila mettleri, assembly GCA_035047625.1. Classification (NCBI taxonomy): domain Eukaryota; kingdom Metazoa; phylum Arthropoda; class Insecta; order Diptera; family Drosophilidae; genus Drosophila; species Drosophila mettleri. The sequence goes on from JAWNPI010000103.1 coordinate 18,524,984, forward strand.
GTTGTTGTTGTTGTTGCTTTTGTTATTTCTATGCACAGCGCTGCATGCACTTTGAAACCTTTTTGGGTTTGCATCATTGTGTGTTTGCTGTGATTTGAAATGTTGTGAGAAAAGCAAATAATTGATATAACCAAGTGTCTGGCCATGCAGTTAGGAACACTTAAAAATTGAAGTTGAGCAACAGGTCAAATGTCCGAAAATACATATATATCTAACAGATATATCTATATATAGATATATATATATATATATATATATATATATATATATATATATATATATATATATATATATAGATATATATTTATATATAAAGTATAAAGTATATCTAACAGATATATCTATATATAGATATATAGATATATATATATATATATATATATATATATATATATATATATATATATATAGATATATATTTATATATAAAGTATAAAGTATATCTAACAGATATATCTATATATAGATATATAGATATATATATATATATATATATATATATATATATATATATATATATATATATATATATAGATATATATTTATATATAAAGTAATAAACTCTTCTTTAAGCGACTCAATCAATAATTTTAAAAAGTACATTTTTAGGAATCTTAAAATCCCAATTGTATAAGAATATTTAGTCTTCGCCAAATTCTTCATTAAAGTCTAAACTACATTTGACTTATCTCAACTTAATATTAGTTGACTTTATATTTATATAATATTTATCATAAAAATATATATGCACATATATATATGCGTGGCTATTTTCTGCTTCTTCTATCTTTTCGTTACATACATTTTCCTGAAATTATACCCTGAAAATCCATTTTTATTGTATACATTTGCACAACAAATTAATTACAAAATAAATGTAAAAGATTATTCATATAAAATTATATCATATATATAAAATATATATTATATATATACAATTATATATACTATAATTCAGACCAATTATGAAAACTCTATGACAAATTAAAAATAAATCTGAATTTATTAAAAAGTTTATTAAAATAAATATAAAATATGTAATTATAATTAATTATATTATATATTGCAAATATAATGTTATATTATTATCAATATTAATTATATAATAATATTAAATTCATTTAATAATTATATAAATTATATTTATTTTTATTCATTCAATTTTAATATTAATTAATATTTATCATATAATAATATATGTTTATATAATATGATATAAGATAAATATTAATTTATATTAATATATTTTTATATTTATTATTATTAGTTCTATAAAATAATGAAATTTATTTTATATAAATATAAATTCATTTACAATAATAATATTTTTATTTTTAAGTACTTTTTATTATATTTAATTTTTTTTTTTAATTTATAAGAGATTTATCATTATAAATATTAATATAAATAGTCTTATAAAATATAAGTAAATATATATACTTATAATAATTAATAATATTTATGTCAATAATGACGTTAGTTTTTATACCCTGAATCCATTGAAAATGGAAATTTCAGGGTATAATGTTTTTGTGCAAATGTATGTAACAGGCAGAAGGAGGCGTGCCACACCCCATAAAGTATATATATTCTTGATCAGCTCGACGAGCTGAGTTGAACTAGCCCTGTCCGTCTGTCCGTCCGTCCGTCCGTGTAAACACCTGGATTTCTGCAACCACAAAAGCTAGAGACTTCAAATAAAAAGCAAAATGCTCGATAATACCATACGCTGTACGAGTTTATTTTTTTTTTTCGATAACTCGTCCCATTTCTTTTTTATCGATAACTATCGAAAATATCGCTTTGTTTTTGAGGTCTGGCGTGCACACCGTTAAAGATAGAATCGTGCACTAAGCTGTGTTTGATTGCTATATTGAATCCGCACATTTTGTCATTTTTGGATTTTTGATGCCACGCCCCTTTCGCCCACAATTCAACAAAATCGATAACTCACGTATATCAAATACTAGAGACTTGAAATTTGGCAAATAGGTACATTTGGATGTCATAATCATTCCCCGAAAATTTCATTAAGAACATAGATCGAGAAAAAAAGTTATTAAACAATAAAGTTTGCATAGTACAGCCTCTGCTGCAGCCGCAATAATTCGCAGTGAGCATATTACGTGCATGCATATGTTTGTGTGTGTGTGTGTGCATGTGTTGTTAACTGTTAATGAATAAATGAAACTTTTTATGATTGGTATTACAGCTCAATGGATTCAGGGTATCTCTTAGTCGAGCAGTCTCGACTAGAGTTTCGTTACTTGTTTAATTATTAATTATGTTTTGTGCTTGTGACAATCCCATTTATTTATTAAATTTGTTAAATGTCTCTAAACAAACGGAATTTGCGCATTCGCTCAGCTGCGAGCTGCGAGGCTTGAAAATATTTCAGCAAACGTGCGGCGACTGTCGATATCTAGTTTATTTTCGATTGGAATGCTGTCTGAAACATTTCGTATATAAATATATAAATATATTTATATTTATATCCGTATACATGTGCACATATAGAACTGTCAGTCCAATCTGTTGACCAAAATCCACAGACAGCTCAATATTTTGACAGTCGAAAGCGCGCAAAAAAATACAAAAAGGAAGTAAACTTCTGCATGGCGAGAGCTCGAGCTCGAGCTCGAGCTCGAACTGCAACTGCAAACAATGGGAAACAATTTTTATGCATTTATGCAAAAAGTGAACCCTAAACTAGCTGCTGCTCCGGCTGCCACTGGCACTCCTTGCGCCTGCTTCTGTTTCTGCTGTGGGGGCGCTGTCAGAAAAGCGCGTCGCGTTCACGAAAACAAACTGGGTGAAACACCCAAAAGTCACACCATAACTGGAGCTACGAACGTGCTGCCAACTGCATTGCATGAAGCTGTCAGGCGAAGTGACGCACTGAATTATATATGGTTAGCAATATATATATATATATTTGTATATGAACAAAAAATATTCGAAAAAGCCACACAGAAAGAGCTGACAGAGCCAGAGCCAGAGCCACAGACAGAGCCACAGACTGAGCCAGAGACAGCGCCGCAGACAGCGCCAGAGCCAGCCCAGCGTGTTCGACCTTCAGTAAACCGCAACTAATCAAAATCGCTGCCAAGAAGACCAGAAGCGATTTTTGCTCTTGGGCCTGGTCAAGTTTACTTTTCATAATTACCGCACATTAAAGTCAAATTCAGTTGCAGATGCCAGGCGTTTGATACGCTCTGCCTTTGCCTCTGCCAGTGCCCGCCTCCCCAGGCTCCCCAGCCTCCCCCTCTCCCAGGCTGTGCCTTTAATCTGCGCTTGATTCGCCATGCAGACGCCTCTCCAGTTGCAGACCGCTCGGCCGGGCTTTGCTTTATTTTTAGACGTGCCTCCAGAGAGTCCAGGGCGCTGGTCATTAACTTCTGACGCGCACTGTGCGTATGTTTGGCATTTTTAAATACGAGACATAATAGAAATGTCAACAGGGATGGAGTTCGGCTGGCTGGTGGGTTGGTTGGAGGAGGGAGGATGGGCACTTGGAGCCGCAAATTGTCTGTTTGCAACTAGTTTAATTGATTTTAATTGCTCTTGATTAATGCGAGTGTGATTTGAGAGAATCTCATTTCCAGCTCAATGGAAGTGAAAAGCGGAAAACTTGATTTACAAAATGCAAATGAACAAGAAAAACAGAAACAGAAACAGAAACTTGGCATATGTTTGCGATTAACTTGTTTTAGGTCGACTCAGCACAAATCTGTGGGAAATACAAGATATTTAGAAATCGAAATGGGATTGAGAAATGTTTAAATAAAGTTTATATATATATGAGATAGAAAGAGATGACTTACTGAAGAATGAAGGTGAGATAAAAAGAGTTTATTTACTAGAGAATGGCTAAAGAGACGAGGCTAAGATATAGCCAAGGATGTGATAAAAATAGGTTGAATTTCTTTTTGATAGTATAAAATTAGAAAATAAAATTATAAAATAAAATTATAATTATAAAATTATATATAAGACTATATCATTTAATATATAATATGTTGATGATATCATATATTTTAAATTTATTTATTAACACATTCCAATTAGTGTATAAACTTGAGAAGTCATTAAATATGTTTAAGTACTATTCATCATTATGATGATATTCATATTGCATACATATTTCAAGATATTTATGATAAGATAAGATATGATATCAGATATGTTGTGATATAATGATATACTAATAATTTATAATATTATTAAATTAATATGACAATTAATGACTATTGCCTGAATATAACTATATTATTTCATATTTGATGTCAGTGTACATATTTTATTGAACTAAAATTTAATTAAATTAAATGAATACTAAATTAACAATTAATTAATTCTTATTTCTTTGGTGCTGCATTTTCTTTGAAAGATTTGAACTCAAATGAAGATCTAGAAATTCTGTTGTAATTCGAGTATTCTCTTTAAACATAATGTTCAGACTTGCCCCGATATGCTCACCAGAAGCGTGTCGAATCGGGAAATACTATATCAGGTCAAGTTGCTGGAGACTTGAAATTTGAAGCTTGGACACGAGTAGCCAAGCCAGAAGCACAAATAAATAGTTGATAAATATATAATGATAGTTCGCTGCGTATTTTTATAGGAGCTACAGCTTTACTATTTGACATTTAAGTAAATGCAGAACTTAAATTTATATTTAAAAAAAATTATTCACATAGTAATTATAGCAGTTAGCATTGAACTTTGAGAATTAACTAAAAGTAAAAATGACTATATAATTATTATTAATATTAATTATTTAACTTAAATTACTAGTTATTTAAATAATAATTATTTAGTAGTAATTATGCAGTCGTTGACGCTCAATGATCATATTGAATTAGTTGTTTCTTAAGATTTTGTAAACAATTTTTGTGCAGCCTAGAAAAGAATTGCTTTATTGAATATTATTATTATTACAGCTTACAGTTGATTTTGAAATCAAATTTTTATGAAATAATAAAATATAAAAAATATATATATAAATAAATAAATAAATTTTAAATATATAAAATATATTATGATAAATTATTAATCTTAATTTATCATAATATATTTAATATTTATTTATTTATTTATATTTGTTATATTTTATTATTTATTATTCAATAAAAATATATATATATATATATATATATATACATTACAGCTTACAGTTTATAAAATTTTTATTAAATAATAAATAATAAAATATAACATTATTAATCTTAATTTATCATAATATATTTTATATTTATATATTTAATATTTATTTATGTTTGTTATATTTTATTATTTAATAAATATATATATATATATATATATATATATATATATACATATATATATATGTAAATCAACGATATCATAGTATGTTAAAGTATTTGCAAATAATATGTATAATATAATAATATAATAACATGTATATAATATATATTTGCAATACGTACACAAATGCTGTAAGATTCAGTTGAGCAACTTTGCATATTATTTGAACTCTTCTTAATATGGTAATCATGCAAATATTATAATTTAATAATGTTTATGAATTACTTAATTCATCATGAGTTTTATGTGGAATGTGCTTTACGCGCTTGCTCCATAATTTATTCATTTTGGCTTTGAGTGCGGCACAAGTAGCGCGATTCGCTGTCAATATTAGAGCAGCTCTTAATGGCTGGCGTATGGCGCTACATATATAGACTCGATACATACACACACACAGATATCTATATATGTATATAGTATATGTCTGTGCGTTAGTCTATAAATAGTTGTCTGTGTATGGTGCACTTGGGTCAATAGACATTTTTACTGGTCACAAATTGTGAATTGTGAGTTGTGGGCGCATTTGCGCAGCTTTCAAGGCTACTTAAGAAACGGCACACACACACACACACACACACACACACACATGCACGTGCACTCTGTGTGTTTGTGTATTTGGCAATCAATAAGAAAAATGAACCGTACGACTGGCTGTGTATGTGTGTAGCTGTCATAATGTTGCAAGAGATGTGGCGACGTTGTCATTAACCCCGGCAACATTTGCGAGCTGCCGCCAAATGTCACGCTGACAGTTGCAAATTGTCAGACGCTGGCAACTTTGTTGCCGCAACATGCCGCCGCCTAATTACAAAGCTCTGACATTTTAGCTGCTGCTCGAGCCTTTTGACAGTTTTAGTTCGAGCAGCAACATTTATGGGACTCGAGCCTGGAACACACTTTTCGAGAGTTGATCGAACCGACTCGATGTCAGTCGGTTGTTGTTTTTATATTTTTTTTTTATTTTTCTCATATTATTATTTGTTTTAGGCCCAGCTACTGTGTCTCTGGGAATTGTGCGCTCGCACTTGTTGACAGTTTTTCCACCACTTCTTCTTCGTCTTCTTCTTCCTCGGTGTTTCTGTTTCTGTTTTGTAATAATTTATAATGAATGCATTCTGCTGCAGTTGCAACCCTTTTAGCTGCAGCCAACATCCATTTGTCGCTCGTCATGCAGTTAGAATCGTAGCTAAATGTTCTTGTCGAGTCACGCTCGGGGCGTAGCCAACAAATTGAGTCTAATGATGGATAACGCTGACACAGACCAGACCAGACCAGACCAGACCAGAAATGGAAATAAACCTCTATTGCACTTGAGCATTGGAAACTATTTTTGTGGCAGTTATTGAATGGTCATTGACATGAGCCCCAACAAAAGTGTCAACAAATTGATGGGAACAAATGTTTTAGGACTCGATTTGGGCAACTCTTCATATCATTTTAACGTATTTCTTCGAAAACATTCGAGTACTTACTGACTATCGATAGGCATTTGCAGCGGCAAGATTTAGATTTCAGGGAGATTTAGAAAATATCTAATATTTATAAGAAGAATATATAAGAAGCTATATCTATATGTGAATGTTGTTCCACAATATATCAATTATTTATTGATAATCGATAATAATTTTATAGGTAAGTCTTATCGAACAATATATCGATTAGTTTCTCGATAAATCGATAGCTTTAACTGCTTTTAAGACTAAACCTAACAATTCCTTGACCATCAATAGAAGAATTTAAGCAATTATTTAACAGCTTAATAACAGTAACATTTCGATTAATCGATAAATCTTTATTTTTGACTTTATTCATGGCAATTTCTAAAGAATAAATGGATAAATATGTTCATAAATCAATATCTCTAACTGCCAACAAACATTTTGTGGATCCTCATTAAAAATCTGTTTCTATTATATTATATTAATCGATAGCTTTGGTTGCGTATATGATTCTATGCCGCCATATATTGAGCATTGATCGATGCTTGAATCTTATTACAATTATTGACTCACAATTGTAACAATATATCGATAAATCGATACATTATCGATTGTTGCTTACTTCTGGTATACAAAATATCATTTAATAAAGAACAGTTTCATTATTAGGTGTCTTTTGGTCGTATGATATCACATCTATAAATAGTGCTTCTCTCATCCATTTTGACAAACCTTCAACGGGCTTAGGTAATTTACCTTTGTGTCGACCCAGCTCTGTAATCCCTGCCAAAGCTCTTACAACGCGCTTACATCATTGCCTCTGTTTGACAAGAAAATCGCCAACAATCGTTGGCTCAGTGGGTTAGAGAGCATTTTCCAAAAAGAAAAACAAATGGAAAAAAAAATAACAACTTTTGATTCATTGTTGTCGCCGGGCAGAGAAAACATAAATCATTTCCTGCTAGACGCGATCTATAGAACAAAAGAGGAAGCTGCAACTGGCCTGGAGAGCTTCGGCTCGGTTGTTTTTGAGTGTGACTTGATCTTCGCATTGATCCTCATTTAGGAAAATCGAAGTGCATTTAGTGTAAAATATTTTGAGCCGCCTTTCACATGACCTTTCAACTCAACAGTCGCATATTTGGAGTTTACATTTTCGTCGGGTCGTGACCGTTCGCCCGTTGCGGCTGTCCGGTCACCTATGAAGAGTTTTAATGATCTATCATTGTTGGAATGCCTTGCAGATGCGCCCACATCATGTGTACGGAAAGATTCTGATGTGAGACTTTCACTGCTAGGGAAAGTGTTGAGATTGATTGGAAAATCGAAACTGAAACTAAAACTGAGCCGATACGACTCTCGCTCAGCTCATGCAGCTTACAGGGTATCTGAAATATTGACTTGAAGTCAAGGAATTTCATAGTGTTGTGGCTCTAGCCCCAACCGCTCTGCTCCTTGGGTCGCTCTATAGGAGACAATATACCAAAATTGACGAAACACTTTATAGCTCTTTGTGCAGCTAACGGTAACGCTGAGAACTCTGAAAACATTCAATCATGCCAAAGTGCAAGAAGAAGATGTAGAAGAAGAAGAAGCACAAGCAGAAGAAGGCAAAGAACTGTCTATGCAAACTAAGTGCAGGTTCCAAGCGCTGATCTTTAAAAGAGCCGAACGGTCGGCGGCGGCGGCGGGAGAGAGGGAGAGAGAACAACGAAAAGAGGCCATCAAAAGGCGTTACAAATTTTGATTTCTTTTGAAAAGTAGCGACGCCCAGGCCAAAGAGAGCGACAGACACTGACAGAGAGCGCGCCAAGGGTGGGGGCAGGAGGTGGGCTTGCATATAGTAGAAAATATCAATTACAGCATAATTATGTGTGACGCACAATGGGTGCGAGGGGGAGGGCAAGCGTGACAGCTATGATTGATTTGTGGCTGTAATACACACACACACACACATACATAGAAAAGTGTATATAAGTGTAGGGTTAACTGAAAAGCTTCTCTGCACTCGCCGTTGAACTCTTGACACGTACCCAGAATCGAGTCAAAAAATTATTTTCGTTTGTCATCGTATAATTTAATTTTAAACGTTTTGATTGACTGGCCAAAACGGTACTCGCATCCTCAAAAGGCAACCCAAAACGCACCCCTCCACACCATACCTCGGCCGCCGCCACTGAAAGCTTCTCTCTGCTTGTAATTGCATATTAAACAGCATTTACCTAAGTAATGTTTACTCTTTTCATCATTCTTGTTGGCTCTCTTTAGGCAAACATTTACAGAACCGCACACTCTCGCGCCCCCTCTCTCCGCTGGCCGATCTGCGCTTGCTTTCTTCTCTTCTTTACAAACTTTTGAAGTCTCTTTCAATGTCAATGTTGTGACCTTTGTTAAGCATTTTGTTTGCTTGCGCTTGGCTTGTGGAATCTTCGTTAGTTGTCTAACCCATCTCGCACTGTTCCGCGCGCTCTCTCTCTCTCTCTCGCTCGCTCGCTCTACCTCATACTTTGCTTTCATTCAAGCAGCGCAAGTACCGTTGTAATTGTTGGTTACCAACTCGTCTGCTTCGTCTTCTTCTGCTTTCAAAATCAATTGCATTGTTGTTGCTAAATAATATTGCGCAATTTTTATTCCAAGTGCAGGGGAAACAGTTGCGTCTTCTTCTTTGTCTACTTCTACTTCAGATTTCAGTATGTGACAGCTGAAAAAGAAGAAGATGTAGAAGTGAAGATATGTAAAGATTCCAATGAGTGGAAGGGGAAGAGCGCGCAAATAGTCAATGCTAGGGCGTTGCTTATGATTGAAGCTGCAAAGCGCTGTAATTTAGCAAAGAAGTAGAGAGAGAGCGAACGGTAAAGGGTGTGAGTGTGTATTCAGAGAGCATTAAGAACTTAACTTATGCGTGTATGTGTGTGTGTTTATTAAAGAGTAAAGAAATTAATGCAAAGCTAAAAGTTGCTTGGCCTAGAAATAGATATCTTAGCATAGCCTAGAAGCGTGGCTGTGGGGCCAGTTGGTGGGTGTATTTGGCAAGACCTCAATACATTTTTTATTAGCTGTAAATTTTATTAATGTGGCAATAAATTTAAACAATGTGCAAGTAAACCAGACAGCAAGAGAGAAGGAGGGAGAGAGGCGATTGAAAGAGTGCTGGGAAAACGGGCAGACAAAGATGCCTGCCAAGCGATTGTAGGATGCAACAACAACAGCAACTAAATAAATAAAATAAGTTGCAATGTGGTAACAGAGGACATTTGGGCAGTGTGTCGTCGTCGTGGCCGGGATTTGTTATTGGGGGGACTGTGGCGTTGAAAAGAAATACACGAGCGTAAAATTTATTTAAGCCAAAGATAAGCGGGCAGCAGGCAGCTCCGATGGCCACAAAATATGCATAAAACACGGCGACACTTAGCTGGCCAAAATACGGGGGGACTCTGGGGCGCAGGGGTGGCGCTCAAGGGGAACAACAAGTTTTTTGCAGCGACAGGAACTAAATCACGTGTGCCGCTTTGCTGTTGTTGTTTGTTGTTGTTGTTGTTTATTCCTAACTTGACTTTGGCCAAGTCATGACGACAGGTTGAAAATGTGGCTAAACAACTCTTGGCCAAAGCTGGTTGAAGAGGCTGGCAAGAGAGGAAGCCAAATAGGCAGCAGCAGCAGCAGCAGCAGCAGCAGCATCATCACAACTGGAAGCATATCAAAGCAGCAGCTAGAGAAGAAGAAGAAGCAGCAACAGAAGGTGGATCCTATGGCGGCTGCTAAGCAGCGGCTTACACATGTTTGTTTGTTTGTCTTGCCAGCTACGGCTGCCGCTGCCGCTGCTGCTGCTGCTGCTGCTGCTTACCGTTAGAATCTATGCTGAGATTTTGCCAGCATCGAGTGGCGGACCCAGCATCTCGTGGCGAGTCTCCCTCAATGCAGTTGCTTTGGCATAATATCTAATAATGCATATAATTTTCACATGCACAGCGATATGAGCAACGTTGCCCAAGAGGCCAACTCATCGAAATTCAAAGAGCAGAACACAAGGAGAAGAAGAAGAAGTAGTAGTAGTAGTAGTAGAAATAGATGTAATGGTAGAAGAGCGTAAAATATTACGATTAAATATTGTAATCTGAGCGCACGGCTTAGATGTGTTAAGGAGGGCGTGAACGGGGGCTCAGTAGAGCAGCGAGACTGATAAAATTTACATTAAGCTTTAATGTTATCGCTCCGATCGAGTAATAAAGCAGCGGAGAGGAGAGGAAGAAGCGATAGGAAATGTATATGAATAAAATTGCTGTAGCTGCAGGAAAAATTGATGTGTGTGCGTGCTGGACTCGCCTGTGCTTGAATTGAGTACTTATACTCGAGCGCCCTTCTATGTGATTCTCATAAATTGAAGCTAACCAGTGAGTGTGACTGGGCAAAGTATATGCCAGAAATAAACCGAGCAAGATGGGAGAGAGCGTGAGTAAGGTGGCTAGTTTTAGATAGAGAAATAGATATATGAAAATATCTGTAATAGTGAGGAATAACAAAAAAACATTAGAGTTTTAGACTGCAGCTGAACATTTATGCATATTACGCGGCACTCTACACAATTCTCATGCATTTTATCATTTGTATTGTATGCTTCCGATGAATGCTAAAATGTTAAATAAAATAAGCTAAATCTGTTTAACCAGCTTAAGTTCTAGTTAATAACTATTACAATTCTATTGCCTCTACAAAATTCTCATGCATTTTATTATATATATTTTAGGCTTGAATTAGCAGGCTCCCAATAAATAATAAAATGCTAACTAAAAGAAACTAAATATGTTTAACAAACTTAAGTTCTTGTTAAAAACTAATAAAATACACTCGCCTCTCTATGCAATTCTCATAAATTTACGCAGCTGATTTCAAGCTGCGACCAGGCAGCTCAGATAGCTGTTAGTCGTGTAGACACGCTCATTAGATCCGCCTTCATTTTCATGGAATCTTATATAAGAAAATGAAACAAAATAAAGCTCAGAGATTAATAATGCAAAAAACATGGCACAAAATCAAATCACAAAATCACAAATGCCGCGCAGTCAATCATGAGATGTGGCTTTAAGCTGATTGCCATTGAGTCTGGGGGCATCTTCGCCTATATTTATGGCCCAACTTTTAATTATGGACAATTTATCAATGTAAAAGAAGCAAAAAATATCGCAGCTCTTGGCGCCGGCAAATGTTACACAATTTCCAAAATCTCAAAATCAAACTTTAAAACTTTCTTTTTGAGTGCACGAAAAAAGTGTTGCAAAGTTTTATTTAATATTTTTTGTTAGATTGTCTTAATTTTATATATTTATCAATGGATACATTTTTGATTTTTACGCATTTACCCACTGTGCGGGTAACATAAAAAATATATATTATTTTTGTGATTTTTGCTGTGCTTATAATTAATTACAACACCTCGACCCGACCCAAAATATATGTCAATTATAGCCAAAATAATATTTCACATTTTCGTTTTGCTACTCTTCCTATATTTTAAAGAGAGTTTTTTGTGTTGTTGCTTGTTGATTTTGATTGCTCCGCATGCCTCGCATATCTTATTGATGTAATAATTTTTAAGAAGACAATCACAATATTTCGAAAAATATTTTATTTAACTATAATAATATCAAAAAAAAAATATATAAATAAATAAATAAATCTGAAGCATAGTTATATGTCTAAAAACATATATATATTATAATATCAATTCAATTTTAACTAGGGTATATGTACTCAAAAAAAAAAAAAAAAATAAGTAAAATGTCCATTCGGTTATTCACTTCAAACAAAAATTTATACTAATAAAAAAAATAAATAGTATTATATAATAATAAAAAAAATTAATAATATAGAAATATACTGGAATAAAATATATATATAAAAATATATAACAATAATTCAACAATGAATAATTTTATTTAAAAAAAAAAGAAAACGCTTTACAAAAATTTAATATATTTATTTGTTGAACCGCTTAAAAATATAATAAATGTAATTTATAATAATTAATTTACAGAAACTATTTGAATATTAGTTTATAATAAATAAATATTATATTATACATATATTATACATTATAACTAAATTAATTATTTATGAAATAATTCTTTCTTCCTAAAAAGTTTCACACATAAAATATATTCGAAGCATTATTAATAAATTTATATTTATAAATATTAATTAAAATTTATTTTATTTTATATTCATTACATCATATGCCTAAAGAATTAATATTAATATATTTTATATTATTATAATAGTTCTTTGATTATCTTCGGCTTACCATTGTCGAAGCTAAGTCAAAAATCTTTTTTTATATCAACCATTATAGAGGTATCTTTTCTAAAAATACTTCAATTTAAGCCAACAATAAATAAGAATTCGTTAATATATGCATGCAAAGTCTGGCTCCAGTCGAAATTAGTTGCATTTCAGTTGTGGCTCTATGAAAAAGCAATTTAAAATTTGCGCTCAGCTTCTTGGCCGCCGCGCCCTAAATTCGAGTTGGCAATGCCTGAGCCTTGGCCGCCATAATCTTGCTACTAATCAGGAAATGTAGGCAAGCGAAAAGGAAAAACCAATAAAAGGCATTTCTTATCTAGCTGCTGCTCGAGCTGGTGCATAGCTGCAAGCCAAGAGGCTCTGGGCTTGGCATTTGGCTAACTGACTGGCTGGCTGGCTGGCTGAGTGGGCGCCGTGCAGAGACAGCCGGCCAGACAGACAGAGCGTACGACCTAGACCTTATCAATGGACCATGGCCTTTTGGCCAAGAGCTGACGTGACGTGTGCCGCGATAAGTCGAATCTCGAGTCTTGCATATTCAAAAGATGCTTTCGACAGCTCGATAAGAATGAGCATTGAACATGAACTCGCTATAAATAATTGAAATAGTTGCATACATTTTCCATATATACTAATCTATTCTGCTTCTTTCCTCTCTTTCCAGGTAATTACCGAGTGCAAACAAAATGTTAGCCATTAAACGTTTTAGGGGTAAGTTGTGGCCACTTTCTCAGTTCTCAGTTCTCGCAATTCGTAATTCGCAATTCTCAATTCTCAATTCTCAATTGTCGGTTCTAAGTTTCGCTTTCGCTAGAATATATTGTCTGGCACACCTGGAGCTCGTGTTGCCAACATCGCCAGCCGCAATTGCCGACATACTCCGGGCCCCGCTGTCAGACAGCAGACACGCAACACATACAACACAGCAACGCACGCTATCAATTTAACAGCATCTGTCTATGAGGCATGCACGCAGTTGCTGGCTGAAGCCGAGGCAGTTTGGGGCGAGTTGGGCTGGGAGGCAGGGGGCCATTGGCATTGCATTGCATTGCCCTCCCACACAGCCCTGCGCCCTGCACTGAAACTCGTCCTACGTCGCTGCGGCTAGATCTTCAGCTGCATTTTTCCAAGGAACCTGCATGCAGCATGCTGCATGCTGCATGCCTCGCGCATGCGCACAGCCCGCCTTGGCTCAGTCGCTGCATTTCTATTTATAGATCGGTCCAAGTTTTGCGCGTTATCAAAAGGCAGCCCAAGTCGCCGTTGTGGCGGCTGTGAAAATTCCAAAAAAGGCAGATGGTGCCACGCCCCCGCCGCACAGCCCATCGCCATCGAACGTTCTGCTGGCGTGTAAATAAATAAATAAATATTTTCCTAGCATTTTCCTATTGCCGTTGCCGTTGCCCGTTGCCCGTTGCCTGATGCGCCTGGCCAATTTCCCAGATAAAAAGGCGCAGCTGTCAACGCGCGCGAAAATAGCTTTGCCCTTTTATTTTGTTCCTTTTTGCGAGCTTGTAAATTAATTAAGCTGAAAATAATTTAACTTAATCCCAGCCCCAGGCTCAGGCCCAGGCCCAAGCCCGGGCCAAGCAACGACAAAAAAGAAAAGTGTTTCGGGCTGATACAATGCGGTCTTTGGTATGTGGGTTGCGTCAATAACCGTAGGGCGGGATTAGCACGTATTTGTTGGCACTCTCCCTCCCAGCCCCTCTCATTCTCTATTCCCTATACCCCACTCTCTCACTCACTGTCTTGACTTAGCGCCCGCGGCCAACGGTAGCCACGAATTGTTGTTGTTCGACGTCGTCGTCGCTCCATTTGCCCCGCTTTGCGGCAAATTCTCACATTTCGTGGCTTTTTAATGTGATTTCTGCTGTTGAAGTGAGCAAAGTAAATAAATAACAAAAAATTGCATTGCTTCAATTGATTTCATACTTGTATGAAGAGTTTCTTTTTTTTTTTTTTGTGTATAATCAGAATGGGAATTTTTATGAAAATATTAACAAATTATATTATATATATCAAAAAATATATTCATTACGCATAATAATTATTTAATTTTTATATAAAAAAAAGTATTAAATAATAAATTTATTTGCATTATTAACAATTTGATTTATATAAGAAAAAATTTCTAATTTTCTAATTATTTAGTTATACATAAAAAAGTAGTAAACTTTTATTACAATATTAACAAGTTGTATTATATATATTAAAACATATATTTTTTACTTATATTAATTATTTGATTCTTATTTAAAAAAAAAAAAGTATTAAATATTAAATTTATTTGCATTATTAACAATTTGATTTATATAAGAAAAATGTATAATTTTCTTATTATTTAGTTTATACATAAAAAAAAGTAGTACACTTTTATTACAATATTACAAATTAATTTTATATATATCAAAAAATATATTATTTATTGATATAAAATATTTTATATTTTATTTATTATATATATATTTATTTTTATTTAAAAAAAAAATATCAAATGCTTAATGTGTATTACATTATTAACAATCTGAATTAAATATATAAAATAAAAAATATATTTATTAGAAAATTATAAATTTTCTTATTATTTAGTTTATACATATAAAAAAGTATTGAACTTTTACTGCATTATTAACCATTTATTTTGAATGTAACAAAAAAAAAATATTATTTATTTATTTTATGTATGAAATAGTATTAAGTATTACATTTTAATAGCTTTATTAACAATTTATTATTATTATTTATTTTTTTTATAAGAAAAATTAAATATTAATATTAATATTAAAACAAATAATTACAGGAATGAATAGAGAACGATTAAGCTAAGCATAATCAAGAGTAGTAAGTGTTGAAACGAAAATTATAATAAGAATGGCAACTGCAAGCCTCTCTTAGCGATTCTCATGCTTTTCTATGCATTGCAGGCAGCACAAGCGAGTTGATGTTGATGCTTATGGTAGCCACAGAAGAGTCAGTTTTGCACTCATTGAGAACTTATTTCAGCTTAAGGTGTTTATGGACCTGAAAGAGCTTTAATGGGGTGGTGGCAGTAGAAACCAAGAAGCCTTTTCCACTAGATGTCTTAAAGTATTACAACTGTAAACTCAACTTTTATCAGAGCTATCACAGCTATCACTGCACTCTCCTAATCTATCAGCAACTTTTAATGATCGCTATACAGTATTGCTTGCAGGCAGCTTGGGCCAACTTGAATTTCTGCAACTCACAACTCACAGGTGGCATTTGCTTTGTATTTTTCAACCAATCTGAAAGTAAAATATCTAATTTGAATATACACCTCATATCAAAATATCGTTAGAGTTGTAGTCAAACTAATGAAAGCAAATATATAGTGCATATTTCAAATTACTGAAGTTAATACTACTGAGCCATGCCCGTTTATGTCTAGCTTCGAGTCGAGGCAGTGCTGCCTTCTGGCCCGAAATGACAAGTTGAGGCAGGCATTTGACTGTTGATTCAATGTTTGGCTAAGCAAAGCTGTTTAAAATGCGCTTTCAATGCTGTAATTACGACCTTTCACAATGGATCGCTGAGGCTGGACATGGGGCGGAACGTCAGACGAGAAGCTTCCGTCAGCCGAGGAGGACAGGGATGAGACCTGGCGGACAGAAATAATATTGTGATGTTTATATCAGTTTGCACTTTGGTTTTCATGCCTTGGCAATAAAAGAAAATGGTGAAAAGCGAAAGAAATGAATTACGGATGTTGGCCAAACTTTGAACTCGAATTCGTAGTGGCAAAACGGAATCACAGAGACAGCGTTTGGCTTGGCTTTGCTTTTGCTTTTGTTTTTGATTTGTTTTTTTTTTTTTTTTTTTTTTTTTTTTTGGCGTGGGTGGACGATTTGAATTTGATTTCATAATAATACACTCGACTCTGCTGGACTTGGACAGCGGCAGTTGGATTCGGAGGTTTTTTCCGTTTGTTTTTTTAACTTAACTATTTGGTTTGTTTGTTGAGCTGAAAGTGAAATGCATTGACTCGATTCGAGCCGGCCATGGTGGGGGCTGATGGGAGGAGGAGGCAGGGGCTCAAATTATCGCTTTATCACGATTCAAACGGTGCGACTTTCTTCTCGGCCGCGCGCAGCTTCATTTGCAGCAATAATTATGCAATTTGCTGCGGCTCGTTGCCGAGGATCGCATTGCATTTCGTATTTCCATTTCGGTGCGCTGCTGCCTGCTGCATGATAATTTTCAGTTGTTGCTTATAATTGTTGCGGGTGCATGTCTCTGGCGAGGTCTTTTCACGGTTTGACTGCGCTCGCATCGCCGATGCTTATCACTCGCTCCGCCATTCACAATTTCTTTTTGTTGTTAACTACATAATTGTGTATTGATCTGCTATGAGTTTTGTTTATGACAAATTAATTGGCTACAATTGTTAGCTGGAAAAGCACCCATAGCTCCTTAGCTTTCATATAAATTATCAAAACGAAAGAGAAAAAATATATTATTAAAACATTTTCACTCATTGAATGTTTTACAATTCATCACACAAATATTTGTGTCAATCTGTGGCGACAGTAAGAAACCAAAAAAAAAAAAAAGAAGTGTGTCAAAAAAAAAGTTGGCCAAAAATAACTCTTGACCCATTGAAGGTGCCGCCGCTGCCACCGCGCTGCGATCTTTCTGCGACGACATTTGATCGATCAGTTGAGTTATTGTTGCTGCCCTCTCACGTTGACATTGATGGAATAAGCGTCAAATATTTGCCAGACCCCAGGGCAAGCGCAGCTTTTTTTTCCCCCTCACAATCAGTAATTGGAGATGGGCCCTCCAGCGCAGCCCCCATAAATTGGCCCCTGGAAAGTCGCAGTTGCAGCAACACTTCCTGCCACAAATATGACTCAAAAACCTTAAAATACAAAAAGAAACGTGCATCGGAATCTGTGATAAACAAAAATATTCGCAAACGAAGCCTAGCGAGCCACAAAGCATCTTCTTCCACTCCGGGCACAAACTAACCGCGCTCAAATGCGCTTACTTTTTGCATGGGTATAGGAAATTTATTGGAATTAATAAAATTATTATTTCCGAGAGTAAATAAATTAATAAATATTTTTTAAGTAGTCAACTTAGTCATTAGTCAGCTTATTAAGTGTATCTGCTTTTGGTAGTTTTTAAAAATAAGAGGCTGAGAGCTTCTGTACCCGAATATAATAAGTGAGATTAATATAAATTTTGGTTCCGGCTTTTGCTGAGTGAGTGCGAGATGGAACCTAGGTCACTCATATAGGATTGTCATGGTATTCATTTGCCATACATATATGAGCGAACAGAGGTTGCCACTCACTCAGAGAGAGAGAAGAGCACGAGTTGGTGATAAAATATAATAACACACTGGGAACTCGAAAAAGAACTTTCGATGGAGTGTGCTCATTGTGAGAAAGCTCTTATGAATAATATTTGAGATGGATTCCATTTCCAAATGTCCAGACAGCAAAATGGCATCTGAAATATTTTATTTAATTATTTATTTTATTTAATATAAATATTTAATATATATATATATTATTATTATAGTATATAAACTTAAATCTATTTAAAATTTTTTTTGTAATGAAAGAAATTCAAAAAACCCTTGCTAAGAATCTGACTAACTATTTTCAATAATAATAAAAAATAATAAAGAGTAGAATTTTTTAGCACATTTATTACTTCAATTGAGATTAAATATATTTTTCTGCATAAATTAATACAGAATTAAATTTATTATTATTTATATAATTTTAAAAAATTCAGCTCAAATTAAAATAAAAAATATATTATAAAATATAGTTCTGTCCGATATTATTAAATACATAAACTATAAATGACTTTAAAACAATTCTAATAAAATATAACAAGATCTGCTCTAAAATCAATATGCTCAGTCAAAATAAGAGTATTTTAGTGGACCATCGAAAATTAACGCCGAGTCAACAAAAAAAAGCTAAAAACGTGCCGAACACTTTTCACTTAAACGCAATGCGCAATGCAATTACAACAACAACAACAACAACATAAACAATTTCCAACTATTTTCAGGCAAATTAAATTAAACAATTTAATGCGAATGCAATTTGTTGTTGTTATTGTTGTTGTTGCTGCGGCAAATGCGAAATTGTTTCAAATGGCTTAATTAATTTGCCCAATTTTTGGGGCCGGTACACATTTAACTTGGTCAACAGCGACTCGTTAACAATTACTCAACCGCGTCACCAAGCCCACAAAGAAACCTCGAAAAGCCCTACGAAACGCCGAGAAGCAGCAGACCAGAGGAGGATGAAAAACAAGAAAAAAAAAAAACTTTAGAGGGGCTACCCCTACTGTGCACCTCTATAACTTGTAGTCGCCCACGTTTTCAGCTCTTGTTGCTGTGAAGTCTCGACTTAATTTGATAAGATTTATTTGAGCCAAGTTTTGTGTATTGAGAAATCTTTACGGCCTGGCCCCAATAAAAGAAAAAAGAAACACAACTACAACAACAACAACAACAGCACAAAACCTAAATCCCAAATAAAATCAATGAAATAACATTTAAAAGACAGTTAAAATAGAAATGTAAACGACGAACATTGATAAATGGCCAAAGACCACAAAGACCACTAGAGCCCACCAGACATTTGCTGTAGGTGTACAAAATCGATGTGAGAACAGCTACTGATTGGCAACCGAAAGACGAGTCTATAATTGATTTATGCCATAAAGTGGCTTACATATTGATAAGAGACGCATATGTAAATATATAAATAGATATGTGTGTGTTTTGATATATGTATTTCATTTCTTTTAATTGTATTAGTGCACAACTAAAAGAAATGAAATGTAGTATAATACGAGAAATATACTAAAACTGATTATATCTGGTCACAATTTGCATTAGTTTTTTATTATATATTATATATTATATATTATATATTATATATTATATATTATATATTATATATTATATATTATATATTATATATTATATATTATATATTATATATTATATATTATATATTATATATTATATATTATATATTATATATTATATATTATACATATATATAATTTAAGTCTTAAGCTTATCTCTGCTGCGCAATATGGTCTAGCTCAAAGCCGCAAATCGGCTTTACAGCCAATTTATTTAATTTAATTTTATTTTTTTCTTTATTTCTTTTCTAATTTACGAAGTTTAAGGATTATTCTATTTCAAGTATTTCTTTATTTATTGTTAAAAATAATAAAAAAAATAAAAATATACAAAATCTTTATAATATATATTAAATATGTATGTATATAAAAATGTCTTGTCTTTAAGAGCGATAAAAAAAGTTTTCTAAAAGACAAATACAATAGAATATCTTTATTCTGGCAATAAGTGACAAAAGTGTCTTCAAAAGTTTTGCCAAATTGAATCTAAAGTAAACATAATTTTCTTGAAACCGATTAAGTAAATATAATAAATAAAATGACATAAGTAACATTAATATGATTTTAGTAATTGTTACAGAAAATGAAAATTGTAATATTCCTTGCGTTAAGCTTTCTTTATCATGGTTTCATCATTTTCAATAAATTCAATCTCATTTATACTTTAAGCACTCAGAGCGAATTGCAGCCTCGCTTTGAGTTTATTGAACTTTTCTCTCGCAAATTTCTCATTTCTCATTTCTCACAGGAATTTTTTACTACAATTATTTTTGTTTTTATCGAATATTTATTTTCTCATGCAAATCCTTTGTTAATGTGAAAGTTACGCCGACTTCTCCATTTTTAACTGCTTTTCGATGTTTTTAAATACATTTTTTTATATATTTTGTTTATGCCAATCGACAGCGTTGATCTCTGCTGTTAAGCTGTGTTTTTTTTTTTTTTTTTGTGCCTAAATAGCTACGGTTCAAGAGTTCATTGTCAAGTCCAATAAAATGTTCGAATGACACGTTAAGTGTCAGCCACTACAAGAGATCCGCCGATCTGTGCTCGACTCGTTTGAGAGGCCGCCAAAAAAAAAAGCGAAAAAAAAATGCAGAAACAACTGAAATAAAAGTGAACAAGCATGGCCAAAAATGTTTTTTAGCCGCTTGACTTGAACCTGAACCACAGGCTACTCTACACACAGCCAGTCGACCTGCTCTCCTACCTCTATCCTAGGCAGCCCTCTCTGTATGCCACCCAGCGCTGTGGCAGATGTTTCCCTTTTTGTCAAATGATGATAAATCGTGACCGGCGAGCGCTTTAGTGAAATTTTCTCTAACGCTGCCCACTACAAATTTCTATCTATATGGTTTTGCATACCCTGTATATAGTCAAGTAAAAAGGTTTGATGGTTTTTTTGTTATTATATAGATTTGGCTGAACTATAAATTTTAGATATTAGTGATGAGCTGCAACAGCTGATTCTATCTAGTATTGTCTTCAAGTCTATCTAGTTATCTAGATAAATGTGATTATCTCGACAACTACAGATTATAGAGACAACTAATTTTATTTTTATATTCTTGTCTATTATTAACAGCATAGGTCTAAGATTTTTGCCCAATAGCACATACCACTTACATAATATCGATAAATATTGATATATGTACTTGGGGCTTAAGAGTTATTTAAAAAAGCCACTCAAAAATTTATATTTCTTAATTTTCTTTCCACTTACTAAAACGAATGCATTTCTAATAGTAGAAAATTATCTCAGGTCTCTAGCGTAACACTCAGGCAGGGTAGCTTCTTGTACGCTATTTCTGATTAGATCACTCTGACTATATTTTTTCTTTTGTTCATCTCTTTGGCCTGCTGGCTGTGCTCTTTATTACCACATTTTCATTTGGTTGACGAGTGGAACAGCTTTTGGCCCAGCTGTTGCCACACGTAGCTACCAGCCAACGCTTTCCTTTGCTACTTATGGCCAAGTTAGTAGCCTTTTACTGGCTCTGCCGCGCCCGCCCCAACATTTGACATCTAAGTGAATTTATGTAGTTTTCATGTTAACTTTCGTTGCGCTGCTTGGCCGAAAATCTTTTGTGACTAAGTGCCTGGCAGGCGACTTTTGCCATACCTGACGATGCCATCATGATTTATGCGTGTCGGCACAAGTATATACATATGTATATGTATATGTATATGTATATATAAGATATATATATGACACTCTCATCCTTTGGTACCACTCCACAACTTCTAGGCGTTGAAATTAGGCAGCAAATATAATTTATGTGCCTCGTTTTGGGCGCCAGCAGAAAAAAAAAAACTTTAACTTAAAGCCACGTCTTGCCCTACTTCGAGGGGGAGTTTAGCCCACAACAGTTATGTCGGCTTTGATTTAAATGCAAATTTTTTTGGCAGCCTCTTAGGAAATGTCAACGCGAATCACGATCTGTTTTTTGTACCAAAGTCGAGCAATTGCAATTTGAATTTGCTTATGATTCATGAATCGCCTGCATAGAATTTATTATAGCTGTGGAATGTAGCAAAAGAAATGCGTGCGATAACATAAATTGGCTCATATAAGTAGATGATATTAGATGATGCATTAAGAGGCCGTAGTTATATAAAATGATTCTGAATGATTCAAATAAATATTCTGCTAGATTGCTAGTTATTATATCTCCTTTACATTTATAATTAATTTTATATTACATTTAAATATATAAATATAAATAATATATAATTAATTATGTTACTTTAAATGTAATATTTATATGAAATATAATAAATTGAATTGCATTTAAATATAATATTTTAATAAATATAAATAAATAATATTAATGAAATGAAATATATGTTGAAAAATATTATAAATTTATTGAAATTGCAGAAACATCTTTTATACTTTTTAAATAATTTCTTTATTTTTTCTATAATTTTAACAACTATATTTTCATCAAAATGTTTAGTGTGTCATAGACTAGACAAAGTAATTTATATGCATATATATTTATATAAATATAGACTAATAAAACAATTAAAATACTTTCTTATACTAAGCATATATGAATAGATTCTATAACAATTAATAATATTATGATCTTAATCATATATAAATACTATATACTACATACTATATAGAAAATAGCAAATAGACAGTCAATATTTCACATGTTTGTTTTTTTTTTTGTTTATTATATTTTATTGTTTATCTGCTTTCATTGATCTTTGCTTGTTGGAAATTTCCAATTAGCTTTTAACCCGATTCAAGGTTTTATGATTTTGACAACAATTTTGACGACAAATTTCGTGCTAAATAACAGTTCAAGTTCAGCTCCCACACACACATCAACAGAGTTAGACTGAAACACGTGTTATCGATAACAAGTGACTGATTAAATGCCAGAGTTATCGAAGCACTTGAAAATCGAATCTTGCTTCCACTGCGACAAGCGGCTCATTTAACATTAACAAGTTAATTTGTCTCAAAATACAAATACCGAATGCTATCTGCGGCCAATTGACGCTGTAAAAAGTATCTGAAATATGCGCAGTATCTGTGTATCTTTGTATCTGTGCATCTGTGAGCGCGACCTTGCAAGGTAACAGTGGAAAAAGCAATCAGCCGGCGTGAAATGAGTAATAAATTAGCGCAAATGCAATACAATAAATAAATAAATGGAAGACACGCACACACACACACACACACACACCAACACACACACATCGACAATAATAACAAATGAAACAAGAGCGAGGAATTTTTTAATTTAGATAATTGAAATCGCGCTGAATGAAACAGTTTATTTATTATAAACAATAAAAGGAACAGACCAACTCAACTCAATTATTGACAAACGGAAAAAAGAAATATAAGAAAAACCGCAAAAATTAACTGTTTAATCAGATAACGCAGCTGTCTTTAGTATTAAAACAATAACCACAGTTTTCACAAAAAAAAAAACTGAATATGAATAAATTAAATAAAATATTGCATTAAGAACGCATTCAATAATTCCATTTCCATATGATTCACATTTCGATGCAATATTTTCGGTCCTCTCGTTGATTGCGACATTTTGATTCACATTTCATTGCGGCTTTTTCCACATTGATAAATATTTGATTTAAATAAATTGCATTCACTTAATGATAAACAACAAAAAATTATGAGTCACACGCACGCGTGCACTTACACACACACACACACATTGATTTATTTACAATTGATTTGAAATGATTTTCCATAAATATATTTCATAAACGTGATTTGCTTCTGATTGATTTGCTTAAAAGATTTTATATTAAGAATTTTATAGATTTTTTATTAAAATTATTTTGTTTTGCATTTTGATACGCTTTATGCTTGAGGCTTATTAAAAAAAAAATAATAAATATTTGAGATACTTTTATTATATATCTTTGGATTAAAAGCGTAATATCTTGAGTCTTTGTGTTAAAAAAATATGATTTCATGCTGTGATGAGTTGAAGTTTCATTTTAATTTTTGAGCTCATATTAAAAAGTTTATTTATATATATATTAAATATATATATAATAGATATTTCAAAGTTCTATAAATTTCAGTTGAATTTATTATCAACTGTAAATTTTTGTTTATATTTAATTGGAACGTCACTGAATTGCGTCAACATGCCAATAAATCAGATATTTATATAAAAACAATTAAACAATTTAGTTGTCAGCTGCAAATGTCAAAACTCATTTCGATCAGAACCCAAACAAAGAACAACCAAAGCTAATTAATGGAAAAAAGTTCGCACGACAAGTAACAAAAAAAAAAGCGAAAACATTAGCTAATTAAAAGGCTAAGGCAAAGGCAACTGCAACAATTTCGGCACTTGCTGGCTGCGAAGGGGAATTGCAGCGCAACCCACCCACAATCGAGTCGAGAAACAGAATCAAAGCCCAAGACAAAGACCCAGCCCAAAAGCAAAAAAAAAAAAAAAAATTGCAAGCCCTGCAGTTTTTCACGCCCCTTTAGCACACTGGCAATTGTTTTCTGTTTTTCATTTATATTTTAGATATGGCTAGAAATCTCATTATGAGGCAGCTCCGCTGCGCTCGTATAAGGTGTGTCTTCGCCATCGTCACTCGCCGCCACGCCCCAAATTCAAAGCTCTGTGTACTTTCTAATACATGATTTAGGAGTCGACATCGAATTCGATATCGACACCATGTGAACTTGGCCAATTCGGCGATTGTCAAACGAATGTCGAATTGCCAATTTATAATGTAAACGGACTCCAATCGGACTCCAATTGGACTGTAGCTCCTCTAGCACTTTACTTTGTTAGCAAAGGTCATATGGCCGCCTAACAAGCCCAATTTAATTCATTTAAAAACCCCCAACAACAACAACAACGACAACAAAATATCGATTGCTAATTTATGTTTATTGTGCATTATTTGTACTAGACAATAGTTGAATGCGACGCGAGGTTCCCTTTGGCAATGCGAAATTGAATTTTTATGCACTTCAGATATCTAGATATATTTTTTAATGTTTTTTTAGTTGGCCCACTGATTGAAATTTATGAATCCTTAACTCTGTTTTTTTGTTGTTCATTTTTTTATTATTATTTGTGCGTTCTTTATTTTTTTAGTTTTTTCTTATTTATTTTTATGTTTATTTTATGTGAACTCTGCGTGCAATTCGCATTCAGTTTTATATTTATGTCATTTTAGTTTTTTATAGCAATTTTTAATATATTTTTATGGTGCTTATTTATGTTTATGTTTTCATTAGGCTACGTCAGCTTTATTGTTAATGATTTTTGTTAAATATCATTCTTTCTAAAAATCAAAACACAGTCAAGAGAGCACCTACTTTTGACATAAATTTAAATATAAATTTCAATAATAAAAAAAAAAAAATAAAATAAATAATTATATAGAAAAAAGCAAAAACACTTTAACAAGACACTGAATGAATTTATGCAACCCGCTCATAATTTGGCCAGCAAAAAAAAGTCTTTAATGAGCCGCTGCGGCACTGACTTGACCGCTCGGCTAGTTTTAGCCTTTTATGGCCTGTTTTTGGCCATTTTTATGCAAATTGAATAACAATAAATTTATGTCAATGCCTAACAAATGCGACTGTCAAGTGCAACATGCTCCATTGTGAACTTAATGTGAGCATTGTGAACCATTTTCGTGGCATCATAAGTTTGCTTTTTTTCGCATTCAAGCTGAACTTTGTCATTTGCCCAAGCCGGGAAAATCAAGGCACAGACAAAAACTCAGAGAAGACGGAGCAAAGGAAAACACTATCAACCGATGCGCTTTGATTGACTGCCAGAAACTGGGCAATAAATTGCCACGAACTTTTTATGCTCTTCATATAATCAGTTTATTTATATTGAATTTAAAGAGTATTTATGACTATGTCATCAGGGATAAAGCGTGATTTCCTGCTTGTGAATAGTTTTTGCCCTCAACTCAGGATTAGACATAACAAAGAGAATGAAAAGTCTGGCGAAAACTTAAGAGTAACAAAAAATTATCTTTAGCAGACGACATGAGTAAGTATGGAGCTAGACGAGATTATAATTTAGATAAAAGAAAAATTAAGTAAATTTGATCTTAGCAAAAAGTGTGAAGTAATTTTACCTATTTAACGGTTAAGCACCCAAAACGAAAAGGAGAGAAAGAAATAACAGAGAAGCGAAAATCTAAATATTAGCTCAAGGCTGAATCAATAAATATTTAATTATAAGTTACTTGGAATAAATTAGTATTATAATTAATATAAGGAGGGAGAAAAAAATAGAGCTAGAGTTATGAGAAAAAAAAATAGAGATAGCGATATAAAGAAAGGAAGATAGTGTGAGAGACAACCAAAGGAAGAGAAGGAGAGGGAGTTGAGAAAAAATACAGAGAGAAGCATAGAGATAGGAAAAGAGCTAAAATTAGAGGTAGATATAGAAAGAAAATTATAGTAAATGAGAAAAAAAGAGGAAAAGAAAAAGAGAGACAGAAAAACAAAGTGATGTGGTTCAAATAAACAGTTAAAATAATCTTAAGAGCTTCTTAAACAACTGCAAATACCAAATATAGAACATGACAAAAGATCAACCAAAACAAGAACTCAAATGGCAAAGAGAAATCAAAGAAATAAAAAACATTTGCCAAGTTAGAGTATGTAGCATATGCAAATGGATCTATAGGTAGTCTCGTATAGCCCTAGGGTAGAATTTCGCGCTTAATGTCACATGTCAAATAATTCGCCTTTAAAGTTTTGCCGCAAGCCGTAAAACAAAACACGAACGCAATTTGCATTTGGCGCCGCAGCTTCTGCCGCAATTGAAGCAACGTGTGGGGCACGTAGATACTATATATATAGATAGATAGATAGATAGATAGATACATCTTGATATTGGCATATGTATGCTTTTGTCATGCAATTTCGCAGAGCTCCTGCAGCTGCCTTTGATTGATTTGTTTTGCCAAGTGACGCACAACATGTCAAGATAGCTGCTGATTGGAATGGTATGGAATGGGAATGGGAATGGGTATGGGAATCGGAATGGGATTGATGTGCGTCGTGTCTCAAGTGGA
This sequence comes from Drosophila mettleri, assembly GCA_035047625.1. Classification (NCBI taxonomy): domain Eukaryota; kingdom Metazoa; phylum Arthropoda; class Insecta; order Diptera; family Drosophilidae; genus Drosophila; species Drosophila mettleri. Next base: position 18,552,544 of record JAWNPI010000103.1, read on the forward strand.
ACAAGGTCTTCGGAGAGAAAATATTATTCGCACTAAACGCGCTGACACATTTTAATAGGCAGCTGCTTTGCATAAATTTATTTACATATGCTGATTAGAGCGGGAAAGGGAGCCGAAATTAAGCCAAGGCGCACACATTTGGTATCCATTACGGATGCCGAGCGAGGGGGGCAGATCTGTCAATCAGAAAATCAAATGAAAAACATAACTCAGCGAGAAGTCGCCCCCAGCCTTTGATAAATGACAAGGCGAAGAAGACGAAGAAGAAGAAGAAGTAGAAGAAGAAGCTGAAGAAGCAGAAGGCATGAAAATATGTTTCTTTTGGGAAAGTGTTTTTTTTTTTTTTTGTGGGTTCTGTGTGAAAGTTGTAGACAAAAGTAGAAGCAAAGAAAGTTGCCTGATAATTGGCCAAAGGTCGTGAATATCTCACAGACTCTCGGTAGATTATGCAACACGCTTTATTTCCCTTCGTATCGCTTCAGCATTCTAGAAAAAAGTTAACAAAGTGAAAGCTAACAATAAAAATAACAATTTTGTGTACTCATCCTAATGCACTTTCAATTTCGAAAAAAAAAAAATGAAACAACTTAAAAATATTTTGTTGCGGGTGGAAAATTTCTCAATTCCCAAATAAACAAATTTCCAGCTGGGAGGCCTGCAGAGATGGACCGGCGAGGGGGAGTGCGGGAAAGATCTTTATCAGCTCGCTTTTAAGCTTTGAGCAGCTCTCTGTGGACTCTCGAGCTTATTACAAATTCTAATCACATGCGTTTCGCTTACACACACACACACACACACACACAGAGAGAGACACGGACAGGCATAGTTTCTTTGTGCTGCTCGTACATTGGCCTGTCGAGTCGATGAGGCTGTCGCTTATCGATTAATCACCAAATTAAAAATTACTAAGCCTAAAGCGTGGAACGTAGCCAAAGGCATCATAGCTTCCCCCTGCACCGTCCCAGTTGCTTATTTCTTCTTCTTTTTACATTTTTGGCACTCGAATATCTTGGAAAACCGCACTAATTATTCGAATTGCTTTTAGGCTTAATTCATAGCATGAATTGGCTATTGTTCCCAATGAAATTCCCAGTTTCCTTTTGTTTCCAATGTCAACACTCATCTAGCATTATTTACGATAATTGCCATGAAATTCCAAGAAAATAGCAAACAAAGTAATTGAAGCATGTGTTACATCAGGCCCAGCGCCCAGCGCGATTTAATAAAATATAGTAAATATATGTATGTGTATGTGTATATATACACACAAACATATATAACAAAGTCGTAAATTCATTTAGTTTTGAGCAAAGGGAAATCGAATATATGCAAATATTGTGTGAAGCAAATAAAGAATATTTATGCCCTCCGTCCTCGGGATGTACTCGAAATGCTCATAAATAACACTTTGAAGCGCCGCCTGGCGGCCAATTAAGCCACACTGCCAAACGAGTACAAAGTTCAATTCGATATCAATTGGCGTGCGTCATTTTCATTGGGCAAATTAATTTAATGCCCAGTAAGAGATTTTCCAATGCTTATCACAAATTTGTCATCAGCTCGTTGTAATGCGATCACACGCACACACACTTAGGCACACGTATGGGAAGTTTAGCTGGAGTCGGAGAGCACACATGCTGCTGCTACTCATAATGAAGTTGAGCGTAGCTTGCAGATAATGATCAAGCGGACCACGCGACGGGACACCAAGCCACAGACACACACACACACACACACACACACACAGAAAAGAATTGCAAGCGCCGCGCTATTCCGACCAGTCTCTCGCTCTCTCTCTCTCTCTCGCCTCTGCTGATTCGGCAGCGCTCAGCTGCTTGTCAAACAAGTTGCGTGTGTAGTCGACTGCGCAGACATATCGTATCGGCCGGCGCAGTCAGTTTACTTTTGGCGCTCGTCGCGTTCACAACGTTAAGCGGGCACACGGAATAGGTGGCATACCACGTAGGTGTAAACTTGACTTTGACTCTCACGCTCTCCCACACCGTAAAGTGCGATCGTGTATGTGTATTGCTGCATGTGTTTTGCGTGTGTGTGTTTGTGTGCAGTTCATTCGAATGCTCGTTCACTTGCAGGCTGACCGTGAAGTTTGTTCTTTTTGCATGTTTATAAGCTGAGTAACTGTAACTGTGCTTTGTTGTTTGTGCTTTGTTTTTTTTTTTCGTTTGCTTTTGCTTTTGCGCTTTAATATTGCCGCTCTGCACACTCCGCCAAGTTCATTCACGTTCATTCACGTTTCATCACCGCTGGCCGTCTAATTAAATGTAATGCAACGCAAATATCGAAATCGAGTTTTGAGCTAATTGCAAATTTAACAGCATTATTTATTTGTCTGCTTGTTGTTTTGGATAGGTTCGTTTTTTCGGCATTTCGAGTTCATATCCATATTCATATCCATTTCCGTTTAGCTTTGCTGTGCATTCGAGCGCAACAGTTAATTGCATTCATTTATTGTTCATGCAAATTGTTTAAAACACTTGAAATTAACTCTTGATGATTGTCTTCGAAGAAAGTGAAATCTCTAACTCTCTGCCCCGCTGTCTGTCTCTACGAAAGCCACAAATGGTTAATACCATAATTATGTTAATCCCAATAACCGTTAAGTGTTAACACAGTTTATTCGGTAACAAAGAAAAATAAACATAATAATACTGAAATATATCTATAAAAAAACCCTTAAATTGCAAACAAAACGCAAACTGTTTAAATATTTTCGTACAAAAGCGACAGATATAAAATAAATAAATAATTTATATAAATAAATGATGTGTGCACAATTTATGCAAAAACGAAAGCCTCGAACGCTTAGCAAAAGCTTTTAGAAAGGTACGTAAAGCCATCAAAAAAGAATGAGTATAAAATGAAAGTAAACTAAAAGAAATTTACTTTTAGAATAATTGATATAAAAATAATAAACAAGTAAAATAGAGATTTTTTAAGAAAACGTTCCTATTTTTCTGATTTATTTAATGTTTTTTATTAAAATTTTTCAAGACTCCAAGAGCACAAACGTTTCAATAAAAACTAATTAAACGAATAAAATAATTTCTATTTATTTAAAAAAAAAAAAATATTATTATTTATTAATAATGTTTATTAAATAATTAAAAAATTATTTTTATAATATTAGAGAATTTAAATCAATTTATTTTAGTCGATTTTTTAAACGAAAAATGTTTATAAATTTAAATTTTAACTCTCAAAACAAGAAATTGGTCTATAGATAATATTTCTCATTGCTTATAGTAGGCTCTCAGCTCTTAAAAGGAGTAAGAACTCATAGTGAGCTAAAAACAAAGTAGTAAAAAAAATATACTAAATAAAAACAATTTGTCATAAATATATAAAAAAAAATGTGATTAATACTCATATTAATAAAATAAATAATAATAAATTGATAAATTAATATTATATAAACAATTTAATGTATTCCAAAAAAAAATTGTGTTCATACAGAGAATCATATATATGAAAGTTTTTAATATATGAGCTGTGCAATAGAATCTATACTTCTTGAAAATATTTTAAATATAATCTCAAATATTTCACTTTCATAATTCATATTATTAGAAAGTTTATAAATTATGAAATGACATTCTAAACATTTCCGCGCTCTTCTTCTTGATTAGCTTTAATCACATTTCGACGCTGTGCTCTGCATGGCCTGAACTTTAAGTGAAAGCTCTTTGGAGCTGAGCTACTATTACTATATTGTTCGTGTTCCTTTAATGATGTTAAATTGAGACAAGTGGAGCGTTCCTTGTATTTTCATATGCATATGTATGTACCATAGCATTAATTTTTTGTCTTTTCATTGTTGTTCCACTGACTTCCTCTGTGGCATTTCCTTAATCTTTAGCCCACTTTGTGATTCTATAGCTCCCTCTCTCTCACTCACTCGATCTCTGAACAGTCAACCACAGACCGACAGACCGACAGGCAGACAGGCAGACAGACAACCTTTCACACTTTTTGTGGCTGTAAAGTTGCCTTGTCATGGACTGTGAGGGCAACTCTGGTCGACATCATTTGTGACACATTTTCATAGACACAACAACTCGCGTGTTCTTCAGAGACAAAGAGTTCGCATTTGTATGCCATTGGCAAATATTTGCTGGCCAAAATACCAAAATGCTGAACTACTTTCGAAAGGGAATTAACATACATACATATATTTTGTGGTGTTAAGGCTGAGACTGCCTCAGCCTCTGCCCCTCGATTGGCCCCATGTGCTCTTTTCATTGTTGTTGTTGTTATTGTTGTTTTGATTTCTGCTGTCACCAAATGCATTCGCCACAATACAATAAAACGCACCATAAACATTTACCTACTTAACTTAGCCAGACGCCCAGTTGACAGTCGCTCGACTTGCGTTTGCTTTCATTCAAATATTTTGCATTCAATTTGTTCACACGTGGGCGTGATCCAGGAGGGAGGCGATGTCCGATGCGCTTTGCCATTTTACATATGTGTGCAACTTCGACAGTCCAAAAAAAATCAAAAAATATTGAGATGGACTGCTAAATACTCTATTGAATAATATTAGAGCTGGAAGATGAAATTGAGTTGGAAGAGCTTAAAGATGAAGAGCTTAGATAATATAGAATGATAAATATGAGGAGCTTAGATATATAGAATGATCAAGAGAAATTCATTTGACTATAAAATATTAAAATTAAAATAAATTATGAAATATAAATAAATAAATTATATTATATTAATTTTGACTTCTGTTAAAATAAGTGAGGAATTTATAAAGACTTCTACGTCGTAATTAATATGAATAAATAATAATAATTATTAATTAAATCTAATTTTTAATAATAAAAAAATTAAATAAATATAGCAAAAAAGTATTTAGATTTATTTACAGAAATTAGAGTCTTAGCCAAGTTTTCTAGCCTCATTTATTTTTGTTATATTTTCAATTATTGAATATAGAAATAATAATAATTATTAAATAAATCTATTTTTGAATAATAAAAAAAACTTAAATAAATGTAGCTACAAAATACAAGATTTATTTACACAAATTTGAGACTCAGCAATGAGGGCTTTTCATTGTGTTATATTTTGCATCCAATCAATATACTCATTTAGCAATCTCTCTGTGCGGAGCATCAAATATATACGAATTTCGAAAAAGAGGCCGCAGCTACAAAATAGTTGAAATGCGCTTGAAAGCTAAACATTTTTTATGATACGCCTTTTTTGTTGTTTATTTCTTTTTATATATAGATACATTTATATTTTATATGTTTGCCCGTTTGTAGCTTTTCGCGTTTGTGACAAGAATTTGCAAATGTCAACGAAAATTGCGCGATTCACAATAAATAAAAAAATAAAAAAAACGAAGAATTCGGCAAAAAGGGCCGAAGCGGAGCTCAGTGCACAGCCGTGGCAGAGATAAGAGTGGGAATACCAATGCCCCAAAACGCGAACCAATTGAAATTGTTTTATAAGACAAACTTTTTGACTTTATTTCGTTCGTTTTTGGGTTTATTTTGCGGCATTTTGTGTTTGGCATCTTTAAAGAGTTTTGCGACATCACGAGGATCGTAACGCAGCGTAACGGATCCGATCGCATCGGTATTACATCAAAGTGCAAATGATCATTCACTTAATGAGCAAATATGTGAAAACTTTGCCCACAGCTGAACTTTAATAATTTGCGAACGTGAGCAAGAAATTTGGCACAGTGTATTTTCGCCTCTTCATATTGTCAGATAAACGTGTATTCATTCCAAGATAATTTATATATAGTATATGGTAGATAGTATAATAGATTATGAGTATAGCATTATAATAGTATAACAGAATAACGGATATTCAAAATTTTTGTAGAGTATTATTATATAGTATAAATAGTAGATCAGTATCAGTATCAACATAAGACTATCATTTTATAAAATAATATTAATATAACAGTATAAAGAGACGGCTTTTTTTGAATTTTTTTTTTTTGTATTTTCGTTTCTTCATATTGTCAGATAAACGTGTAATAATTCCAATATAATTTATATATTGGATAAAGACAAAAATAAAGTAGGTATAACAGATTATTATTTATAACAGTATAACTATATATATATATATATGTATAAATAATTATATATATAAATATATATATATATATAAATAATTAAATCTGATTATTATTATATTCTATGTATAGATCAGTGTCGGTATTAATATAACAGCAGCATTTTATAAAAGAATTTTAATATAACAGTATAAAGGGACGGCTTTTATATTGTATTCCAGACTTTTAGGTGTATTTCCGCACATATGAATAAGCGACGTAATAATTCGCAAAGAATTATAAGAATAAAAGGGCAGTATAACAGTATGACAGTTGTTGCGCTGCAACAAAGGGCTTTATACAAAAAGCATAAAAAACAGCTAAACGTGTTGTTTTGTTAAGCTTTTTACATGCAACAATTTGTGTAACAGCTTATCGAAAGTTTCATGTAAATTGTAGACAAGGGAGAAAAAATGTTATAAAATAATTAAATATTTCTGATGTTAGAAATTTGTTTTTAGCAAATGATGCATTGGAAAAGTGTAGCCAGACCTCATGACTATTCCTATACGAATACAATGGGACGCTTTGATTAGCAGATTGGCCTTGTCGTAGTAAAAGTGCCACAATTCATATTGATAGTGCTCGATTTATTAGATACTTGTGCTGATAGCCGGAAAGGTGTTGGAAGCATTTGCTTGATGTCATCAACGAAACGAATGAGTTTTGATTTTTCTTTCTTTCTCCCTATCTGCCATTATATATATATATATATATATATATATTTTTTTTTTTTGAGTGTGAAGCCATAATGAACTGAAATGAGCGTAGGTTTCTCTTCAACTAATTAGACCATAAAGCAGCCGACCTGGCTGGCCGAACTAATTCGCTTCAGATAAACCACAACAAAGGTCACGCTTTAATTGATAAGAAAACACAATGCCGTCTGTCTTTGGGAAAAATATTAAATCGCTTTTCCAAGCCAAGAAATGCCGGCTACTGTAGCCTAGCGAGTCACTCAAATGGAAATCCTCAGGAGCAACAATGAGAGCGAGAGAACCCCAACAAGAACTGAACTGAACTGAACCGAACTGAACCCAAAGTGAACTTGAAGTGCCAGCTGTGCCTCGATAAAGATCACAGCCCGCGTCACAGTCACAGGTGGAAGTTCCTACAACGATCTTCAAATGGAGGAAAAAAATGAGAATCATGCCACAATTGAGTGCACTTTTTATGAATTTTCATATGCAGCACGACTGACAGATATCCTCTAAATAATGTCAATATTTATTCAATGATTTTCTGCATAGAAATTGTCATTAAATCAATCATTATAGAAATTAGCAGACTTTAAAGTTAGAGAAATAGAAACTTACCCATGCCTCACTGTGGCTCTTTCTGCCTTCTTTGAAGCAGCTTCAGCTTGCAGCCTAGAACTAATTTGCTTCCATTGAATTGTTTTGCCGCTTTCGTTCGCATATAATTAACATGCCACTAGCTGCATTCTGACTACAGGGTATTCACAGCAGAACTTTTAATAGTTTTGAACCTTTTTCGAGTCACTTAAATTGCGCAGCGAAGCGTGCTCTCACCTCAACTCATGTCTCCTCTCTTTCTTCTCTCTCTCGCTCGATCTCTTAACTCACAGCTGGCAGGTACGCCCTTTTTCAACACTGCCTTAAAGAGGAAAGATTAAGAATGGGAACGAGAATGGAGGAATCAAGGAATGGGGGAATGATGTCTATAGGTCTGGGCCAGAGAGAGTAATTAGCCCATGTTGGCCATTTGTTTTCTTGTCGGCTGCCTTTTGCAAACATTTAATTGTTCCGATTGCCGTTTAATTGTTTCGATCTGCAATGTTTGAAATGCCAAAGTTAAACTCTTTCGGCTTCCAGATCAAAGTTCTGCCGCCGCCGCCGCCTCTTGTGCTACGGTTCTTGACATATTCAAAGCATACCATTCCGTTCCGTTCCATTCCATTTTGTTCCATTTCACTTAACTTATTAAAAGCCATCATATAACAACATTATTATCCAAGACTCTGAGAGAGTCGGCATTATATAAGCTCAACGAATGTCATACTGTGAACGACTGCGGTTTTTATAGATCTTCTTCTGCGACTACTTCTTCTCCGTCGTCTTTCTCTTCTTCTTCTTCTTGACCACGAGTTGGCCAATTAGCTGCTTCCGTAATTTCTTGGTATTATTTTAATTAGTTTTCCGTGGCTAAATATTTTTTATATTTTCCTATTTAAATTGCGCTCAGTCGACAGCTCTTAATGTGCCGCCCCAAAGATTTATTTGTTTTCATCTCTTTTGATAATGATAAACACGCATAATTTATGGACAATGCATTTTTACATGCCAAGCGATGCGATCGTAATTCGTTTGAACTGCAGCTACTCGGATCTGTGTTTAGGGCCTCAAAAATTTCTTAAATTTGGAATTTTTTATGTGTTTTGTTTTATTTATTTTTTTTTTTCTTAGCTAGAGATTTTCTCGAATTTTAGTTTTCACTTCCTGCTTCGAAACGAAATAAAAAGTAGAGAAAACTCAGCATAAATTTCAGAAGTAGACATCTCTGCCACATATATATGTGTTATATATGCCTTATGCGAAATTGCCTCGTAAATAGCATTGAAATGTTCCTTGAAGTCTGCCTACAATTCCTCTCTCACTCGCTCGCTCTCTCTCTATCTCTCTCTCTCTCTCTCCCTCACCTGCCTTGCACTATCTGAAATATAATTCACAACGCGCTTAACGCGCTTACCTGCTCCATTCCCCTTCTACGCTGTTGCCTGTGGCTCTTGCCAATGGCAAAAATGCGTTTAAGCCAAGTCGCCGAAAGCGGAAAGCCGCAGTTGCAGTCGCAGTCGCCGTCGCTGTCGCTGTCCACGCCGACGTCGCAGTCGCCGCTGGGTGCGTGTGTGCAACGTGTGTGGCAGCAGCTGCTGGGAGACCTCGACAGTTACCTTGCCCCCTACCCATGGCACTTTGCCTCGATATTTATGCAACGGCATACACTTCAGTTCTGCTTGCCCTCTTTGTATCGCGCTCCATCTCCATCTCTATCCTACTCCCTCTCTCTCTCTCTCTCACTCTTTCTCTCTTACACACACATGCAGCAATTGAAGCTCGCATTTTTCTTGGCAGCACATTTTCCTCGCCATATGCATAAGCAGTTTTTCCAGCCCCCCTCGCTCACTCGCTCATCGCATTGTTTGCAACACTTGGCGCTTGCCACATAACAACAGCAGCAACAGAAGTTGCAACTGCTGCAACATATGCAACAGCAACAGCAACAGCAGCAGCGTCCGCTATGCAGCGTTGCATGACACATTAAATGCAAAACGGCCAGCGAGCAGCACGTCGAATAAACAGGGACGGGGACAGGGACAACGGGTGAGACTGCGACTGCAGCTGAGACTGAGAGGTAGTCAAGGAGTTAAGACCTGAAACATTTTGTTGGCCACCGCCAAGAAGTCGGTTGCAGCAGCGGTTTCTACTGCTGCAGCAGTTGCTTTTCTTCTTGTTGTTGTTGTTGTTGTTGCTCCTGCTTCTTCTTCTTCCGCTTAGTCTGCTACGTTGCTCTTATTAAATAAAAGAAATGCTCTGGAATTTTTTAAATATGCCCTAGAAGCGTACAAATTAAGCTATGGGGTATATTATATATGTTGGAATAGATAAATGTACTTATAGATAGAGATGTTGTCTAAGCGAAAAATAGTGTAATTTGAGGCATTAGATATATTTATATAAATTTATATAAAATGTAAATATATATTTAATACAAATATAATCGAGAAATCATTAATCGCATTAAACTTATATAAATGCACAATCGGGAAATAATAAGTAGGTTATAATAAATAATTATACAAATTAGTAAAATAAACAATATATATTTTGTTTTTTTTTTTTTTTTTTAATATTTTTTAATTGCTATTTACTTACATATACTTAAAATATATGCTTAACCTCTTAACTTAGAACAAAAAACATGGGATTGTTTATTTTCAGTAGACTCATTTTAGATTTTATATTTATACATATTTCTTATGTACCTAAAATATTTGTGCTATAAAATAATTTATGAATATTATTATACAAATATTTTATGTTATTCTGCAATATTTATAATTATTTTTTATTTAATAATTTAATTGAATTAATGGTTTTCTTATTCTATAAATATATATATATATATATATATATATATATATATATATATATATATATTTTTTTTTTTTTTTTTATGTAGCTTTCATTTTTTTTTTAATAATTTTCATTTATAGAAATAAATATAGCCTTAAAATTTTTTTTAATTTAATTTTTATTTCTATCAAATATTTGTCTTATATTAAATCATTTTTGACTCAACCTTTTTATATCACAATAATTTGATATAGGTGTACACATAATATAAGAATAATACATATATATATATATATATATATATATATATATATATATATATATATATATATTTGCCCGATGAAAGTTTGAGCTTGCCAATGCCTGGCAAAACACTTTTAAAAACAGCTTGTATAAAGTATAAAAGTTGTCAGCTTAATGGCATTTTAATAGGGTATTATTCAACGACTACAATTCGTAACTTTTCTTATTTATATAAATATGCGCACTTTTGTTCACAGCGAAGCGGCTGTTTCTGTAGCAGCTGTTTGGCTTATGTTTAAGTTATTTCTAGACAATATAAGCACGCATCTCTGTGTGATACGCAAGTCTCGCGCTTTTGTCATAATGCGTAGCAATTATCGAGCTTTAAATTCGTTTTAGGAGCTGCTGATCAAGCAGAAAATTGCAAGACTTTGTTCAGCTAAGCCTATTAATATGCATTGAGCTTGACGGCAGTTGCTGAGAGACCTAAAGATGGGGGCTGGGCGCCTCGGGCGCCATTGTGGTGCGAAGCTCCAATCCAATCCATCCATCAAACGACGCATTGAACACTTTAAATAATTGCACATTGTGGCTGAGAGGCTTTAATAAAATAATTAAAATGAAATATGCCATACGGCTCAAACTGGAAACAATATTCCAGCTGCTGCTGCCGCCATCGCACAGCCAGCTGAATGGGTTGGAGTTGGAGGCAGGAGAAAAATTACAAAAAAAACCATCAGAAACCACGAAGAATCAGCGCAGAATGCTAGCCATGTAGAAAAATGTGCGGGCTACCAATCTACGCATTTTTTTAACCATTTTATTCTCTGCTTTTGTTTCACGTCTCGCGGTCGTCAAAGGGAACGCCGACAAGTAAAATGCGAGCGATAAAATGTTTTAAAGAAATCGCTGAAAGGAGGAGAAAAAAAAAAAAAAACATATTATATTAATTTCAATTATTTACGTACGGTAAGCAGCACGCAAGCCGATTTTCAACAGCAATTCCCACGTTGAGAATCGCTGAGAGGGGCGCAACTCTAAGTGGCATTTTGTGCGCTAAATGCGCGCAATTTGTTACAGGATTTTTTTTTAGCTTTGAGTATAGCCAAATGAAAGGGAGTCAGTCATGGGAAAAACTGTGAGAAAAGCTAAGACTATGCAATTTATAATTATCAGCGGTAGGTGGCGCTGCAGTGCACTTTATTTACTGTTCACTGTTCACTGTTCACTGTTCGTCTTATGCAATAATCGTCGCATGTTGATCACAGCGGCGGAAGTTATTAGAGCGAGTTTCGAGTTATGCGAGCCACTTCCAAAGAACTTTAAAGCAAAGCTTGGCGTTCCTCGGCACCGAGATTCCCAACACACGGGGCGGCCGCTTTGGTTTCACTCGCTTCTAATTAAAGACGACACTTTGGCATGTACTCAAAAGCGTCGGACTCGAGCACGGAAATGCCTCGCTCTGAAGCTTTCAAGAATCGTTTTTTGATACATGCGGAGTACCGAGAATTGTGCGACTTTCCAGTCGATTGTTGGAGCATTTTTGCACTTGAGCACGGCTCCATTCATTTCCTCAATTCGAATCCCAAATTCACATTGCCAATTTTTTCTTTCTTTTGCTTTTTTTTGTTTTTTTTTTTTTTAATTTTGAACCTCTAATAATCTTCTTAACCTTTCACATACCGAACGTTCGCCAAGAGCCCCCGAAGATTACAATTAAAAGTAGCCAGTCGAGCGACTGTTTCAGAGCTCGCAGCGGGGTAGCCAAAGGTAGAAGAGAAACAACAGCAGAATATATATATATAAATATATATTTGGGGGCTTAGCTCTGCAGTGTTGTGAGCTCCAGCAACGGTGTTATTTAATTGCCAAAAATAAAGCGAGAAGAACGCAATCAGAAGAGATTACAAATTATAAAATTGTGGCAGGTGTCCCGAACGAAACGACTCAAGTCAAGTCGAGTTGAGTTTTATTTTTTCATTTGCGCCTACATAAAGCATTCATTAGATAAGAATCGGTGGCCAACGCGATATGCATAATAAGAAGCTGCGCTCCGCTTTGGCCGGGCCAGGCCCGAAAGAAAAAGCGAAGCGAAGCCAAGCCAGCTGCCAAATATCGAGTCGAGTCCTAAGCGAGAGGGGCGCCTCATGTTACACTTGAGAGAGTTGAAGATTAATTGTTGCCGCCTGTCGTTGCCCGGCTTCGACTTCAACTTCGATCTCTCAAGTCAAGAGTTCGCCGAGGTCTAAGCTTTTTCTAACTTTGGCTAATTTGATTAATTAAGCGTGGTTAAGCGTATTCAGTGGGCGCCCAAAGGGCTTTTTAGATTAATAATAACAATTATTATTAAATATTATGTGGCCATAATGAAAGCTAATTAGCTGCCGCCAACCAAAGTGTTGGCTAGAATTATACAAATTCTAATCATAGCCCATGAGTGAGTGGACGGACGCAGCCATGACGTCGTCACCCCAATAGATTTTGTGTCACTCGCCGCTGCTGAATCATGCAGAGAATATCTCATCGTTTATCGATTGCTGATTAATGAAATTGCTAACAGAAATGACTGCATTCCTCAAGGTTGGGTCTTAGGCACATTGTTCTTTTTTTATGGTAAAACAAGCCCAAACACTTTCTAGGTCTCTCTACTGCGCCCTTGGGGCCCTTGGGCTCTGCATTCGGATATTAAACATTCAACAGTTTTTTTTTTTTTCTTTTTTGCTTGAATTTCTGCAAATGCGGCTTATATATACGTATGTGATTTCTTTTTATACTCTTTTGTCTGGCCCAAAAGTTCATTAACACTTCAGTTACAAAACCGCAAGTATTAAAGAATTTTCAGCATAGTTTATGTAAACATATAAAAAATAGAGTCACGCAGCGGTTTTTATTTTTTAATGAAATTTAACCTTGCTTAGTTCTTGTTTCGGCTTTAATTAAAAATGCAAATTTTTTTCATGTATGCAGCGATTCTTTGACGCGTGTGTGGGCGTTCTCCGAGCTTCGTCTTTCAATCAGTGAAATTTGTGAAGCCTCAAGTCTGCCCAACTGGCCCTAACGATTGACCCCAATACACGCAATATTTTTGCTAAAAAAAAAAAAAAAAAATAACCGAAAAATCTGTCAACCTCAACAACAACTTTTTCTATTCTTCATTAGCAAAACTTTCGCTTTTTGCTTGGAGCGGAGACAAAGCTTTGTTTATCCATAATTTGTTTATTTAAGTCTTCGCTGTCGCTGGCATTATTATGGCTACTTATTATTATTATTGCTATTATTATACTGATATTGTTGCAGATGTTTCGGCTCTTGTGGCTTATAATTGCCGCTCGCTCAGCCCAGTAGTTGGGAGGGACACATACACTCGCATATACATAAAAATATATATATATATATATTTATTAAGTCTTGGGCTCACCTAGGTCCAAGTGCGGACTTATTTTTTTTTTTTTTGGCGAAAGTTTTCCGTTTTTGCTGAATAATAATAATTATAGTCTTTGTGGCCTGCTAATAGATACAAGTTTTGGAAATTGTTTTTTAAACTGTTTCTTTTTTTATTCTCTTGCACTAATCTTCAATTCGCAGCTTACTACTCGAACTCAGTTTACCTGTAAAGTCCAAAAACAAATATATCCAAGTGATTCTCAATCCTAAAGACGTTTGAAACCTTTCCCATTTTTATTGTGTGTCTTAACTGAACCCTAACCGCCTCGAAATATGAGCAGAAGAGCTGAATAATAAATGTAAAAATATATATTAAAATTGGTTATCGATAAATTAAATCGATACTTGTTATTACACGAATTCTTCAATCTAATAGAGCTGCAATAAATTTCTAAATAATTATGTAAACTTTCCAGCATATGTTTCTGAGAGTTATCGATTTATAATTGGCTTATCGATTTATCGATAAATATGTTTGGGCAGCTGCATATTGATGCTCATCCATACATATTACCATTTGTGTATTTCTGTTATTTTCGATACTTGTCGCACTTATCGATAAGTCGAATCGATCTGATGATCTAGTACTCTGCTCTCATGTTATTAAATAAAATTCACCTGAAATACAACTAAGAATCAACAACGAATATATATATTTTATTAATGCATGTATAACAGTAATAACAAATCGATATCTGAACTTATCGATAAACGCCCCAACCGCTCAAATTGACATCCTCTTGTTGCTCCTCGTGTACTTTGCTAACCAAAGCCTTTCCCCTTTCTCTGTCGCCTCCCTTTGCAGATCTTGGTACCCTTAACAACCACAGCAGCAACAGCAGCAACATCGTCACTGTTGGCAAGAAGCCGCTACTGGCCACAGCAACAGGCACAAAGACCTTGACTTCGGCTGCCGCGCCCAGCGCCACTTCGAGCCCGACGCTTGGCCCAAGTTTGCAGTCCAAGCATAACAACAACAACAAAATGGAGCTGCTGAGCAGCCCAGCAATAGCAGCAACAACAACAACAGCAACAGCAACCACCACGAAGCAGCTGCTGGTGCAGGATTACCTGAGCTACGCCTCTCCACCCACCTATTCGCGTCTGCCGCCCGATGGCCACGAGTTTCCGCCCAACTTCAGTGAGCCGCTGATAATGCATCCCAAGCTGAGCTTCGAGCACAACAACAACAACAACAACAACAACAAATTGGAGGCTGCTCCACCGCTGCCCAAGACGGGGCCGCCACCGACAGTGCCGCGTAAAATGTATCGCCAGGATTTGGTCATCAACGTGGAGGATGCGCGTCAAACGGCACGCGCCACAGAGCAAACGCCGGCAGCAGCGCCATCTGGCGGCGGCGGCAGCGGCCTGCGTGATTATCAACGTTCCTCGAGCGCCAGTGCGCCGCGCAAGCCCAGCGATTGGCGC
This sequence comes from Drosophila mettleri, assembly GCA_035047625.1. Lineage (NCBI taxonomy): Eukaryota > Metazoa > Arthropoda > Insecta > Diptera > Drosophilidae > Drosophila > Drosophila mettleri. The sequence goes on from JAWNPI010000103.1 coordinate 18,567,856, forward strand.
AAAGACGAAAAGTCCGAGAAATCGGTGCGCGACAAAATAGCCATGTTCTCATCCAGCAACGAGCTGGACACCATTGCCCCAGCGCCAAGCACAACCAGCTCCGGCTCCACTTCGAACTTCTCTCGCAAGCCCCTGAACATGAGCAGCGAGAACTTGCTGGAGGCCGCCTCGTCGACGCCGGCGCCGTCTCTGAAGACGCGCGCGATGAGCGTGGAGAACCTGAACGATGCACAGCGCCAGTATCAGCTGGCCAAGCAGCTGCCGCAGCTGCACGTGGCCGACTCCATGTACTCGCTGAGCACGCCCAGCACGGGCAGCGGCGTTGGCGGCAGCAGCTACAGCTATGCCTCCTTGCCGCGGCGCACGCATGGCGGCAGCTTGACTGCCTCTGCCGTGGAGCGCCGCATCAGTTTCTCGGGCGAGGGCGATGCGGCCACGCGTAAGGCGGCCATCACCAACATCCTGGAGCAGCGGCGCCGCAGCTTGTCCAAGCTGCGCGGCCTAGTCATACCGGAGCGGCCGCAGCTGCTGGAGCCCATACTGGATCTGCCCGAGATCAAGAGTCAGGTGAAGGCGGCCAGCGGCGAGGACTCCACGGACAGCGGCCTAGGCGAGACGCGTCCGCTGCGACACACCAGCAACAGCAGCATTGCCAGCAGCAACATTAACAGCAACAACAGCAGCATAAACGGCAGCAGCTATCGCAGCTTCTGTGCGGCCGCACAGCGTCGTCCCTTGGACACGCAACTGTCGCAGCCGCCGGCCAAGCCGCCCCGGACATCGCTGGCCAGCGCTTTGAGCATGCCCAGTCGGCTGACTGCGTGCACGCAGCAGCTGCCGCTGCAGACGAACTTCCTCGCCGACCAGGAAAGCGACACGGACTCCGTGTTCTCCATTACGGCGCGCGTGCCGACGCCGCCGGAGAAGTTCGCCTTGACGCGCACGCTCAGCTCGGAGACGAACACTTCCATAGCCAGCTCGAACACCTCCACGTTGACGTCGGGCTCCTCGGCCGGCTCGCAGGCCAGCTGCAGCTCGCTGGGCAGCACGCCCACCGTGGATCTCACCAGGCGCGTGCTCAAGTGCCAGCTGAACGGCAGCCTCAATGGCAGCGGCACTGGCAGTGGCAATGGCACTGGCAATGGCAATGGCAATGGCAATGGCAACGAGCTGGCCAACAGCAATCGCAAGAGCATTCTGGCGTCGGCTAAGTGCCGCAGCGCCAAGAGCCGCGGCCAGGAGAACTGCAATGACAACGACAACGATAGCACCGACGGTGAGGCCTGCGTCCTGAATGGACGTCGGCTCAAGTCCAGCTACAAGCAACAGCAACAGCAGCAGCAGCAGCATCAGTTGCTCAACAAGCAGCTGGTGGTGGACAAGCTGATCAATGTGGCTGCCTATGTGGAGCTCACCTCGGATACGGACGACAGCAGCCGACGGTCGGATACGCCGGCCAAGATCAGTGCCATGTTCATCGATGAGGAGCGCAAGGCCAGCTTCAAGGCCGATCCCGTGCAGCCAAGCCAAGCCAAGCTGCGCGTGGTGCAGGCCAAGCCTGTCATTTGCCCGCTGCCGCAGCGCACGCAGACACCAAAGCTGGGCAATGGCAACGCCAAGTCGCAAACGACAGCTGAGCTGCGCGAGAAATTCGAGCGAACTGCAGCGGCTGCCGCAGCGGCGGGCACAGCGTCCGTGCCGCTGCCGCTGCCGCTGCCTGTGCACAAGGCCATCACGACGGTGGCGCTGGCCAATGCGAAGCCTCATCATGAGCGCTTCAGTTCGTTGGACTCGCTGGCCTCGAGCTCCTCGGGCGTCAGCTCCACCACACAGAATGTGAGCACCACACAGGAGACGGCCACCGAATTCGGCAGCTTCTCGTCCCTGGGCAGCAATCAGAGTCTGATCACGGCCCAGGACGTGCAGCAGATTGTCGAGGAGGCCGATCCGCCACTGAAGACGCCGGAGGCCTTCATCATCGTTCTGCAGCGGGATACGCCAGAGAGCAGCATTGGCATAACTCTAGCCGGTGGCTCCGACTATGAGGCTAAGGAAATAACCGTAAGCCAGAAATGCTTCTTTTATCTTCTCTCTATCTTCTAATACATTTCTACCCTTTCCAGATCCACAAAATACTGAGCAACACACCCGCTGCCAAGGATGGACGCTTGAAGAAGGGCGATCGCATCCTGGCCGTCAATGGCATGAGCATGCGTGGCTTAACGCATCGCGAATCTATCAGCGTGCTAAAGGTGCGTCAACAAGGCCAACTATCTCAAAGCTTAGCCTAATCTCTTTCTCTCTCTCGCCGTAGACACCCCGTCCGGAAGTCGTGCTCGTGGTCACGCGCTCCGAGTCGCTGGTCATCAAAATCCTAAACAAGAAACGCTCTTCGCTGGGCTCGCTCAGTTCACTCAACGAGAAGCCCACCGAGCTGGACTATGAACGCAAGCGCAACTACCACAAGGCATCGCGATCGCTCGATCTTGATCTGGACATCGTGTCCAATGAGGGCGGCGCCAGCACAGTGCCCAGCACGCCGAGCACGCCCAGCACGGGCACAAGCAGTCCCCAGCAGCCGGCCAGCCTGCTGGATGAGGTGAACAGCAACGATGCAGAGGTCACCATTGCGGGCATTCGTGCGCGCCGCCAGCTCTCTCGCGGAGATGCGGCTAAGCTGAGCACCAGCGAGCTGCTGGAGCGTGCAGCCGAGGCGCGTCATGCCATTGCCGCGGAGATACGTGCGCAGGGTAAGCGATGATAATTAATCTCCCTTTGGATGATATCTAATCAGCTCTGGCTATTTCAGCTGAAGATGCGGCGTCTGGCGCAGGTGCGCGCTGCGTGGAAATCGTCAAGGACAGCTGCGGTCTGGGCTTCTCCATTGAAGGTGGCTTTGACTCGCCGCTGGGCAATCGTCCCTTGATTGTCAAAAAGGTGTTTATGGGTAAGTGAAATGACAACCAGAGCGAGACTCCACATGCTAAGCTCTTTCTGTTCCCCCCAACCCACACGCAGGTGGTGCTGCCCAGAAGACCAATCAGGTGCGCAACGGCGACGAGATCCTTAGCATTAACGGCGCCTCAACGGCGCGAATGACGCGCGTCGATGCCTGGAACTATATGAAGCAGCTGCCGCTGGGTCCGGTCAAAATTTCATTGGCATAAATACAATACATAAGCCAATAGCTAATGCTAATGATAATGATAATGCGCCACAATTTTGTTAGACTTAAGCAAGAATGTTTTGTTTCTGCATTTAGAGAGCGATCTATATACATGTAATCGTAATCATATATACATCGATATATATATATATATATATATATATATATATATATATATATATATATATATATATATATATATTAATAATTTAAAGTGCAATTGATATAACTTTTCTAATATTTGATCGAGGCTGCGTCCTCAATAATATATATACCTTATACCTATATATACACCTATACTCTATATATCCTTTGATTGTACATAACTATCTTAACTAATTTACGTATTTAATTCTTTAAAGCGACTTTTGTAGCCGTCGTATTTTCTTATACATATTTTATTGGTTTACAAACAAAATGAAATGAAATCGAAGAAATTCAAATTAAATAATACTTTATATATTTTATGCCATAATTTATGCGGGAACGATATATAAATAATTATTTTATTGTTTTAACGAAAAGCAAACAAAAATCAATGTTTACATTTACAAAAGTATTTGATAAAAAAAATATATATATAAATATATACATAAATATATATAAATAAAATAAATCATATGCAAATTATTCAATATTTACAAATGACTTTTAAATGCGAAACTTTAACTTGTGGTAATATGATTTGATTTGCCGGTTTATTAAGTAAGTATATTAGCTTTGTCTTGATGTTTGTTTGAAGCAGCTTTACCCCCAGGTAAATCAAGTTTCTGTACAGATCAACTCACAGCCATAAATTCAAGGCAGGTTTATACATGGATTATATATGTAATTTATGCCTTAAATATTTTATAAAAAAGTATTTAAAATATATGAAAACAGGCAAAAATATGAACTATCGTTTTTAATAAATATAATGAATATAGAACATATAAAAATTTATTAATTTCATTTAATTTAACTGCAAACGGCGAGCAGTAAAAGAAGAACCAATGCCAACATTTTTGTTCATTTATCGACTTTTAAAAAGGCCTAAAAGTATGCAACACAATTATTTCAAGCTGGGCTTAATATGAAGCACTTGAGGGAGTTAAATGAGTTAAGAATTTCAGAAAATGAAAAATTTTATATATTTTTATTTATTTAGGTTAATTAAAATTTGTTTGCCAATAGACCGAGTTTTCTTTATTATTATTCTGTATAGAGAATATTATATTGTTGCTAAAAATTTTAATTTAATTTAATTTTAACAAACAAATATTCTGGCTTTATGATTAAAATGAATGCCTCAAAAAGTAACTGCTTAAATGGAGGCTGAGATGTGGTAATTAAGAGTTTTATTAAAAATTAACAAAAAAAATAAGAAACAACTTGTATATACAACATGGTTAATAAATTTAATATTTATATATATAATACAATATTTATATATATTTTTTAAATTTATTTATTCACTGTATGATTTAAAAATAAATGAAAATAAAAATGAAAACATATCGACGCCAACTCAGAAATTATGCATTAAAAATTCAGCTGATTTAGCTGAACGTTACTTATAATTCTCAAACGAAATTTGAAAACCTAACCATTATCTAAAGCATCTCGCCAATTAATATATGTCTTTTAGTCAAGAATTTTCACAATTCGACTTGCTTCAGACGTAAAAAGAAATTATGTAGGCGAGCTGGCTTCCAGTGACTACCAAATACCAGGCGAACATAAATGACTAGTAGGCTGCGAAATGTTACTCAAAATTTACTTGACATTGACCTTGAGTTTAAAGGGAGATTGAGAGTGGGAGTGAGATTGAGATTGAGAGTGAGAGTGAGAGAGAGAATGAGAGAGAGAGAGAGAGGGAGTCAATTAACATGAACAAGTATGTTGCACACTTTTAAGCATGATCAAATAATTAGCTGCCTGTTAGTTTAATACTAAGTTTTGAGTCATCATCCTAATTCTACTCTCTGTTCGCTTGTTAATTTTAACGAAGCGTGCAACAACACCGACCTTACGAAGCGGCTGAGCGGACTTTCAAATTCTCAAATTGCAATTGAATATTTTCAAAAGTACCAGGCGAACTCAAACAAGTTAACAATGTGTTACCAGAGCTATATTATTTTATGTAATGCCCAAAAGTATGTAGCCCAAAAACCCTAACAAAGCAATATGAGCAATATGTTAAGCAAAGTCAACAAATATTTTCACTCCTGCTGCTCAATTCTGTGCGCCTGGTACTTCTGAGGAAACAAATATAATAAATAAGAAAACTCTAGTCGTGGTGCTCGGCTAGAAGATACCCCTCATGGGTAACTTATGCAAAAACTCTAGATAATACCAGTACACCTTTTCAAGCCCACAATAATTGTTCCGTTACTATTAAAGAAGAAGAGTCGAGAACATATTCGCCCTGCTGGCAATAGCAGCTGACAATTCAAAGACAATTCAAAAATAATTCAAAAAATTCAAACCAAGTTCAAACGCAATTGCGATTCTTAGAATATAGTGCGCATGCATTTTAATGTATGTGTGCACATGTATAGAAAATGAACATGCATAGGCGCCAGCTTGGCTCTGCTCGCTCTGACTTCGTGCGCTTTTGATAAGTGGCCACATTTTGTTAATAACCGTTGCGTTTATCAACGGATTTTGATTAAACTTTCACCATGTGATGAAATTATTTTTGTTTTAACCCAAATCATTCACAATTAATTTTAAAAATTTTTGGGGAAATTTGAGATTGTTATCCAAATGTAACAAAACACGAAATTGGTTTAAGTACACATAAAGCTACATGAGAAATTTGGAGATTCTAGCTTTTAAGATGAAAAAGATAAAAAGTCCTCACCGATTTTTCATACGGTTTTAAATCGATAACAATTATTAAGGAATAGTAATCGATTTTCTGAATCAAACTCTATATGTGGTATAAACGAGCAAGAATAAAATTCAATTCTCTAGCACTTATAGGTTCTGAGATAGACGCGTTCATACATTCGGACAGTCAGACATACGAACGGAGAGACTGACACCAAGGCTCAACCAACTCGACTCCAGATAAAGAATATATATACTTTATGGGTTGTGTCACGCCTCCTTCTGCCTGTTACGTACTTCATGAGCATATTTACTGATTATGCAAACAGATAATTCTCTGGATATGGAATTCAATTGTAAATTCCATTCTACATAAAATATCCAATCAAATAAATATAAATCTTTAGAAAATATTAAATTTTTTTCTAATTGAGTTTTTTATGAAAATATGTGTATTTAATGTAAATATTACATTTTAAAAATCGTAACATCTTACAACTATAGCCATACCCGAGCAGTAAGTAATGGGTATGTGGGAATTACTGTAAAGCGTAAATTCGACATGGTTAACACAGTTCCGTCTGCAGCTGCGGCCATCTTTGGGCATGTTTCTAGGCGTTTCAATGTTTCTGGTTGCGCTTCTAATTAGAGATCTTTGGAGGGTTTGGGCGCCAGCTTGGGCAGCTGCAGCGTACCCGAGCGCCCAAACAGGCCCAGATGCTGCACAGGAATGGAGGAGGAGTTGGTGGCGTCCGACAGGCCGTTGGTGCGCGGTTGACTGTTCGCCTTCTCGTTGCCCTCGAATATGTCGCCGAGCAGCTCGTAAACGCGCCGCTTGAAGTACAGTTTCTGATGAAAGTTCATGTGATTCATCTCGGGACGCAGGCCCTGCAGGAAGGCATCATCGAAGTCGGCCACTGAGGGTTTGTTATCCGCACTCGACTCTTCCGTGTCGGCGCTAACATCTGCGGGAAGCTGTGAAACCTGAGAGTGGTAATGGGAGGAGGAGGCAGCTTTAGTATTCTGCATAGATTCGAAATTTATCCTTCAATTTACATCGTTTGGCTTGGCCGGCTCGGCGACCACGCGTCGCCGCTTCTTGGGCGGAAAGGGGCAAGTTGGAGGCACTGCGTTCGGCAGCAGATTTTTGGGCTTCTTTTCGTCTTCGTCGCTCGTTGAGCGCAACTCGGACTCGACTTTACTCTGCAGCTGGCTGGCGACAAGCTCCTGCGCATGCTCCTCAGTCACCCACTCGGAGCTATCCGTGCTGTTCTCGTTCTCGTGCTCGTCACTGCTAAGCGAGTGCTTTATGCGAACCAGTGCGCCCACATGGTCCTCATCGTCATTGTCGTCGTACTCGTCATTGTCCTCGTCTCGACGATTTCTGCTGTCGCGCGGACGTCTACCCTTCACGGGCACGGGCACGCCGGGCGTGATGTGCTTCTTGAGAAACTCGAGCTCCTCGCTGAGATAATAGGGCTTCACGCGATTCGAGCCTCGCTGCACATTGATGGATCGCGCAAAGCTGGTGCGTATATTCCTAAAGCGCTCCTTGCAATTGTCCACTGCAAGCAAAGAGTCAAATCTAAATCTATGGAGCACGTGAGCTTAGCTTGTATTCGTACCCGTGTCGTTCATCTCCTTGGATATCTCGACCCAGGCCTGCTCCACGTGCGACTTGCGCATGTACGCGGCATGCGAGCGATCGTACATGCAGGGATGCAGCTCCACCAGGCGACAGATCTTGGCATTGACCGCATGCAGCTCTGGCGTTATCGTCTTTGAGGTGAGCGTCGCCACATACAGGCGGTTGATGCTCCTTTTGTTAGTCTTGATGCTGCCCGTGCTGCGTCGTGTGTTCATTGTTGTTGCTGCCGTTGCCGTTGCTGTTGCCGTTGCTGTTGCTGTTGCTGCTGCTACAGATGTTGCCGCGTGCACTACAAAATAGCAAAAACAACAAAAATTATTATTCGACTCGTCAACTGCGCAGCAACACACTCCCAAGCCGAATCGCAACTTGGTTGCGTCCGTTTCCACAGCAACAACTGTCAGCGTCGCTCTCTGCTCGCGCTCACTCTCTCTCTCTCTCTCACTTTTCTTCACGTATACAAACACACATACACGCGCACACACTCAAACGCAAGCCAAAACAAACCGCGACGCGCAGGTGACAAGAGAAACGAATGCGAGTTACTCCACGTCCATGGCGAAACTGTTTCGGACATTTCTGCTGCCTGCAGGGCGCAACAGCTGTTTGGCGCGTTTTCTGCCGAGTGCCAGCAACAATTACTCATATTTGCTGAAATGTACTTGCTCTCTGACATTGCTGGCTTGGATTATGCTCACCTACCTGCGCTTGTTTTATCCGTTTATTGCTTTTTCACTTAATTTGCTGCTGCTGCTATTGTTACAGTTGCTGTTGTCGCTGTTCCTGCTGTTGCTGTCGAGGTGAAATTGCTGTTGCCGTTGCTGTTGCTGCTGCTGCTGCTGCTCACACACACACTTACAATCGTATTTGGGTTAGCGTTTGCTCTCACGCTTGCTCTCAGCAATTTAGTGACGGTGTTGCTGTTGTAAGGCATTGATAAGAAAATTGAAAATGACAGTAAATAGAACGCCAATGTGTCTACTCTATATCTGTCTGTCAGCTGTTGATTTTATGATACATAAGCGTTTCTTATTCATGATGCTCACACACACAGAACTTACTGGCATTTCAAATGAATCACACATGCACACATACATACATACATACATATTTATATATTCGTAAACAGCTTGTTTGCCGGCAAAAAGCAACTCAATCGATACATAGGCGCCGTTGGCGTGCACAATAACGCGCGGGGATCTGTTAAGCGCTGTGACGACAACCCTTATAAAATAAGCAAACACCACGACGCTACTGCTCACTTACACATTGACAACTGCTCTCCCTGAGAGCACGGCATTACCAGCTTGAATGTGGTTGCTACAGCGAGTCGCTTAATAATAATAACAGCTGGCAGTGATGTCTGATCAGTAGAGGCGATTTCAGAATTGCGTGTGTGATGTAGCCCTGGTATTCCACAGCTCGACTATACAGTTATAGGAGCGTACTTCGTTATAATATCAATTGCCCACGAATGAACTTATGCTTATATGTTTTTAACTAACTTAAACACCACAAGTATTAGCGCACTCGACTAAAGCTGCGTTGTCGATTACAATAGCAATCGAGCAAAAATCGTTGATAGCAACAGCAATGCAACCCTCCTAGTTTGGCCTGCCAATTTAGTTCGCATCGGAATTACAAATACTTACGCATTCGTCACTCTCAGCGCTCTCGCGCTCTCTGTTGGCATTTACGTGGCAATGTATATGTGAAAACGGGAGTATGTGTGTGTGCGTTTTGTGTCATTTTCTCAGCTGTCTCAGTTCGTTTTACATACGACGCGTGCTTGTGTCGGAACGTTTCTCGCCCGATTTGTGTGTGCAGTTAAATAAATATAAAACCAACTAAACGTGCTCGCCGGTGTGTGCGTGTGTGGTTAAGCCATGTCTGCAGCTAAATCAAATGTTAAATTGTGCCGCGCTATTGAAAACCAGCCCATACTGTATGATCAAAGCAATGAAAATTATAGAAAAAGATTGCCGTCAGAGAATTGCTGGGATTTAGTCGCATCAGAGGTGGGAGAGTCGGGTAAGTAGTGTTGAAAAGTGAGGCGTGCGCAATTGCGCTTATCGTTATCGTGTATCGCCTGCCGTGGCGAATGTTACCAGCGAATTGGCAGTGCAAGTAGTGTTGTCAAATGCTCAAATCTAACACGCAAATTCAAATTGAAATTAACGAATTGAGCTTTTCGAATTTTAATTTGTATGTATTAAAATAGAGTTAAATTCTTATTATTATATCAAAAACAAAATATTGATTTTTTACTAGTTAAGTATATAATTAAATTATTTATTTAAAAGTTAAATTTTGTCTAATAACTGTAGTGCTGATCAATTCAGCTTCAGAGTCGCTTTGGAAAGCGCGATCGATATATTTTAAAAAAGCTTTGTTCGACACTGTACTTATTCTTTTCACGTTTTCAAAGCGGAAATGATAAATTCTCAAAGCTCGTCGTTGTGCAGAGTTCAATTGGAAAAAATAAAGTTTTATTGATATTTCAGCGTGTTTTTACTGTAAAATATTTTTTTTTAAATCTAATTCTTATGTATCATCGAAATATATTTTTAATGTTTTGTTTTGTATATTCAAAAACTGCACAGCACTTAAGTATGTATGAGTTTACTAACAGCTTATAAAGCTTTATATAAGGCGACGATTTGAAGAAGAAAGTATAATTGGTAATTCTCTACGCTAACATCTCTATATGTTCAAGAAAAAGAAGCTATCCTAAGTAATGTAAGTAACTGTAAATGTTCAGCGACAAAATAATCGGGACATTTCACATGATCAATAAAGAGACGATAATTAATTTATTTCTATTTGACGAATTTTAATTAATTGAGAGCTTTAAATTTAATATTTATTTCATAATAATGTATATATATATATATATATATATATATATATATATATATATATATATATATATATATATATATATATATATATATATATGATAAATTGCATTGTGTAATTTGTAACTTCTCTTAGAATGGTTCGATATGAATCTAGTTTGAGCGAATTGCACTGACTTTATTGAAATGACTTTATCAGTAACTTCTCTTTTTTTTTCATTTAATATTTATTTCATAATAATTTAATATTTATATATTTCAACATTTAATACTCAAATATTTTATAATTTATTTTATTTTTTAAATATTTCTAATTTAAATAAATATTTAATTATATAAACAAGAAAGAAAATATCCGATCTCAAAACTACTCTTTCAACTGTTATTTTATAATTTAAATTATATATATATATATATATATATATATATATATATATATATATATATATATATATATATATATATATATATATATATATATATATATATATATATATATATAATAATATATATAATACTTATATTCATTTTGTGTATTATTCATCTTCTTGTCCGTTTGTCTGTCTATAAAATATTTGGCCAATTTGTAAGGTATTCAAACACTATTTTGATAAGTCTATATAGGCAGATAATTTTGTGATATAGCCTTATATATTATTTATTAAAAGATAATTTCTGCTGTAGAGCTTCAACTGGAAATATACTAAAACATATTGTTGATAAAGCTCCGAGACTACATTGGCTTCAACTTATATAATATATATAATACTTGGCCAAGTTCAGTATTTGAACTTAAAGCGATATATTTTTTCAGAATTACTTTCTTTTCTCAAATTCAAAATAGATAAGATAAAACATTATCGAAGTCTTTCAGATAAATCAGAAATGTATATATATATTTTCAGTTATAGTTTATGAATAACATTTTAAGATATTTTTTAGCTGCGCAAATTATATTATGAAGTCATAAGTTTCTTTTATATTTTTTTTAACCCATATACAAATATTAAATACATATTTTATTAGCAATTTTTGTTCGAAGATCATAAAAAATTAAAGTTGGGAAAATACATTAACATAAAATAAGATTTTGTCGAGGTAGAAAGTTGAACAGTTCGACGTGGAAAGTGTTTATATTTATGGCACTTATTGAGTTAGGATTAGAATACCAGAATATTATGAGTATGTCTTAAGCTGAACATCTGTTTGAGTGGCCTTGAAGCACAGGTAGTTGAGGGAAAACAACCCACCCACAGAAAGTACCTGTGCGCCTGTCTCGCTCCCACTTTGTCTGTGCTAATTCGTCTTGTACCTACATATCTCTCTCTCTCTCTCCCTCTTATTCTATACGTCTTAGCTGAGAAGTGCAAGCGTCGCTGGCGTCAGATTCGCAACGATTACGTGCGTTGGATATCGTCAGATGAGCAGCGCCTTCGCAACGGCCTGAAGCGTCCGGGGTTCTATTTGGCCGACGAGCTTAGTTTTTTGAATCCGCATCTGTCGCTTGGCGAGCGGGAAAGAGACTCACCGGAGAGTGAGCGTGAGCGAGACAACAAGAGCAAGAGCAAAGAGCCAGCGCTCGAGGAATATAAAGGCAAGCAAAAGGAAATTGCCGAGGCAGTGGAGGAGCAGCAGCCGCAGGCTAAGCTCAAGCAGACTGCTAAGGACAAAGAGCTAGACAAAGAGAAAGATATCGATAAAGATAAATATACCGATACCGATAACGATAAGGATAAAAGTAAACATAAAGATAAAGATAAAAAGGCGCTCAAGGAGGAAACGGCTCGATCGGAGGGCACAGTCACGCCCACAGCCTCTACGGATTCAGCCGGCACTGTTGGCAGCGCCAAGACAGAGTTCTTCATCAAGCAGAAGACCAACGACAATTTGTCCAATTGCCTGATCATCGGCATGAAGCCGCCCACCTCGTCGGCCGTCGATACATTCATGGACTCAATAGCAGACGACAGCGGCGACGAGACGGCCAGCATGGGCGGCGGGCGACGGCTGCGGCGTGGCGCCAATCGCATCAAGCAGCTGCCCATACAGAAGGCGAGCGAGCAGCGTTTGACGCGGCTGCAGCGACGCAAGTCCATGACAATGGCGGCGGCGATCAACTTGCAGAGCTCCACGTCACCGGTGAAGATGACGCCGCTGCCCAGGGCCAGTTTGCCTGTCGCTACACAGGCCAAGGCGGCCAGCAAGACGGCCGCAAAGCCGACGCTGACTACCGCACGCGACGACATATTTCCACGGCCACGAGCCGCAGCTCCGGTCAATCAGCAGGTGGTGCTGGCCCGCCATCCGGGCGTGACGGTGCAGATGCAGCAGCCGTCGACTGTACAAGTCATTACGCCACGTCAGCATTACGGAGTCGGACGTCCTCCGGGTCCGGCACGGTTGGCAACCAACCAGCAGGTGTCGATTGGTGCCAAGCGCATGTTCACTGGAGCCACACAGCCAGCTGTCCGGGCTAACTTCACCGGGCACCATCAGCGTCCCTCGGCGCCGATCATCGATGGCTTCAAGTCGCCCTTGTCCACTACACCGCCATCTGTCACCTCGCCGGGTCAGCCGCAGCAACGCATTGTCTCGGCCACGAACACTTTGGTGATCAGCACCACCAGCGCGGCCAGCTCCACCAGCAGTGGCATACCGAACCCATCCAACTCCAACTCGAACGCCACCTCCGTTTCCACCCCCTGCTCCAGTTCCAGCCCAAGCTCCAGCCATGTCACGCAAACCGCCTCGATCACCGCCTCGCCGATCGTGAGCACCACTCCACCCACCATTGCACTGATCAAGCGCTGCGAGCGGGGCAATCAGACCGAGTGTCAGGACATCTTCTCGGACGAGCACTTCCTGGACACCATGGTGCGGCCGCAGATGCGCGAGATGAATCCACGGCAGAAGATGCACTTCAAGCAGAAGATCTTCAAGTCTCTGATCGAGATCTTCGACGATGCCACAGACTTTCCAGGCAGCAACGAGGTGCAGCACTTCAACATAAACACGCCCTCGGGTTACGATCACGTCACCGATGGCGAGCTGCGTCTCATACGGGAGCTGGTGAGCATGGTGGGCGCCGCCAAGCATACGCCTGATCCGGCCACCACCGGCCACTTCGAGTCGTCTATTCAGCGTGTGGGCGGCGCCAAGCCCCCAAGCATGATGCAACGCATCTTGAAGCCAACCTTGGCCTCGGGCGACGAGAAGAAGCTCTATCGCATCATGCAGATGAACAACCAGGCGAAGATCGTGGCTAGCGCTAGTCCAGTGGCGGATCAGCGCAAGGACAGCGTCGACAGCAACGCCAGCGGCTCCTCCAGCACGGTTCCGACGATGAGCAACAGCTCGGGTCGCAGCGGCACCTTCGTTGTGCCCCGGGGCGGAACAAAGACACCCGTGCGCCCCCCTGTCGATCCGCTGATGCAGCTGTTCGGCCAGTCTGGCAAGCCGTCCTCCGCTCTGGGGGGATCCTCCAAGGAGCCCATCCTGGTGCGTCAAATGGGACGACGCTATTCGGTGTGTGGCGGCGGTGGCGCTGGCACCAATGCCCTAATGGCAGCTGCCTCGATCGCCAGCGCCGCCAACATCGACGTGGCGCTGCTCAAGCGTCGCATACCGCCCGTCGCCCAGAGCATGGCGGCGCCGGCGCAACGACCACGTTACTCACCACAGGCGGTCAACCAGATGAACGCCGTTGCCCCGGGCAACAGCCTGCTGATGCGCCGCGTCAACGCCAACGGCGGCCAGAGGCAAGCGTCGCCCAACGGAGCCAGCGCCGTGCCGCAGAAGACACCGCAGATCGCGAGCATCCAGGGCAGCTCCTTCACCGACTTTGTGACGCCGCCGGCAGTGCGCGGCAGCGGCTCAGCCGCGGGCAATTCCCCAGTCAAGCGCACCATGATCGTGGCCAATGCGAAGAGCACTGCGCAGCCAATGAAAACGCCAACGGCGGCCCGCACACAGCTCAGCCCGGTGAGCGGCCAGGCGAAGGCAGTCAGCTCGCCGGGATCGAATGTGGCCAATCTCTTGGCTGAGGCACGCCCAGCCGTGTCCAACTCTGACATGGCGGGCATCATTGCGGCCGATGACTTTGACATGGGTCGCCTCAAGCGCGAGCCACAGGACCCGGAAGAGCAGGCCGACAACATACTGGGCGTGTAATTCGCGTGTCCCACAAAAAATTTAATTCCAATGAATTTCCTATTTTTTCTTTGACTTCAATTGAACAAAAAAATTAATCAATTAAAAATCTCCTAATTTCTATTCTATATAAAGAAAGCAAAAAATTATATATTATAAATGTTTATATAAATTCAGCCCAAATAACACGAAAGATTCGAATATGCCTTCAGTTCTTGAAGACCAAAAAAAAACCAAAACAAATACTTTTTTTTTTTTCTTAAACTATATTGAATAAAATTGTAATAATTGTTATGCGAAAACTGATTTTCTTTGTGTTGTGCCTAGCACGTGGGGTGGCTAAACACGATCGTAGCCCAGGTAGGCCAACGGCTCAGCAGCTGGTTCCAGAGAAACCTGAAGCGCCGTAAAGAATCGTATTAAATATGTCAATTAAGGCCTTGCTGCAAGGTCAATGATCACTGGCAGTCGAGTGCTGAGACGTGGCAGATAAATACACTAGCCACGTGAAACGATCCTCGGCGGTAGTCAAGTAAGTAAGAGGTATTTATTTAATAAAAAATTATAAGTTAATAAAAAATAAAATAATTGGACAAACCATAAAATAAACAATAAATAGTTAAAGCTTCCTTTTATAAACAAGATCTATGCTAATCAATGAAAAGAAAATTGCTCGATAAATAAGTTCTCTTCTCCTCTAATTTCTTTAGTAGAAAATAAATACAATAAAAATAATAATAATTTGATTAAAAATCTGTCAACGATTAAAAATCTGTCAAATTTATATTTATATATAATATTTAATATAAAATTTAATACACAATAAAAAAAATTGAAAGATTTCTTTTTTCAACGATATCTCTTCTAATCAATTTACAGATAGCTGATAAATAAGTTCTCTCCTCCTCCTCCACTAATATCATTAATAGAAAATATCCAAAATTATTATTTATAAAAGATAAAAAAATATAAAAAATAATAAAAATGTTATTTAAAATCTCTCAATTAGATCTCTGCTGATCAATTCTATAATTTAATAATCTGATATGTAAGTTCACATCTTCTTATCTTAAAGACAGTCAACATTTCTTTAATAGAAAATAATACATTAACTCAATAAAAGATAAAATAATAATACATAAATAAATTAAAAATAAACAACAAAAAAATAAATAAATAAATAATAAATAAAATGCACTTTGTCATTGAGATCTCTTGTTCAATTTAGAGATTACCTGCAAAATAAGTCCTCCTCTCCTCCTTTTCTTAAATAAAAAATAAAATACAAATAATAATTAATAAAAACTTAAAGATAACCTTTGTCCACACGATCTCTGTTTATCCATTTAATAATCTGCTATATAATATATATCTCTGTTGATCTATTTAATAATCTGCTATATAATATATATCTCTGATCATCTATTTAATAATCTGCTATATAAGTTCCTGCTACCCTTTCTAGCGCAATGCGTGATAGGTAAATCAACTGGAAGAGCTCAAAGCAGATTGAATTGCATTTGTGTGACATGCTAAGATATCTAAATACATATATATGTATGTATGTATGTGTGTGTGTGTGTGTGTGTGTCGCAACTGTAGAGTGACTCAGGAGTTTCAGGTTCGAATTATCAATTGTTCAAATTGAGCACAGAAGTGCGCGCCTTTCAAATTCTGGCACACTAAAAATACATATGATTTTATATATTTTTTCATGCATATTATATAATATATATTATTATATAAAATGATTTTATATATTTTTTCATGCATATTATTTAATATATATTATTATATAAAATATATAATTTTAATATATATACTATGATATTATACATATTATAGTATTAGTATTAGCTCGAGTGACTCAGAGTATCTCAGAGTCGAGCTAAATCAACTCACTCCTTCACTTTAAAGATCTGGGATCAGCTGGATTCATTAACATGAACTCAGTTGGAGTCATGGACAGTTTATGCTTCAGGGCAAATACACCTTTAAGAATTATATAGAATAAACTCTCTTTAGATCTGAGCATAGCTAGGGTATTCTAAAGTTTAACCAACACTTGCTTATCTCTCAGTAAATAAATATATTAGATATACTCAGAGGCAGATGGTAAGTTTTATAGTGTTATGATTGCCAAGTATTTGCCAAGATCAGCCGAGCTGATAGCGAGTCGTGTGAAGCACACGACATTACTTTCAATATATACATATAGACAGTATATGCCTAGGTATATATAGGTACACACATGTGCAATACTTTTATAGTAGGCCCCTAAATACATGCCAGACTAGAATCTTATCTGAAGAGGCAACACAACAGCACAGGCAGCTGCTTGTAAATTAAAATATTAATATTCGATAACAATAGCTGGCGAACTCGGGGTCGGCTCTATATATAAGCGGATTCTCGATCGGCTCGCACGTTTAGTTAACTAAAGGAGATTCCGCCATGAAATACTACGCAATTTGTGCCCTGCTGCTCGTGCCACTCGTCTATGGCGCCACACTGCCAAGGACTGGGGAGGCCGATGTGGATCTGGTGCCCGATATGTCGGTGGCCAGCGATGCCGACTCCAATGCCGAGTCCGTCAAGCGTCATGTGCCGCCTTACCACTTCATGAGCGAGCAGATGCAGCTGGACAACGCTGACATTGACCATGTGCCCGACATGTCTGTGGCTGCCGATGCTGACGACAAAGAAGGTGAGTCTTACGAGCTGCAGTGAATCATATCTAACACTCGCTCATATTAGCTCTTGCTGATCTGGTTCCCGATATGTCTGTGGCCAAGGATGGTGAAGATCAGAGTAAGTAGTTGGTTCTCCTCTTCCTGTTGGATTTACAGAATCATAAATCTCTTTGGCATAGTCTCTGCTGCGGCTCCCGATATGTCCCTGGCCATCGATAGCGAAGATCAGAGTAAGTATTTGCATCTACTCTTCCAGAGGGACTGCCACTTAAATTTCTTCTATCTCAGTCTCCGCTATTGCTCCCGATATGTCCATTGCCTCCGATGCTGAGGATCAGGGTAAGTAGTTGGATCTACTCTTCCAGTAGGACTACCACTTAAAATGCTTCCATCTCACAGCTTCCGCTGTGGCTCCCGATATGTCCCTGGCCATCGATGGCGAGGATCAGAGTAAGTAACGAGCTCCTCTTCCAGTGGGACTTCCACTTAAACTCCTTTTATCTCAGTCTCAGCTGTGGCTCCCGATATGTCCGTTGCCTCCGATGCTGAGGATCAGGGTAAGTAGTTTGATTTTTCTCTCCGCCCCCCAGCTGAATTTACATTTCTGTAATAGTTGCCGCTGCCCGTGTGCCCGACATGTCCCTGGCCTCCGATGGCGAGGATTTGGGTAAGTTCTTGGTCTTCCTTTTTCTATAGAGTTCCACTTAAGTCGTTTTTCTTTTCATAATCTCAGCTGTGGCTCCCGACATGTCTGTCGCTTCTGATGGCGAGGATCAGGGTAAGTACCTAACTACCCCTCGCCCAAGTGTTCTCAACGCAAGCTGAAACCCTTTTCTCAGCAGTCGCCGCTCAGGTGCCCGACATGTCTGTGGCCAGCGATGCCGAGTAATGAGCTGAAGCTTCACCTTCTGCCTAACTCTACTCCCCAACTCACTCCTGTTTTCTGACTGTGTATTGTATATTGTATTTTTTAAGTTTTTATCGGCAGCATTAATAAATTCATATGGCTAAAGACTTTGTTTATTTTCTTTCTATTTATTTATTTATTGCTGATAAACTGCTGTTCGAGTGGCTCGAAAACATTTCTTGATTTTAATTAAATATGATTTATTGCGAGTTTCCTCAATTATCTGACAGCGATAAGCAGTGCTTCAAATGTGGTAAGTCATAAACTGAACATTCTATTTAAAGCCCTCTATCTTTTTGATGAAATATTAACCCTTGGTTGACTAGACTGCTACAAAAGATTAGTTTTCGATTATTTCATTCAGTTTGGCTGTTTCCATTTTTCATTAAAAAAAAAAATTATTAAATATTTTTCAATGAAGAATTATTAAAATCAATTTTTGCTTCAGATTAATTTTTTTTTTTGTAAATTTAGAAGAATTTTAATTTTTTATAGAAAAATAACGTTTAATTTTTCTTTCACATGAGCTTTTATGTTATTTTTTCTAAAAAAAAAAAAAAAATAAATAAATAAATAAAATAAATAATTTTTGTAAATAAATAATTTTCAATAAATTATTACTTAAATATATATTTTTCTGTTTCATTGTTTTAAAACTGGCTAATTTGCTTTAATTAATAAATTTTTAATATAATTTTAATTTTCTTTCAAAAAAAATAAAAAAATAACGTTTAATTTTTCTTTCGTTTGAGATTTACTGTTTTTTTAATAAAAAGAAAATAAATAAATAAAAAAATTTAAATAAATAATTTTCAATAAAATATTACATAAATAGATACATATTTTTCTGTTTCAGAGTTTTAAAACTATTTAATTTGCTTTAATTAAATGATTTTTATATAATTTTATTTTTCTTTAAAAAAAAATACTATATTTTTAATTTACTTTCGAGCTATTGGTGTTTTTATTGCTTTATATTTTGTTAATAAAAAATTTCTATAATAAATATATTTTCAGTCTTATCAATTTGCATTTTTTCAATAGAAATATCCTTTAACTTATATTTTTGCTATCTCAAAATCGAATACCCTTTCGATTTCATTTTAATAATCTAAATCATTGATTAAATTTACATATGTATGTATGTGTGTATACTTTTTGCGCTTTTATGTTTAATTGAACTTAGCTGTATTTTGTCTTCATTTCATCTACATTTTCACTTCACACAATGCTGATTAGGCATTTCCTGAAATATTTCTCTATTTCTCTCTCTCCCCCCTTCTATGCCAGCAAACAAGCTCAGCTGCTTATGTGTATTTATTTTCTTTAGCTAATTTAACGTAAGTAATCCCAATTGTATATTACTTTTTGCATTCAATCTCAATAGGCAGCGCTTTGTTTAATTTATTTATCTTCACAGAATTTGTTTGTCTGCACATACCTCTCTCTCTGTCTCTCTCGCCCTCACACAACAACAAATTAACCTTTATTTCGCTAAGCAATTACATTACATTTAGCTACCGAAAAAAAGAGAGAGAAAAACTGATTAGTTTTGCGTCATGGCCGCAGCTACGCTTAGGTTTCCCATTTGAGTTTTTTCCATTCTTCTCTTTTTTGCCTTTGTGTCCGTTGGCTATTAATAACAAGTAACTAAACTCTAGTCGAGACTGCTCGACTAAGAGATACCCTGAATCCATTGAGCTGTAATACCAATCATAAAAAGTTTCATTTATTCATTAATAGTAAACAACACATGTACACACACACACACACAAACATATGCATGCACGTAATATGCTCACTGCGCAGCTATGCGGCAGAAGAGGCTGTGCTATGCAAACTTTATTGTTTAATAACTTTTTTTCTCGATCTATGTTCTTAATGAAATTTTCGGGGCATGATTATGACATCCAAATGTACCTATTTGCCAAATTTCAAGTCTCTAGTATTTGATATACGTGAGTTATCGATTTTGTTGAATTGTGGGCGAAATGGGCGTGGCATCAAAAATCCAAAAATGACAAAATGTGCGGATTCAATATAGCTATCAACCACAACTTAGTGCACGATTCTATCTTTAACGGTGTGCACGCCAGACCTCAAAAACAAAGCGATATTTTCGATAGTTATCGATAAAAAAGGAATGGGACGAGTTATCGAAAAAAAAAAATAAACTCGTACAGCGTATGGTATTATCGAGCATTTTGCTTTTTATTTGAAGTCTCTAGCTTTTGTGGTTGCAGAAATCCAGGTGTTTACACGGACGGACGGACGGACGGACGGACGGACGGACGGACGGACGGACGGACGGACGGACGGACGGACGGACGGACGGACGGACGGACGGACGGACGGACAGACGGACAGGGCTAGTTCAACTCAGCTCGTCGAGCTGATCAAGAATATATATACTTTATGGGGTGTGGCACGCCTCCTTCTGCCTGTTACATACATTTGCACAAAAACATTATACCCTGAAATTTCCATTTTCAATGGATTCAGGGTATAAAAAGGAATTAACGGCAAAAACCGGACCCACGCAGAAAGCGGCTGTGATCCCAATGAGGCGCTTGCCCATAAACAACCAGCCAGCCAGCCAGCCAGCGCATAGGTTAATGGTGCAAGAGAAGAGTAAGCCCCGCTCTCCCTCATTCCATTACCCTTCGTCGCTTGTCCTCTCTCTCTCTCACTCTTTCGTCGCTGTGTTGGCTCGTTGTCGTTGTGATTTTCACACAAAAGCGCTAAAGCGGCTACTAAATTACGTGCTCATGTGTTCTAGTTCTAGAGGCGAACGCCAAAGAGACGCGACATCGACCACTGTCACGGTCTCTCCACCCGTCTCTCCAACCGCCCACGCTGGCATTTGTTGGATAGGCCACAGTATAAAAGTCCAAATCGCATTTGGTGCGCTAATGAACCGCAGTGCAGCCCAACCGACCAGGCCAGGCCAGGCCAGACCAGACCAGAAGCAAAGCCAAAACCAGAACTGGACCAGACGAGGAGTACTATATCCACATTTACATCCACATCGATGGCGACATCGACTATGTTGGTTCAACTACCTCTTGCCGCATATTTAAAGGCAAAAAAATAGAGTACCGTTTAAAAGTGTAACAATGCTGTTAACTATTGCGCTGCGCCGCTCTCTCCCTCTCTCATTACTTTCTATCTGAACGTTGCGCTGGAGGCGTGGCACGCCGACTGACCCGAGGCTAGCAACAAAAGCCGCTTGATTAAACTGCATTTGTGTGATATTCTAACATATGTATGTACATATGTACATACATATATACACATACATACATACATGTATGTATGTATGTGTGTGCATCTGTGTGTGGGTGAAACTCCTGAGAGATTATACTGATCAATTGTTGAAATTGAGTACATGAAGTGTGAACTCATCAAATTCTATTTTTAGTAACAATATTTGTCTATGTATGCATTATTTTACACACACACTCATTTAGCAGATAATCAACAGAAATATTCAACTTAGCCGCTATGTCACTCTCGTGCAATCTACAAAACTTCCACTCTCTCTCTCTGCTCACTCCTTTGCCATTGCTCTTCATGCACTTACTCAAACTATGTCCAACAGTTAGTCCCGTTAGCCTTGACTGTTTGCTCTCTTTACATTTCTCATAATATTTTTTCACCGCATTGCTCCATAATACAACAAAGCTGGAACTATTAATAAAGTTTTCGTTCAAGTGCGACCGCAAAAAAAAAATGGCTGAATAAAATGCACACAAATAATTGCCAACTGCTTGGAATATTAAAGTGTTTGTGTGTTCGTTCGGGTTTACTTATTGACGGTTTACTTATTTCGTGTCCGGCAAAAAGTTGCACAGAAAGTTCAAAGGCAGAATGCAGAAAGCAAAGCAGAATTCAAAGTTAAATTTTGTTAAGGAAACGAAATGAAATTTCGCCAAAAACTAAAAGTGAAGCGATATGCATAACAACAAAAGCGACACCCACCCCCTGTTCCCGCTCCCATACCTCCTCCACCTACATCACTTGAGCACTGACGCTGAGAGTGAATGAGAAGCAGCGGCGAAATAAATGAAAATGCAAAAGTGGAAGAAGTAAAAAGTTTTGTAATATGCCGCCAGCAGCGTAGCGCAGCGCAACGATAGGATCAACGAGAGAGGCAAGCAACGAACGAGAGAGGAAGCAAAGAGCAACGACTGGTGCAGTAACAGCTGCAAAGTCACAGCACATCAACAATTGCAAAGAGCGTAAGTAAACGAAAGCAATATTATAGTGAGAGAAGTCAGTATTTTAATTTCCAATTAAAGTTTGGACTTTCTTATAAACACAATGCATCGATATTAAAAATAATGCAATCGCCACAATTTTTTTTGCTTTACATGTCGATTAGATAAGACGTGCAAAGACAATGTTAAATTTGAAAGAACATTTAGCGACTGGAAGTGGAGAGACAAAGATAGCAAAGAAACAGTTGCTACAATTGCTTGTAGTGTAGAATTTTAACAAAAGATGGCGCCATAGTAAGAACCATGAACAAAGAGTAGTGGTAGATAAGTTAAGCAAACAAGAACGACAAGAATTGAAGGTAACGCGCGAAATTTGAAACCCCTTCCAGGCACACAAAATAGAACTGTCAAACTAAGTTTTGTCCGAAGAGAGGGAGGAGGAGAGTTGTGCTGCTAAGTAGAGAAACATGCCAAAGTGACGCATGACAGCCGAAAGTGGCCAAGCGATTAGTTTAAATGCCAAAAGCAGCAACCACAGCCAGGCGACTGCAATGTCAATTTACAGCAATGTCATTTTGACAGCCCCAGCCAAAGGAAGTGAGATAGTGCGGGAGAGAGGAAGAACGCTAGAAAAATTGGCAAAAATTGTAAAGAAGACACATAAGCACACACGCACACGAATATCAAGAGCGCAGAATGAGAGCTTATTTAAGTGTATTGGTTTTAAGAGAAGAAGAATAGAAGGAAGTGGGAATGGTCAAGGCAACCTCAAGATGTTGTTGTTGTTGTAGTTGTCGAATACAGTTGTAATCAGCTTAAAGCCGCATTTACTGCTTTATTGTGCCTCTTACCGTCAGATGGCGCCCGCCAAGACATTATGAGTGCGAAAAAGAAATATAAAACACTAGCAAGTCTTACAAAACACGTTTTCGCTTTTATTTTCATTTTCATTTATGTGCAAACATTTTTTGTTTGGTGTCAGCGCATCCTCCATTTATTGAGACCTGTGTGCAGGGGTCGTCCACGGTACTTGTGTAAGAGACAAGCTGTTACGCAGGGCAAGGAGAGAGGGAAAAACAATAAGGCAATGTGGTGGCTGGAAGCGTGATTATAGCTGTTATTGCTTTCCGTTATGTTGTTTTTGTAGTTTTTCTTCTCACTTAAGATTAAAAATAACGTGAGACTGTTAACTTTTATGACAACCCGGTGAGGGGAGATTGTGTGGGGAAATCATAATTGAAAATGGTCAAAAAAGCATAGTACATCATATGTATGTATGTACAGTTATTTGCATGAATAAGGTTTATAATTTTTATTTATGCCTAGCCGTGGTTTTATCTCGACATCTGTCACTTTTTAATAAACTTTAAATATGTCTGCTCGCATTTATCATTGTGGCTGCCGCTCTCTTTACTTTAATCAGCATTAATTTAAATAATGGCATAGAAAATAATGGGAATTGCTCATGCATTTTGCATAGCATGCGAAATGAAGTAAATAAATCAATTCAACACCACAAGCTTAAATGTCATTTGGCAATAATAAATAAATATACATTAATAAATGTGAATGGAGGGAAAAACAAACGAAAATTGAAATCGTACGACTGTCAAAGAGAGAAACGCTAACGATTTTCCCATAAAAAATAAATTATTTTCCCATAGAAAATGTAATTTTTGCCATGATTTTTCCATTCTTTTATTTATATTTTTATGGCATCAAACGTATTCGTGACGTTTCATCTTCGTGTGGGTGCATTTGTCTATTTTTTCCTGTTTTTTTCTTCGCTTGGCAATAATAAATTTAATTAGCTAACGATTGGCCGTTGACTAACTGTGGGAGTGAGAGCGAGTGGGGGCAATTGACTCCAAAGTTCAAGCGTCAGTTGCTGCTGCTTTGACATTTAGCTCTTACGTTTTCAGACGTGATGGTCGCTGCTGTCCCGCTTCCACTTCCATGCCCACTTCCACTCCTTTGCCTTCACTCTTATTCAGCTATGCACTGCGCGCTCAATGCAGATTTCTTCGTTTTTGTTTTCGTTTTCGTTTTCTTATAACCGTAAATATTTTATTAGACTCGGCGTGCAAATTTAGCACCGCATCAAAAATGTGACTTGAAGAGCAGGAAGAGCACAAGAGAGCAAGAGAGGTGAAGAGAGCGTGCCACTGCTGGCTGCGTCATTTGCCATTCCTAACAATTGCGACCATAAACATACAACTGTAAATTTCCTGACACCTTTTAACACTTCCAAGCAGCAGTAGCAGCTGCTATGCATATTGCGCAAAAGAGACGGGAAGTGTAAAGAGTAGAACTTTTTGAGTGTGCTCTTCATAAAAATTTTGACAGCAAATGGTTTGCACTCAGTGCGTGATTATTTGTTGGTAAATTCATTTCCAATTGGATTCTAAGTGGAAATCTAGTTACTTGAACATTTTTGCACATTTGCAGTTGCATTTCGTTTCATTATTGTCTTTCCTCGGACTAAGAATGTGCCTATCAACATATGTCGGTCTGTATAACAGCAAAAAATACACTCACACATAGCAATGTCACTCAATTAACCACTGGCTAACAAATGCAGACGTTGTACAACACTGCCCTGTTTGCTGTACTTGCAGAAAGTGTTGCTGCAGCTGCGGCTCTTCATTTTTGCCACCTGTGACTCCCGCCACAGCTAGTCCTTGCCCCAATTGTCGATAAGTTGCCTGACTGCAGTCAATTAAGCCTCGTCCCCCTCGTCTCGTCTCGCTCTCACCTGTTCGCTTTTACCTGGCCGTCCGTAAGTTTTGCTCTTTGTGGCATATCCTGTGCAGCACACTGGCATCCTGTCTGGGTAGCTGTTTAGCCGGCTTGTTTATGCTACCTTATCTCTATCTCTATCTCTATCTCCCTCTCTCTTTCTCTTTCTCTCTCTCTCCCTTATGAGTTTCTTTGTTTTCAATTTGGGGCCGAGAAGCTGTGCGAAATTCCTTTCGGCAAAATGAAAATTCCTTTGGCAAAATACGTTTATTGTTGTTAAATATTTTGCAGTATAACGGTAAATATAAACATTTGTTGTTGTTTCTTGCTGCTGTCTGGCTGCAAAATATTCCTGCACTTGCATTAACGCTTTTCCACTCCCCCCATTCCCACGCCGTCCAATTGGAATTTACTGTCGCCGTTTATCCTGGCCCAATGCACCTGAACGCCTTCCAATTGGAATGTCCTGCCAATGGGCCGGTAAATGCTTTGGGGTTGTGTGGGGGCGGAGCGCATAATTAAACCCATTTGTTGCAACATTCAATGGGCGCAGAGGTCGCATCGAGTGCGATTTATTGCATTTTACAGTTAGTTTACGGTTTGTATTGAAAATACGACAGGTGTATGAAAGACATACACAGACAGGGAGAGAACGAAACAGAGATAGAGCGAGAGAGAGGGAGAGAGAGAGAGAGAGAGAGACGTACCTTAATTTTTGCGACAATTCAGAGATGAAGACAGGCAGACGGACAGATTGAGAGAGAGAAAGAGACAATGATAGTGAGAGAGTGAGAGAAGGGAAGAGCGGTCAATATCAATTACTAAATAAGTTGGTAAAGTGTTCACTTATTCCATTGGAACTAGTTCTACTTTGAGCAAGGATTAATTCAAGTTTTATATATTTTATTATTTTTTTCTTAAGTCCTATTTAATTTTGTGAAGTAAAACTTAAAATAGATTTGAAACAAGTTCAATATTTTGAACATATTTTCAGAGCTGCGAGAACTATTTTAAACTTCATTAAATTGGTCATCATGGAACTAGTTCAAAGTGCGAGACTCCGTGGCCTCTAAACTAATTTTATTGGCCATTTCATTAAGAGCTATTTTGGTGTTATTGAATTATATTAAGATCTTTTGGTCCAACATAACTTAATTATTCATTAACGTATGAAATACAAGCTTAAGTGAATTTCTTTAATTTAACTAGTTCGTAACTCTCTCTCAGCATTGCTTTGTAGTCAATAATAATTCCTTACGGTTTTTTATCAAAATGAACTAGTTCTCAATTCTACTTACAATTAGGTCTTAATGTGGTCTTCTTTATGAGCTAACTAATGTATACTAATTACTAGTCTAATCATGTTTCGGAGTCTCTGATTCGTTTCATATCTCGACTGAAAATTTCCTTATCAATGTGACCTTGAATTCTCCACCCTTTCATATAATAACTTTAGTTCTTTGCCTCAATTAACTCTCGCTTACTTTGCTCTCACTCGCTTGGGAGTTCCATTCCATTTTATGCCATTTGAAGATCTCATTTTTTTCATAGTTTATTTTCCAATTTCCCTTTTGCCATTTATCACAATTTGCAGTTTTCCTTGTGCTCAATTCTAGCAAGTATTCCCGTTATAAATTATTTGCGCAATTTGTCAGTTTATCCAAGTTGTTCTCTCCCTCTAAACCAAGCCGGGCTGTGGTGTTAAGCGTATGTGTGTGTGTGTGTGTGTGTGTGTGTGTGTTGCCACCCACTTTTAACCACATTCATTAACACGTTCTTCTAACTTTTTGTTAGGTTTTCTTTTTTCCCTTTCCTTGTTTTTGTTTTTCAAATACTTTAAATAAGGCAAATGGATGACTTGGCTCGTGCTGCAAAAGAATCTGCTCCAATTTAAGCAATCAACTGAGCTCAAAGTACTTACACTGAGCTACAAAACTAAGGTCGTAAAAATACATTTTTAAATATTAAAAGAAAGGTTTTTTTTTTATTATTATTTATTTTTATTATATAATAATAATTATATAATAAATAATTATAATTATATAATAAAATTAATAATAATTACTTAAATATGTTAACAAGCTTTTTTTAATATAAAAATGATATACAACATTTATAAATATTTTATAAATATTCTAATTACAAATTAAAAAACTAATTTTTTATTTTATATATAATATTATAATAATTATAAGCTTGTTTATTTTATTATAAAAAAATTAAACTATTTTGCAAATGGCCTATAAATAATATTTTATATAAAAAAATTAAAAAAAAAACTTATTTATTATATAATAGTATTTAATATAATTACTTACACTTGTTAACTAGTTTATTATCTTAAAAAAAGCTAACAATTTTATAAATGGCCGCACACTTGTTTATTTATCATTTACACACACTGCGTACAGCAACAACAATTGGCAATCCTCTGCAGACATTTAACATTTATCTCTCAGTCTCACCCAGTGTCACTCTATCTCGCTCTCGCTGCCACTCAGTGACCACGTAATGTAAAACTTTTGGTTGTGTCCAGCCGTAAAACTTTTGCTCTCCACATAAATCCTGCTAATCGCTTTAGCTCTAGCAAAAAGCTGACTGCTGTGAAACTCTGCCCGTAAGCCCAAACTCATTTGCATTTATCAGCTGTCTGTTACGTCTCCAACTCACACTCTCGTCGTCTCTTTTACGCTCCTTGTGCGTATGTGTGTGTGTGTATTTTTAGGCTAATTGCTGTGCCTGTTGCTAATTGTTTTTGTTGTCAAGCACTTTTCCCTTGCACACGCAACACTTTCGCTCGCTTCCCTCTCTTCTCTTTTCTCTCTTTTAGTCTTGCTGCCTGCGGCCATTTTGCGTTTAATGATGAATGTTGAGTAACTTTTCGGGGCTCTCGCTTCGAGCAGAACTTTGCTCGAAGGGATTTCTGCAACTAATTTCCGTTTTGCAACTCGTTATTCACACACACACACACACACAGAGTCTGCAAAAATAAACGAATGATGCATAAAAATAAATAAACAAATGAACAACGGCTGCGCGTCTGAAAATAAACCAAAAAAAAAAAAAAAACGGCTGCCATCAAAATGAAATAAAAAGACAATGCGTACAAATTGCCCAAACAACGAAAAACACAAACAAATGAAAAGCTGTTGCTGACATCAGCAGCAAAAACAATATAAACAATAAAGAACAACAACAACAATAACAGCAACAGCAGCAGCCGCAGCAGAGAAATATGCACACTGACACTTTACGAAGATTTATGCGCTTTAGTCGAGTTCCGTTTCATTCCCTTTCGTTCCGCTCCGAATTCTTTGGCTAAGCGAGCGCAGCCATTTTTTGCACTGCTTTTCACGCCTTGTCAGCCACGCCCCCTTTTTTGCTCTGCTCGCAGCTTAATTCCAAGCAGCAGCAGAAGTCATTCAAATTGAGATTCCGGAGCAAGCATGACAGCGATGAAAAGTCTCTGTAGCAGCATTAATTGTTGTTAAGAATTCAGATTATAGCTAATACTGGACAAAATCCGTTACAATTGGGCTTGCAATATTTTAAATTTATAAAGTTTTTCATATTCATAATTGAGCTTAAATAATAAAATTTGCTTGGTAATTTAATAAGAATTGTTTCATATCATAATAATATAAAATAAATAATAAAATATTTAAAATTATAACATAATTAAAAAACATATATTTTAAATAAATTGATAGCAAAACCATATTTTTGCATATTATATGATTACGTTATTTAAAGAAAGATATGCGAAATCCAATCAAATGAATATCGAAAAAAGTATATCATTATTCTTATTATTTTGCTGTGATTATTGTTGTTTCTTGAATGGCTTGTTCTTTCGTGCATTCATTCTTCTCTATCTCTTTTTTCTTATCTCTTGCTCTTCTCATTTATCTTCCCTTTTTCTCTGCTTATCTTTGTAGTTCTCACTTTCTAACTCACCATTTTCGCTCCTTTCTCGGTCTTTAGAGTTAAAGTTATTGAAATGGGAGAGAGAGAGACCTATATATATACTATCTCTTTTTCTCACCTTCTTTTTTATCATCTTTCTCCCCGTTTTTCTTATTCTACTGAAAGCGAGAAATTTTACATTAAACTTTTCTCTCTCGCTATTTCTCTCTGTTGTACCTGTTGCTCTGATAAATGATAAAAAAATTATTTATTAATCATATAAATAAATGTAATTTTAGCTTTTTTCATGTTTACTTTGGTTTTGTTTTGCATTTTTTATTAATTTTTCCATTAATTTTTCATTAATTGCATAAAAAATATACAAAATATTTACAAACTTTATTTTTCCGAAAAATACGTATTCAAACCGCCACAGCTAACCGCATGTGTAACGGTAATTTTTAATATTTAATATATTAAATATTTTATTACAAAAAAGTGTCAAAAAAAAGAATTTTTTTTTTAAATTGTTGGACTCGCTGCGTAATACACGCTCAAGCGTAAATAGCGCTTCAGTTATATTGGTATATTCTATATATATATATATATATATATATATATATATATATATATATATATATATATATATATATATATATATATATATATATATATATATATGTATAATATATATTATATAAATTTAGCTAAGCGAGTTGATAGATTGATCTGTGCTCGAAAACAGCTACTCAAAGCCAATATACTCTTCTCAAGCCATGAACCCGCATAGGTATATCAACAGAATTTATTTTCGTGCATTTTTCTGCACTTTTGAGAATTATATTCACAGTCAAAACTATAATTCATTTCGCACTCAATTTTCTTTCTCTCTCTCCCTCTCTTTCTCTCTCGTTTCTCTCTCTCTCTCTGTTCATCTGTTGGCATCTTTATTTTATGTATTAACATGCACACCTGTCACTTGGCAGTTCCCTCCCATACTTACTATCTCTATCTCTCCCTCTCTCAATTTCTCTCTCTCCCTCTCTCTCCGATTCGACTTGCATTGACACGTGTCAAAAACTTTATTTGCACTCGTTTCGTTGCACTCTCCGCTCGCACACTGCCCGCACGCCCCTTTCTTTGGTGTGGGCAGGGGGCGTGCCCGGCGGCCCGCCTCATTGGTTGCCATATTTGACGCCAGTTGAGCATGAAAATGCCATTTAACAATGGCAAACGGCCCAAAAAACCAAATAAATAACGGCGCAAAAAAGGGCGAACAGAGCGAAAAAAAAAATAATAAAATATAAAAATCAACAACAACAAGAACAACACAAAAGAGTGTTGGAAAATGTTTAAAACAATGCAAAGACCGTTAAGGCAACACGACAAGAACAATGCACGCAAACCTCTGATAGCGCAGCAACAATAACAATAAAAGTGTCAAAAAAGCAACGATGCTTAAATCAAATTAATGTGAAGCTGACTGGGCACATTTTATTTTTTTGCACTTTTTGCATTTCACGGCGTTCCAGAAGTCAAATTCAATTTGTAAAATAAAACAATTTGCCCGGATTTCTCAATAGAAAGAGCTTTAATGGAAGAGAGGCAAAGATATAGATAAGATGAGAAGAATGATTCAGTGAAAGAGAGAAGTTTATAGAGGTGAAATATGTCAAAGGATATTTGGGACAGAAACACAGCGAAATACTATGGATGAAGAGGGAGAAAAAGTGTGATACATAGAGCGAAATAATTTAAAGAAAGAGAGAGAGAGAGAGAGAGAGATAAAGATAAAAAGGTAGGATGCGAGATAGAAAAAAAGTTTGATAAGGAAAGAAAAATAAACAAGAAGATAGAAAAAAGACAGAACATAAATAGAAAGAGAAAGAAAATGATAGGTAATTGGAGAAGCAGATGGAAAAGATTAATACAAGAGAGAGTGAAAAAAATTGAGAATAAAGAATTATCTATACGTTTCGAGAAAAGAGAGAGGCAGAGAGATAAAGATAATGAAATAGAAAGCAAGATAGAAAAAAGTTTGATAAGAGGAGAAAAAAAGAAAAAAAAAAAACATATAGAACATAAATAGAAAGAGAAAGAAAATGATAGGTAATTTGAGATGGAAAAAATTAATACAAGAGAGAGTGAGAAGAATTGAGAGTAAAGAATGATCTATACGTTTCGAGAAAAGAGAGAGGCAGAGAGCAAGAAAGAAAGAAAGAATGTCAAAAATATAGAGATAGACAAAAAATAAGAATAAATTAAATAGAGACAGAGCGACATACCAAGACGAAGACAGATCCAACTATTTGTCTTGCATTCTAAAGGAAAATAAGAAAACGTTAAGAATGAAGTTGTGACAAAAAGATATTGAGAGAGAAAGAGTGAGTAAGTAAGAGAAAATATGAAAGAGTTTATGAGAGAAATAGAAATTGATATAGGAATAGAGAAATAGTTATATACAATATATATATATATATAATATAATAAATCCCTAATAAGTCCTTTTATAAATTTCGTCTTTTTCAATTTTTCTATTGGCTGTTGAAATTGCTTTTCGGAAAATCATTTGTATTCCTTGTTCGCCTGTTCGTTTTTTATTGTCTTGCCCTTCGCTTGTTTTCTTGGCGCATAAATTTTCGCTTACCATTTGGCTTTAATGCATCGACTGGCCATAACTCGAGTGATAAATGCGGCCGGCATATGCATATTGAATTTGTGTTTGTGTTTGTGTTTGTGTTCAACTATCCACAAATTGATGGCCCAAGAATCACTTAAACACAAATGTGAACAACTCGCGCTGCCAATCTGAATTATGGCCAGCAACAATGTTTGCAGTTTTAAGCTAATTAGCGCTGTAATTGACTGCGCGCGCTGCAATTTTGTGAAAATATTGCCGCTTATAATTAACAAGAATATGTTTATAAATATATATGTGTATATGTATTAGTTTAAATTTAGATACATTTATATAAATTTATCTGCATTTCCATAGGTTCAGTTCGGGCATGCCATGGCGCGCATTCTGTTTCCCGTTGCAAATCCCCAAAAATGATTTGCAGCTTTCATTTATGGCGACACACACACATTCACACACAACACACACACACACACGCAGCTTCATTGAAATTTGTGCCATTTTAATGAACTAATTCGCTCTGCCACACCCACGCGCTGACCTCCTCTTCCCTCCCCGCCCTCGCCTCTTGGCCTTGCCGAATGCCATGAAACATGGCTAAATCTGTAAACAGCCGTTGGCCAATATTTTATAAATAATTAGTAAACATTTTTGCACTTGGCCAAAGGCACAACTGTCCAACGGCCTTAAAGGGCTAAGCCACGCCCACTCTGTTGGCCACAATATCCGGGCAAAGTCAATATAGAAGCGGCGCTCGTCTGTTTGCCGTATAATATTAATACTTTATAATTGCATTATTTTGCTGTGGCTAAAAAGAGCGGAAGATGTACTGTGGGGGCGGGTCGAATGTGGGCCCAGATGGGAGTCGGTGGGGCTAAATTGTTGTTGTGGCTCAATTTGTTCACTCAACGTCATTTTTTGGCAGCACAAATTGAATTAAGTTCTTATTAGCTCTTAACTATGTCAATCAAATTACCAGTTGAAAAGAGAGAGAGAGAGAAAGAGAAAGAAAGATAGAGAGAGTGAGAGAGCGGGAGAGAGAGATGTGTTTTGTGCACATTTATCTATCGCTCGCAAACTCCAGCTGTAAAATGTCATCTAATTAAATTAGCGCCATTTCACGACTTCCCATTGAAATTGGCCATGAATTTTGTCTATTGCAAGTGGGAATTTAAATGCTATAAAATGGGTTTCAAATATCTTAAATCAGTAAGAAATTGGCATTTATTCATTTATCGAAACTTTTCTATTTAGATCTATTTCAATTGAATTCTCGAATTTGGTTTCTCTCGATAGTACTTGTATCTGAATGCTAATCGATCGTGCAGTAATTGATATTTTCTTGAAGTCTTTTCTCTAAATTTTTTTTGTAAAAAAAATGTAAGTAACAGGCAGAAATCATTGGATTGCATCCCTTACAGTATATATATCAAATATATATATATATATAATACATTTAATATTTATTTAATATTTAATATTTCCTTTCTCTCCGTCCGCCTGCCATTGTAAATGCAGCGCTCTTGTAAACCACAATAGCGAGAAAATTCCTATTATTTTTTCGATAACTTTTTTCCGTATTATAGATAAGAAACGATATTTTTAAGTCGTTTTTTTGACCTATCGATAGGTCATAGATAGCTATTTAGCAATATAGAAACATGCAATTCACTGACATAATATTAATATGCTTTGAAAATGTTATTCAAAATGCACATCTAAAAAAAAAGTTATTAAGCAAACAATTTTTGAATAGTACAGCCTTTGCGTTTAATTAAAAATAATTAATTAAAAATATTTTGGCGTACAGTCCATTCATTTAGGAAAATAAAGCTTAAAGCTTAAGCAATAACTATTAAAGTCAATTGAAGGATATGTTTGCAATAAAACTGAAAAGAATTTTAAAATTGAAACTATAAATATTCTTTTAATTTTATGATTATCGAAAAATATTTTTTTTTAAATATATTAAAATATATTAAAAATATATTAAATATTTATTTATTTCATATGAAGATTGTAAGGAACGTCATTTTTATGGCGGCCTCATTTATGACAGCCAATTTATCAAAAATCCCCCAAATACCAGAAATATAATTTTAAATAAAAGCTGAAAATCTCGTTTAAAGTAATTTTTATAAATATTCTTTAAATTGTATAAATATCAAGAATTGAAGTTAAATTAAATTTAAATTTTGCCTCTCTGATTCTTGAAGCTTTCTATTCAATTAAAATATATTAAATAAATATTGGTTATTTCTTGTAAGGATAGTAAGTAATATTATTTTGATGGAAGCCCTAGTCATATATGTGTGGGCGGGCATGAATAGTTGGATTTAATTCAATTTGCTTTGGGAGAAAATTAAATTTGAAACTTTTGTCGCGTTGGAAAGGCTTTGTGTAGCGCCAGATCTTTGTGCGCTTAATCAACATTGTCCGCTTGCCAAAAGGACAGTGTCAGCAGTGGAGCAGCGGAGCAGAGGAGCAGAGGTGACAGAGAGCAGCCACTGACTCGAACCAATCCAGTTTTTAGATCCCAGTGGTGCAGTTTAGTGAGCGCGTTTCCGTTTGAGCGCCATAATAAATTTACCAGCGACTTTTTGCCAGTCAGGCGAGCCAGACGGGAGCAGGCGATGGAGGAGCATTCTGCAGTAGCAGTTAGAGCAGGGGCAGGAGCAGCATTTAATAGGGAACAGCCAGAGAAGAGTAGGAGGAGGAGGAGCAGGAGCAGGAGCAGGAGCAGGAACAGGAGCAGGAGCAGGAGCAGGAGAAGCAGTTGCAAATGTAGGAGAGACACAAGAACAGAAGCAGCAGGAGCAGCCTTGGCTGGAGACTAATGCCTCATCTTGGCAGTTTCTTTCACTCACTTGCCCCATTTCGGGCCAGCGTCTGGAGGATGCCGTGCGGCGCTTTGTTACGCTTGATTTACGCTAACAAGACATGAACGAATGGACAAGGAGACGAGCAAAACTCCCGGAGACATTTTAAATGTGGCGCAAAAGAACGATTACAGGTTGTCCCGTTGCAGGCAGCCGTCGCAGCCGCAGCCGCAGCCACAGCCGCAGGCGGGAGAGGGTGACGAGGAGGTTAAAGAGGTTTTGCGGTTTTGCTGGCAACTGCAACAGCCGTTTGGTTAGTGGGGACAGCGAGGTGTAACGATTGCCAATTCAAGCGAAAAGTTGGCGCACTTTTCCATTTCCGAGCAGAGACCCTGCCAAGACGTGCTGCTAGTTAGGGAGTGGGCGGTTGGGGAGGGCGGGTCTCTGGCAACGTGGGCAGCAAAATATCAGCAAAAATGTCAGGAAATTACAGGAAAATGAAATAAATGAAGATGGATACGCAATTTGAATAGCATTGAGCGGCTGACGCGAGGCGAGGCGAGGCGAGGCAGATCCTGCCTCCTGTCTCCTGCCTGGGAGTAGCACTTAAACGAGTTAAGACGAGTTGAGTCTTTAACGGAAGCGTGGACTTGAAACTGAAGGCCTTAGCGAGACTCTCATAACCATTGAATGTGCCGAAAATCTCAGCTGAGAAATCTCAACATGAAATTACGTCAAAAGCAAATCCACGTGGTCCTTGTCCATGGGCCAATTCCAGGCATGCAAGCCAATTTCAGCAGGTAATTAGCATGCGAGCATCGCATTATTGGCTGCCAGCTGGGCACTGCGGGCAGGGGACAGCTGCTTGCTTGGCTTCGAGATGTTGCAATAAATTGGCTTCGCTCACAATCCCGCCCCCACCCGTAGCGCGCTCCCCTTGTGGCTGTTGATAAACAACAACAAAGGCGCTCATTGTTCGGCTGGCATTCAAAATGTTTAGCTGGGATCAACACGAGAGGCCGCCGCCGCCGCCTGTCAATAGGCCAGAAATTGGCCTATCAGACCACGGCCATAATCATTATTCAGCCCACACCCCCCTGCCAGTGCTGAGCCCAGGTAATTATAAGCTCGATAAGCGCTCTTCGCTCGTCCACCCGATAAATCGGCTAAAACTTTTACAAAATATAGCTAAACTTAAACTCGAGTTTATAGAACTTTTAGGCATTGCCAATTAATATTTATTGCCACGTTTAAAGTTGCTTTAAGCATGAATCAGCTGCAGACAATGTGGGCAAATCAATATATAATAAATGGGAGGAAAATATTAATTTAAATTAAATTTATATAAATAAATAAATAAATATATATATATATATATATATATATATATATATATATATATATATATATATATATATATATATATATATATATATATATATATATATATATATATATATAAATAAATAAATAAATAAATATATAAATATATAAAAATATAAAT
This sequence comes from Drosophila mettleri, assembly GCA_035047625.1. NCBI lineage: Eukaryota > Metazoa > Arthropoda > Insecta > Diptera > Drosophilidae > Drosophila > Drosophila mettleri. Next base: position 18,603,917 of record JAWNPI010000103.1, read on the forward strand.
ATAAAATTATATAAGTATATAATTATATAATAAAAAAAAGAATAAATAAATAAATATATAAATATATTTAATATATAAGTGAAGTCGAAGCTATCAGACTTTCTCTAATGAAATATTAAGATAAAATAAAATATATTCACACTTCAATGACAATTTAGTATTGGCCTTGTTAAATTATATAATTTTTATTGCTTAACCAACACTGCTTTAATAATAATACTGTTTTGTTGCGTATACGAATTTAGTAAAAATGCTTCAATATCTGCATTAGGGAAAAGAAGGCGTGGTTTACTCCATAAATGAGCTAGATTCTTGATCAGCAGCAAAAGCTGAGTCGATTGAGCACCCACCTGTATATTATATAAGTATTTTATTCATTTACCTGTATAAAAAGGTATAAGACTTCATAGCTTAAACTTCATAGCATAAACTTCAAATTAAAAAAAATAACAACTCAAAGTAGAGCAAACACCGATCAATCTATAAATCAAGTTTGGTTCAATCAATCGATAATTCTATCGATTACTATGAAATCAATTTAAATTTTAATCGAAATCGTTACAAATTATAGAGATTTTTAGTAATTTCAGCAACTTCCACAACATTTCTTATATAAATTATGCTTGGCTTAAGCATTCTATATTGAAATAACAGCAAAATTCTTGCAGCCTGACACCAAAATTAAATCAACGCAACCTCGATACACATGCAGTCCTTGGTCAAGTTGCTCTTCAAGTCGTGCATGCCCGCCTAGACCACAAATTCTTTGTTCTTAGAGTATTCTTCGCTGCGTTTTAATCTTTTGTTTTGTTCTGCGCTTTTATTATATAGCTGCATTGTTCAAAGTGAGCTTAGACGGGATTATGGCTTTAAGCATGAACAATGCAAGGACTCTTCGACGCCTGCACACACACACAGACACACACACACACACTCATACAGATACAAGTTTCTGCTGAGACAGCCCTGCTGGAAGCACAAAGTCAACTAATTGATTTCAGATATTGCCCAGCAAATGTTTTTCAAGCTCTGCTAAGCTCCTGCTGCTGCTTCTGTCATGGATAATGAGCAGTTATATAAGAGTGCTGCATTCATTGACTGTGCCATGATGTGATGGGGGTGTGGCTTGGCCCGGCCATCCGCCTTTTATTCACTCTGCGTGAGAATGTTGTGCAGGCTGCACAAATATTTTACCAGGAATTTCGCAACAATTTCAATTGAATTATGATATGTATGTGCGAGAGTAAATCCAGCATTAAACTAGATATTCCAATGCATACACACACACACACACACACATACACATATACTAATACAACTGTGCATATATATGTACAGAACTCAATTATGTATATAGTCACATATGTCCAAGCGTTCAGCATAGTTAGAGCTCTACACTGAGTCACATAGTTGAGTTGTGAATGAAGAGAATGTGTAAAATAAAATAAAATAAATATTTGAAATTTTATGGAAATCATATATATATGTATATATATAATAAATGTTATATATATATATATATATATATATATATATATATATATACATATTTAATTTTATTTAAAAAAAGTACATTGATAAGTTAATACAAACTTTATAGTGTAGTGTTTGACATCCGGATAGTGAAAAACGTTCCTTATTATAATATAAAATAAAAAAAACTTAAAATACTTATAATTTTTTTTTTACTCTTTGACTATTTTTTAAAATATATATATACATGTTATAAGAAATATATTGCATTTCGATAATGCGAAAAAAGCTTTTAGTCTAAATAAAATTAATAAAAAATATTTAAAATTTATTTTAGCTCAAGGATTGATCTCAAGAAAACGACAAGTGAGAAAACTTCAAAATTATTGGGAAATCAGCATAAAAACGGTGAGTGAAAGAATTGGCCCAAACCTAATGACGCATATTTATTGTATTTATGTGTACATAAATGCATTTATAGCATATCTCGAAACTTAACAAACTTACTTTTCATTATATCTATAAATATAATTTTTTTATATTCGATATCATAGTCTAATTTATTAGACCGAACTTAATAGAGAGATAGATAAATAAATAGATAAATAGATAGTAATAGACAAAACTAAAAACAAGCCTATTTGAGTGCAGCTAGTGTTGCCTTCCTTCTCCGCATCAATGTAATTTTTGTACCACGCACATATCTCACGCATCTGGCAGCCCTCGTCATGACCACATTCGATTTTAGCGTTCACTAAAATCCCACTTAAACAGATTCTTTATTGAAGAGTATTGACTGCCTCTCATACTGCTATAACTAAATCTAAGCTCTATTCGAATAATAATCTCATCTCCGACTTATACATATATATTTATATACATAAGATAGAGTAATTTTCTTACTCTAGTGTTGGTAAGCGGCTGAGCGCTTCTACAGAGTTGTGTTGGGGTTATTACAACCGATCCGGCAGCTTCTTAATATACGCATGTTGATAGTTGTTGCTGAGCTTGGTCCCTGTTGTTGTTGAAAGACAGTCCTTAGGCCTCTCGATTAGGGCTGTCATGGTGTTCCGTTGGCATACGTATAGCAGCGACTAGACGTTGCGAGTTACACAGACAGAGAAAAGAGCACGAGGTGTTGATGATATACAACAACACACTAGGAACTCGGAATAGAACGTGGCCACAGAAACTATGCGAATACGATGGAAAGCGGTCGTCTTGAGCTAGCTGCGACTTCCATATATTCAGTTTGTTGCCAAATTTGTTGCACAGTGTAATGAGCCGACTCGCAAGGCTTAGTCTGTGTGCGTGTGTCTGTGAGGTCTAGAGTTGCTGAATGCAGGCTGACTACGTAGTCTATAAATTAAATGCCACAACAGACCAAAAACACAATAGCAAATTGTTGCTGTTGTTGTTGTTGTTGTTGTTGAAGCTGTTGCTGCTGTTGCATAAGCGAGGACAGGCTAGTGTCTTGTTTATTATATGTGGAGAGCCTCGTAATATTGTTAACTAGTGCGTATGAGTGATATTTAATTATTATGACCTTATGCATATTTCAAGTGGCACGCCCACGCCCAGTTGGCTATTGTTTTACATTTATTGGCAGCTACCACAAATAGTTGGCCAGCTTGTAAACTTATTTAATTATGGCAATCAAATGAGACCGAGTCGGCAAAGCCAAGCGCTGTCCATTTAGCCATAACTTCTTTGGCCTTGTTTCCAATTAGAGGCGAAGTTAGTGCAACATATGGCCAACAAAGTGAACAGCTTCGAGCCATATGCTGCTCCAAATCACAGAATTGAAATTGTCTTTGATTTTGCGGCGAAAAGTAAGGGCAGAAAAGTTTGCAATTGCCAGAAAGGCGAGAAGCAGGCAGAAACGTGGCTTAAAATTGTTGGGATTTTCTTATTAGATTTATTTTGAATTGTATTTATTGCATGGTAAAATATAAATTAATTTCAATTTTATTAAATTCAAAGAAATATATTTACGTAAGCAGGGGCAGTGAACTTTTGTACAGTTTTAAAATAAAATAAGAAAATTATTTTTATTGCAATCATTTTGATTTGTATTTATGTAAGACAATATACAATTTATTCGATTTGATTTCACTTAAATAAATTTTATAAAAAAAAAAAAACATTAATTTAAACTTTAGTCTGAGAGTAAAGCATAATCGAGCTGATTTTTTAGCCGAAGAAGAGAAATATCTTCATATTGTTTTTATATAAAATATAAAATATTTTCCAACTTAAGTTATTAAAAATTTAATTTAAAGCAAATTTAAATTTTTGCTAGTTTTTTTCATATTTTCAATTAGCTTAAAGAACGTAAAACTCTATGCATGAGAGAAAAATATATAAGCAGAAATTTTACAGTCACGCAGAAATATAGAATATTAGAATAAATCGTATGATTTTATGTATATAATATATTCTAATAGTTAAGTATAAACTGTAATAATAAATATTATATATATTATATAATAAAAATATATATTCTAATAATTAATTATATTTAAGCGCGATTTTAAACATATATAACTATATTTTTACTGAAAATTAAATTGATTTTTCTTTCCACCAGAAAATTCTTTTCATATCCAAAAATGTTTAATTGCTATTTACTTTTTAACATTCAAATTTTGCTTCATTCAATTAAGTTTAGAATGTTATTTAGTTACCCAATGCCTAGTCATGGCCCACTTATAGTATAGATAAACTCATTAATATTGCATATTAAGAGACTCAAATTAGATGAATGAGCTGCATGTCAATACCTTGTTCATTATTAAATCTCTCATTAGACTTACGTTAAATACTTTATTTAATTTAATTTAATTTCCTTTGGCTTATAAATTCAGTGAGAGACTAGCTAAGTCTATGAATTTTATTTATTGTCGTATGTAAATTTATGAGTTCATGCAATTAAGAATCTATAAGAGTCTATCTATTTATATATGGGAAACAAACTCGTGAGGCAACTCAAATAATTGTTAAGCATGGAAATCTCCTTTCTCTGCCATACATTGTGTCTGTCATATCGCGACTTTGATTTATCTCACACGCTCGGCTCTCGCTTCTTGTAAGACGCCATCGGGCGCTGCTTATCTGTCGCCGGGAGACGCAATCGCTCGTCATTAAATTATGCATTTGCGCAATCACTTCCTAAAATATGCAAAGTAGTGTTGAGTGGAGTTGAGGCGGGGGCGACGTTGGCGAAGGCGGAGGCACAGGCGTCGTTGGGCATTGGGTGGCGCGTTGCACGCCTCGTTGCAATGTTGCAAGCTGCTGGGGGAATTTGCTGGCTATGCCACAGTTTTGCAAAGAGCTTGCCACGCTTGATTTGCGTTCTTCCTGCCGTCGTCCTGCTGTCCTGCAGTCCTCGAGTCCCTCTTGTCGACGTCGCTCACCAGCCGGAAGTTGATAAAGTGCCTGGCAGCCAAGGAATTCCGCGGCATGTTGCGGGCATCTGTGCACCGCCCGTCCTGCGCCAGCGACCTCCTTTTGCGTATCTCTATTAAAGTATTACACACATGCACCCGACCGTGCGGAAATGCATTAAGCACACGCCCACTGGCCCCGCCCCCAGCCTCAATGCAACAGATAAATTTCAGGCATTTGTTTCTGAATCACAATAGAAACGATTCAGATTGCTATCGCGGGCGCATATATCATTCGTATATGCGAATCAAGGCGACGGAGGAGAAATGGTGAGAGAACTAGAGAGTGGGAGAGAGGAAGAGAGGAAGAGAATGATGGAAACCTTAAGCTGTGTTGACGTTTATTATAAGCCAGGTTGAGAGAGACAGACAGACAGACAGATAGAGGAGAGATTTTGTAAGAGAGAGAGAGACAGAGAGAGATTGTAAGAGAGGGACTGAGTGTGGGACATAGAGAGAGAGATAGAGAGAAAGAGAAAGAGACGGAGCACACAGAGAGATACCGATAGAGAGAGTGTAAGACATAGAGAAAGATAGTGAAAGAATGAGAGGAGAGGGAGGGAATAAAAACGGTGAGCAAAAGAGAGGGAGACTACGTGACAGAGAAATTAGGACAGAAGTGGAAGCAGAGAGAGAGAGAGAGAGAGAGAGAGAGAGAGAGTGAACTGCATATAGAGACAGGAATATTGCATATTGCATGTTGATAGACTCTATCAGCAAGTGCTTTACCGAGAAAAATAATAGAGAGAGCATATTCTGAAAGAGAGAGATAATGCAAAGAAATTCCAATACTTATGAAATCCGGACTATTCGGACTACAATTTAATTTAGTGTAGAGATTCAGTATTCGTACAGCGGCAACTTCTTTCTTACCCCATTTTACCACCCACATCGACGTTGCTAATACGAATGTGTCAAGATGTCATACGGACAGACGGACAAACGAGCGATGACAAGCCGAACACTACTCAAATATTGTGCATTTAAATATATATAAAAATATGAAAACATTATTTAATTAAATAATATGAAAATGCACAAAAGCCTTTCCTTTACAAGAATTTTAGCTGCAGTCAGCGAAAAGGTAAAAAATTATTTAGTTTACAACTGCTCATAAAGCCATAGTACAAAATTACACATAAAATAAAATAAATGTACCTGAAATATGAAACTGTATAAGATATATTGAACAATTTTAGTTTGCTTTCAATTTAAAGCGCCTTAGTACCATCCAGTCCGCAACCTCAGTTGGCAATCCTCTATGCAGATATTACGATTGTCCTTTTATCCGCTGATTAATACCCAGCCATTGGCATTTAATTGAATTCTGAGCATTTTATAGCCAACTAAATTGGTTTTCATTTGTGAAACTGTTGCGATTGCAGCTTTAACTAGAATTTAACACGCTTTAGCTGGCTGCACATAAATCACGCATACGCAACGTTGCATCGCGCATTGCTTCGACAGTTCATTAAATTTCCATCAATGGCTGCAGCAGCGCGTGCGGAAATTCTCTTTTACACTTCTCTTTTAATAGCAATTTCATCAGATTTGGCTAAATTAATGCTGCATGCGAGCAGATAGCGTTAATTATACAACATAAATCAGCAGGAGGGCGTGCCGAGGGCTGGGACGGAGGCAAGTGTCATGGATTTATGCGCCAAGCTTAAAACAAACAATTGCAGCAAACCAACAATAAACAACAGCAGCAGATAGACCAAATAAGCATTGTCAACACTAGAAGTCGAAGAGGGAGAGGGAGAGGGGGAGGGTGAGAATCCGATAGAGTGTAAATAAATAGCTTTAAGATAGATATGGAATAACAATGTGCTCCTTGACAAAGGGTGAAGAGTTAAGGACTTAGTTACAGGATGATTGAGTTCCCACTGACATTGATTAGTTTGTGCCTCCGCTTTCATGTCAGCTTATATGCAAGCTGGCTCAAAAACGAGCCAAATCACCAAGAGGGAACCATCAAATGCCAAATTCAAACAAAAATCAATCATAAAATAAAATGTGAAAAAAACTAACGTCGACCCACAGTTGAACAACCAATCAAAGAGAGAGCTTTCGTGAGCTTAAGGAAGCAGCAGCAGCAGCAGCAGCAGCATCAGCAGTGGCACTTGGCACTGGGTTCAATCAAAAGTAATACACATTACAGAGGAATATGTTTGCCCCAGCAGTTAGCAGGACACACAGACCGACAGACCGACAGACCGACAGACATCTGCTGCAAATATTTTTGTTGTATTTCTTTAAAACCCAAAGTTATTTTTATACACAGGGAAATTGGAATTGCTGTGAAAGGGAAATGCAGCGTTTGTCATGCCAGCGATTCATCATCGTCATTGCCATTCATGCTCATGCTCATCCTCTCATCCTCATGCTCATCCTCGTCGTCAAACTCAACATCATCGGCATCATTATTATCTACCAGCGATTCCAATGGGAACTGTCAAAACAGAGGAGCTGCAGCACATAGTAATCGAGCAGTCACTGTGAAGAGATAAGAAGCGATATTAAAAGAGCGTGATTCGCATTGCCTATATGCTCTAAGAACTAGTTCCATAATAAGGAAGGGAGGCAAGAATGCATGATGACTCCCCAGTTTTATTACAATAAGAATTATTTGTTAAATACTTTTTGTTTCGTCTAATTCTCACAATTAAAATAAGATTTCTTTATTCAACTTAAAAATGAACTAGTTCATTATACTTACCAATCTCTATATACATAGAGTTATAGTTCTCAGAGCTTTATGCTGTTACCTTCTATAGGAACTAGTTCTTTATTTGCAATTCAAGTTTACTCTAATCAAGTAAATCCTTTAATTTCATTAATAACTAGTTCATTTTATTTACTAATGACTTTCAGCGCTCAGCTTTGATTACTACTTTGGTAGTTGGAACCAGTTTCTATTTAATCAATATCTCCGCGAATAATGCTCGCCGTCTGCTGCTGTGTAACTTCATAACTAGTTCATTCATTTCAGTTCACATTTTCTTTCAATCATGTACATCAATAATTAGAACTAGTTAATTTCTCCATTAGGCTGAGCATATGATGCTGGCTGTGTGCTTAATTTAGGAACTAGTTCATTCTTTTCATTTCACAGCATTATTCATCATGTATGCTAAGAACTAGCTCTTAGAGAGAGATAAAAATCTCTGTGCTTACTTTATGCGGTTATCTCCTCATAAATTACTTCTCTTACTTTATTCACTTCAGTTATTCAGTTATTCAGAAAAAGTGATTTGCGTTAAGAACTAGTTCTTTATTTAATATATAATAATTCAGCTAATAATTCAGGTGCAGCTAAGCAAAATTCAACTAGGCAGTGTCAACATTTCATATCATTTCATTTATTGTGCTTTAAGAACTAGTTCTTTTGCACAAATTACTCTTTCGGTTGCTCAAATACACAATATTTTATTTCCTAAGAAATTGTTCTCTGTGAGTACACAAATTCTTATTCGATTTTTCCCTAATCACATTGAAGTCGCGATATTTTGCTTCACGACTTGTTGCGCAGCTCTGAGGATGGAGACACAGTCAAGACTACTTACGATGACATTCATTTGAGTGTCAGGCGACTATTTTAAATATATTTTAAGTATACATATATATATATATATATATATCTATATATACACAAGTATATATAGATATGGAAGTATATATATGTAGAAGTATGTGCTCACTCGCATATCAAAGGCACAGTATTTTCCCCTCGCCAGAGAGCAATTGAATAGGGACTAACCAGAAGCAAAGTTCTGAGTCCTGAGTCCCGAGTCCCGAGTCTGTAGACCGGAGTCGTCCTTGGTTTGCAATGTGTGGAAATTGTCACTTGAAAATTGGCAAGTTGAAAAGAAGTGTCGATGCATTGCGCTGCATGTTTGGCCGGCGAGTGGGGGAGTGGATGGAGACTGCACCATAGAGGATTGTCCCCTTTGTCAGTGGCTTTGCTGTCACGTATCTGCTGTCGCTCCACCACACAATGGGGAGCCACACGCGCATCCAGATGCATTTCTATCTTCAACCTAATCACGCGAATGATTCTGTCAGCTGTGCGCTGTGACGAATGAGTTCTCACTGTGCGGCCCAATCACAGTGCTGGCAAAAATATTGGGCACACAGCCAATCACAATTACTAATTAGTTAAAGTCTTTTGTGGCAGCCAAGCTATTTGCATAATTAAAAGCGTAATGAAATGGACCCAAAGCCTTCGCACGTCCACTTCGATTACGTGCGCCCAAATGTAGGCAACAACAGAAATTTGCATATTTCAGCATTATGAAATGCACAACTTTTGCCATTCGACGCCCAATTAAAACTGGCTTAATTTCCGATGGACAGATAAATGCATAAACATTACAATCATAATAAAGTGCGCCCTGAGTTACACGCCAAGCGATCGAGCACATCAGTTGCCATGGCAACTTTGCTTAATTCCAATTCAATTTCGAAATAATTCTCATCAATATTTGCATTTGATAATCGATATTTTTGATTTGAATTAGAATTAAGCTAGAAATAATTGCCGGATTTATTTATTTCAATTCAATTTTGATATAATTCTCATTATCGTTTCCATTTGATATTCAATATTTGATTTGTTCGCATCGAATTACAAATATTTTGCAGATTTATTTATTTCACTTCCATTAAGATTTAATTCTAGTTCATGCTTGCATATGATTTGCTTACATTAAATTATTCTTGTTTTATGTGGCAGATTTAAGCATGAACTCAATAAAGTTTTGCATATATTAAATTATAAATTAATGTCTTTTATGAATTTTAAGTAAGTTTCGTATTGAGAACTTTGAATTGAAAATAATAGTGAAAAAGCAGCTTCTATGTTTATATACAGTTATTATAGCATAATAATTATATTAAATAATAAAAAAACAATACACAAATTGTATATGTATGTAATAAATAGTTTATATATAAATACATTATTATAAATAATTTTTAACGAAATAACTATTTTGAAAGTATATATAACATTTTTTTACTTTATGCTGTTTAATAATTTTTTTATATATACTTTTTTTGTTTAAATATTTGTTTTTTGTTATATTTTTGATACAACATAGCATTTCAAAACTTTTGCTTAACATTTTTTTTATAAAATTAAAAATAATAATATTAAGAAATATATAATGAGAATAATTAGTTTTATTTGCATACTATTTTATTTATATACTTTTTCATACATTGTTTATAAGAATAATTAAAATATTTAAATCAATGAAATAAATTTTAAATATAATATTTGAGTAAGCGTATTTATACACATTTTATTTAATGCATTAATAAGATTTAAGTAAGAATATATATATACGATTATCGAAATCACTGTGTATATATATTCTTACTTAATTTTTGGTGAATGTGAGTAATTTGAAACATTAAAATAATTAATATGAAATTATAAATGAAATTAGTCTAAATTAATTGATTTTCACTGCAAGCAGCAGCAGCTGGAGCTACTTGCAACTCCAACTGTGTGACCAGGAGTGTCGCTCTCCATATGATTGTTCTCCATATGGTCGCTCTCCATATGATCAATATGTTCGTTCAAACATTAACTTCGTATAATCTGAGTAGTAGAATCTAAAGAGGTATAAAAGCTCTGCAGTAGCAGATTTACGTTTATTCTTCTTTCAGTTTGGACTAGACAGCCCCGAGTCTTTGCCCCGATAGTTTATTTAGTGGAGTTTCTAAGATCAGCGCAAGATTTGACTGATTCATTTAACAAATTCCCCTATTCAATTCATTTGCTTATTATGTTTTGTGTGTAGAGCATTTATTAGTTGACAGCCGTCAACTTTTTCTGGATATCTGGAATGCATCTGTTAGATATGGCTCGCCAGCAGCTGTCGGAGCATTTTGACAATCATAAATTTTAATGACGAACGCGCGTAAAATGTAAATCAAATGATATTAAAATACGCCCCGGGCCCAGCTAATGGGGCTCGGCTCACACAGCGGGACTTGGGGCATTTGCAGCTTATGTGTAACATGCCGTTTTTATGGCAAATTATGGAAATTGATTGCCAAACGGTTGACAATGCGAGAGAGCGTAGGGTGTGGGGTGTGGGATGCCCTGTCGGGTGTTGGGGAAGTTTAAAATAATCACGCGAAAAGTTTGTGAACATAAAAAGCGTCAAGAGAACTTCAAGTTGAAGCTGTGAGTGATGTCTGACAAGGGGGCGAACGCAGGCGTCTGGGTGGCTGTCGGTGACATTGATGATGACGTCGGCCATGGGCGTTGACAATGTTTGTCAACAGACGACAGACGACAGCGAATGGTGGGGACTGACAAGAAGTCCCCAAATGAAAATAGACAGCTGCAAGGCAGCTAAGAAGCTGGGCGTAAGTGCACAAAGGAGTCGCAGTCCCTCAAGTGTTTCTCGCTCTTCTTTCAGCTCCGGCCATAATGAGCTGCACTCGGCTGCATTTAATTGGCCAAAAGGGGCGGGCGGGTGTTCCATAGCTGCTGCTTTGTTTGTGGTCTCTGGGCTTAAAGTTGCCAAAGTGGCCCAAACTTTTGGCACTCGCAATGCCAATGGCTGCGATAAGCGGCACTTTTCCGGCTCCGCCTGTCTGCGAGAGCAATTAAAACAGAAAAGTTGCAGAGCAATAAAAATGCGTTTAAGATAAGATTCCAAATAGAGAAAATAAAACAATAAAAAATCAAAATACTTGAGCTAATCAGACTGTAAGAGTGCAATAAGAGACTGCAGCTGGACGACAACTGAATTATTGCAACTGAATTCTGGCATTCAATTAAATTGAAGTCCTTGCAGGGCGAAGCCACAAAAACCCAACGAGTCCTTTGCAACTGACCAAAGCCAACAAGTTTTTGCTGTTATGAATGTGCAACAAAAAGCATTTTGAATATATATATATAAGAATAAGAATAAGACTGAATTAAGAGCATAAAATATTTGCAATCAAAGCAAGAAAAAGCCTCAAAACGATTTGCCAGACTGCAAGAGCTGAAGCAAGAGCAACTAAATGAAAGACCATGAAATACATTTTACCCTAAACTATGCAAAAAGATTTACATAGAAAAACAATAACAAAATGCGGCAGCAGCAGCTTCCATTGCACTTGCATTAAAGAAATTAAACTTTTCTCTAACCAGGGAGAGAGAGCGAGAGAGAGAGAGAAAGAGAACAGTCATGATATGGGAATTGCTGGTGGTTTAGTCCCTTTCAATGCCTGGGTAAACAACTTAGCAACTTTTGCCCCAAGGTGCCAGCAGCTGAGAGTCTGAGAGTCGGAGAGTCTCGGCGACTATAAGAGTCATATTTATGTTTGCATGCCAATGTGGGCGGCAGACACGCCCATCAGCTTGTTTTTTGTCAATTTCACATGCACGCCGCCTTTCATTGCCATTGCGAATTGCTACTGCAGGGCAAATATCCTGCGCACGAAACGTGCCCAAGTCCTGGCCAGCGCATTAAGATAGAGCAGCAGACAATGAGCGAGAGAGAGAGAAAAAATTGATAGAGAGAGAGAAGAGTGAAAGAGAGACATGTGTTTATATAGACAGATGCATGCACATGGCAAATAAACAAACACAAAGCCAGGCAATGAGCCCAGCCTCTCTGAATGTGAATAAGCATCGCAAGCGGCATAGTGGCAGGAGTCAGAGTCTCTTTGGACACGAAAAGTCGAGCAAGTTATCAAAATGCAAAGCTTGACTCTAGCAGCCTGCAGTCGGGTAGCTTAGCTATATAGTGTCATTTGTCCTAAATGGGAAAAAACTAGAGCAAAGACTGAAAGACTTGGGTTAAGCGAAATGAGCCCTGCAGTCGATAAAATATCGCAATCAGAATTTATTTAATAATTGTATGAATTATGTGAATCGATAAGTTAAATCCTGGAATCTTAGATGAATATTTGGAATTATATTTGTAAACTTGGAACTAACAGAGAGGTTTAGCAAAAGCTAAAGAAAAAGAAAGAGAGAAAATTGCAGAATATGAGCAAAAAGAGAGCGAGAGCTAGAAAGAAAGACAGAATATGAAACAGACAGAGAGAATATGAAAGAGTGAGGAATAGAGTAAATGATTGAGAGAGAAATAAAGAGAGTAGGAGTAGAAGAAATTAATGGGAGAGAGCTGAAGGGTGTGGGAACAGAGGAATAGAATGGGAGAGAATTGAAGACAGTGGGAAAAACTTGAGACACATCTTGGTGTAGATCGCTGAACTCTCAGCTAGCCAATGAACCTACTTATACAAGGGCAGCAATTTATGTTTCGGGAATAGGCAATATTAATGTCGATACGTAAAATCTTAAAACCCAATAATAAGCTTTGTCATTTATTATTTGTCAATTATTATATTATTATTAGCATTTATGTACCTAAATCTTTTCTATCTAAAATTGGTTTTTATTTTGTCGAAAAATCATTTTCACCAAACAAAAAAAAATAATTTCTCTAGAGTTCTGTCGTTTAATTATATTTATTTATATTTATATTATTTAACAATAACTGTTTTACGTCGATGACTCATCCGCCTTATAAACTTGACTTGATATCCAATGATTCCAATGATTAATTTTAACGATATATGAGCGCCGATGATGCAGAAAAAACTATGTTTTGAAGTTGTTTCAAGGGGAGTGAAAAAAAGCTATGACCACTGGTTCAAAACATGTTTTGATCATCAAAAAGAAAATATCTTGAAGTACGTTAAAGCGATTTTTATTTATTTGCTATTCCCGAAACTTAAATTGCAGTGCTCGTTCTGCAACACAATTGGCTGATGGTAAGAGCATTTACGAGTCGATCCCTCAATATTTGCTGCATTTTTGCTGCCTACTCTCGCTCGGGCGTTTGCCTGCTTCAAGCTTGCTGCAACTTGCAACAAAATGCAAAATGTGATTTAATGCGCTTTGGTGTCGCATGCTAATGAGCCAAGTTTGTGGCACAGTTAAGCGCATGTCGCTGCAGCTTTGTGGCACGTGCCACGAGCTCAACACGTGCTGCCCCTCGCCCCCTCCCAAAAGAGATGCACGATACACTCAGCAAAAAGAAACTGGGCCTATGTAACGGTTGTGTGCCAAGAATTATTATTAGCGTATGCAAAATAGTTTTTCCTTAGCTCCGACTTAAGCTGATTTATAGACCGAGCCAGAGTTGATGTCGTGCTAATTGTGTGCCCAAAGCTCGACTGCCAGCAACGTCTCTCGGCCGAACTTTCTTCAAAAAACGTGACACTCGCTAAGTGACTCCACAAATTGCCAGCGCACTTTAAAATGCTGAAGCTAAATACAACAAATTGAGCTTTAAGCATATATAGGGCAGATTTGAATTCTGGTGCTGCCAGTTGTATATAGATCAACTTATATAAGTACAAATTCAATTGCCTTCAAATATTTGAATATTGTGCAATTGTTGAATAAAAAACACATTTCAAGCCGAAATCAAATTCTTTTGCAATCGATTTACACTAAAGGCTGAGTTTTTGCTTGCAAATAGTTAAAATGGAATTTCAGCTGAAATATTTTATAAAATTCAGACATTTTATTTTGCGTGAATTCAGCGTAAATTGGCATTCGAAATATAAAGTTTTTTCTTGTGTGACCCTAAAGAGTTTATATATTTTGTATCAGTTGACTTCATATACCCGTGTCTGTCTGCCCAATTATACGAACGCAATGATCTTATATAAACCAAAGGCAATTGGAAACTTGAATTTATTAATAATATATTTTATATATTTTATCATTATGTGAATATCTGTGTAATATATTTATTAAATATTCATATTAATTGTGTATAAATGTATAGTGATACAGATTGAAATTGGATTTATTTATAATTTAGATATATAATATTTTTTTGCGCTAATTTTATCATTTATTTCAATAACTTAGTTTATTTTAATGATAATAAAAGTTATTTCTTGAAATCTATGAAAAATAGACGAACGCTTAAATTAATATTTAGTTTTTCATATATATAATATTCTCATTTTCATTTTTTAAATGAATTTTTTTTATTTAATTTCTTTTGCAAATGAAAATAAAAACGTATCTCAAGTACACTAGACTAATACTTTCATATTACATAAATGCGATTGTCATAACTACAAAAATTTAATTTAAGTAATATGTTAGGATTTAAAATGTATCTGCAAATGCGTTTATTAAATTATTTCTCTTATTCTCTTATTTCTCTCTGTCGAAGCAAATAAATTTCTTCTATTTGAATTCGTAATTGGCAGCTAGAGCAAAATTATTAACGATCGCCATTGGATGTCATTTGAAAGTGATATTATTCTATTAAATTGTCAGAAAAATAGAGCTCAGAGAGAGTGAATCGGGCTGACTTCAATTTACTCAAATATAAATTTCTCCATTATTTATTTACGCTGATTTACTTCTTCCCTGTACTCTTCCATAAACTGTACTCTAATTTAAATATCATTAACTATTTCCTTGGTAACAGTCGTGATGCTCTAGGTAATTACGTGGAATTTTCGAACAGGAAAAAAATAGAGTATTAAAAGAATATTTATTAACAATTTAAAGCTCAAATAATTCACAGCTGCTGATCAACTAAACTGAATATATATTTTTGAGCAATTTTAGCTAAGGCTTATGAAATAAATGAGCAAATTTTAAGTGAGTGAAGTATAGTTATTTTGAAAAAAAAGGCATTTTCTATAAAAAATTAAAATTCACATTAATCATATAAAGATTTTGAAAATATTGACTTATTTTTTAATGGCAAAATATTTATTAAAAAAATCTAATTAATTTATTTTTCCATTCTCAGTTCCATTAATTCTCGTTTAACCCCATGAATCTATTGTAAATATGAAAATTTCCAGAGTTGTTGAACGCCAAATCACTTTGTACTTTAGCTATCAGTCCGTAGGGAGTTTAGTGTGCATGGCAAGCGCGACTAGAGCCAATTTAATTAAGATATGTACAACATATTCGTTATGGTTGCTTTTCAATTAATCGCTGGGAGCATGCGGCCAGAGTAAGTCAACGACTCTTGAAGATTCGAGGCAACTGGCAATTGGCAGCTGGGAGATGGGAGATGGGAGCTGGCTGCGAGACACGCACTTTAAGACCAAAAACCAAATCCGAGTCATGGGGAGTTTGCTGGCTGCGCGCATAGGTAACGCTAACTGATAATCACTCAATTTGCTCCGAGGCACAACAACTATGAAGTTCAGTCAACTTGGCTCTCAGATAAGACGCAGGAGGCAGCTAGGCAGCGGGCAGATTGGCAACTCGGTGGTAAACAACAGCAACCAAAAGAAGCCAACGCCTGCGAGCCATTTAGAATAAAACTGCAACAACAACAACAACAACGGGGAGGACCGAGTCGAGTGCACCAAATTGGCATTACCCTGGAAAGGTAGACACAGTGAGAGAGAGTGGGAAGAGAGCGAGGCAGGGCATCTGCCATGCAAAATAAATGTTGTAAGCGTAAACATTGCTTAGCGCTTGCAACATTGCGGTGCAGCAACACGTTCAGCTAAGGCAAATGCATAATGCAGCAGCAGCGGCAGCAGCGGCAGTCGCAGAAGGTACAGCTCGACAAAAAAAAAAAAAAAAAAAAAAAATGCAAAAGAAAAGCAACGAAAGCTGAAGAAAAACAAAACATAAATGGAAAACACAAGAGAAAAATTAGTTACGCCAAAAGCGGTTGGCAGCGACGTTGAGCGCTCTGGATGGATACCATGCTAAATGTCTGCGGGGCACGATTATCATGTATATGGGAGCGAGGCCGAGGTAGAAGTGGAGGTGGCACCTAGACACCACTGCCCTGCACTGGGTGGAGCTGTGCTCCTGCTCCCTACTCTGCATTCCATTGCTACTTACTTAAATCCCATGCACGGCCACTACATTAGCGGCATCAACTATGACGATGACGACGACGACGACGACGACGACCACGACGCCGACGAGAGATGTTCAGGAAAGTGTTGAGCTCGTTATGGCTCGCAAACAGGGCTGGGCGAGTGGTACGTAGGGGACTTTAAGCCAATTTTTATTGGAGCAGTATGTGAATATTAGGATTACTCTATATAACTTTTATATATATTAATATTAGTATATATTTACATAAGTTTAAGCATTGTCATTGTCTTTAGTATTATATAATTATTATTATATATTATATATTATATATTATATATTATATATTATATATTATATATTATATATTATATATTATATATTATATTATTATTATTGTTATTATTATTATTATTACTATTATTATTATTATTATTATTATTATTGTTATTATTATTATTACTATTCTTATTGTTCTTATTATAATATAATTATTATTACTATTTTTATTATTAGCATAAACATTTCCGTATCCGTTTTGCATTAGCATTAGCATTATCATATATATGAGCAATAGCACAATAATTGACATTGACATGTTAGCATTAGCATTAGTAGAATAATTAGAGCTCGAATTATCATGAGCACAAGATAAATAGGCATTTTCATTATTATTAGATGAATGTCATAAGCAGTAGCGTTAGCATTGGCATTACCAATATTATTAGCAAATGATAAATAAGCATTGCCATCACCATTACGATCTGCATTTGCATGATCAGTATCATTGTCGTTATAATTACCAACAATTATCATTATTATTGTCATTATTGCTTTTTGAATATATTTGCCAATATTTTAAATAATTTTACTAATATAATCATTATCATGGTTAATATCATTATTATTATCAGCTTGATTATGAAGTAATTCGATAATCTAAGCTTGGCAAGGGTCATAGGCCTCCTATTTGGCTAATCTTCAATCTTAACGCTACTTATAGCTAACATGCCTCAATTAGGGTGCGCAGCGCTTCAAAGTTTCGGCGTGAAATTGTCTGCCGATGATTTTTTTTTTATTTTTTGCTTAAGGCTGAGGCCATTTTGCATAATTCTAAAGTCAAGCCGCGAGTTGGCGGCCAAAATGTGGCCAAAATGTCGGAATGACATAGTCTGGCAGGCGTGGATCTGTTGAGGATGCGGATGAGGATGAGGATGCAGTTGCTGTGGCTTTGGCTCTAGCATTGGCTATGGCGGTTGCATGGCTCAGTGCGCCTAAGCTTCGTTTGATGGTTGACGTTGTGCAGCGTTTGTGGCCTGGAGGCGTCTCTGAAGCAGTGGCAACGGCAGTGGCAGCGACATTAATAGCTCTATGTGCAACAATGCAGCCATGCTGCAACACTTGGTTGCGGATTTGGCGACATTGTCGCATGATTTGAAGATTTCCAGCTGGCGACAAGTTATCAAGACGAACGTGACTAGCAAACAATTGGCTTAACTTTTCTTCTACTTCAGCTAGCACTTCCACAGCGTCTGCTACTCGCTAAGCCAAAGCCAGGAAAGTTGCCACTGACAGGCGATAGGGCGATAGGGCGTTTAGTCTGAAATTGTGCCACACAACTTTGTCAACAGTGCGTGTGTGTATCAGTGTGTGTGTGTGTGTGTGTGTGTGTGTTGGCAATGCAAATTGCGAATGCCGCACGAATCCTGTGGGCCGCAAAACAAAGCGCAGCTAATCAAACTCTTGCCGAAACTTTAGAATAAAAAACTTTTCACAAGTCTGCAGATGCCCCAAGGAATTCCGCTCTTGAAGATCATCTACATTGTATTTATAGAAAATCTGTAAATATTCACGGCTAAAGCAGTCGAGGTGGCCAAAGGAATGAAGTTGGCCTAGATCAAAATGGGTTTAAAAGTAAACTTATAATGATAGGTTTCACAGTGCTAGGTCATTAGGGTATCTTCTAGTTGAGCAGTTTCTACTGAGCAGTTTCTACTCTTGCTCTAACTCTCTTGCTTTTAAAAAAATAATCTCTTAAAAATATGTAAATATGTAATATGTAAAACAATAAATGAAAACAATAAAAAAGTAAAAAATAAATTTAAAAATATATAATATAAAAACATTATTTTTCTTTTATATATTTTTTTAAATCTATATTTTTTGTATTTATTTTTTACCATGAATCCATAAATAATGCCATTTTCTAAAGATAACTACATATACAAGAAAATAAATAAAAAAAATATAATAAATTAAAACATATATACAGAGAAAAATAACTAAATCAAAAAATAAAAAAAATTATTAAATAAAAATATATACAAAAAAATAATTAATTTCATTGTTTTTAGTTTTGTTTTTCCTTTCGCTCTAAGTAAATTTGCCTGAAATATCCATGCCCATATTGCATATTTTCTCTCTTCTCTCTTTCCCTCTTTCTAGGCTAACAAATTAATTTATAAATATATTATTATTTAAGAGCGTTTCTTTCGAATTATATCAGTGTCTATAATTGACCTAAGTCAATGTAAAGAAAAGCTTTCTTAAATTTCTATTATTAGCAAAGGCAATTTTTGTTTATTCTCTAAGTCAACTTAGGCTGTTTGTAGACTTCTCATGTGCGGAGAGTTAAATGATCTTTTTTATGAGGTCATCGAGTGTTTCTATTGGCTACCCAGAGCAGGTAACCCCCAGTAATGGCTGGCACACAATGATCGTTAATGAACTGTTGCTTTATTTTCACAAGCCATGCGAAGAAAATAAAGAATAATTGTGAACGAAAAAGAAAAGAATATGAGAAATCAGCGAGCGAATTGGGCTTTGATCATGAGCTGAGCTGAGCTGAGCTGGCTGTCGTGGAGAGAGAATGAGACTTCATCTATGAAGGGCACTTGCCAAAGGTCGTGAGCATAAATTTCAAAATTGTTTTCGACGTTATTAAAGCGTCGCCAGCGACCAGAGAACAATTCGCCAGAATGAGCCAGCGAAACGAGCCAACGAAAGGCATTGATGAAGTACATCAACATGAGCCGAGGCAGCCGTCGCGCCGCGCAACCAGTGAAGATTGGCGATGGCGACCTCATATGCCACAGGGCAAGTTTCGGCTTGGCAACTTATGGCAACCAGGCAGACCAGGAAGGCAGCAGGCAGCAGGCAGTCAAGCATTGTGCTGCTTATTGAGAGTGGCGACTGGCGACTGGTGACTGTGGCTGGAGCTGGAGTTGGAGTTGAAGCTGGAGCCATGCGATGCTGTGCGGGTGATAAGTAACATGAATCACGTTTTATTTTGCCTTTGTACTTTAACGATGCAGTCACCGACGTGGGCTGAGGATGCCTCTCGACTCAATGGCTGACTGACTTCGACTTCGACTTCGACTACGACTGCGACTTCGACTGGAGACTGCGGACTGTGGACTGTGGACTGGGTCTTTGGCAAAGGTCAGAGCATGGTACAAGTCGCAGCTCCCAGTGCCCAGCTCGCAGACTCGTAGCGCTTACAGTTCCCAATGACTCGTTGCTGCAATTTTTATTTACCTTTTGTGTACTTTAGCGAGCTGAAGTTCTGCTCAGGTTTTGTATTCTGGCCCAGAGCGTTTTTATTTTTATTTTTTTTTCTCTCTTCCGCTGAGTTCCTTTTCATTTCTTTGTTGCCGGGGAACGTGAGAATTTAATATTTCTTTTCATTAGCCACGGTCGTTGAGGGCTTCGAGTTGCGGCCAAAATCTTGCTCTAACTAGACGAGACACAGGCGACACTTACAAATTTCATGGTTCTATTTGGGCTGGCCGACAAAAGGTCACAACAACTGTGTAACAAATGGCATATAAATTATGCCGAAAGGCCAATGTCGAAACTTAAATTTCGAGCGCTTTGCCAGATGAAATATTGGGACAAAAGATTGTCGACTGGATTAGCAGCAGAGCTGTTGGCATCTCAAATGGCTTTGCTACGCTGCGGATACCCTGTACAGGGCGTAGAGCGGCGAAGCTGCAAGAGACGCGGACATTAATATTGCCCAATGGCAAACTCTGTTTGTATTTTCATATACTCGGAGTGGGAATCTCAGCTGGACTTTCTCGTAATGGCTCAAAGTTGAGTTGAGCTGGCTCTGTCGCTTTGGGCGCTAAAAAGAAATTATGACAATTAAGGGAAGCACGCGCCATTCGCCAACCGCAACATAAATCAGATTAAGGCCCAGTTGCTGGCAGCTCGTTGCCGCCTCCTTTGGATCGCCCTGGAATGTGACCACACGCTGACAGCCTTTGTGGCATTCGCTTTAATTACTGAGCGTGGCAACAACAACTTTTTGGCCACCTGCTGCACGCCTTACGAGCATATCTAACTTGGCGCCCAGCCGCCTATTACTGCGCCCGATCACCAGCAGTAGCCGTCGTAGTAGTTGCCTCTAGTCTCTGGTTGACTCTAGTCGAGTCGAGCCTAAGTTTGGTTTCACTTTAGAACTCAGCGTGCGGCCTCATCAGTGCTCGCCTTTTATGGCATCTGTGCATTAAAATTTGTAGCCCGTTTCATCATGCGATTCACATTTGAATACATCTATGGCAAAAACACTAAAAGCCTCAACTTTATCCATAAACCCGCAAAGTTGAAAGCCAACTTCCATCGATTGGCTGAGTTATGCGCACACTTTCGATACCCCATCGTGGGCAAGTGAAAGGGTAGATTGCTGTTGACTACGAGCATATATATTTACTATTTTATGAAAGTTAAATCAACTTACAGTTCATTAAAGATTGATGGCGTTAATTAAAAACTAACCTGCTATAAGCATTTCTGGTTGTTGTCTTTGCTAATTTAATTTTGTGTTTCGGTTCGACTGTTTATGGGCGATGAAAATAGAAAAATATACCCGAACTAAAATATATAAATTAACCAAGACCAAAAGAGATTTCAAAACATTTAATAATCCATTTTAATTCATACAAGAAATTTAGGTTTATATAGAAAGTATAAGTATAAATACTTAATATTTATATTACTTTTTTTGGATAAAACAAAATATAAGCTATATACATATATATATAAATGACATACATGAATATATATATATATATATATATTTAACATATCTGAAAATATGTATTAAATAGTTAATAATAATAATATATTTATATATATATAAATATATTTAATTAAAAATTAAAATTAAATTAATTATAAATATATTTAATATTTAATTAATTTATTTTCATATAATTTTATTATTTAAACTCTAATTTAAAATCTTATCGCATTATACACTGGTTCGTGCCTTGACTAAATGATTTTCTTTAATTTAAGTATTAATTTAATTATGTTTAACTATTCGCAAATATAAATTTATAATTCACCTTAGCACGAAAATATCCTAAAAACCAACCATTCTTATATTTGAGCTTAAGTAAGGCCTTTCTCGCTCTATAACTCTGTTAAGTCTCAACGGGTATTTTTCAGTCGAGCAGCACTTGCAATCCATCATTACTTTCACTCTCTCTCCCCCATTTCTTGCGCCACCCTCTCGCAGAGTTTGTTTATCTCGCTGCTCATTTCATCAAATTGCCTGCGATGGCCATAAAATTTTACAACGTTTTTCACAATCGAACTCAATTCATTTGCAGTTGTAACTTTTTGTTTAGCCTATTACGCACATCCCCTGTCCATCAGCGGACACACAGTCCCCCAGCCCGAGCCTCGTTGGCCCCATTACCGGGTCTTAGGTATGACAGGCGACCCCTTCGATAGGCAGTGCATAAAGAGCTCAGCTGTTTTCTCAGCTTGGCAAATTTACAGATGATATTTTCATTGCGTTATTTGCGATGCCATTAAAATCGATTTCGATTTCGTTTTCCGATGGCAACGAAAAAGTTTTGCTTCAACTGTCATTAGTATTGTTAGTGTTGGCATTAGTGCGGGTGGTGCTAGTGGTGTTAGTGGTGCGGGTGGGTGGCTGCAAAACTTTATCAATTTGTGGGCGCGGCTTTGGCTAATAATTTATGCCATTCCGTGCAGAGTTCACTAATGGCATTGTCGGCCCCGGCCTAGCGGGCCGGCCATGACTCATCAGAAATGAAGTTTTTGCCGCCTTTGGCGCGATTTGGGATTCCGCTCGAAATTCAATTTGTCTCCCCCAAATTCAGCTTTGGAGGCAATTGTTTGTCTTCATTTCCGTTGGTTAACTCTCTGATTGACATTCATCAGGTCCACATCATTTATTCATTTCGCCGGCGCCGCGCTAATCCGGCAAAGTTGAAGATGTCAGCACAGTCGAAAATTTAATTGACTGCTGCGACACAAATTAGCCGCCCACAAAAGTGCCAGCAATTGTTGGCAGTGGACAAATATTGGCACTGCCATTCGACAGGCTCTCTACCGAGCCGACCCGGCGACCCCCATTGAAGTTAGCACTGATTCACGACAGGATTCCATTTGACGACTGCGGCGCAATTTGTTGCGACGATCTAAGAAAATTGTGCTGGGCTCTGGAGCTGCTCGAGTTGCCCTCGCCGGAGCCATAAGTTGCTCTAGCAATTAACTTTTTCATTGTTTGGCTAAGCAATGGGCACGCCCCACCTCCCGCATGTCCGCTTAGTTGTAGTTTGCGCCTTACACACAGGGGTCATGAAATTTCATTGAGCTCCAATTGGTCGCAGCTGTTCGGATTTTCGTGGAGCACAACTATCGACTGTATAACTAACTGTTCCCTTCACTTACTTGAGATAGCTATAAAATGTTTTGTGTTTCTTACTACACTTGGCCATTGGCTAATTGAAAATTCCAATTAAATGTGTTCAATTTTTGCGCTTTATTTTTGCTTAGCACAGGCAAAGCGTTCGCAATTAATTAAATGAAAAATCTCCTCGCACACACACACGCACTCCACATGATATTTATCACAGGGACCCAAAGGAAAGTTGACTAAAATTTGTCGCAGCTCTCATTTAGCGCGATTTGGCAGCTCGTTGAGCCCGGAGCTCGGCGCGCTTCTTGCGAAACTCGGCAATGCTGCGACGGACGTTCAGTGCCGACTGTTGGCCCAACTCCAGATGGAACTTGAGCTGCGACCTCAGCTCTTGCCAGGCATCGGCCATGCTGTGCGCCAAGGCTGACATGTATCTGGAGAAGTGCGATCTGCTCAGCACATCCGGCCTGGCCTGGACCAGCAAATCCGTGTAGACATACGTGTGTGCCAAGGCCACCGAGAGCAGCGTCACAGCTACCCAGAATTTAACAGACATGTCTTTTGTGTAATCCAATGTTGGAGTAGTAATTATAATAAACGTAAATCTATATGGAATATGTGTGAAATGGAGTCAGTTTCAAAATATATTGCCATGGCTACTTGAGCTGCTCCCAAACCAGAGCCGAAAAGTATGCTACGGACTTAGCTCGAGCCGAGCACACACAAAAATATTCCCAGTTGCCGTTCAGTTCTCTGGCTGCTTTTCCCCATTTATTGTTGTTTCCTCTTCTTCTTTTAACCACAAAATATTCACACTTTTATTTTTAGTAACTTGCACAGAGCAACATGCAACATGCAACATGCAGCTTGCAGCATGCAACAGCAGACTATCCACTCATATGTTTTCTTTCAGATTTTCACGCTGGCGCGCCACAAAAAATAAAACTGCGATACAAATAATAAAATAGTAAAATATATACCAGATTTGCAACAAGACGAATTCGTAATACTCTATGAAATTTAAAACTGATATTGCTGCTAAAATTCTATATATATATATTTTTTAGGCAATGCAAATTCTGAGTATTATATAAATTATTATTACAATCAGAGAATTCTCAAAAATTAAATTATAGAAATAAGATATTCAAATATTTGTAGAGATTTCTAAAGAGATAAAAGAATTGCATTTATAGAGGAAAATAGTGTATAAATAAACAACAAAATAATATTAATAATATGAAAATAAATAAACTATAAATAAATAAATAATTAATAACTGAAATAAATGAAAATAAAAATAATAAATTAAATAATAAATAGTTAATAAATAAAAAAAAATATTAATAAAGCCATAAAAAATCCCTAATTAAAAATATAAAATTGTAAAAATTATAGGCTTATAATAATAGTAGATAAATATAATCAATCAATAAATTTTAATCCGTTTTTGGCTAACGCCATGTATAAACTCCTATCATATTGGCAGCTCAAATATCTCTTCAATTATTATTAGGGATCGTGCAAAATCTGAGTTTGTTTAAAACAATCTATCTACAAAAAAAAAAAAATTCGTAAACAAATTCTCTGATTTTAATTATAAACTGATTCTTGTTTGCTGAGTGATGCAGAAATAAACACTTTTATATACATATATAAAAAATATATATACATAGTATATACAAGATTAGACATTTAAGTTAGATAAAATGAATATATATAAATATATAAAAAATATTGTATTGTTATAAAATTCGAAATATCTATAGATAAATTGTAATTTATTTTTAAATTATTATTACCTAAAAATTTATATAAAACTTAGCCTTAGTGACTATTATTTTGTAATCAATTTTGTAATCAATATTATTGCTACTTTATCTGTACTTTACTATTTAATTTTAGTTTAATGTTTATATATTTATTTCATACTCATCCTTAACTTACCTCATCCTTAGTTTATTAGGCCCACCTTTATTTAGTGTATATTTAAAAACTTGTAGAGCAAAATAGAAAAGTTCATTGCAAAAACATTTTTGCCACATTAACGCTTGCACACGCCCGTGCCATTTTGTACACACACACACACACTCGCATATACCCATACACACACACACACACGTACATTAATAACTTTTTTATGGTGGTCACATAAAAACGCAACAAAACCCGCCGCCATATTGAATGTTTTTTCTTCCATTTTTTTTCGGGATAAACTTTTGGTCGCTTTTGGTTGCATTTGTAGTTTCCTTTGTTTCTGTTGCTTTTGTTGTAGTTGTTAAATCGCACACGTGTTCTGTAAAACAGCGTCATATCCTTCATATCCCTACGTACATGTCCCGCTGTGTGTGCGTGTTTCCTTTGCACTCTTAGAGCGAATGAGTGAGAGAGGGCGCCGGGGCATGCCTCGTTGCCAAGGAGCGCAGATTTGCTGGCCCTCGTTTTTAACTGCAATTTGTTGCTAAGGCGCTTAGGCCACGCCCCCCACCCGCGCCACCACGCACACCGCTCATTCGGACCGCTAACGTGCTGTAGTCCTGGATTTTATTTGCTGCTCGCATGTGTTTCGCTTGTGTTATACGTTTTCTTTTTTTTTATAGTCGGGAGTATTTAGAGAAACAAGTGTAATCAAAATTATATGGGCGTGTGGCTTTGCGGGCAGCGGGTCTGGGCGTCAGTGGGTGCCCGCCTGTCCCGCCCATCAGCCCAATCGTAAATTTCAACGCTTACAGCAATGTGGCTCAAGTGTGGATCGCTGTTGTTGAAGCCGCAGCTCTACTCTCTCTCTCTCTCGCTCGCTCACTCTTGCTCTCTCTTTTTTCTATATATACTTTTATATATAACTATAGCTTTGGGTGTTTGGCAAGTTATGATTGAATTTGAAGCTGCTTTGTGGCTAGCTTTCAGAGTGCCGACTCTCCATGTGTCTAGGTGTGCGTGTGTGCTTGTGGGCTAAGCCTTCATGCTAGTTGCTTGTAATGAGAAAAGTTTTTGGGTCGAGACAAGTGCTTATTGTCTGCAATGCAATTAGTGGCAGATGAGCAACAAAAAGCTTGCAGCTCACAACAAATTTACAACTTAAATGAAGCACTGCCAAAAATCTTTCTGAATGCTAAACAAATCAAATTGTCCATATGAACTTGGGCTGCGGCTTCTACTTCTATAGTCTTCTATTTTTAAAGTGAGAAGAAGTTTGCAAAGTACAAAAGAAGGCATGGAAAAAGGAGTATATGAATGAGAAGTATTTGGTAAGGATGGTAAGGAAGGACATGAATAAGGAATATTTAAAAGTGCAAAAAGCATTTGGGAAATACATTATGTGGAAAATAAATGCATAAATGCAATAAGATTTATATGAGAATAGAGTATTTGGAAAAGGAACAAGGACAAAATAATTCAATAGAAAATGTGTATTTTTGATGGTTAACTGCTACTTAGCTTTTAGTGCAATTATAGATCTTTGTACCTATACAAGCTGGATATATATCAAATATAATACGCATTTTCATTTTGTACTCTAGTCTAATTTTGTAGTTAATAAATTCTTTGCTAAATAAGCGCAATACACAATTAGACCTTCTAAATAATTATGTATTAAATGTAGCTCTCAATATCTATATCTAACTAGTCAAATTTATGTAATACAAAAGAAAAGTAAATAATTTGTTAAGCTGAATTCATTTATCATTGGAGTAAATACTATGAACTCTGCACTCTTTTCACTCAATTGCAAATTATTTTAGACCACGCAAAAATATATTTTTATAAAATATATATATAATGCTCCAATAAAGTTAATCATGTTAATTGGAATCAGGTCCAATCACATTGATGACTATGAAAACTTATTTGATCCACAGTTACACAGTTAGAATTGGCAACTTCTAAAGGCCTCTTTCTATGTACGTCTCTACAGATGATCTCTTTGAGTATTAATTTGTAAAAATATAAAAAAAATCCTAAGCAAACTCAAACCAGAGCCGGCATTTTACATATATATTTATATTATATTTTATTTTTAGTTGAAATTCTAAAAAATTGGTTTAGTACCATTTTTTATTTTATTATCTAGCCAAAAAAAATAGAAATTTCCGAATGAATAAAAACAATCTATTAGCCTTGCACTATGTCATTTGCTTGACCAGCTCATCCGTCTCAATAAACTGAGTTATTCTTACAGAAATCAACTTTTACTGCACACTTCACTCATAATCAATAAAATAATATTTTATTTTGAATTGTTTTCTTTCTACAAAATAAATTTAAATATTTGCATTAAACAATCAATGAAGTTGTGAGCCGTAGAGGCTTTGCTGCTGCAGTTCAGTTTTTACAATTTCTGCTCAATTAAGAGTTTTCCTGCCCCCAGCTGAAATCAATTTGGTTTTCAAATTCAATTCAAATACATTTCACATTCAGTCTTTAACAATAAAATAAAGTTTTATTTGTTCATATTGTTTTCTTTTTTTTTTTTTTTTTTTTTTTTTTTGTTTTTTGTTATTTAAATATGTATACACACTTATAATTGTTTATTCGCTTAATATGCTTTAATTGTGGTTTTGCTTTTCTTCTCTATTTTACAACGACTATCATAATTGAATTTCATTTGCATTTTCTTGTTCACTTAAATATTATTTTTTAAATACTTTGCGCTCTACAATAATCAAAAAATTATTATTGAGAAATTACAGTAAACAAAATAAACAAAATGCTCAACAGTAGTTAACAAACACACATTATTTAAATGGCAGTAGTTGTTGTTGTGGTTTTTTTTGTTTCTTTCCTTTCTCATTGTTTTTATTAGTTAATTAGTTACGCAAATTTATTTGTTTTCGTTTTCGTTTTGAGTTTGTGTTCTTAAGTTTTATGACTACAACGTCATTAAAGATTTAATAAAACAAATGCGTTTGGCTTTAAACCTTAATTAATTTAACAAACTAATGCATAATTATACAATTACAATTTTCGCACATGGAGGACATTTATTGCTACGTAATACATTAATATATATATATATATATATATATATATATATACTAGATTAGTTGCTATATATTTCGTACACATAAATGTTTAATGATTTTTTGAATATGCTGCAATTTTATTTTACATTTAATTTTAATTAAATTTTAAGCAGTTTTAGTTTTTTTTTAAGCATTTTATTTGTTCTTAAATTAAATTTGCCGTGAAATTCTGACTGCAGTCGAGTCGAGAATTATGCGAAATATCATAAATAATTTATGTGAATTTTTGAATGTGAAGCATCTTAAGCAAATTTGGTGAACCTTGAGCTGTTCAGTCAGAAAATCAGAGCAATTCTTACACATAATATCCTAAAGAGCTTAGACACACATACAACTACAATTATTTATATATACTTAATTAACTTTAGGGCACATTTAAAGCTTTCACAAATAAAATTGTTCAAAAAAACCTACTTAAATGCAAACTTATTCGAATTGAATGCGTCTGTGGATGCAGCGGAGAGCGTGAAAACTCCTCTTATACAATTCGTATACCATTCGCAAAGCGGAAACGGAAATGGAAATTGAAATTGAAATGGAAATGGAAAGCGGAAGCATGAGCCATAAGAGCAATAGCATACCAAAATACTAGAATATTATCATTAGCTTATCAATTAAAATGTTTTGGTTCAACAAGAAAGCGCAAAGCCTTCATATACAATGTATCTATAAATATATAAGTATATATATATATATATATAATCGGAGATATATAACTAAATATTAAACAATAGCTTAGGGCAAACTTTTGATTACGCTTGATGGTTAGGGTAGACCGGGGGCAAATATATGAACTTTATACAAAGCTGTTCGAGGCTAAGCTACGACGACTTGTTCTTCTTCTTCTACTTCTACTTGGACTTCCTTGAATGGACTCTTGTGGCAGGGGAGACTTGGGGACTCTATGTGCTAAAGGCTAAGTAACTCTCGTTAGCCGCCACCTCAGCCGCCGCTGCCGCCGTCTCATACTAGACGTACGCTTGGGCGCGTGTGCGCGGCTCCTTGCCCTGGAGCCGTTCCACGAAATTGCGCCAGCTCACCATCGTCTTGCTGGAGTAGAGCCAAACGCTGGAGGTGACGCCCACGAGCATGGAGCACAAATACTTCACCATGTAGATCTGGAAGATGGGGCGCGCCTCCGGCGTGCCAGGCGGCCTGGCCGCCGGACAGGGTATGGAGAAGGGCTTGCATATGTCGCGATGCCACTGAATCATCCACTCATCGAAATTGTAGTACTCGTAGAACAGGCAGCCCAGCAGGCCCAGGGCGGGCAATATGAATAGGCCCGAGAAGAAGCCGATGCGCAGCATGAGGCGCTCCAGCTTGTCCGTCCGCTTGCCATCCGTCTTCATCACGGTGCGTATGCGAAAGAGCGAGATGAAACCGGCCAGCAGAAAGAGCGCGCCAATCGATAGGTAAATGCACAGCGGCAGTATGAGAAAGCCGCCCAGTGAGTGCGTGTCCAGCTGGCCCACGAAGCAAACGCCCGAGAGGATGTCACCTGTAAAACAAAACAAAAGCAGCGCATTAGACGAGCTGAATATTCATGAATTATGCACATGTTAAGAGAGAGTGAAAGAAAGTCTAAAGACAGCAGTTAGCCAACTGCATTTGCACTCTGAATTGGGACAATAAATGTCCACAGCACTCAGAAATGCAGCACAAATATTTGAGTCGAAATGGATGAATTATGCAGTGGGAAAGAGGGAGGAGCTGGTATAAGCAATGCTTAATTTTACTTTTACCTTTGGGGTAAATATTTACACAGTGATTAAGCAGTCACAGTGGAACAAAGTCGTCTCTTTTATCAATAACTCACAGTCGCACACAGTGCTTCAAAGTCAATGTGCCGACGCTTGTTTAAACAATTTACAAGCAAAGCCCCTACAGCTGCCCCTACCCATGCCGCTACCCATGCCCCTACCCATGCCCCTACTTATGCCCCTACCCATGCCCCTACCCATGCCGCTACCCATGCCCCTACCCATGCCCCTCCCCCATACCCTTCCATTGACACTGTTCGTTGGCTCTTCTCATTAGCGGTGTATTTATAAACATGTTGCATGCTGTCTAAGCCACCCGATTTGGCCAGCTCCGCTGCTCATAAATTATCGATTAGCCGCTGCCCCGCCCGCCCCCTTACCTTTTTTTTATGAGATGCTAATTCTATTTTCACTTCAAGTTGTTTTTATTTTTTTTTTGTTCCGCCTGATTGACTTTGGCCTCTGCTTAGCCTAATAAGTGACTAAATGTAAGCAGTTATTGAGCCGCTTAATGACGATCGATATATTCCAATTATATTGGTTATTGGTTGCTCTTCGGGCCAACAGCTTATGGCATATCTGCGAATATTATTCCCCGCCATAAAAGTCATGTGCGCTGCAAGTTCTTTAGCAAATTGAGCGCGGCGAAATTTATAAGCGCCTGGAAAATGCAGATAAACGAATACAATAAATAACAGCGGCGGGCAGGCGCAGGCGGGGCGGCGGCACTTGCGCACAGCAGGGAGCGGAGCTAGGAATGCGGCAGGCGAGGGGAGCAGCTGCAGTTGGAGCTGGACATCAAAGCGCGCCAATTGAATTGAAAGCTAAAACCGAATGCGTTCCACGTTGCGCGGCCCACGTATTAAGCGATTTCCGCCACTGGAAACTGGCAAATAAATCAGAGATCCCAAAGAGAGCGAGAGAGGGAGAGAGCTGGAGCGAGAGCGCGAGAGAGTGGAACAAATGGAACGAGTGGACGAATGCCACCTGCCGCTGGAAAGGCAGCCGCTCGGTTAGAGCCCCGATATTGATCTTAATTTGCGGCCGACGAGCAAAAGATATCGCAGCGTCGGGCGACTAAAGGCGAAATGAAATGATATGGAAAGGAAACCGGCCCAGCGCAGCGGATCAGGCAGTGGGCAACAGGAATTGGGGGTCGCTGCAATTGATAAATAAAGAGCAAAAGACAATTTGCAGTTGACGATGTGCGCAACCAGTTCCAGTTGCTCGAGTCCTTTTCAGGCAAACTTGTTTTAGGCAGCTTGACAAAGGAGATTTAAGTGGCAGAGAGGAGCAGCAGGGAGCAGGGAGCAGGGAAGCTACTGCTGCTGCTGCTGCTGTGACAATTCACTACAACAACAACAGCAACAACTACAACTACAACTACAACAATTCCTGTCAATTGTTTTGTATGGCATGAGGAATGCGTGTTTTGGAACGAGTTGGGCCTTGAGCGAATTTCTGGTTCTGGTTCTGGCTCAGGCTGTGCCCCTCTGGCCCCCTGTCTCGCTGCCTGCCTGTCCTTTGCGTCATTTGGGGCCCCGCATGTTGATGAAGTGCAGACAGCAGAATTCCATTTTTAGTCATGCCATTGCATTTGATTATAAACCAAACCGAACAGCAAAAGAAAAAATGTGTATATATATATGAAAAAAAAGGGAAAATAAAAGAGGGAAAATTAATTTTTTTTGTGCCAGCACAAATTGAAGACACAGCAGCAGCAGCAGCAGCTGCAGCTGCATTTGCTGCTCTGCGGAACAAGTTTCGTGTGGCAGGCAGCATCCACTCAAGAGGTGTTAATCTGTTGGCCAAATACGAATCCGAAAACTTTTTACCCCCGAGCACCTCAAACAGGTGAGACAATCGAACAAAGGGCAGCACACTCAATGCTCAAAATAGCCAACACATAATGAAGCTGACGCTGTATCTGGCTCTGACTTTGATGCTGGCCTCCAAATGGGGTGTCACTGGCTGATTGTCTATCAAAGGCGAAGCTTTGTCTATTTTCAGCGTGAAGGTGAGAATAGTTCGTGGGACAACTTATATTTGGCATTTTTCAAGTACAATTACAATTACTTGAAGTGCAACAGAGTAAATGTAGAGTAGAGAGAGAGAGAGAAAGAAAAAAAGAGAGAGAGAGTGGAGGAATAAGGCGAGAAAAGTCAATATTTTTATAGAAATTTAATGGGAGTTCAATGCTTTTGGTCTGCTAAGCAAAGCTTTACCTAAGTGCAAAAGTAAAAAAATATCCATTCATATGTAGAAAAGAAAATCTATAATAAAGAGTGAGAGAGGGAGAGAGAAATAGAAAGGACAAATCAATGTTTTTCATTGAAATTTAATGCGAATTAATTTTTTGCCTGCAAAGCAAAGCTGTTAGATAGATTGTCAAAAAGCTTGTAGTAAAGCGCACAAGTTAAGTAAATCCAGACATTCACTTACAGAGCTTTTATCTACTCTTCTAATACTTTCTTTAATTTAAGTTAGCTTTTGTCATTCGTGTTCTTAAAAATCATTTGTTTTATGTAAATAGATATCGAATCATAATTTTTATAATATAGTTTTTTTTTATTAATTTATATCATAACTATTAATGTATAGCATATTTATTAAATTTTATATAATTATTAAGTTATAACATAATTATTTTATTATATAATAATTATTAATTAATATCATACTTATTAGATTTTATCATATTTATTATCATATCATAAGTATCAGATTATATCATAATTATTTATTTATATTAAATTTAATAATTTAAATCTTTATCTTTTCATAATTATTATATTTCATCATAATTAATATATTATATTATTAATATAATATATTATAGTTATATTATAATTAATTATTTATATCATAGTTATTAGATTTTTAATTATTAATTTATACCATATGTATTAGATTTTATCATATTTATTATTATATCATAATTATTAATTTATATAATACATTTTATTTTATATCATTAACTAGTAAATATATATTACAGCTGTGTTCTTTTGCAGCTTTTATGTGCTTTCAGAGTATTTTTAGAATAGCCTTAACTAACTTATATAACTTTTAGTCGAAATTCGATTCGCTGGCTAATATAAAAGCTTCTACAAAACAAAATAACTTTCATAGTCCGCATCAATTTAATATGAGCCCACAAGAGCTTTGCTGTGTACCTTGGAAAATTGTTGAATGAAAACTTTGCCCTGCTTTGCTATCGTGGAGAATTATCTGAGAGACAATTTATGACAGAGCTGTCAAAATGTTTATCTTACACTCGAGCTGCGTACCTTAAATGATAAAAGATAATGAGGCAAATAAACTTTTATGATGGAAGACAAATATGTTGGAGGGGTTAATAAACCAGCGAATCAAACTAGTTGCAGCAGGGGGAAAAAAAGCACACTGAACCAGAAGAAGAAGAAGCAGAAGAAAAAAGAAAAGCAAATGGAGCCAAAAGGCAGCTAGACAATTGTTTTATAATTATGCTGAGAGGAGCAAAGAAAAGTAAAATTGCTTAATTTATGTGCCAGTTATCTAAATGGAGCAGAGCTGCCAAGCAAACCGAAGCAGAGACAGATATGGGACAATGTAAGAGATAGAGAGAGAGAGAAAGAGTGAGAGTGAGACATCCCAATGAGTGTCTCTTAATATTATTTTTATAAAGCCAAAGCGATAAGCGAGTGACAGCTGCTGTTGGGGCTGTGGAGACACGGGGAGATAGGGAGGTAGGGGAATTTGACTTTCGTTGTCTTGTGGCACTGTAATTAAAACCCTGTGGCAATGGGGACAGGGACAGGCAGGGTGAGGGGCGAGAGGGGACGCGTGGCTACAGCTGGCGACAATAATCGCGGCGACAACTGCAAAGCAAGGGAAACAACATGCGATTAAATTTAAATGACAGTTGACAGTTCACATCAGACTTAACGTGAACAAACATAGCTATAGCTTTAGCCATATATATATATATAGATATATATAGATATATGCAAGCTGCAAACAGGATATGTGCCAAGTGAGCAGCAGGTAAAATGTCATCAGTGCTGCAGACAGCGAGCTGTTGAGCAGCTGTTAAAACTTGCCAGCCAGATTAAAGCTGGGCGCTGGGTACTGGAAGCTGGGCGTGGCAGCCGGCAAAATTTTGTGTGCGCAAGCAAAATTGATAATAAACTTCGACTGCAGCCATCATCGTATGCGCATGCCGCAAAGGGCTGTTCATATTCCAGTCCATAAACTTAATGAAAAAACGAACTGAGTTTTCATTCAGCTCGTTGCCATTTGTGACTCGTGAGCAAGTTGAACTGCAGTTGGCACTATCTATTAAGGTCTTAATACTATTATTGCATAATGCAATCAAGCTAAAATTCCTTTGAGTCATATTGGGCAAAATTGTAATTTCCAGCTCAGTTAATTTTAGGTTTGCATTTGTTTAGAAACAAATGAAAATAAAATATAATTTTTTTTTAATTTGCTCCTAGTTCGATTGATTTATGATTTTAATTCGATTTTATATTCGATTTTCATTTTAGTTCAAAATTGCATATTTAATAAAAATTCTGAAAATATTACTAAAATTTGTACTTTGTAAGAATGTTGATTTTAATTAGATTTATTTTTATTAAAAATAAATCACAATATTTTGATTTCATTTTATTTAAGAAAATTTTTTCAATAAATTCTTTCAATAAATTTTAAAATATAATAAAAATTTATTAAATATTATGCAAGAAGAAATTTATTATTAATATTTTGAAAGTAATACAAATTATATTTTTTTACGTTATTGAGCAGCAGCAGATGCAGTTTATAAATCTATATATTTAAGTATTAGAAGCAAAATAAATTGCATGAAATATGTGCATTATATCAGATTTTAAAAAAAATTTAATAAGCTTCGAACTTCGCAAATTTTTAGCTTTTGCATTTGTTTTAACCAAATTCATTAGTGGCATTTTTTAAAATATTTAATTTAATTAAAGCGTGCACTTTAATTAGAAAATTATCGATCCAAAAAGCTAACATTTTATAAATGTAATTAGTTGCCGTAAAAAAGTTTGTAATTTTAAATTTAGAAGTAAGTTTTAAATATTAAATTTAATTAAATATTTAAATTTAATGATAATTTTTTCAATTAAATTTAAATTTTGTTTTTTTTTTTTTTTTTTTTTTTTTTAATTGAGGGAAAATGTGTTTTTCCAATGATAAATAAAATTCGCAATTAAAACTTTGGGTATATAATTTAATTTAAATGAAACAAAAAAAATATATATATATGTATTTAAAAATTTCATATTTGATTTCATTTTGCTTAAATTCAAAATGCAAAATTTATGCTCCTAATATTAAATTTAAATGAAAATGTTGATTGACTTGAGCAAAACTATATATTTAAATCTTTTTATTCAATAATATATAAACTATAAATGATAATACATAATCGCAATATTTATTTGATTATCATTATTATTTTTATTAAAATAAAAGAATATATAAAATAGAAATATATATATATATATATTTTTATTAATTTTAGCTTTCTTTCATGTGTATTAGATATTAATGCAAATCACTCTAATCATATTTAATTGTACTTCAATTGCATTTAGATTAGCAACATTTGCATAAAACACTAATTGTTGCTGTGCGACAAGCGCCCACACTCTCGTGAACGTGTTAACCAGTGTCGCTGTAAGGACTCTCAGCATTGGCCCAGCCTTGTTATAAACAAGCCGTCACCTTCTTTGCCGAAAACACGTTCTTTCAGCAGCTCGCATATGCCTACACACGCACGCCATATGCCGAACCGCCACTTAATGTGTGCCCCTTCGTGTTGCAACTGCGTCTCTGCGCTGACAAGGACAGCCCCGCATAGTTGCATAGTTGAACTTTGGCTGCCATTTTACAAGTGTGTGTGTGTGTGTGTGTGTGTAAGTGTGTCCCCCTCTCACTTACTCTGTCTCCGTGTCTCTCCATCCTTTTCTCACTCGTTCTGTGTGTGCTTGTGTCCTTGTCTCTACATGCAAATTGAAATTGTTTGCATTGTCTGTTGCTCTGGCTCTGCCCCAACCCCCAACATACACAATCTAACCTCGCTGCCAGCTGCTGCTGCTGTTGCTGCTCTTGTTGTTGCTGTCGACACGTAATATAAATTCTCAACAAATTTTAGGCATGTCTCTGCCTAACCTTCTACTCCACAGCCACCCATCCCCCTGCCCCTGTCCCTGCCCCACGTGGAGCTGTGTTTAATTTTCAAATATTTACAGCAAATAATCGCAAATGCGTTGACAACAACACTCAACTTAAATACACAAAAGCGAATAACTACAGTTGCCAGCGCCGCCAAGACCCCCACACCCCTCTCTCTACCGCTACCCACACACACATAACGTTCGCCCTGCCCACTTTACCGCAACGCCCACTTTTTACTAAATAAAATGTGCCACAAAATGACATTTAATTGTTTTAAAGTTTTTTCTTATTTTTTTTTGTTCATGTTGCATGCCGCGTTGTAGTTGAGGGGGTTTATTTAAGGTACCTAAGGGTTAGCGTGGGGTATGGGTAGGGGGGATCTGGCTGTTGTTACTGCTAATGACACTTGTCGCGTGT
This sequence comes from Drosophila mettleri, assembly GCA_035047625.1. NCBI lineage: Eukaryota > Metazoa > Arthropoda > Insecta > Diptera > Drosophilidae > Drosophila > Drosophila mettleri. The sequence continues at coordinate 18,640,753 of JAWNPI010000103.1, forward strand.
GCAGATTTCGTGTTGCTTTTGTTGTTGTTGTTGTTGTTGTTTTTGCTGCCTCCATTTTTCCATTTGCCGCGCATTTCCATATTTAATTGCGCATCTTGATAAGCCGCGCCTCGCTTTTGCTCTTCTCCCAGCTGCCCTGCCGCCCCGCCAGCCCCCTTGCAGTGCTGTAGCTGCTGTAGTTTCTGCCTGTGGTATTCATTAGCTGTTGTTGTTGCTGCTGCTGCTGTTGACCTCAATTTTTATTGCCTGCCACTTTTTTAATGTCGCGTGTCGCAATTTTTCGTTTTGCTTTTGTTTTCTTTTTTCATAGTTGCATTGTTTTTGTCACTTATGCAACAGTTTGTTGAACCTTTGATTGTTGCTTTATTTATTCTTATTTTTTTTTTTTTTTGAATTTATAACGAAAAGTGGCACAATTAAGTTCAAAGCGTTGCGATTTGATCTCAGTTAGAATTGTTTAGGCAATTGTGCAGTGCGAGAGTACAGAGAATTGAAGTTGATTCAATGTGGAATCAATCTAAAATTTAAATTAAGTCAGGCTTGAAACGAGTTGATTCAATACAGACTTAAAATAAATTGAATTTAATTTAAATTTTTCGTCGATCTAAAATGTATATTGATGTAATTAAAATTTGAATAAATTGTTTCCCTTTACTTATGATTTTTAGATCCATTTTGGCATGTACTTTAATATTTTACTTGAATTATATAAATATATACAGAAAAGTATATTTAAATTATCATTTAGATATTATAGAATTAGAATTGTTGTTCAAATTTGAATTATAAACATTTTTGGCAATGTTACAAATATTTATTTAATTTTGGTCTCATTTAATTTATGTTTAATTTTTTTTCTCTGTTTTGTATGCCTATTAAAATCGAGTACAATAGAGACAATCTCTAAAATCTGTCTAAACTTTTTTCTCTTCTAATGCTTTTAATGTATTTGGATTTAAGCAATTTAATTCATTGTTTAATTTAATTTTTTGTATTTCTTATTTAATTTGTTGTATTTCTTATATATTTTATATTTTTTATTTATTTTTAGTATATTATTAGTATATTTTTTATCATATTTATTAAACTATTATTTCACACTATTTAAAACGTTCTTTTAGTTATTTTCACTAACATTTTTTTAATTATCTTTCGGCATTCTATTCTCACACTTCCCTTTAAGTTGAACAATTCCTAGCTTGCTTCGCGCACTATTTCATGAGTGTTGTTCAGTCATTCGTTCATTCACACATTCCTTCATTCATATATTTTGCGTTCATTCAATTCGCTTCTTTCGGTCTGTGCCCGCACTCAACATTTTCCATTTCCACTTCAGCGTGAAGGCAGCAAAGCATTTGATTTCTGTCCATGTCAGTTCAAAAGGCACAAATACAAACACACACACACACACACACACAAACACACGTACAATGCGAAAAGCCTGTTTAGACATGCATAAATTACAAAAAGGACAGAACAGGACACGCGAGTAGACGCATCCACGCGGCATTCCTGCTCATATCCTGTCCCTCAGCCACATATTCAGGCAGCGCGCATTTTAGCGGCTCGCACACACACATACACACACACACGCATGCATTCCCGCCATTTTTCTCACAATTTTCATTTGTTTCTCCTTTTCGACAGTTGGGCGCGCGTATTTAAATGCCGACCCCAAAGCCATTTCCAACTTGTTATTCAAATTATGTGGCAGCGGGAGAGGCAGAGAAAAAGAAAGAGAGAGAGAGAGAGAGAGAGAGAGGGAGAGAGAGAGACGGAAGTGAGCTGTGAGCTAACCGCAGGCATTCAACATGGCGTATGCTTGACATTAAGTATGCCCTTCTCGTATGTCCCTTTGCCCGTTACAGTTGCCTCATTTCCCTCCCCTGCCGCCCCATCTCGTTGCTTCACCTGCATCTACATAATGCGAGGAGCAAAAGTAATTAGTGCTACACTGAGCACTCTTACCCTTTTACATTGTACCTCGCACTTAGACAATTGTTGAATGGCCCCTCGTTTAGTTGCCAGTTAGATTAAAGGCAATACATAAGGGAATAAATAGAGAAATTCATAGGGGAATATATAAGAATTTGGGGAAATTTTCTTTCTAATAAACTGCAAAAATAGGGAAATTTTTTTAACAAAATTCAATCTCAATTTGTAGGGGAGTTTCATAAGATTCACACTCAATCAATAAATATATATAAGTCACAGTGCATTTACTCTACGAAATAATTAATTTAAAGAGAAAAGTGAAAGTCTATGGAAATATTGGGAAATTGCAATTGAGTATTTGCAATCATTTTCTTCATCATCATCATTAATCAAATCTTCCAGCAATGGGTATTTCCCCTTCGAATATTCATTTACAATATATAAATTTGACAATTTTCAAGAGATAACTCCCCCCACCCAGCCTCGCTTTTGGGAAATATTGAAAGCAAACGAAGCGACGCGTCGGAAATGAATTTCGTGTATTTCACTTTTCCATTTTGTTCCGCACACCTTTGCTTGTCGCCACCTGCCCGACGCGCCCTCTGGCGGCCACGACTGGCAATAAAAAAGGATTAAAATTTATGAAATTGCGCAACTTGCGTTTTTTGGCATTTTCGTTTACGAACGGCGAGCAGCAAATAGCAAATGGCAACAGAAAACGAAAATGGAATTTATTTTTCATGGGTTTAAGCGTGTTTCGTGGTTAAAGCTAAGACTATTTTGGCATGTACTGGCTATAAATAAACCAATTTTCCCAAGAGAAATTGAGAGTTAGAGCGGGAGAGAAAGGTTGATCCGTTGAAAGGGTGCATAATATATAAGTCATAGAAGCTGCCATTAAAGAAATTGATGTACCTCTCTCTACAAGTATAACAAAGTACGAGGCTATAACGATTGCCATAATTTCCCATTGGCAAAATTATTTTGATTTTTAAACAAGGCTCAAAAAATATAATCATGTTTTATTTAATATTATAATTATAATATATATATATATATGTTGTTGTTGCTTATTTGCATTTTCTTAGGTCTATGAAATGCCCCAGTTAAGAAAAACACTAATAAAACAATAAATCCTTGTTTAGCACATTTTACACGCGTTTCTGCGGTCGTTTTATGTGTGACCCATTAAGACCCATCCACCCAAGCGGCATCCCCCTACTCAGCAGGAGGTTTCCTTAAATGTCCCTTTCAACTCAATTATCCTGCGACACGCGAACGTGAAAGTTCAGAGGGCTTAGCGGAAGCAGCTTTCTACTATAAAATGTATAAAAAATGTTCATTACAGGAAGCTTAATTTAATGTAATTGCGTAGGTGGCAAGAGGAAGAAGAGGCAGCTGGGTAGTAGGTGACTCTAGGTAGTTAGGCAAACAAATGTAAATGTCAAAGGAGGAAAGTGGTCTTAGATTAAGAATAAGCTGCCTCCTGATTATGTTCAAACAGGAAATTCTATTTTGCTTGTCAAAGTTAATGAAATAATGGGTATTTATAGAAAATGGGGAATTTTGAGGGATTAGAGAGATGAGAGTCGAATGCAGTAATTACAAACAGCCTAACTATAATATGAATTGACAAAAATTATAATAATGGGATTTTAAATATGGGGAATTTTAATTAGAAAAGAGCCTAATGAAGCCGTTTGAGCAGAGTAAACGACGTAAATTGAAATTACTGGTATTAATAGTGCTAGAAAGCAGAGAATTAAAATTTTAGTGTCGAGTATAGGGAGTAAAAATAATATTCATTAAATAAATGTTATTGATATAAATTATTTGATTCATATTAAATAGAAATATAAGCAATATAGGTAAATTAATTGATTTCAGTATCTTATATATAGGGAATTTTAGTTGACAATGAAGATAGCAAGATAATTTAAATAAAAATCCAAATTCCAAAATGCTATAATGTGAGGCAAAATCATTTTAACAGAAAGACAGAGAGAGAGATAGAAAGAGAGAAATAATAAACTAAATCGTTTGCTTGCATAAATTTAAGACGGAAATTTAATAATATGCTTTAGACTCAGACTCTCTCTCAGCAGACTTTACGCACACTCATAAGCGCAGTAAACTGAGCAGGACTTTAAATATTGCAACTGACAGCTTATAAGAGCAGAGTATAAGCTTAATATAGTAGATCAACACAAGTAAACAAAGCATGTTGAAATGCAATTCTCGTGCGCCTTAAACTATGCAGCACAAGCAGCAACAAATCTTAGACAAATAGATGAGTGGTGGAAGCGGAGCCAGAAACCCGCAGCAGTCAACACTTGCGGCGACAAGGCCCAGGAGACAGTGGTAGAGATAGAGAAAGCGAGAGAGCGAGGGGATGTAGATTAAGAAGCGAACCAGCTGGGAAATTGTGAAACTGGGAAAACTTGACGCCCAACGCACGCTCAACTTCTGCTCGATATTATGTGTGGGGCAAAACTTTTCTTTGTGTTTCTCTGGGCAGAGTTTCTGCTTACATTTTGTCGTCGCTTAGAACAAAACGAAAAAAAAAAACAAAAAGAAACGAAAAGGCTCAAATTCAGCTCAGCTTGCGGCTCGAGGCCAAAGAAAAATACAAAGTAAGTATTATTTAATATGTATTAACACACATACATGAAGAGCAAGAAGAAGACGAAATATAAGAAGAGTAAGAAGTGGGAAGTATGGAAAATAAATTAGAAAAGTTGCGGCTCGCCAAAAACTTTGTCAGAAATTCTATAGAAAATTTATGAATTTGATTTCTTACTCAGTCACTCTCTGCCTCTCCCTCTCCCTCTCACAACCTATTTCCCTCTCTTTCTATTTACCTCTCATTTTATTCAATTAAAAGTTGCTCAGGCAACATTTGCCCAGTATTTAGCCTCAATTTATGTTTATATTTCCCTCTGTTTGTTTTGTCGTTGAGTGATCGAAAGAGGGAAATCAAAGTTAAGGCAGGCGTCAAGAACATGAGCCGAAAATAGAAAAAAAATTCCAAAACAAATAAAAATGACTTTTGTGGTTTTCACATTCCGCATTCGTAATGAGAGTTTCCCAATGGAAATACAAGAAGAAGAGAAAAGGTTTAGGTTTCAATTGCCGAGTGATTCGCTTTCCTCCTTTTATTTTTATTTTTTATTTTTTTTTTTTTCGGTTATTTGTTCGACTGATTGATAGACAAACAGGATATGGAGTAAAGGGCTTAAGTCCTTCGAATTGTTTCTGGCACTTTTTTAATTGAAGGGGTTAGAGCTGCGGACAGTTATTGAGAGTTGCGTTCGCCTCGCTTCATCGCGATTTCAGTTGATTTGACCCTGCGGCGAGCTGATTTCGTCTGTGTGTTGACCAAAGTTAATCAACCTTGCCAAGGAACCACAAAATAAGTAAATGCTTAAATGAAGCGTGCAAGGGACATAACAATTTATTGCCAAATGAGATTGGTTTAGACGAAAAGCTAAGTGTGCAAGGGAAAGGGATTTGAGCAACATTTAAGAGAAACAACAAATAATATTCTTGACTGCTTTAAGCAGTTATTTGCTAAAGAAGAAGATTTCATCTCAACTTATAATCTGGCTTACAGCTATTTATGAACAATATTCCAATGCCAAAGGCAACATCATTGCGCTGATCATCTAACTTCATGCGGATTGCATTTCATTTTATATCGAAGAAAAATATGAAAGTTCAGCAAATAATCTGCTTTTTCACTCTTCTTTAAGTACAGCTTGCTTCGCTTCAGTCTCCCACCCTTTCTCTCGCTCGCTCGCTCGCTCGTTCTCACTCACTATTCAACAGTTTTATAGCGCCCGTTACGTCGTTGTTTTTGTCTAGAGCGATGTGCACACAAATTATTAAGAAACATTCTAACAAACTGCAGACAAAGTTGGCAACAAAAGGCACCCGCTTAATTATACACACCATTAATAACTAAAACCAATTTGTATGCGCAACAAGACGCAGCAGCAGCGGCAGCAGCAGCGGCAGCTACTTCCAATGCCACCGCAGTGCACTTTATGTCTACTCCAGGGAAGTCAACGACGCGACGTCGACGTCTGCGCCCACACACGTACGCCCACACAGACACACACACGCACGCATGCAGTGCACATAAATCAACATACAAAGCAACAATAAAAACGAGACAAGCGGAAGCAGCAGCAGCAGTGGCAGCGGCTGAACAAAACGCAATTTGTGCAAGCAAAGGCTGTGTGGAAGTTAGTGGAAGGAAAACAGCTACAATAACTGCCAAACAACAATAACAACCAAGGCGAAGGGCAGAGAAGGAACAACAACAAAAGCAGCAACAGCAAAAAGCACTGTTGCAAATAAGCAATATTGATGACTTTACTGTGCGTTGGGACGCCAGGACGCCAGGTGGCGCTGCCTAGAAAGGGCTACTTGCACAATCCAAAGAGACAATGAAGTAGCAACAAAAACAATGCCCTTTCCAAAAAAAGAGCTGGCAAAATGTGCAGCTAACGAGTGAATGCACACACACACACACACACACACAGACACACACTAACTCAGGCAAAACAATGCCAATGATGGTCGCCGTTCCCCTCTTCGCTCATACTCACTCGACTGCCATCTCGCTCGCACGCAATCGGTCGCTCACTTTAAGCAGCTTTTGTTTCAATGGCATGCAAAAGTTAACGGTCTGCAGCTTTGGATTCAGTTTTGGTTTTGGTTTTGGTTTCGGTTTCGGCTCTTTCGCTTGCCTTTGCCTTCTAACATCTTTTTTTTTTTTGTGTTGTGCATCATTAAATCGCATGCTCTCTCGCTTGCTCGCTAGTTATGTTTTTGGTTGCCTCAAGTGGTAGCAGCGGTTGGGGGCCATCTCGAAGCCAGTTGCAATCTCATTACACGACTTGGTTTTCGTGAATTGCTCTGGCGCCGCTTTTCCAGGATTTCCCTTTTGCCTTTTCTTACACTTCGCAGCTGCATGTAATTAGCATTTGGAGTGTCCTTGTTTTTGTTCTTGCTTTCCCATTCCCTTTCCCTTTCTCTTTCCCTCTCCAATTCCAATTCTCACTCAACAGAGCGAGTAACCATTGCACGCATTTACACGTTGCATTTGCTTTGTTGTTCCCTTTGTTTTATTTTTGTTTCGTTTTTTTTGTTTTCGTGCAAGCGGAACTTCAGCTCTAATGTTTTGCCAATTGGCTTGGAGTAGCCTTAAATTTAAGTCCATATTGAAAGGTAAAAGTTAAATAAAATACAAGATTTTACAGCATCTAAGTTTTCTCTTTTCAGTTTATGTGCTTAAGCATTCAGTGTTTCACTTGCTTTTGTTTATTATCTATCTAACCTCAGGCTAACCTCAAATTAACTCTTAGTTGACTCTCCATTGAACTTGCACTTTCCATTGTCTTTAACTGTTGCTGGAACTATTTGAACTTCCAAGCTGCAGCTTATCTTTCTACCTATTCATTGCCTATCAAAACGCACTTAACACAATTGCGAGCCAAAAGTTCTAAGAGCAAAACTGCCATAAAAGTAACTCAGTAACTCAACTCTTCGATGCCCTAACCCACCACAGCAACGCGACTCCTCTCCCTGCTGCCTTTGCGCTCTTTATCGCTTACCATAGCAACAGGTGCTCTTTGCTGTCAATAGTTTTGTCTGCCAACTTTTGCGCTCATTTGCGTTAAATTGTATAAGAGTGAGCGCGATGGGCATACCATAATGACAAGCACTCACTGATAGACAGGGAGAGAGAGAGAGTGACGCAGTGTGAGATTAGGTTCAAGGGGTGAAAAACTAGTTGTCACAATTAGTGAAAATGTGTATATGATCAAATCTAGAGATAAGTTTTTTCCTGCGAACTAGCAGGTGAAGGCAATTGGAAATAACACTGCTGAGTACCTCCATTCATTCAAAAGTAACCCTTACCGCACCCTTTACCACCCACCGACAGAGCAGCTGGAAAAGCTACTCTAGTTTATAATGCAATTTGCCTGGGCCGCATTGCAGTCAATGGGCTAAGCCTGCTTTCGTATCTGTCTCTCCGTCGCCATGTCTGACTGCCCGCATTGACGTGTGCTACAGATAGTGCTCTACTCGCAGCAGCGAGGGGTGCTCAACACATTGTTGACTTAAATTGAGATTTTTGATTTCAGAAATATTCTCAAGTGTTGTTCAAAATTTACTTTTGTTAGTAATAGAATTTATTTAAAGTAAAAACAAGCGCTAGCTAAGCAGGCATTTTTCATTATCACAAATAAAATAATCGATATGTTTAAAAATTATCGATAATTTAACATTAATTTTCTATATTCCTATTATTGTTCTCTAGAGTCGGGAATTATTTAAGAAATAATATGTATAATATATATGGGATATGTAGTTTCAGCTACTTTATGACCAGCCCTCGCCAATATTGTAATGTGTGCCTGTGTGTGTGTGTGTATGTAGTTGTCTTTGTCATAGTCTGCGCTCAGCCAATTGGCAATGATTAATAATCAAAATGTCGGCGCTGTCAGTTATAAAGTCACTTGACAGTTTAATCAAGTTGCGTGTGTGTGTGTGTGGGTGTGTGGATGAGTGAATATAAGTGTGTGTGTACTTTAACTGTCGATGCTTTGACATGAAATTAGCATGCGGGCTCTGAGAGAGAGTGAGAGAGCGAGAGCAGGAGCAGTTGAATTAACTCGAGCAGAGAACAAACAAATTAAAACAGTTTATATTATATGCTCTCTCTGTCTCTCTCTCTCGCTTTCACTCTATTTCTTCAGATATTAATTCAAAAAGGCAATCATTTTCCAGCATGGAATACATAATTGAAGCAAGACGGTTGCATAGTTACCCAAATCGAAGGTCTACTTAGCAGGCAACAAAAAGCCGACAGCTGTGGAAATGAAAGCAAATACTGCCAAGTATCTATTGCTATTTATGCATATATATGTATATTTATAAGTGTGTGTGTGTGTGTGCATAGTCCACCCCTGACGTATCAAGAGGCAGAGGCAAGCAAGGAAAATAAACAAAAATTATGACAAGCAGCAGCAAAAAATAATAAAAATGCTCAAGAAAAATTGCAGAGACCACAATTGGATCGAAATGGAGCACACGTTGCCAACATGTGTCTATGTGTCTATGTGTGTGTGTGTGTGGGCGGCTGAGTGGGTAACTACACTAATAAACAGACCCCATATGCGCACTGTATGCGAGTTTTAGGCATAAAACTGCCAAGACATAAAGCCAACTAACACGTTGGAGAGTGATAGCCCCCCTTTCCCCTTTCTCTACCAACAACTCGATTGCCAAGGGGCTAATATCTTGAACATTTTACAAATATAAATATGGAGAATGGGCAGTTGGGAACTACCAGCATAATAGCCATATGGTCTAGTTGCACAGATATAAATGGGGACTGGGAATGGAAAGCTGAAATTGCTTTCATTCAGGGAATATAATCGAAATTATTCATGAAAATTTTTGTAAATTGTAACTAAATTTAAAAATTAAGAAATAATGTGTTTACTAAATTTAATAATTGGGAACAAATTGTTTTTGCAACTAGCGCAAATAGATCAAAAATATATTCTTAATTTTAATTAATATTTGCTACTTATAACTTTATCCTAATGGGCATAAAAATAAATATATATTTACAACATAAATATTATTCATAAGACAAAAAAATTAGAAATTTTATGGCATACATTAAATACACACTCTATCATGTATTTTAAATATTTGTAACAATTTTTTTTTGTTATAAAAATATCATTAAATAGCAAAATAATGGGAAATATGTCAAAAGCTTTCAATAAAAAAGTAAACACATTTCACATTATTTTTTAACAATAAGAAAATATTATTTTAATGAAGTACACGGCGCAGGCTGTGCCTGTCGACTGTTATACAAGAAACTGTTATATAGCTGGCCTAGCAGCATTGTTAAGTGCTTTATTACAGCGGAGACGGAACGTCTTACTGACTTTCAAATGACCATTAGCGTACGCTGCTCGGCCTCAGGCAGTGTCACATCAAACGAGTCCTTGCCCCACTCGCCACGCCCCACTTGCCCCTCGGAAGCGCATTAATAATTTCATTATCTCATGTTTTTCTTTATAAAAGTTGTTCGGGCCATTTTGTTTGGCTACTTCAGTTGAGTGCGCGCCGCGGTCTAGCAAAACTAATCATTTTTAATAACCAATAATTTATTTTTAATCAAACTTTAATGAAAACTTGGACGTTGCGCATAAAGAATTAAGCAAAGAGACGGGAGAGGCCCGAACAGAGGCAGAGGCTGGAGCCTACCCAACTTTTGGCCAACAAATTCAGTAGCCTTGTCATGCATAAAAATTCAGAGCAGTAGCCGCTGTGGGCGTGGCTGCGATTCATCTCAGATTTATGGCACAAAGATTGTGCCAGCCAGATAAATGTTTATAGTATATATATATATAGAAATATATGTGGAAGGTCGTGCAGAAATCAAGCGAACGACAACACCTCAGTCGAATCACTTGTTGCCTTCGCACTTGCAATTTCTGCTGCTGCTGCTGCCCAGTTTGTTAGCCCCCCCCCTTTGCCTTAATTAATTTCTCAGCCAAGTCCAAAAGGGTTACCAGCTCATTATTTTTGCCGGGTTTCTGTTCGCTTTTTTTTTTTCTTCCATACGAACACTTGCACAGCTTGGGGACCTGCAATTGCTTTGATTGTCCACAGCAAACCGCCAAGAACTGGACAACTTGGAAAAAAAATGAAAAAACGGTGGGCGTTATTCTAAGGGAATTACAAGAGGAGGAAGGGCGACAAAGGCGTAGTCTGCGGGCAAAGTACCAAAAGGGGTGCGATCGGGGCAGCGAGACGAATAGCAGTAAGTGAGTGGAGAGGACAGACAGAGAGAGAGATAGGGAGAGAGTTAGAGAGAGAGAGAGAGAGAGAGAGAGAGAGAGATAGGGAAAGACTCTGAGAGAGAGCGAGATAGGGAGAGAGAGAGAGATTGATTGAGAGGGAGAGAAAGTGAGATTGAGAGAGAAAGAGAGAGGAAGAATCAGAGTAAATATAGAGACGAATATATGAAGATACAGGGAGAGAGTCAGCTCGGGCAGAGGCTGACAGACATAGAGAGAGAGACAGAGTGTAAGAGAGAGACAGTGATACAGATTCAGACACAGAAGTAGGCAGAGTGGGAGACAAGAAAGAGGGACGATAAGAGAGAGAGTGAAACAGAGAGACGGAATAATCCAAATAGAATGAGAGAGAAATAGATATAGAGATATAAAGAGAGAGAATGCTAATTAAGACAGGAATTCAGAGTATTGGAGAGGAAGGAAGAAAGACAATGAGAGCAAGAAATTTACCTATTAAGACTAATTGAACAACATATCAATAATTAACTGTTATACATAAAATATACCCACAATTTCTAAATAAATTTGTTTGTTCTTATTTGTAGAAAAATATTTAATAATAAGAATAATTTCTCATTTAAGTCTAAAGTTTCCTATTCATTTATTCCTTCCATTCCAGACTGTTACATATATAACAGTTTAATTTCTTCATTTTGTCAATTATTGCAATTGCATTTAACGCCCCTTTTCGACTACTTCACTGTTTCGCTGGCGAACACTTTTAGCCAAGTTTGGTACGAGTTTTTGCGCCTCGCTGCTGTCCAAGCCGTTGCCCGTTTAGTTGCCTGTTCAGTCTGCTGTGTTCAGCCTTTGTCTCTTTTCTCTTTCTCTCTGTCTGTGTCTGTCTCTGTCTCTGTCTTAGCTGCCTGTTCGCCTTTGCCTTGGCATCTGAAAAATGTCGCTGGTTAACTTGCTTTAAGTATAGTTTGCTTTGGCTTTGATTGTCCACTTGGCGGACAGCCGCCCACTGGGGTTACTTGCAGCAGCAGCAGCAGCAGCAGCGCCTCCTGCTGACCGCAAGATGATGATGACAATTATTGCTACTGTCCTTTAGTCCGGACCCTCTGCTCCCTGCTTCGATTGTAAGTCGCTTGTCGTATTGTTATCGAGCTGAGAGTCTCAGAGTCACTTTTCCTCCGCTGACTGTCTGAAGTGCTTTTTATGAGTTTTCATTTGCTGACAGCCAACCGCAGACCAACTGCCACTTGCATCTACCACTATCACTGCTATTATTATTCGTATTATTATTATTATTATTATTATTGCTGGTATTACTAATATTTTTATTTTCATTTGCAGCAACGTGCAACAATGGCGCGACAATTATCGTGTGTACTCGACTGGAATGACTTTGTGGTTAGCTTGTCTACCAGATCGCCGTATCTACTATATTCCCCCAGCTTAAGCTCCTTAGCCTTTAGTCTGCGTGCCATTTCGTTTTCGCCGCTGAATGCCGCTCATCAAGTCGACGCTACGTGACAAGCAATTAATTAAAAAATTAAGCAGAGGCGCAGCTGTGAAGAGGGCGCAGCATTTGATTGACGGGCCAAGGAAATAAATGAAAAGTAAGGAAATTAATAGAAATATAAATAAAAATAAAAATGCCCTAAAATAGATCTCCAGTCAAGCCGCAATAGCAATGGCCAATGGTCATGTTCATTGCGACTTTATGGCCGAGCTGCTGGCCACAAAATTTGTGTGGCCATAAAACGAGCGTTGGCCACTGATAATAATTGGCCAATGATGCACATGGGAAAAGGCCAAATGGCCAATTGGCCAGTTGCTGCCGATGTTGTTGTTGTTGTTGTTGCTGTTGTCATTAGGCGGCTATTAGGCCATAACCATATATGTGAGCCGCTCATCTATCGATCATAAAAAGCCACACAGTCACAGTTTGTCCACTCGGCCTGGCCAGCTGCTGCCCCAAATGACAGATGACATTTCGAGTGCTCAACGTTGTACAATGTTGTCATGGCTGTAACTAATTTTTTCCTCTTTGTGTTTTTGCACCATTCCACAGGCAACATGGCTAAATACGCAGAAAAGTTAACTAACAGATTTATTTATGTACTCCGAAGACCTCTCATTATCGGGCCGAGCATATGCAATATGCCGAGAGTATATATATATATATATATATACTAACTAGCAACTAGCGACTACTAACTGCAATATGTGTGTAGAACACAACAGACCCTAGACAATGCTGACCAAAAACAAATTCCAATGAAATGTGACAAGACAGGGCACAAGATGAGCATGAGGAGGAGCTGCGCACATGTTTGGGCATCTACAAGGCAAAAGTCTGTGGAAAATTGAGTGGGAAAGAGGAAGCTGCCGACTGCCGACTGCTGACTGTTGGCTGTTGGCTGTTGGCTAAGTGAGCTTCGGCAGCCACGGCACGAGTGTAACAAACAGCCATAATGGATGCATACACAACATGGCAACAACAACAATGCAACGTTGACAACATGGCTCAAATGTCAAGCAATGGTCAACGGCTGTTCACAGCAAAGTTGTTGTTGCTGTTGCTGTTGCTCCTTCATCTATTGTTGCCTTGGCTATTGGATTTTACCATATGTGTCTGTGTGTTTGACTCGATGTTGTCGTTGCTTGTATTTTACATGTGCCTATCCCTCTCTGTCTATCTATATCTAGCGCTCTCTGTCTCTCTATCACTCTTTGGCAGTCACAGCTGGGATTCCGGCTCTGCTTCGTTTCCGCCTGCCAAACATTTTGGGAACATTTCAACCTCCGCAAACTTGCACTCCCACAGCCACTGCTGATGTGTGCATTCGCATCTGCATACCAGGTACTACAATAAGTTGCCATACAAGGGCATTTAGACACTGGTCTGATGATATTTGCATGATTGGCTGCTGAGCCATGCTAAAAAATGCATATGCCGGGTCATAAGTCGTCGTGTGCACTTGGTCTGACGGCTCATGAATAGATTACGCACTTCTAATAGTTTACTCTCGGCTAGACCAAATGAAACTGTGAATTCATAAATATCATGCAAATTTCAATTTAATTTTAACAGTCGGTTAGCATCGGACTTTCAAATATCAAAATCTTTTTTGTAGTTGTGTATAACAGTTATGTATAACAGTTGTGTATAAGAGTTGTATATAAGAGTTGTGTATAAGAGTTGTGTATAACAGTTGCGTATAACAGTCTTGTATAACAGTTGTGTATAAGAACATAAGCTTATCTGACCATTAAATTTATGTATTTAAAGATCTTTATATAACATAATGTATAACAGGTTGTATGCCAGTCTCATGTGCAATCAAATATATTAGTCTGCATAAAACTAAATGTTAAAGTGAATGCATATAATAGTTAGAGTATTTATATAAAACAACAATAGTGCATATACTTCTATATGCATATAACAGTTAGAGTATTTATATAAAACAATAACCCCGAGAGGTATATAACAGTTAAAAAGTATATTCAATTAGCTCCCTAACAGCTTGAGCGATCGCATTCATTATAATTTGCTAAACAATCTAAAAAGTCAGCAGTCAAAAGTCAATCAAAGTATCGCACAATCGGCATGCGTATAACAGTATAACAGTATAAGTTACAAGTATCTGCCATTCCGAAGCGCCTCAATCAAGAGTCAAAAATGCACTTCTGAAGCCAACAGCGAGCTGCACTTGAGAAGCCAGCGTCAAAATGTCGCTCAAAAAATTGAGACGCGCGACTGTGCCGCAAGGAACAGCAGATGAAAAACTGCACTTGAGGCGGAGCGCAGCGGCTGATGGACAAGTGCAGATACCAGATACCAGACACCGACTCTACTCTATGTGTGTGTGTGTGTGTGAGTGCCAGAGCCAAGGCAATTGGTGTGGCACGAAAAGCTAAAAGACCTGCCACAGCCAAGGGGAAGGCTTGGCCAATTTTTCACACCGAAAAAGAAAAGCGAACGAGCGCGAGATTTCAGTTTGTTTTTCGTTTTTCTCAATTTTTTTCCACTTTTTTTTCTGCGTGAGTTGTACAACAATTTGTTATCTATGCATTTGTATCTAAACGTTGCATTTAACGGTACACGGACACAGCCGGAGCACGCACTGGAGTCTGGGCTGTTGTTGTTGTTGTTGTTGTTATGCAAGTGTTGCCAAAACATATTGACACTCAACACTTGGCCAAAAAAAAAAGAAGTGTTTTTTTTTTTTGGCATTTTATATAAATTACGAAAAATAAGCGTAAAACTATCTCAGCTAAATGTATCCCAATTGTGAGACAACAACAACTCAGCTGGCGAAACACTTTTGACAAGTCTCAACTGGGTCGCATCTGCATGCCGATCTGCATTTGCATCTGCATCCTCATCGGCATCAGCATCTGCATCTGCATCTGCGTCTTATGCACCTTGAGCTGGTTTTCCTGTGCAGCGAGCTACGAGTTGCCAGTGCAAAGGGTTTGCGGGGGCAATCATTAAAAATGATTTATGTGCGTTGTCAATTTTGAAAATTATTTATAAGTTTTTATAGTTTATTTATGCTGTTTTATTAATGTTAATTTATGTATGCTTAGCTAGCCACGCCACGTGTATGTGTGTGCGTGTGTGTGTGTGTGTGTCTGGCAGATATTTTCACACAACAGCGAAGTTGATTTACAGCAGCTGCTTTTTTATTTCTGTTGCTGGCTCCTAGTCGAATATGGACACGGCCTAATTGGAGCCCCGCCTCACGCATTGCCACACACTCCAAGTGCGAGTCTCTGGGCCTGGAGTCTCGATTTGTGGTAATACGAAACGCACTTTCGAAATGCAAAAAATTATGATTTATGGCCCACCATAATGGGCTACATTGTGCAGATTTTGCGCTTAGCACTAGATTGGTCACACTCCAAAGCAATTCAGCTAACTGGAATATTTTAATATATTTTCTAGCTTGCATTTAATTATGTTTGAAGTTCTTAGTTCACTATTGAGCGCACCCTAAGCTCACTTTAATGTTATGTAAATATTGCTTAACTAGCTCAGATCAAGCTTTGTTTGGTCTCAAAGTTATTACCCTCAACTTGCCACCACCTAACCTCACTTTTATATTGGTCGTTATGATTAATTGACTCGGGTCAACTTTGGTAGTTTTGCGGACTTTAAATGCTGCCTTAAGCTTAATTTGTCACAACCTAACCTCACTTTCCTCCTAAAAGTAGCTACTCGCTATTATTATGCATGACTAACTAAAATCTAGTTTTCTGCACTTTAAAAAACCTAACCTCACTTTTAGTCGTACTTAAATAATACTTACGACTTTTTTAATTGAGTTGTTAGCCAGCCAGCCAGCCAGTTGGGTTAAGTTTGCTGGTTGTTAAATATTATAGTGCTGACATAACCTCAATTTGACAGCAACATAACCTCACTTTAATGTTACCTCACAGTTATAAGCTCGTAACTTGTTGCTTTGCTGAACGAAAAAGCACATTTCAAAATGGTTAATGGCCAGGTGACAATCCAAATGTCAGCTTGTTATACATTTTCTTATTATTTTATTTCATTTTTTTTTTTTTTTCAGTCACAGATCGAGACTTAAAATATGCCATTTTATTTATCTGTATGTAAATTTATGACACTCCAAGTGGAGCCGAATGGCTTGACTTGCAATAATTATGACTTCTTGGCGTGGCACACAAGTATTGCTTTCAGTTTTCAGTTCTTTTTTAATGTATATAATGCCCATTTTTCTCTTTATCATTTCTTGTTTTTATATATTTTTTTTTAGCTATATATATAAATATATATGTGTGTGTATTTGTGTGTTTTGCTCGAGTCATGGTGACGTGTATTGACGCTCCATAGCCGAGGAGGCACTTGACAGGCCGTTTCGAGTGGCATTTGGAGAAACCAGTCTCAAGTGCCACAGAACGATCTGAAGTGGGAAGCTGCGGTTAGAGAGCTTGAAAAAATATTGTGCGTTAAGCAGACTGAAAGCCAAATAGACGCCGTGCTTCACATGTTAAAAAATGAAAAAAAAAAAGAAAAAAAACAGAACTGATGAGACGAGAGCCTGCAATGCGATTCAGAACAGTTCAAAATGTGTGGCAAATGAAAATATTTACACTCTGCTCTGATTTTGTTGGCTGGCGCAAGTTTCAACCGGTTTCATTAACAATATCTCGTTAGCCTGGTCCACAAAAGACAACAATTGGATAAGAACAAACAACAGAGTAAAAGAGAGGGGAAGAGAAAGAGAATGAGAGAGACAGAGAAGGCGTGGGGCGAGGCATTTTCTTAAACAATCATCATTAAATACATTTTGTTGCATAGACTCTCTGCAATAAATCAAATTTTAAGCGATTTCCAAAGGAAAATTACTTGAACAAAAAAATTAGTCTTATTTTAAATTAATGTAAAAATATATATAAGTATTATAAGAAGTATAAATATAACAGATGAATCTATATAACAAATATTAATTGAGGCTTGGAATGTAAATGAAACAGATGATCTTTGAATTCCATTGACGAATTCATTCAAGTAGTTAAAAAAAATAGTTAATAATTAATTAATTAAAATAATAATTAACGCTTGAGGCCCAATACGACAAAAGGTGATTTAATAAAGATTTATAAAGAATTATCATACTCTATATAATATGTCTTTGTTTAACCGTTTTTATATATTTATATGAAAATTATATCAAGTTATACGCGATTATACGAGTGTATATATAATAAATATTATAAGCTTCTTTATAGCAGGCAAACTTCCTCTGTGATCGGAGCCAAACAATAAAATAAAATAAATTCGCTTTATGGCATAATTATGCTGCTCTGCCTAAGTGGCATGGACAAGTTGGCTGAAGTGCAATTGGTAACGATTGTAAAGCGATTTCCCATTTTCCATTTGGCGCACATGCGATTTTTTATATCTCATTTCCATAAGCCTGGCAAAGTTGTGCCGAGTTAATCAGCGGCAGCAGCCATAGAATTAATTGGCTCTATTTACAAACAGTTCAAGAGTTTCAGCTGCTGCTGGTCGCTGCTGCTTATCTGTATGTGTGTGTGTGTGTCTCTGTGTGTATGTGTATGCGTGTGTCTGAGCGTGTGTAAGTGGCTCAAAGTGCATATCAATGTTGAAATTGATGGCCAATGAGCTGGCAATTACATGCGTATCTATATACATGCATGTATAGAGAGCAATAAAGCAGCTTAATTGTTGTAAATTAGCTAATGGGGTCAATAAAAGACAGCTATATAACCAATTTCATATACGAGAAATGAGGTTACTGCACTTACTGCCAATATATATGTGTATATGCTTAAACATGAATGCTGTTGACAACATTTACATACCTGCAATGAAAAAAGGAAAAGAAAATAATTAGTCAATTATTTAAAACTTTTTTATAAAAATATTTTTTTTTGTGCAAAAAATGTACGTATTAACTTAACTTAATAAATTTATTTAATTTAAATTTAATTTGAAACGTATTTTTTTAGTATAAAAATTTCAAAGCGTTTTTATTTTTAAGGAGCTAAGCATTTAAATATAACTGAAGTATTTTAATATTAATCCTCAATTTCTCCTCATTTAATATTCCAATTCGTTTCTTTATGCCACAGTATTTATATTTTCATAAGTTTTTACATTATTATTAATATATATGGCACATAGATTTAATTATATGAAGTTTAATTTTATTTTTCATATCATAATTTTATTTATGTAATATTTTTATTACATAATAATATTAATGTGTAGTATATAAAAATACAAGAAAATATAAATAAATATAATATTAAATTAATTGCATTATTAATTTTCTAATATTAATTTTTAATTTATTTATTTAAATTATTGCATTTTTATTTTCTCTATTTCTGATACAGTTTGTATATATATATATTTTATTGAATATATATTTTATTTTTCTTTTCTTAAATTCTTAAATATTTGCTCATATTTTTTGTATTCTTGCACTAAGTCCTTAAGAGATTTTTTTTTTTCTTATATCACTTTCAGTTCAAATTTGTATGTTATTCATACCAAGTCGCTCTTCGTATTCTATTTGTGTCTGTAACACGGCTTTCATATGCTTAAGCCACTTTACATCACTTAAGGTTTCGTGCTGCATAGAATGCAACATATTTGTCATATTACTGCTATTTAAATAAACACTCTTAGACTTATTTCGTAGCTCTTCTGTTCACATCTCACTTCGCCTTTCTAATCTCAACTTAACCTGGTGACCTGCCAATAGCCACACAAGTGCTGCAGAGTTTTTCATAATTTTTCCCATCTTATTTTCCTGCAGCTAATTTTCACCGCCTCACACAAAGAAGCTACACATTTATAATTTTCCCAGAGCCCCGACCAAACTCAAGTCAAAAGTAACTTCATAGACCACTTTGGGTGTTCGTTTACATGTTTTTGTTTTTATACACCGAATACAATGCAATGGGGATATCAGGCAATAATGGTTGATTGGAATATGTATGTAACAGGCAGAAGAAGGCGTGGTAGAGCCTATTAATTATATATATTTTTGATCAGGACGACAAGTCTGTTCTGGATCTTTTAGAACTAGAGACTTGCATTTTAGAATCTTTTCGTGATCATTATAGGTATAACAGGTGGAAATGTTCAGGGTATCTTTTAGTCGTGCCTTCTCCATTAGGTGTTGTTGTTGTTTTTTATACCCTGAATCCATTGAAAATGGAAATTTCAGGGTATAATGTTTTTGTGCAAATGTATGTAACAGGCAGAAGGAGGCGTGCCACACCCCATAAAGTATATATATTCTTGATCAGCTCGACGAGCTGAGTTGAACTAGCCCTGTCCGTCTGTCCGTCCGTCCGTCCGTCCGTCCGTCCGTGTAAACACCTGGATTTCTGCAACCACAAAAGCTAGAGACTTCAAATAAAAAACAAAATACTCGATAATACCATACGCTGTACGAGTTTATTTTTTTTTTTCGATAACTCGTCCCATTTCTTTTTTATCGATAACTATCGAAAATATCGCTTTGTTTTTGAGGTCTGGCGTGCACACCGTTAAAGATAGAATCGTGCACTAAGTTGTGGTTGATTGCTATATTGAATCCGCACATTTTGTCATTTTTGGATTTTTGATGCCACGCCCCTTTCGCCCACAATTCAACAAAAACGATAACTCACGTATATCAAATACTAGAGACTTGAAATTTGGCAAATAGGTGCATTTGAATGTCATAATCATTCCCCGAAAATTTCATTAAGAACATAGATCGAGAAAAAAAGTTATTAAACAATAAAGTTTCCATAGCACAGCCTCTTCTGCTGCCGCAAAACTGTGCAGTGAGCATATTACGTGCATGCATATGTTTGTGTGTGTGTGTGTGTGTGCATGTGTTGTTTACTATTAATGAATAAATGAAACTTCTTATGATTGGTATTACAGCTCAATGGATTCAGGGTATCTCTTAGTCGAGCAGTCTCGACTAGAGTTTAGTTACTTGTTCTACTCTGCATTCTAAGTGCCCTGTAGACAGAGCAAGCATAGGCAGCCTAACTCCCCCTCGCGCGTTCGCTCGCTTCGTCGTAGAGTGTGAAAAACATAAAAAGGCCGCGCTTCAAAAATAAGAAGAAACTTTTGTTGTTGCTTGCTTGCTTGGTACAGAAACTAAAAAAAAGAGTATGAAATAGTAAAAAAAAAAATAAAAACCTCTTTTACATGACACGACACAATTTGCAAGCTTTGTTGTTGGTTGTTTGTTGTTGCTGTTCGTTGGTTGTTGTCGTCGCTTCGACATGTTTGTCTGTGGCTTGGCTGAGTTGCCGACTCGACGTCGGCCTGGCCGCCACTTGGGCTACAGGTAAAGTCTCTAGACTAACTCGCTTTGTCGCTTTCGGCCACTTTGTTTATGCGTGTGAAAATATTTCGCTCCGAAACTTTTCATCACATAAAATGTTTGAAATTTTATGTTTTTCCATGACGAAGAAACTGGACTAAGACTCACAAGATTTCAGAGGCTTAAAATGTTGGAAATTTATAGACATGGCAACAGTCCCCTGTCTCTCTCTCTCTCTCTCTTTATCTTTGCCATCAAATATTTGCATTGGTTTGCCAACGAAATTTCAATTGACCCGCTGCACACATTTTGCCTTAATTATGCGCATTTATTCAATAAAAGCCAATGCCGTCTTTATTAAAAGCCAAACATAAATGCAGAAGCGAAACCGAATGCAAATAAATAGCCAATGTTTTGCACATTATTAAATAAATAGGCGCGCAAACAAATATACGAAAGTTAAATGAGAATAAAAACCAATAGCAATAATGATCATAATAATAATTGCAATCAGCCCAGTGGCTGGCGTTTTCGGTGAGCGTTTTCGCTGGGCTAGATAAGCGCGTTTAATTGCCGTCTGATTATTATTAACATATCGGCAAACTTCAATTAATTGGCAATCAATCATTTTTAATGAAACGAGCCAAGATGGAGAACTACGTAGAACCGGCGACATTATCGACAGCCTTCGATCTGGACAACAAATGGCAAAAGGCAAAGCGTCGAAGAAAACTCCAAGTAGAGAAAATAAAGAAATATCGCGGGAAAAACGTGCCCCAAGCCAGCTTGGCCAAGCGATTGACAAGCGGTTGCCAGCCTCAGGTAGCGCGACTCCTACTTTTATCCCTCTCTCTAGCGCTATCTCGCTCTGTATCGATCTGCCAGTGCCTCGAGTGTGAGTGGCAGGCAGCATTACCTGTGCCTGGAGCTGACTCGGCTTTGTGGCTGGAGCTGGCTGGCCAGTCAGCCAAGACAAGTCCGTTGGCCATTGGCTAACGTGTTGCGGGTGCAGCTGTGGCAACTGTCGTATCCTTCACGTATATTTCAGGGCTGGCAGCTTTATCGTTGTGGCCACTTCAATACCAACTAATCAAATCAACAGTTCCCTCTAAGGCAAGTGTGAATGAATAGTTGTCAATTAAAAATATATCTAGCACTCAGATATGTATCTTTAAAAATAAATAAATAGTTGAGCAATTTAACTGCAGTTTATAAAATAGAAAATACATTAAAATAGTTTAAGAATTGGGTTTTGAAGGCATAGAACATGGGAATTGGGAATCTCGAATCCCTGTTTCTTTAGGAATGTAATAACAATTAATCATCTTCAATGAAATATATGTTGATAGTGAGAGAAAAAGAGAGACCGCTAGAAGAAAAAGAGTGAGTGAGTGCGTTAGAGAGAGCAAGAAAGAGAAAATAAAAGAAGGAGATAGATAGTAAGCGTGTGGCAAGAAGCGAAAAGAGAGAGAGAGAACAGACAGATATTCTGGATTCAGAGAAAGCCGAGAGACAGATACAGGGGAAGATGGATAAAAAGAGAAAGAGAGTATAAATGATAGGGAGAGACTGAGCGAGATAAAGATAAGGAGAGAGAGAGAGAGTGAGGGAGATAGAGATTAAGATACCGAGAGAGAAGAATGCAGAAGTATTCTGAGATAGTGGTGAGACAGAGACAAAGGAGGATGAAGAGCGAAACTTAATGAGAGTTGAAACAGAAAAATATCGGAGAGACAGAGATATAGGGAAACAGAGTGAAAGAAACTACTGAATTGATATTATCAATAATCAAAATGATAATGATAGAATAATTTATTAGTAATTCTCTTAAATGAAATGATTATTAATACAAGATTCTTAGGCTAACTCACAAGTCAATCCACATGTCCACAATAGAAAGCTAAGTCGAAATTCCCGCTCAATAAATTGTGGTAAGAAATCAATTTTTTACGTTCATTAAATGCTCTTGTTCTGGTTTGGGCCCCCAATCCTAGTTTGTTGTCTTAACGGTTATGTGAGAATTTACATGCTATTAAGCTGGCCATTTGGAGGAACAACAGCAGAGCGCCCACAAAATTTTGAACATATTCAAACAAATTTATTTGCGCCTGCAATTTACGAGCTTTCAGTTAACAACAGCGGCGAGGGTAAGACGAGAAGATGCTGAATAAACCTCTAACGGGGCGCATAATTAAAATGTTAAAGCAAATGAGGAAGTTGTTGCTGCTGCTGCTGGAGTGTGGCAGAACATGGAACACGAGCAGCTTGCAACTAGCCAGCTTGCAACATGGCAGTCAGGCAGGCAGGCAGGCAGCTATTCAAGTTGCCTGCTACAAGATTCAACTTTCAAGTCGAGTCGCGCATGCGCCTGACGCAAATTAATTTTCAACTTTTCTTTTTTCGCTCAACATGCTGCAGATATTATGCTGAGTACCTGGTGGGGCAGCGCGCCGCCGAGTCGCTTAGCGATTCTACTTAATTTGCCAGTTGACTACAATTTTTGACTCGTGTTGCCTAGCTGTACTTACGCCCAGCTAGTTAGAGCGCATCGCAGCGCTGTCTTTGCCTTTGACTGAATGAAGTACATGAGTAGTTGCACCTTCAACCTGTTCCGACGCCTCCCTCTCCCCCACCCTTTCCCCCTGCACTTACTCAATTATGTTGCAGAACTTTTGCATGTGCTGCCAGCAGCAGTTGCAGATGTGTGAAGCGAAATGCAAAAAAAAAAAAAAAGAAATTTCTGTGGACAACATCAGTTGCCAGTAGCCAAACAGACGGCGAATAGCTGCTGCAACACACACACATTTCGGGGGCACGCACGCACCTTTGCATTTGCCCCATGGAAAGGAAAAGCCTCGAGCTGTATCTGGGTATGTCTTTTCGTAGCTGGGAAATTTGTTGATTAAACTTGTGCTGAACTTTTTAATTGCTCCAATGTACCTGACTTACTGCACTCTCAAACCAACTCCAAGATTCAGCTCCAGATTGCCTAACCAAAAATTGTAAAAAAATAAAAATTTAAAAAAAAAAAAACCCTGCATGAAAACTTTGCGTATTCGCTCGAGTGTTTATGATGTTGACTGTAGTTTAACTAAAGTTTAACTACAAAATTGAAAAATTGATAAGCCCTGGCAATTAATTAAAGTAACAAGATGGTGGCTTAGCAGAGAAATTCAAGCAACTATCACAGCTAGAAAGTATTTTATGACATAAAAGTTGCTTTATCTTAAGACCACATAGCAGTGCTTAGGGAGAAAATATTGAATATTATAATGAAAAGTTTATATTTATTTATACAAATATTTCTCTTAGCTGCTGGACATACTTTTTCCATTTAACTACATGAAAATGGGATTAGACTTGATTTGATGATTAATAGAATAACACTTTAGTATCGATGATTGTAAGAAGCTTTAAGATTCTTAGTTAAACTTGACTGTGAAATAAAAAAATTGTTTATTTGATATTAATAAAATAGTAATTAATTAATAATAATTAAATATTATATTTAAGAAATATCGCACTATTATACTCTTAATTTTTTTAGCACTAATCTCAGCTTATAGCATACGACACTTACACTGTATATATACAGTTTTTATGTCATAAAAAATAATCAATTTAAACTTGATATAAAGCTTAATATATTAATGATAAAAAAATGTATTTTACTAGTAATATTATATTTTATATACTTCCATTCAGCATGTGAACTTTTTATACAACAAATATTTATATTAAAATTGTATACATACTTTCATTAAGTACCCAATTTTTTATACGTACAAAAAGCTTTAATGCATGGAAGCTTATGTAGAATATTAATATAAATATCTTTTATTATTAATATATTAAACTTTATAAAAAACTTTATTTTTACGTTAAATATTTTAAGCGCCTGTAATTCTCATTATGTGTGTGTGTGTGAGGGAAGAATGGCCAAAGCCATATAAATTATATTAAAGGATAAAATATTTAATACTTATATATATTTTTACATACATTCCTGAAAAAAATCAGGAGTAATAAATATATAACAATCGCAAAAGCCAGCAGCTCACTGGTACTCAAAAGCCATCAAAGCGGGATAAAAAGTAATTAATAATAATTTTAAAAAATGTCTATATTCTTTAGACCTCAGCTTATTATGATTTAACTTCTAAATTAAGTATTGAGTCAGAAGAATTTAGAAGTTAAATAATAATAAATAAGGAGGATATTATTTATTATTATTTAACTTCTAAATTCTTCTCACTCAATATTTAAATTGGTTCTTTTTTTTGTCTTGCTAATTCAGTCCTTGTCGTGCCATTAAAATATTAGATATTTACAATGGGCCATGTTCCGTGCGCCGAGCAAGTAAAAGTAAAGTTTAATTTTTAATAATCCGATTCAGTGCACAGCAAAATGCTTCCGTACTGAAGGCAGAAGGCAGAAGGAAGCCGAGGGCAGACGATTTAGTCGTCGCTGTGTGATGATCTATGGCGCCTGTAGCCAAGATTTATGCCCAGATTGGAATAATATGCAAGCGAGGCATGTGAGCGGAGCAACGGTCAGGGGCGGGACCGATAAGCCATAAAAGCTGGCGAAAAACCTTCTGCTTCGAGCCTTGTGTAAAGAATAGTACAATAAAATAAATAAGAAATTGTATAAATTTATGGGGGAGGCCAGTCGACAGACGGTAGCCGAGTCGAGTCAGTCAGTCAGTGACTCGGTTGTCCGTTGTCTTACACCATATATATATACATATGTGCCGGCACTTTCCTGCACTTTGGCAGTCGTGCTCTTCCTCTTTTCCCTTTTTGTTTTTTTTTTTTAGAATTTAATTGGACATTATATCGCATATTCGCATATTCTGCTGCTGCTGCTGCTGCTGGGCAGGCTAAATCAATGCCCGGCCATATATCAAATTGTGTTAAAGCCAAAGGCAAGCAAACGGCTAAGGATGTTGGGACAACAAACGGTAATGGCCATGCTCTATTGTCTGGCTCCAGCTGCTCGCCGAGTGGGGCATTATTTATGGTCAGACATCGCCACCTTCCCGCTGTCCACAGTCAGCAGTCAACAGTCGCAGCATTCGCATTCGCACTAATGCACACTTGGCATGTCGCAATCGCTTGGAGGGTATCTGCCCTGCCAGACTCTCCACTTGTGGCGGCTAATGTGTGAAAAGTGTCTGGGAACACTGGCAGCTGCAGCAGCAGCAGCAGTATCATCATCGACAACAGCGCCACTTAGTCGCCGCTCATCGAGAACCGTCTTTTGACAAACTGCTCAGCAATGATTTGCCGAATTACACAATTGAAACAGAAAGCAATGAGAGCGGCGAGAGTGAGAGGCAGAGGCATGAGGGCATGTGAGCTGACTCTACCTCCCATTTGACTCTAATCAAATTTGTTTATTGCGCTCATCAGGAGTCGCGACAGATTTTGGCACTCTGCCAAGTCAAAATTCAGTCAATTGTGAATAAGCGGATAAGTTGGGGCCATAATATTGACAGGGAGCCAGAGCTGTCCGGCTTGATAGCTGTCGCTCCAGCTCCAAATGCCATTGTTGTGCGCTGGCCACGCCCACGCTCACATTTTACGCTGGCGCCAGTTCTTTATGAAATCGGCTTAAAAATTTAAGCGCTATGTGCCATTTTTTTTCATTCATTCATTATTCTTTAAGATGTTTACATTTGTGCCGAGGCCCAGATAATGGAGGAGAGCCAAACTATAAGCCAGAAAAGAGCCAAGAGAGAATCAAAATAATCTAATTTGCATAGAGCCTGACTGAAATTTGTCACAGAAGTAGACAAATTGTCATAAAGAATTATTTTTATTTATTTTTTACATTTGATGCGCATAAATTAAATGAATTTTGATTGTTGTTGCGAAATAAATAAACAATAGCTTCAAAACTTTGCCAAAGACTGAACATGAATTGGCTTTCAAGACATTTAAGTTCGAAAAGAAAATAAGTATATAAATTATTTCTTTTAGATAAGAGCTGATTATAGTTTAAGCTTGAGCACTTGGAAATAAATTAATAGAAATAAAAATGTGTTAATGTATATGTAAAAATGTTAAGTGAATAAAATTATAGCTAAGCTTAGACCTTTATCTTCGCCTATTTCAACTAAGTCGCTTTAAGTTTTTTTCTTTCAAATTTGCCTGCCCAGCTCGGATGATAAAAAATTGTTTACATATCTAAGCCATTTGAGCCCAGGTCCTGCTGCTCCTATTTATCTGTCTGCTCAAAGATGACATTTTAATTGGGGGCGTGCTTAACATATCAGAAAAAATAAAAATGAAAAAAAATAAAAATGTCAAGCAAGAAAAGTCCCATATGCTGTTAAGGCAGCAGAAAAAAAAGTAAATCCTATTATTAAGCTGAGCATTAGATGTGAATTATGCTGGACCCTAATTAACGTTGACATGGGAATATTCCAGATACCTTGCAGCCTCACTCGGTCCTTGTCTCAACTGAAAAAATTCACAAAAAAGAGAAGAAAGATCCCGTAGATTAGTGCGTTAACAATGGGTCAGCGCTGGGTCACTGAGACGACAAGTGGATTAAGTGCGACCCAGAGAAATGTCTACCCTTGTCCACAGATTAGTCTGGCATTCCATTCCGATATAGCTCAAACTTTTAAAGCGCATTTAAGGCCAGCTGCGCTCAAAGCCAACAAATAAATAAGGCAAATTGCTATATGTCCTTCGTGTTTATAATTAATTATAATTTTTTTCCTTGCTGTCAAATTGCAAACTTTTTGTCGCACCCTATGACAAGTGAAACTTTATCACATAATTAAATAATTTTTACAAGTGACTTTTGTCGTTTGCCCCACCTGCTTAAAAGTTGCGGAAGGCAGCAGAAGTACAAAAACCCCAACTCAACTTTTTTATTTTTCACCTGCATAAATTCCAACGACGCACCTCACCTACTCACTCTCTCTCATAAATTCTGAAAAATCATAAGAGCTGCTGGAAAATATGAAAATGCGTACAGTAATTAAATGGCAAACAGAAAGAAAGAAAGAGAGAGAGGTAGGAGGAGGAAGGGCGGTAGGACATGGCAACAAATTATATAGCAATGCGAGTGCGAGCTTAATGAAAGGGAAAAATTTGCCCAGATACGAAACATGACGAGGCATATAAAACACGTGTATATATATTTATATATATTTTCCTGTTAACAGCTCATTAATGACACTGCATTGTGTTGCTTAATCTCTGTTTAGTATTTCGCAGAATTTAATTGAAATATTGCCTAAAGGTAAACAATATTGAAAGCGAAAATGTAGCGCTCCAATGCATTGTTATTCTGTACTATGCTCAAACAAAGGGCACATAAATCTTAAAGCTGTGCAACTCGCCAACTTCTTTGGGTACTCGACTCTTCTGTTATATAAGCCACCCCCTAGCCCCCCTCTCTCTCTCTCTCTCCATCTCTCACTCTTGCTGACTATAAGCGTTCTTCTCGTGCTCGACTTGGCATTTAAATTGCCGCTGACTTGCGTCGACCTCTGAGAACACAATGCAAATACAATTCTTGCCAAACTATGCCGCCTGCTTGTTTCGCTTGTTAACCAACTGCACAACCGACAAAAACCATGGAAAAAAAATTAAAAATAAACGAATAAAAAATAAAAACAAAAAGTCAAGCGAAACCCGCAAGTATCTTCAGCATTTTGCATACGAGAGTTCAAGTCGAGTGGGGTTGACGTTTGAATTCTTATAATCTGGATATATGTATATAGGGTATACTCGGCTAGGCGCAAAAAAAAAGTATTAATTAAAATCAGAAAATTATAATAAAATACTATTAATCATATTTAATAAAATAGAAAAATACTATAATTCTATAATATTTTAATACTATAATATTATAATACTATAATATTATAATACTATAATACTATAATACTATAATACTATAATACTATAATACTATAATACTATAATACTATAATACTATAATACTATAATACTATAATACTATAATACTATAATACTATAATACTATAATACTATAATACTATAATACTATAATACTATAATACTATAATACTATATTACTATAATACTATAATACTATAATACTATAATACTATAATACTATAATACTATAATAGTATAATACTGTAATTTATATACCATGAAAGTATAAAAAATACAAAAATAAAAATTACTAGAATGCAATGTTTAAGTCTCACAATTTAATTAAATTTTTATTTAATTAATTGCAATATTTTCCAGGAAATTATTGAAAGTTTCTTCTAGAGTATCATGCATTCGATCAATGCTCGATTAGCGTACTCGCTGCTGTTACAGCTCCACACTCCACTTAAAATATCGTTAAGCATAAAAAACAATAAAAATAAATACCTATAAACACTTAAAATGGCACAAGTGCACCAGGGCAGCGCCCCTCGATGCGCCTCTCCACACGCCACAACTCACCTATGGAGCACTTGGTAGAGCTACCGAGTGCCCACATGCGCATCAGAGGTTGAAGGAGAGCTGAGTTCCTACTGCCAACTGGCAGTTGGCAGCAGCAACAACTAGTTGGCCAGTTTGGCCATTGTAAATGTCAAGCAAATTTGGTTGCTTGCATTTTTCGCCAGCCTCCTGTGGCCGACTCTTTGGGGCAAGTTATGGCCATGTAGATGTCGCCAGAATGCTGTTGTTTGCAGAAGGTAAACAAGGAGCTAGTTGCCTGGCATTTGGCTGGCAGTTTGGCATTTAAATGGGTTCATATCGAGCGTTAAGCTTGCCAAACTAACAGTCGATGCGTCGCATCGCTCAATGTCGATGCCTAATGGAAGAAAGCCGGAAAACCTCTTCGACTTGGCAGCTGTTTCGCCTAATTTTCTTCCCAGGCTTCGTTACATTTTCACAGGAAAAAAACAAAAATGTAGCTCATATATCGAAAAATAATTAATGCCCATGTATTATACTATAGGTATGGCTAATCTTTCCGCATATTTCTCAAGAGGCATCTCTCCACCAACTCTCTAACAATTATGTGAACTGTAAGAAAATGAAAGAAATATTTTTGCTAATGAATTTGAACGCATTTCTTTTTCTCTCTTCCTCTCTCCATCTCCCTCTGATGGTACGTGCAGCATGAAATGCGCATTTAAATGTGTAGGAAAATTAGTTAATAAATCACACGTGGAAAATTGATGAGCTGACGTCGAGTGTTGGCTTTTGCGGCAGGCAGGTAGGCTGGCTGGAAACTGCCACGAAAATTAGATTTTACCTTTCTCATATACACTTATTGTTTACTTTGGCTTTTGTTATGCATTACACGTAAATTATAAAAATGATGTATGGCGGGCAGCAGCCAGGAAGAGGAACAGCAAAGAGGTTCCAGTCAGTAAAGTGATGCAGCTCCCCCAAAGGAATTTACAATGGATGCCTTAATTATGTGAGTGGCTAAAGGGAGGCCGGGGCCCACAGAGCTCAAGCTCAACTGCACTGAATTCGAAATTAATGTCAGAGTTGAGAGACCTTTTGGCAAAGCAGCTCACATTATTTATTACCCACACAGGTAAACTGAGTGAGACACTGCCGGCGACCTGAGGCGGCCAGGAGAAATTGAATTTGAAAGTTGCGCAACAATTGAAGAATTAGTGAGTTGTCAAGCCGGAAGCGAGAGATATTTCGTTTGCTCTTGCTCAAACGAAGCCCAACCACAACTGCTGCCAAATGAACAGAAATCCGGAGCACAAGACTCCAATCAGAAATTTTAAGGTAAACGAGAAAAAAATAAACAAAAAACTTAAAAACCCAATGAACTCATTGCCATTGTGCAGGCAAAGGCCCCAATAGCTACACATTGTCATGTAACTCAAATCGGAGCAACAACAACAACAACATGGGAGTACAGCAAAAACAACACTTTGCATGTGTAGCCAAGGCACAGCAAACAAAGAGCAAGCCACACACACACACACACACACACGCTCAGATGGTAAGAACAAGAACAGCACAAATAGCTGGCAACAAAAAAGAGCCAAACAAGTAGAACTCGTCTAGGCCTAAAGCACAGCAGAGACGTCGCTTCCAAGGGGGTCTTTAAATGAAGTTTTTGACTAGTATTCACAATAGCTTTCTTTGATGAAACTGTAATGAGTTCGGCTTTAGACTTTGCGCACTTTGCAGCAAGATATTATGAGCCTTTCGTTGTCTAACTTACATTTTT
This sequence comes from Drosophila mettleri, assembly GCA_035047625.1. Taxonomy (NCBI): domain Eukaryota; kingdom Metazoa; phylum Arthropoda; class Insecta; order Diptera; family Drosophilidae; genus Drosophila; species Drosophila mettleri. The sequence goes on from JAWNPI010000103.1 coordinate 18,671,567, forward strand.
GATAGCTTTGTTTGTAGTCAACTCCAAATATTAATGAGTTTTTAATTTAACTCTGCATTATAGGATTGATTTACAGTAAGCTTGATTTTCATAACTCTTTATGATCATCATGCATATTATTTTAAATAATATTAGGTATTCATATTCCTGTTCAATTATTTTAGGTGGTTACTTATTTGCATTCGTTCTATTCATTTGCCAGTTGGAGCATTTCTCTACCGTAAATTACATTCTATTTCGTTATTCAATATTTAATATTATTTATAAACTCATTATATATAATAGAAATAATGATAAATAATGATAATGAGACTTCTCTTATTATAAAAATTTATAGTTATTATAAATATCTAAATGTACATATACCGAAAAATGCAATATAAAAATATTTATTTATATATATTAATACACTTGTAATAAGTTAAGAGATATGGAATCATTTTTCTATATTTATATATATATTAAAAATTATCCATTTAACACTTTTTTTTTTATATTTTATAAATTTTGTTTTTAAATAGTATATTATTATTAATATGTATGTATATGTATTACAAGTACTTCCTTTAATATAATTAATTATAATATATTAAAATGTCCATTTTAAAAATATTTTGATATGTATTAATTTATGTTAAATAGTATTAATTATATATTCTTTTATATTCATTTAAAATTTAAATATAATAAAGTTTCTATAAAAGAATTTTATATAAATTAATTTTGTTTGTCAATATTGATAAGTATAATTATTTTCCTCGTTAACTATTAGAAGTTATTGTTCATAATTTTGATCAATCTTATTTTGTGTTATTTTATTTTATTAATTTATATTTATATTAGTATTAGAATACATATTATATAACAATTTTACAATTTCATTTAGATTCTTTTACATGCCGCCTCTGAGTCTTTGAGCTGTGCAAACAAATGTTTGCCTTTAACATTTTAGTTCTTAAAGCCGGCTATTTAAATGACTTTTCTTTTGCTCTTTGCTATTTCGGTTTTGTAGCTTTTTTCCAGCGTTTTGGTGTCGAAAGTCAAGATCACAAACGTGATTTCTGCTTGTTGTTGCTGCTGCTGTTTTTTTGTTGTTTGCTGCTCGTTTTGGCAAACGCTTCATGGCTGTGAGAGATCGTGATCTTTAAACTAAGCAAACTCTGTTGTTATTTATTTGCGGCCATTGCATTTGGCCCCTTGCTCGGCCACGCTGATTCGATCAGTCGTCACATTGTTGCCGCCGCTGCAGATCGGAGCCAACTTTAAAGTCTATATAAATTTCGATCTAGCCAATGCTCGATTTATGTTGGCTCATTTAATTTGACAAGCGCAGCGCCTAAAACTACATTCCAGCTGTGTGTGGGTGCACACAGTCTCTCTCTCTCTCTAGGTATATATACATTTGAGAAACTTCAAACATTTACTGATCACCGCTAAAGTTTGTTGTGTTTATTTTATGCGCCTCTCCCTTCCAGCCACCAGTCTCCAGCTCTCTGATTAATGTGGCGCACATTAATCAAGCCATTGCGCGGCTCGCTTTGTTTGATGTTGATCAAGCTATCTGGTACCGTAGTCTCATATCTCTCCCTCTCACTAACTCTCCCTCTCTCTCTCTCTCTTTTGCTCCGGCCGTTTGCGCTCTATTTAGCAGTCAGTTGACTTTTAATTTAAAACGATCGATCGATCGATCGCAGCTGAAACTGAATTTCGTTAAGGCTCGTTCCATTGATCGTTTCATCGATCGCTCTCCCTGAGCTGCTGTTTACGTTTTACGCTTTGTTTTTAAATTTTTATGTATATGTGTGTTTTTTTTTTCGGGTGTTGATGATCTCTCGTGTAAATCTCTGACGATCGTTTTTTTTTTTTCATTTCGTTTTCGTTTTTGGCTAGTTAATGGTCAATTTGTTTTCAATTAATTGGCTTGTTATGTGTTAATGCTTTTCGATTACGTGTGTAGCGCACTCAAAGGCAGCCGTTGTTCGAGTGTGTCTTTGTTGCTGTTTGTAAACTCTGGCAATCTTTTGGCTCGAATCACTTGCACTTTTCAACGGTCATAAATTTTGAGCTGAACAACGCCAGCGCTTCCTATTAAAAAGATCAAAGCAAACGCCAACAGAGCGTTGCCAGACGAACTACCCACAACTACACACAACAGTTCATCAGTCAGCCAATTGAAAGAGTGACGCATTGATAGAGTGAGCAATGGCTACAGCGGCTACAGTTCATTCTGTAGATCGTGCGATTAGAAAATAACAACAGAGAAAACACAAAAATCACACAACATTTACAGATAGAAAGATTATTAGGTATTTAGAGCCGAATGCCCTGTGTCTAGCTCCTATATAAATAAGTCTAAATAGATCTAGAGATATCTTGATCCAGTTTCACACAACATTTCGCTTTAACTCAGTTCCCACTGTACTCGAGTGACATGAGTCGAATTTCGAGATTCTGGTCCATGCAAAATAGTTTTTATGCCATATTTCAAATGAGAGCAAAAATCGTTGCTCTTTGCCAGGGTCCGCCCTTTTGATCATCTGCCGCCAAGATGAATTTTCTTAGAATTTCTCTTTGATGCCCCACCACTTGGGGGCAATGAGGAAACGCACCGAAACCAAAAGACAGACACCCATAGGAATAGACACATTCGAAACGATCGCCTCTACACAAATGAAGATGAATGGCAGATGTATCTACACATTGAGCTCTACGAGCTTTGAAGTTTTGCTCTGTGCAACTTTAGTTCATTAGCTCATTTCCACTAATTCAGCTGCTCCCGAGAAGTCTTAATTATGCACACACACAAACAGACACGTATGTATATATATATATATATAACTTGGACTACCTCAGGGGTAAAGTTTTTTGGGGTTGCCTTGCCAAAGACTCCTTTGAAGTTTCTTGTGTGTGAAGTTTTTAGCAAAGTTTTGAAGTTTTGGCATATCTTGCCTACAAATACGTTTATGATGAAATGGCTTAATGCTTAAGCGAGCAGCTATATATAAATGAAAAACTTGTTTTCGACTTAAGGGCAAGGTTATAATAATAAAACTCATTTGATGGTTAACTTAAAAGAACAAGAAAAAGATTATAATTCCAAGAAGTGCAAGAGATTAAGAATTAAGACCTTTTAGGTATATTTATATAAAGTTAGTAGAATTTATAATATTAGACTATTATATAAAAGAGTTTTATACACAGCAGCATAAGAATTTAAGTTACTAACATAATATATAAATATATAATATAGGAAAATTACAAATTTACAGAAATTTAATTTAATTTAGTATTTAAAGTTAAAATTGGTATCCAAAATGAATTTTATCTAATCAATATAGATTTTTTTAAGGTAAATGTAAATAAATTTTTAAATCTAAAATATAAAAAAATGTTATTCATTTTTAATCATCATATTACAATATATTTGTTTTTTACACTTTTCGAAAACTAACATGAATAAATATATTTAATTATATTTTAGTAGTAAAATGTAATTAACTTACTGAACTTATTTTAAACTTCATTAAATTTAAATTTCATAAATTGCACTCTGTTTAAAATTTAATTAAAGTATAATTAAATTTTCAAAATCTAATTTCATTGCAATGTTTATTTATACTTAAATTTAATTTATCGTGAAAATTAAAATTCATTTTATAAAAATATATTTAAATTGATTGATATTTTATATCATTCATTCTGAGATCTTTTTCTGAAAAACATTCTGAAATTATATATTAATAATTAAAAAAAATTTTATTTATTTTATTAATTTATTATCATAATAAAATATAGCAAATAATTGTTTTGCATCTGGAAATTGTTTAAGATATTATTGTTTCATATCCTGATTCTATTTTTAAATTAATAACAATATATATTTCTGTTGGCAAAATGTTTTGCCACAAAAGTTAAACTATTTACTATTTTGCGAAAAGATTTCGCTGGCTTCCAGATACACACATATTATACTACTTTATTGTATCTTAAATTTTTATGCTCCTAGCTTCTTCTTTTATGTACTTGAGGTGCGAAAATAGCAGATTTCTATTGCCAATCTTTGTTCATAAATCTCGTCTTAAGAACACATATTTCTTTTGTTCTGACATATATTAAAATAAAATGTCTTTAAGAGAAATAAATGTTAAATTTAAGCTCATATTTCTTGCTCCAGATCAGTTATTTAAATTTTTGAAATTAGCCAAAGTGTTTAGTGCTAAGTGCTGAAACTTTTTAATATATTAAATTTAATGTCGCCCTCCATTAAGAGCTGCACAAGTTTTGCTCTAGATTTGCTAACATTTTTCCCCTTCGACCAGCCTCTGCAGATTTGGCACCAGTTGCCTCTCGACCGTCTGCTGTTTGGCTAATTTCATTTTTATGACTTTTATGCGCCGCATATTCGTTTATGTTGTTTTTTTTTTTTTTTATTTGTTTTTGTTTCTGCTTGTTTTTACTGTTGTCTTGGGGTCCGTTGCAGCATCGGAGTCGGAATTGTAGTTGGAGTCGGCATCCGATGATTTATGGCAGTCTGAATATTTTCTTTGAATTTTTTTCACATTTATTATTATTTGGTTTTATTTTATTTTGCGGCGTTAAAAATATTGCCAAGCTGCCATAAATTTTGTCGCATTTTGACAACTAATAAAAATGCAGGCCATTGCAAATGCATTTCATTTGCATAGGGTTCGCTGGGTACTATGCAGCCAGCATGTTTTTGTTTTTATTTTATTTTATATCGATTTGTACCTAATTTGCATATCAAATCCAACCGGTCTCGGCTTTTATGGATGTCGAGCCCAGACAGGGCTTGACAAGTGTCTCCGCATTTGGCCGAGCCATCATCCATCGATCGAGCGCATGATTTATGCCAGCTCTTTTGTATTTCTCTTTCACATCAAGCATCATTTGTTGCTGCCATTGTCTCCAGCTAATTACCATCATAAACAACAAGTTGACTGTTTGCTGCGAGTCGCGCTACCAAAACAAGTTGAGCATTGGCCATTTGGCTTGCCTTAAGACACAATATTACCATATGAAGTTATCACTTAATCAATTTTATGCTTGCACTATTTTTGGGCTTCAAATCGAATATTTTTTAACTGCTTTTCCCATTTGGGTTCTAGTGCATCATAAAAGCTAGTTTACGGTTATGGTTTGCCTATTCTCATTTTAGTATAACGTAGGCAGTTGTAAAATCTTAATGAATATGAAGTAACTTAGATCTTTCTCTCACTCGCTCTCACTCTCTCTCTATCTTTCACTTTGGAGCCCTGAGCTCTTATTGGAATATGGTGTGTGCTTACGTCAAATGCGTTTTATGGCTAGCTGTGACTCTTTGTAGCGAAGATCCGAGAGTTTTTCTCACAGTTCTTTCATTTTTTTTATAACAAATAACTTTTTTGGGTTAGCTTTACCGTTAGAAACTGTTCTGTTGCATAATAAAATTTCCTGGTTCAAATGAGTTCAGCTCAGAGTAATTTCACGTCGTTCGATTACTTTTGTTGGCTAAATATGCCATTTATAATCATTTCATTTGGCTTCATTAATGCGCACTTGTTGCTCATGTTCCTGCAGAGCAATTGTCATTTCAATTAAACTCTTAAAGTCATTAACTCGCTTTTATATAAGCCGGACAAACCGCCTCAATAACGATATACTACTATAAGCTCTTACATAATCGGCCATATATTTTCCATGCGCGCACACACAGAGCAAAAGTTTTTCAATTTTCCAAAGCTTCTGCTGCTGCTTTTGCTGCTGCTGTCTGTGGCTCTCACATATAAATAAAATGGCGCTGGGGACGGCGTGTAATTATCATAAAGCGGAATCTTGTAGCGCCAATATGAAGCTCATAACTTTGTATGGCGTACAGCAGCACAGTGGGCACAACTGATCTCCTCCTGCCGCCTGTCGACTAGCCTAAGACCCATTTCGGTCATCCGCCACCAGCCCAAACGATGTAACTTTCAATTTGCGTAATTTTCAAGTGAGCACAGGCAAAAAAGCTGATCCCTCACCTGAACCCGAACCCAATGACTGTTGCCGTGCGATGCCATGAGAAATCATTGGTGGGTGTTCCGGGAGGGGGTCAGCGGCCCGACTGGATTTCTCTGGCTGTGAGGCGTGGCTAACTGCTGCGTTAAGGTGCACGCTTGTCATAAAATGCCGCTTATTATGCTGGCTATTAATTTTTACTGCTTAGACGCAACGGCCTGGACGTGGACTTGGCTCGGCGCTGGCGCTGGCGCGGCTGCTGGGACCAGGGACCTGAACGTGCCCCCAGTTAGACTGCTCCAATGCCAGCTAGCCCCATCATAGTTACCGAAACTTGTTGTTGCCGGCCAAGGCAATTTATGACATACATGCGGAATGGACAACGCCATCGCCATCGCCATCGCCATCCCTATCCGCAGCGCCATCCTCATCGGCTCGTCGCTATCGTTGTGCCTGGGCACATTTTGGCGGCATATCGCGCCGCTTCTATCGCAGCTGTACAAATTTATTTTGCGTTTGCATCCACTACACTCCAATCGAGCCTAATCACTATGTAATGGAGCTGACTCGAAAAGATTTTATTTGCGCACCTAAATAAGTTGAAATGGCTTAAGTCAACTTAAGAACTCAGTTTTATGTACTCAACTAACTTTTTAGTATAATTTGCTTAGAGTTACTAATGAAATTCCAATGCATAGTCAATATAGCAATGAACTGAACTGAACTTTTCGATCAATAGAAAGATAATATATGGATAAGATAAGATAATAATACCGACAATTGAGATCAGAACGGATGAATTAAAAAATCAATCGGAGCATAGAAAGATATATAATATCACAGAGAACAAAAATGAATCTCTCATAATATAAGAAATGTGAATAAATCGAATATTATTGGAAATTTGAATGAATCATATAATATAGAAAGCCTGAATAAATCGTATAATAAATAAAATCTGATTGAATCATTTAAAATAAATATAGAAAAACTGATTAAATCAAATCAATCAAATCTGAATAAATTTTATAATGTGGAATATCGGAATAAGTTTAATAATATAGGAATTTTGAAAATAATAGAATATAGAAAATCTGAGTAAATTATAAATTATATATTATTATTATTATTATTATATAAATATATTATATTATTATATAAATATAGAAAATCTAAATAAATTTGTATAATACAAAAAAATCTAAAATAAATCATATAATATGGTTCATCTATATTTCAAAACAAAACAAATTTCTGATCCCTTAACCGTCCCTGAATAATTCAGAAAATATATTTTTTCTAGAGTAACTTGCCTTTTATAAGTCTAAAAGTGTACAAAAATATCTTATAGAGCATCTGCATATCGTATTTGCAAGCATATGTTTATTTATTAAAACTAAGCATCTGCTGGTGTATTGGGGCGAGCATGTCGAGAAGTTACCCATCATTAGTACTAACAAGCGACATTACGCGGCAGCGGCTGCTTTTGGGTCTCTCTTTCTTGCTCTCCCACTGTCTGAAATCTTTGTTGGGGTCTCAGCTTCTTGGCTGATTACGTTGGCCAGATAGTTGCGAGCACGCGTACTTGATATGGCTTTGTCCCATTACACTGAATTCTCCCCCTCACTCATTCGCTGACTAGTGCACTCGCCTCGTATGTTTATTTAAGGAATTTTTATTGCCACATATGTGTGCGTCTACAGTTTGAGTTTGAGTTCGCGTTTGAGTTTGTGTTTCTGTTGTGGGCACACTTATCGCATTTTTAGATTTTTCATGGGTTTATTAAATTGTTTTATGTGCCCTCCCCCAGCCAGCCGGTCAAATGTCATAATGTGAGTTGTGAATTCTTGAAATTGGTCTCGAATTTGATTGCAATGCGGCGGCATTATTAGGCTAATGATGGCATTGACTACAGACAAAATCTCGTGCATGCTAATAGTTATAGATATGAACACTAGATTATGGAAGTTGTTGTTGAAATTGCTTAGCTTAAGTACGGACCAGAGTTTTGATTATTCGATTTTAGAAATATGTGCAGAAATTCTATACATTTCTTAAGTACTTATACCTGGTGTTATTATGAACAAATTTGTTCAATTGCGGGAATATTAAGAATGTAGAACATACCTGAAAAGAAAAGAAAAAAGTTGTTAATAAATATTTCAATTTTAATAGAAAGATAACTTAACATAAGACTAGCAATACAAATATTCTCAACAATATCCTATTTCCCAATTTATTCCCAATTTATCATTAGCTTTATCTTGCTTAGAAAAACCGTCATTATTGATTGTAATTCCCGATGATTTAACGCAGTCTTATCTTTCAGTCAGTTTATGGCGCTGCCAACTTATGCCACAACAAGTTGAAAACACATAAGATATGGCTAACTTGTTTACCATGGCTTACGATAAGAGAGTCAGACTTGAAAGCTTTACGCAATCTATCAATACATCAATTTCCTACGTTAAAAAACTCGTTGCCTGCACATTTATGGTTTTCTATTTATAAACAAACAACCGCAGTTTTTTGTTGTTGTTTACTTGCCGTATAATTAAAGACAAATAACAATTAAGATATATAGTAAAGGCTCGTTTCCATTTTGGAGTGATGGGATTCAAGTTCCATTAGTGGACATATCAAATAATTGAAGTTTTTTAATTAAAAGCGACAAAAATACGATGACAATTATGAATTGAGACGTTAATTGTCTATAGACGCTATACCGAGATGGAGAGAGGTTGTGTGTATCTGTGTGTGTGACTAGATTTTAACTGCCTTCAATTTGAAGTCTGTCGCATGATATTGTCAAAAAACAAAAAATTGCAAACTGCCAAGCGGCTGGTGGGTTGGTCCAAAATAATTTTCATATTTAATTGACAGTCAGACAGATTGAGAAATGCTACCGATTCCATTAGCGCGGCCTGTCATCAAGAGTTTTCATATAAACTACTACAATATATTTTCGTTTTTCTCCATTTTTTTTTTTTTTGTTTTTGTCTGTCAATAGCCAAACGCCTGCTGCTGCCTTCGGGGCGTATACATATTTTTTCAAGCGTCTGTCGTTTTATTTAACAGCAACATGTTTTACAACATTATTAGACACCGTCGTGTGGCGAACGACTAGACACTGGCTAGAGCCAGCAAATTTTAATTACCAATATTTCCAGGTGTCGAATCAACGTCCCACGCGTCTACGGCCAACACTTTGCCTTTTATGACAGCTGCCTTCCTTTTCTTTCTTTCTTTTTTTCTACGCTTTGTGTAAAAAATCGTTAATTACACATTTGTTGCTTGCAGCTAATTAGCAATTTGCGACAAACAGTTCTAATGGCTTGTAATTGGGCCATATTTGTATGGCTCATTGATATATAATTTCATTTATATTTATGCGCTTAGTGCGCGATTAGCTCGTGAGGGGTTCACACGTGGTCCACCCTAATTGAATTGCCACTGCGACTAATTTGTTTTCATGCGTGGTTAGCATGAGCTGCTCATTGTTCTTCATTATAGAACTTAATTAAATAATGTAATTCACACACTCACATATATAGATACGAGTATACATATATATATATATATATATTTGAATACTTATTGGCCAAGTTTATGTGGCCTTTAATTGATAGTGTTTACCTATGTCAATTGTTTTGCAAATGATAAGATATCAAGTATTTTGCTTAACTGCGTCATTTGCTAAAATTTAATGCATTCCTCTAATTTCACAATTGCTAAAAATATTTATAAAAATCGCTTCATCTGACAGTTGCATTGCTGAGTCAACTGTTCCTTTAATTATTTAATTTTTGTGTCTATTAATTTTTTTACATTTTTATTTATCTACAAAAAGTCAATATATATATATTTAGTTTTTACATTTTTTTGTTTATGTATCTTTTTTTTTTACTTTATATATTTATGTATTTAAATATTTATATGTATATTTATTTTTGAAAGCTCCGAAAAGTATTAACATTTTCTATAAAAATTATTATTTATTTTATATAATTATTTAATTTTTTTATACATGTTATTATTTTTTTTTTATTCCTAGAAATTAAATAAACAAATTTAATTTTTTTAAATGGCTAAAATAAAGAAAGTAGTTTTTCAATTTGATTTCTTTTATATAATTTTATGTATTTTTTTGCATATACATATATATATTTTTATATATTTTCATATATTCTTATATATTTTATTCTAGTATATATTTTATAATAAATAAAATTCGTGATTATATGTATGTATGTAACTATGTAAATTCACTTCACAGGCAGTTCATAATATATAGGATAAATAGATCAGCCGCCCATCTGTTAGCGTGCCAACAACTAGCAGTGGTGGTGTGGTGGTCCATGATGATGATGATGATGGTCAAAGTGGCCATGATGATGGTCGTAGTGGCCATGATGATGGTCGTAGTGGCCGTGGTGCGGCGGTGGGCCATGATGATGATGGTGATGATGATGATGATCGTAGAACGGCGGCGGCGGTGGTCCGTGATGATGATGATGGTGGTGTGGCGGCGGTGGGCCGTGGTGTCCATGGTGTCCATGGTGTTCATGATGGTGTCCCAGGTGCAGGCCCAAGTGGATGCCAAAGAGGCGATCGTTGTGGTGTGGCGGCGACATTTTAGCTTTCACTCTTGACTTTCTGGTAATCCCTTTCTTAACTGAAGCTCTTAATTCCACGAGCGGAACAATTGTACTGTGCCCACTCTCAACAGCAAATATCAATATATACTTGGAGCGAAATGTTACCTGCCTATCAGATAACATTTTCAGGTGATGTACATGAACTGTTAGTTATCTTATCACCTGGCCATTTCGCCTATTGTGAATCAGTCTGAGTCATTCAGTTGTAAAAATAAGAAAACGTTTTTTATCTGCTTCAGGGCAGGGCTAATCTATGTTTTAGGTGAGTAACTCCATTCAGCTTTGGGTACTTCCCGCCATGGAATAGCAAATTTATAGTAGACACGAAAAAAGAAAAATGTAGCCAACTAATCGTGGTTAATAAATATATAAATAAATAAATCTGTTTACGCTTTTCTTTTACGCAAAGCAGAAACGGGCAAAACGAATAAAGCTTCAGACAAAGCTCATGGAAAATGCAGGCGGAGCAAAGAGAGAGCAAAAATAGAAAACATGCCACAAAGTGTAGCAACTTTTTATATAGCGGCGTCGAAAAGTTTTTGGCATCTGCTAAAAGAGCAAAGAAAATGTGAGTGAGAGTCGGGAGTCGGGAGTATACGACTAAGAAACACCCAGAACGAAATAATTATTATTCTCGGTTTCATTGGCAATGTTATAATTATTGACCGTTATTATCATTGGAATCAATATCGCTTTCATAATTTTTTTAATGAACATTATTATCATTACTATTATTATGATGACTAGATGATAATTATCATTATTATCATAAAGAACTACATATCTTATTATTATCATCTTATTTTTGTCTAATTACATAAGTAAGGACGGGCAGTCAGGGCAGCCATGCTAGGTCAATAAGGTCATAGTCATGTTCAAAAAAATAAATATAGACTTATTGAATAAAATTTTATAATCTCCCATTTTATAAACATTTAGCCAAGTCATTCGACCCTCTTTATGCACTTTGAATGGGCTCAGGGTATAAAAAAGGAGTATGAAGTCTAAATGCAAGAAGTCGCCGACAATAATTTCCGCCTGCATAGCTGGGTCTGGACAAAGGCAATGCCAGACAGACTGGAAATGCTGTAAATACTGAAAGGCCAACGCAAAAAGTGCGAAAAAAAAGGAATACAAAGCACGCGATATACACTCTGGATGCAGGCAGGCAGGCAGGCAGGCAGGCAGGCAGGCAGGCAGGCAGGCAAAAAGAGTGAACATTTTGTATGGAGATTTAGCATCTGTCAGGGTTGAGACAGGAGACAGGAGACAGGAGGCAGGGCAGGAGCTGGGGGCGAGGAGTTGAGTTAAAGTGAGAACGTTGTCATATCAAGGGCTTAGTGCGTGCCAGCGACATTCTCATAGACTTAACAATAACTTTGCCTGGCTTCAGCCCCGCGTGGAGGCGAGAGCATCGGCGCAGATAAACTGCGTTAGAAGTTATAAAGCGATTAGACTGTGCGCCCGGCTGGCAACTCCATTGGGAGGGCTGCAACGTGCGCCAAGGAAAAAAGCGTGGCAAAAAGTGTAGAACTTTTTGCTGTATCAATTTAATGCCTATTTAAAGTGTGAGCTGGGCCCAAAGGGGCGATAATATCAGACACCCAAGGGAAATGGCAAATAGATGTCGCGAAATGCAGGTAATGCATAAATTTGATTTTATGCAAAGTACTTTACAAAGTTTTTATACCCAAAGCCAAGCTGCTTTATTGGCTGGCAAAATAAAGAAAATTCAATTGGAAATTCAGTTTATCAAGAGTTTAAATTCAATTAAGAGAAAGTGCACAGTAAAAAGGTCGAACGAAAGAGTTGAGATATTAAGTAAAGCACAAGGGAATGAAATATATTCAAATAATATAGAGTAAATACTAATTAGTTAATATCAATAAATATTCTATAAATAATTATAATAATAACTCTTTGTTTACGCAATCAGTCGAAGAGCTCTTTACAGCTGTCGCCTGGCTTCCACAGAATTAATTTGTTCTGCAATCGAGCCAATTATAAGCGAGAAATGCCTCAAATCCCAGGAAATCGACCTTTCGCTTTGAGCAGGGCAAACAAAATCAAATACAATCCAAACAATTTGGCCCCGAACCCTCGACGTAAATATGGCTAATTAATTAATACATATATATATCGACAACTGTTGAAAAAGTTGTTGTTGTTGTTGTTGTCCAGGACTCGAATCATACGGGCCCTAGACTCAGTTCAGCTTAGCTGAACTCAATTCAACTCAACTCAAATTAATTGAAAATGTCAAAAGTCAGCGCAATTATCGTAAATTATAAACACGCGTCGGGCGGGGGTGGGGTTTCAGTGGGGTTTCGTTCCATTGACAAGCAAAATCAAATCCAAATATTATTATTATTATTTTTATTACGTGAGTTGGCAAAAATAGCCACAATTGCAACCCCTAGCGCCAAGGGTGGGTAATTTGTCAGCGCATAATGAAATGTCAACAGAAAAATGTAAATATAAAAAAATATATTTATTTATATACTTATCTATGCATGTTCGGTGGGGTTAATTGGATAGCTGCTGGGGCAGAGCCATTTTAAGCATAACTCATGCCCCCGAAAAAAAAAAGAATCTAGAATCAGTGCAAATTTTATATGCAATCGGGGACAGTCAGACAGACAGACAGGACTCTTGTCTGGTGTAACAAGCCATACGAAAGCCCTTTTGCCGCAACATCCTTGCCTGACTATGCAAAAATGTTGAGCCAAAAACCATATAAAATTATGATGTTGGCCAGAGGGTGGCCAGAGGGTGGTCCAGATGTGGGAGCTGCGAAAACTCGCTTATGACAATGCTCAAAGGCATTTTTTGGCCAGCATCAGCTAAAAAAGCAGACAGCAATACCCGACGGCGACAAGAGACAAGCGGACCATGTGCATGTAAAGTCCAAATAAACTCAAGTTGTTGACAAAAGGGTTAAAGGCCATAATTGTGGCCAGAGTTCCGGACACAGCCACAACCACTTCCATCCCATAAAGCGAGAGCATTTTTATTGAAAGTGCAAACATGACAGTCATCAAAATTATAAAGCCAAGCATCGTGTTCCTTGACAAAGTGCGACTGCAGCTGTTTGAGCAGCATTTTGCATAGAATTTCTGTGCGCATATTTGTGTGGCACTTGCGTTAAATACAATGTGCCAAATGGGCTTAAAGTGGACAAAGGCCACGGCGTAGACTGCATTACAACCAAGTGCTGCAAGGACAGTAAAAATTTGTCAACTATGTCTTGTCGGGAGAGTTCTGCGTGCCAGGCTAACCAGAAGTATGTACTATAAAATAATATTTAATATTTAAATTCCTGGAATTGCATATCGCGTTACTAATTTGCCTAATTAAATCCCTCTACACTTTAGATGAAATCATCAAAAGCGAAAAAGCTTTAGCTGAATTCAAGGGTGAGTCCTATTCAATTATCTATGCAACTCAACCCCGGCAGTGCGATTTCCATTAGTCTGACAACAATAACTCAATCAGAGCGCAACAAAAGAGAGATGTGAAAATCTATGGCAAACTATAGATGAGTCAGAAAACAAACCGCAGTTGGAGAATCTTTTGAAAAGGGGCATCAGAAATCATTGTGTCCTAAGTAGATTGTGCGAGTCAAAAGCGTCTCAAAATAAAACCCTCGAGTCAAGCGACTTGCGCCAGCCCAGCAATATTTATTTTATAAAGCTAACAAATTTGTGCAAATTTTTCCTTTTGAAATAGAAAGAGACCAAACCGAGCCGAGCCGAGCCGATGCGTGCATATGAATGCGTTGCCCAAAGCCCGCTTACGAGCACAAAAGGCAACGAACGCTCTGCTCTGCCTGTGTGGCTAACAAGCGGCCTACCCCGTTTCTGTTCTCTTAAGTGATTTCAACCCGGAAATGCCCATAAATCGATTTGGGGGTGGTCTCGCCGCGTCTCTGGGCCCCCATGTCAATCTCTCTGCCATAACAGAGCCCAACTCGAGGACATCTTGGTCGACAACACATGAGGGGCGTTCGCCTTATGGCCTAAATGAATGAATTGAAATGGGCGGCAAGTGTATCGACTTATGGCTTGAGTTGAGCTCTGCCTGCCGCTACACAATGCAAATAAAGGTTCATTACAAGGCAACGGCCAAGGCGCTTAAAACTTTGCCTCAGTGTATCGAGGTTCGTGTTCGCCGTGTTTACTGTGCACATCTCGCTCTTGCCCCGTTTTATGGCCAATGCCATGCCACTCGGTGTCTCTGGCTTGTGGGTGCTGTCCGTCGCCTGTCCGGCGGGTCGTGAGTGCGGCACATGCGGCAACGGAAACGCCACATCCGTAGAGTCCGCAGTGTCCGTAGAGTGCGACAGAGCGCACAGCAAAAGTCAATAAAATAAAATTCTAAAGCCAAAAAGGAAATAAATTAACAATAAGCAATGATTTTTCTTCGCTTTTTGCCTGATTTCTTGATGCGCTTATAAGTATGACCATGATATGCTATCGCACCATCCACAATTGTCGGATGTTGTACATAATTTGTCGCCGGTCATTCAATAGCCAAGGCAGGCAAAAAGCTAAAGTTGTGAATAAAAAATATATAAACTTTGAAAGTTTTATACAATTTCCTCCAATTGGAATTCAATTTGAATATAACCAACTTATTTCAATTGGAATAAGCTGTATTATAAATACTTGTTTATTTAATGATCTAGAAGTTTTTCAATAATTTACATTTCGCTCGCTTATGCCAATTACATTAAATTTTGCTTTTATAATCTGCTTTACCTTAACCTCAATTATGCTGCAACTTAACTTCACTTTCCGTCCAAAACTCAACGTCATTGACCAAAGTCTGTCCGAAACTTTTGCAATTTGTAATCAATTTAGTTGCACTTTTTCATGCATTTCATGCTACATAATTAACCCACAATGCAGTGAGCGATCAGTTTGGTTAGCACAAACCTTAATTAACCCATTAGCTTTTGTGTGGCAGCAGGTAGCAACGGCAACGGCAACGGCAGGTAAAACTATTCAACGCGTCATCCTAAAATGCCAGGCGAAAAAACTTTCAGCACTTTTTCAAGCCCGTAACATGTGAAAGGTGTTGCCCTGGCAAAAACTTTACCCGTTTTCGGAAGTTGTGCCAATAAATTTTTTTATGCGTTTTTTTTTTTTTTAGATGGGGCTAAACAAAAGCTCTGGCAAGCTGCCGAGTCCGACTTTTCACCTAAGCTAATAATGAAAGCCACACAACGAATGCGTGCGACAGGAATGAAGCTAAAGGAATAATTTTTCAGTTCTCGTAATTAACACAAGTTCGAATTTTCTTTTACGCTCGCCCAATTGAAAACGAGTGGATTTTTTGTTTGCCCGCCAGCGATTGCAGCACTTTACAGAGTACATCTTGCCCCGCCCCTTTTCACAAAAGGAAAAACACAATTTACACGCCCGAGGCGAAAGAAAAAGAAGAAGCAGAAAAAACATGTTAAAAGATTCGCTTGCTTCGCCTCTCGCGCCTTATCAAATTAGACAAAGGGGAGAAGTTTTCAGGGCAAAAGCCCTTTCAATGTCTTATAAGTGCTCGAAGGCTGCTTGGTCTGGGGCTATCAGGGGTTAAAGGTGCTGGCAGCACCACAGGAAGCCCTCGAATTGCCCACAGCCCGGGGTCCATATCGAAGGATAGGCGTCGACTCGATACGAGCATAAACCTGCCGCAGCGAAAAAAAGAGAATAAAACCAAGTGAGAAGAAGAAGAGATTTTAATGACAGCAACAACCGCTGCGCTTTATGGGCTTTATGTGAGATGCTCAGAAAAGCATTCAATGTGGGCGTGTTTATTGTCGCCAACGGCGGCAGGATATTAGAAATAAACAGCACAGCATGAGGCGCCTCCAAGCAGCAAGCCGATAAGCCGCCTCTTCCACTGCCGCTGCCGCTGCCGGTCTCTTGGTAGACAAATACCAAAATGTGGTAATAATTTGGGCCAGAAACGAAAATGTTTCCAAAAACATTTATGTGACTTTAATGTTCAATTCTATTAGAGTTTCTCCAGTCACGAGTGGGAGTGCGGATTGACAGTTTGGGAAAAAATTCAATTGTCTTATTAAATCTAAGCACAAAATATAAAAATCTAAATGTTCCATAATAATTGAATTTAAATATAGATAAATATTATTACTAAACTTTTTTTTGTAAAATTAATCAATGAACAGTTTTAAGAGGGTGTAAAATGTTTGCAAAATCTAGTCATAATTAAGACTGTTAAATCTAAATTGCTTTAGTATTATGTATATTAAATATTTTTTAATTATATATTTAAAAAATTATAGAAAATTGTAGGAATATACACAATATATGTATAAATTTATTAATTTAAAATTTAGATATATATTAAATATGTTATAAATAATTATAGAAATTTCTCTAACCAGCGAAGCTATAAAATGCTTCAAAAATAACCTCAGTTATTGTATTGAAGCTATTCATGCTATACTTTAATAAACTATTATTATATTATATTATTATTAATACCTTTTATTAAATTTCAAATAATTAGAATATGATTATAAATTATGAATTTTTTTTTCTTAAAGTGAACGAATTAAAATCTGTTCGAATACGAATTCAAATAAATTTTTTATATTTAAGAGAAAAAAGAAATAATTTCTAATCAAATTTTATTTATTTTCTATTAAATAAAAATTATTTGAATTGTCTGCCTAACATCTGTTTAATAAAGTTCAATTTATTTACCAAATTTCACAAAAAGGAAAATGATGTATAAAATAAATATAATATATAAAATTATAACTTCAAAATGAAACTAAAAAAAATGTACCTAGATTTAATAAAATTTGTCTTAAGTAATTCATTCAATATATGATATTTTATTGACTGCTACTACTAATATTTACCACCATACTAATATTGACTTGTCACACCATAATAATATTTCTAATCTTACTTCTAATTGTTCTTTAACTGCTGGTTCTACTATTCTTACTAGAAGTACTCGCACTATAAATACTCTTTATATCATATATTTATACTATTATCTATAGTTCTAGTGCTTCTTCAACTAATCCTACTTATAGCTCTATCTACCAATCATTTAACTTCATCTTAAAGTTGAGTAATTTTTGTTCTTCCATCTGACACTTACAGCTTGTTTTTAGCGACCTGCAACACATTCATTAGTCTCTGTCTGTTCGGGGCTCTGAGAGGTAGCATCATTAACATTGCTTTTCACACTTTGCGGCATTGTTTCCTTCTGGTCATTGGCCTGGTCTGTCCGGGTCGGAGCTTACGGTTGGGTCTTTTGCCTTTGGCGCGCATTCAAGAAGAAGAAGAAGAAGAAGAAAAAGCGTAGCGCGAAAAACCTTTCTGGCTCGAAGTTTTTTACTCTTGTCTCGCTCTCGCTCAAATTATATTAATTTGAATTAATGAATTTAATTGCAACTAATTAGTGGACACCCAGAGCCGACTTCTGGAGACTCAAATGCTAGCAGCCGCTATTCGAAAATCTCTTTTTGTTCTATGTAATTATTGTGGATGTCAAAATTTGCTATGTTCAATCAAGGGCAAAGCTCTTCGGCAGAAACCGCAAATAATTTATATCATCAATAATTTTGACTTATTAAACAGACAGCCATAGGCAAAATGGAAGTCTGCATTTAAAGTGACTAGAAGATACCCTATTTTGGGTGTTTTAAAGAAATGGAGTGGAGGTAGTACACTTACTAATACTTTTGCTATCTACTACTACTATAATTTCTACTACTACTACAACTTTTACTGAGTTACTTCTGCATTTACTAGTACTAACACTACCACTACACTAGACTACTTATACTGCTATTGATACTATTACTATTGCTGCTACAATTACTAATTACTAATACTGCTACTATAAATGCTACTTTTACTTATACTGCTACTATTACTACTTTAACTTTTACTTTTACTACGAATACTACTACTTTTACTATTATTACTACTATTAGTATTGTTACTTATATTATTATTAATATTATGACTACTAATAATTCACCTATTTCTACTACTAGTACTATTATTACTACTTATTAATAATATTACTGCTAATATTACCGCTACTATTATTACTACTAATAACTCTAATATTTCTACTACTATTAGTACTTCTGCAGCTTCTCAGCTCTCTCTAAAACTTCATTTATTCTATTTCTAATCTTACAATTTCTACTACTACCATTTATATTAATATTAACAATTAATCAACTACTTATTTTGATCTTTTTCATACTAAGAATACTGCAGTTCATATTACCAATACTTCAAACCACAAATTCTGACAATTAGTAGTAATCCGTATTTTTTCTTTCTATTACTCCTATTATATTAACCATATTTCTACATCTACTATTATCACTCCTCAATTTTATACTAAAATTCCATCATTCTTTTAACTTCACACAATAATATTTATTTATTCAATCACTTAAAACACGATTTTAATTTATGTTATTTAATTTTCCGAAAACAATAAGAGGTTTAGTATTTGCACAAGAAATTGGCAACAGTTTCTTAAACCAGGAATGAACATCTTCTGTCACACATAGCCATAGGCTTCACTCGATGGCTTTGTCTAAACAAACATATGAAATTGTAATCAAACAAATAATCTGCAACATGAAAAAAGCTATGAAAAAATTCGTGCACACAAAGAAGCCGCACAAAGGTGGACATGAAAAAGCCATAGAAAAGCATGAAATATTGTTGATCATAGTCGAGCTTTAGATGCTCTGGCTATTTTAGAGAGTATCGAATTCAGTTACGAGTATGCATATGCATGTATGCATATTGCTTTATCATGAATACCCTTATGTAGAGTGCTAGACAAGCGCCAAATTGTAAATGTAATCAAAGATATGGCGACAACAATGTCAACAAAAACAGTAGCAGCAACAACACTAATGACAACAACAACAAGTTGCTTTGAAAGCTGAAGCTAAAGCTGAACAGAAGCCACGCCAATCGCTACATCTGGCCGTGTGTACCGCTTGTAGCCAAGTGTAGCGACAACATTGCTGTATCTCCAACTGGGTATCTGCTGCTGCTGCTGCTGTTGTTGTTGCTGCTGCTGTTGTGGCTGCTGCTGCTGCTGTTGCTGCTGGCGACTCACGCACGCTTCACGCTTTTTGTTGTCGCCAGTCGTCGCAGCCGTTGGCAGCCATTTTAGCTACCGGTTTTACGCGTCAAAGTGCGCGTAACTTTTGCCGCATGCCACGGCGCACATTGTTGTTGCTGCTGCTTTCAGCTGAAGTTGCAGCTTTTGTTGCTGCTCTTGTTGTTCTGCTAGTTGGTCAAGAGCTGTTGGCCAACTGGCAACTTTGTTAATTTTTCCCTTTTGTTTAAGTTTCAATTTTGCCTTCGCTCTGGAGAATATTGTTCTTTGTTTTTTGGAAACTTGGATTTCAGCAATATTGCAAGTCTATCACTGCTTTATACAGTCGCTCTAAAATTCAATTGATGAAAAGTGCCAAAACATTGAGAATCTATATTTAGCAAGATTTCATTAGACTAACTCTTTTATAGATATTTAATGGGACAATTTTACACACTTAGTATAAAATATATTGAATTAGAAAACTTCTGTTGTTAAGAAGAAATTATTTGTACAGTTTTCTGTGCTAATTTTAAATATATCACAACAAATTAATTACAGCAAGTTTTTCAAAATTTCAATTAAAGTTTTAATGTAACAAAAACTATTTTCTTTTTCAATTAACTTTTGATTAAATTTTAAGATGTTTGCTCACATTTTAAAAATGTTTATTTTCTTTCTTTGGTTAAGTTTTAAATCATTTAAACAAAAATATTTTTTTTATTTAAAACATTTTGAATATTAAAAATTTTTTAAATTATTTTGTATTTGTTATCAAAAATTGTAAATAATTTTTTCCTTTGATAAGCTTCAAAATAGTAAAACATATAAGAAATTTTAAATGTCCTTATATATATTGATTTTAGAATATTTTTTATATTTTTTTTAAATACTAATTTCTTCATTAAGTTTTATATAATAATTTATTTATATTAAATAAGCTTAAAAAAAAAAGTTAAAAAAAAATAAATAAATAAAGATATTTAAAATTTAATAATAATTACTGCGAATCTTATTGCCTGTCCAATAAATTTACTGTGACTTTGCTTTTATTGCTGCTTAAACAGAAGCCTTTTAAGCGTTGCTAATGCATTAAATTAATCTCGTATTATATTTTATCTATATAAATTGAATTTAAAGTTTCTTCCAATTAATTTGTAAGTTTATTATTTTTTAATTAAATTATATTTCATATAAATTTACTTTATCATAATCATTTTTATAAATTTATTTAAGTCTCGCCATATATTTTCCTGAAAATGATTTTCTTTATCCCTTGCTTATTCATTTAACTATCTATACGTCACTTGTTCACCTATTCATATCGGTTTTTTTTTTGGTGTTTTATCTCGAATTTCTCACAGCTAGTGGGGAGGAGGACTGCGCTCGCTCAATCGTTCTGTGAACTAGTCATGTCGTATGTGACCTGCATGCCATGTGGCTGCAGCTCCAGCTTCTCCTTTGTTTTGCGATTCTTTTGGCATTTCATTACATTCGCTTTCTCGCTTGCTTATTGCGAAATTCATTCATTTGCTTTGCCATCGTGCAAAAGATTACTTGGAAATTGTATGGAAAAACGTTTGGGAAATTCTTTGCTTTCACTATTTGATTATATTTGCTGCGATTATTAGATTTTCGAGCTGCAAGGATATTTCGTGCGCGTCGTTTGAGGCATTTCCTGCTAACAAAGTGCTGCCTAGCGAATTTCTGCTGACGCAATGCATTAGTGCAGCTGATCTCGGCTCCTACTACGGCTACTGTCGAATAGCTCAGCCCCACCACATCATAAATCATTCATACGCAGCTTTTTTTATGCCACTCCATAAGTCGTCGTCGTCGTCGCCGAGCTGCCCACTGCTCGCTGCCAAATGCCAGACTTCAGCCAAGTCCCACAAGTCGTCTTGCAACTGGCCAGGCCTCGGATAAATTATGTTAATTCCATAGTTGCTAGTCGGCTATATTATTTTTTTCAGCTCTCTGTTTCTCTCTCTCTCACTCACTCTCTGCTCCATGATAATAGCTTGACAAGTGAAGGAAAGCGTACAAGTGAAAGAACTCGTAAATAGAGCCGAGAGATACCCTAGACAACCGGAAGAGCAGAATCTATCAACTCATCGATGCATGCCTCTTCAGCTTACTTGCCTACAGGGTATTTGCAGCCCTGCCAAACAGACGACTGAAACTGGAACACGACTTTGTCTTGCAGCATATAAATTGCAAAAGCGCAACAAATTGTTAATTTTCTTTTCTTTCAATGGCTGCCTTCTCCTTCACTCTCTCTCTCTCCGTTTTTCTCTTGCTCAGTCGTAGTCGCAGTCACATTCATTCGACTCTGCGTCTTGTTGTTAATTTACATATTTTTGTGCCACAAATGGATTTATATTTCTTTCTTCCCTTTAACAAGCGCAAAAGCCAAAAGGCGGAGAATAAAATAAAATTTGTTAAGAACTCGAAAGCCAACTGTTGACCAGGCTTACTACAGTTTGATATTTACTTAAAAACCTTAAGCTCATTTCCATACATAATTTGACTATAATATATATATATATATATATAAATATATATATATTTGAGGGATACTTGTGACAGATCCTCTTGAAAACTAATCCAAAATTACAAGCAGCAAAGTTCAGGGCAGAATCGAGCAATGTTTGATATGCCTCACATGCAGACATACATATGGGCATTTAGCATAGATTTAATATTAGCTTTTTGCATTGAAATCTCTGAGTGTGTGTATAAGAGAGAGAGAGAGAGAGAGAGAGGGAGTGCGATATACATTTATGCAGGTGATTCATAGGCTTTTGCTGTTCCAAAATGGCAAATCCATCAAATGAGCTGCCAACGCGTTGCACAGTCAATACAAATTGATGTGTCCCCAACTCAGGGTCTGTCGCTATAACGTTTATTTACTTAACGAAAAGTGCTAGCAAGAGAGACAGACATACACAGAGAGAGTGAGAGAGAGAGATGGCCAGACAGCCAGACTATTCGTATCTCTGAGCATTATTCAATGTTTGCTGCGAACGTGCGCAAATTACAAATTCAATGCACGTAGCCAAAGGCGGCGAGGCTTTAGGCAAACTTGGTAGCTGGAAGATGGTAGCTGCTGGCTGTCTATCTGTCTGTCCGACTGACTGACTGGCTGCCTGGTCGGCTGGCTGCTAACTGTTGGCTGACACTGTTTACGGAACGCCATCATCATCGCCACTTGGGCAGAGGCAATGGCAACAGCTCTCAACCAGCTGACGACACATTAAAATAATGTATTTTTAAATTTAACATTAATTGTCGCTGAATGGTTTCTGAATGGGCTGCCTTTGCCTTTTACCGTTACTTTATATATCTGTCTCGCTCGCTCTCTTTCCCACAGACACTCTGCGTGTGTCTCTCAAGGAGTGCCGAAGACATTCGTCCCCTTCAGCCCCCACTGTGCATTAAGTCATCGCCGAAGATTTTCATAAATCGTTTCGGCTCGTTGTTAATGTTTTCCATCTTTTATTATTTTTTCGTATACAGCGAAAATATGTTTTTTATGGCTTTTGCCATTTTGCATGCATTAGCGACTGTCTGCAGTGCCACATGAGTGGGCAACGAGAAGCGGCGGGGGCGTGGCAGGAAAGCTTGTTTAAGTGGAAATATTTGATTGTGTTTGCACAGCACTTGAGAAACTGCATTGAGACTTACACTAAGATGGGAAATATAATATTTTACAAAGCCATTTGCAAAATGAAACCAGGAAATATTGGAAAATTAAAATGTATATGTATAAAATGATATTGCTTTTCATTTGAAATCTATCACAATATTGCTTATATTTATTTTAGATCTATTGGTTTCTAGTAATGTAAAGAAAGTGTAAGAGTTCACAAGAAAAAGTGGGTGGCAGGGTGGCAGTACTTGACTAATTGACAAGCCGCAAAAAGCTAAGAGATGTTTTGAAATTTAAATAAATTGCATTTGATGCGCATAATTAATTAATAAATTGGTCTTTGCATAACAATTAGCAAAAACAACAAAAATTACGTATTTAATTTCGCACTGAATAATTATGATTAATCATGCATAATAAGATAATTCCAAGATAATATTATTATCCTATTATTGTGATTTTAAAAATCATCATTTAATAACAATTATCACAATAATCATTAGTCTATTTCAGATAATTTTAAGAAATAATTTTAATATATAATAATCTTACAGATCATTAGTTAATATCAACTGTCATAATGAACATTAGATTATTTGTGAACATTTTATAATTTAATTTTAAATATTTAATTTGAAGATATCATAATCTTGTATATTATTAGTTTATTACAATTGTCTTGATGAACATTAATTTATTTAGTTTGCCCTCTGGGCTTTTTAACCTAAAGTTCCTTAGCATCATTACCTAAAGACAATTGAGACAATAATCGTTACCATAACTTTCACCATTAATAATTCATAAGAATTATGAAAATAACTATAAAAATCTTTCTAATCTCCTTATTAATATTTAAATATTAATTATGCACAAAAGAATTAATTTTATTAAATATTTAAATACTAATTATGCACAAAAGAAAAGCAGAGGAGCACTGTTTGGCCGAACTGATCACTACGCGACCAGGAATATGACTGGGGAAGTGGTGCAGCTGACTGGCCTTTATATAGGGCAAGCGTCCCACTCATGATATTTCCTAAGTATTTCTCTGAGTTAGTTTTTACACTCGATGAGGGCTCAGCGTGTCTGCTGCTGAATCAATTGAAAATATAACTCTTTAACTGTTGCTCTTATTCTTTCTTTTATGATTCCTTTTAGATTCTCAATTACAATAATAAGAGCTCCAAGCAAACAGTTAGTTTATACAAACAAACATAAATGAATAGAAACACATATAAGCTAGATCGACTCAACTCAACTCATTACCTTAATTGATTACGGCATATAATTATATATCTGTTGAAAACAATAAGCTAAAATCAGATTTGAAATTGCTAATAATATACACAATCATAGCCATAAATGTATTAATTATATATATTACATATTAAATATATTTAGACATATCTAAACCCTTAAGCCGTTCATTTTCTTTTCTTAATAAATAATTTTAATATCGGGCATATCCTTTACTAATTTAGCTCGTGACTAATTTAAGCTTTAACTATGCGCTTGACTTAAATTAGCTAAAAGGAATAGTTTCGTCCACTTGCTAATTCCATCGGCATTGATGGCAATTATCGGGTGTTAAGCTCGTGCCAAAGTCTCGCTCACTTTACATTCGACATTTACAGCGGGCAGTTAATGTTCAATATATATGGCCGTAAGTGGCCATACAGAAGCTGCAGCCCGAGTGCTCTCCACTTTCATTGGATTTGCCTAACAAGCCATAATCATGTGGTGTGCTGTATTTAATTACTGCCCGAATGCGTATTCACATTGGAAATTAACAAGGGATAAGCGGAGGGATGTAGTAGCTATGTGTCTCTATGTATTGGTGTGCTGGTGTGTGTGTGTGTGTTGGGTATCAGCTTTAGCTTCTGTTTCGGCAGCCGCAACGACATCGTCTCAGCTGCGCTAAATTCTAATGCGCCGTAATGCCAAACACAATTGAGTCATTAAGCCACAATCTAATTAAGACCAAGAATCCAAGCGGCTCTCCAGGAAAATAATAAAAAAAAAACCAAATAACCAAAACATGGAGGCTGAGCATCTAAAGCAAAAGATGCTCGAGTTGCTCTTGCGACTTTGAGCCCCCTCCCGAAAGTCTAGCTAAAAGGTGAGCGCATAAAAAATAGATATATATTTGCCTTTTTTACGGCACTTTAACGTGACCATTTTAGCAACCATTTTGTTTTACATTTCTTGGCCAAGATTTATTTCGTGTCGGCTTTCGACCACGTAGGTCATTAAATTGCTTAGAAATCGCGGACATCAACTTTCCGGCTGCTCAGCTCGTTTTTAAATGAACCACAAAATGACTGTGAAACGGGCGGCACGCACCGTCTGCTAAGCCCAAATACAATGGGCAATAGCGTCGATTTTGTGAGCAAAAAAAAAAAATGTTTTACAGAAATAACGAAAATTTATATAAATAATTTAGGCAACAATTATACATAGAGAATTCTTTTTATAAAATTATACATAACTAAATATAATCCAATTGATATAAGTAAATAAATATTTTATTAAATTTAAATACATTTTAGTCACTCATATTTAAACAAGAATAAATCAACATAAATAATTATTTATAAAAGGTAATGTAATAAATTTAAATATTACACTCTAAGTTTAATAAAATCTATATTTCTAAAATCATTAAAGAATGATAAAAAATTAATTTAATAAATAATAATAATAAGTAAAATAATGATTTGATTTTTTTATTTAGGCTTACTTATTTAATTATATATTATATTTAATTATTTATGGGAATTAATTAGTTTATTTATTTGTGAATGATATAAAATAATTATTTAAATAATAAAATGCAATAAAATAATCATTTATATATACTAATTTATTTATATCTATTTTGTATAATTTATTAAAACAGTTTTTTTTTAAGACCTCATTACATAAATAATATGTAGGCCTTATATTTTATATAATTAAAAGATGAACTACAACTTTTTAGTATCTTGTAGATCAATTACACTTTTATATTTTAATTCTTACAAACAAATATTTATATTAGTAAATTTTCAGAATTTCAATCATGCTTTTTGAATACAATATGCGCATTTTGTCCCACTATTTGGCGGCTATTAGGTATCTTTGGGCTCGTTTTTTGGGACTTTGCAGCATCGAAATAGATACAGTTAATGCCACAAAATGATGTCTAATGACGGTTTCGTCTTACATGACGAGCTCTGACGGCTGCCGCTGTTGTTGCTGTGGCTAAAGCCGAGACCGCATTGCCTTTGGGCTTGGTTAGTTTGTGTATCTATTAAGTGCTGGTAATTTATAATATGCCCCAAGTGGACTACACGGGTTAAAGTTCAATGTCGTTCGGTTACTCGTCTTCCGGTAACTGTAGCTGTCTCCCTTTCCCTCTCTCTCTCTCTCTCTCTCCCCACGACTGTCTATTTGTCTTATAAGATTAATAATAAGCCTATGGATGACGCACTTACCTTCAACTTTGGCCAGAGCCAGCACGGATATGGTTTGGAGTGCGGGCACCGCCCAGGCAACCAAATGAAATAAATGAGATTTATTTTCAATTGCCTCGTGGCCCCATTTAAGGCCAGCGGCCAGGAACCACGCGAAAGCCAAACATGACCACCAGGCAAAGGCGGCCATGCAACAAAAATACAATGCCATGAATAAAACCGTGCAGGAGGTTGTCTGGCGGTGACCCTGCCGAGAGTAGAAGGAAGTTGGTTAATAAAAAATATGAAATGAAATTCATTTCGCCCCAGCCCCACAGCTCCACACTCACCTGCGTTATGGTGGACATCATCTGCAGTCGTCCCAGCTTCACTGGCGGCGGAAATGGCTCACGGCACGACACCGAATCGCCCGCACCCAATCCGGCCACATAGGCACAGCCGACGACCAGATAGCAGACGGCCAGAAAGACAATCGCCCGCTCGGGATAGCGAAAGCGGGACGAGTCTATCAGAAAGGTGAGCACCTGCAACCAGTAAGACAACAAAATTAAGCAAACATATTAATTGTGCAATCTGCAATTAAATCACTTTGTAATTATATAAATATATATGTAAGAAGAGAGCCGCTGCGTTCATTTTATTGCCAATGGACTTAAAAATGCATTAGGATACGATCCCAAGACTCAAGCCCAGCCCCCCCGTTGGTGCTGGAGTCTCGGGCCTTGGTCATTAGGCACTACACATTAGCTGATTGTTGTGCAATTTATTTGATCTGAGCTCATTTGTAGCTCATGTTTCTGGCTAAACGAGTTGGCCCTAATGAGGCTACAGCCAAGTCCTTGGCCAGCCCAGGCATTTAACTAGATATAGCCAAAGAAAGCTTTATATATATATAATATATATATATATAAATAAATATATATTACAGTTAGTATATATATTTAATAATGCTCTGGGACTTAATTTCGCATCTGTTTGAGAGCCGCACAGACACACAATTGCCTGACAATTCGCTTGGCTTTAAAGGCAATTTCCAATTAAATGGCTCAACCACTTTGACGAGCCACAATGGGCAACTCAGCTCAGCTCAGCTCCGGCCACCCACACACAGTTCAACACATAAGCCCCACCATAAACTAGAGCTGCAATTGGGTAACGCTCATCTTCCATCGGGCAGGAGTCTGGCTGTAGCTCTGCCTCTGGCTTTTGCCAGCTAATTACGCACAATTTAAATGAATTCATTACGATTGAACTAAGCCCGGGCTGAGCCTTAAATCTTTTGGCTCTTGTCTCTTGCTTCTTGCCCCATAGCCCATAGCCTGCCTAATCAGTGCCCTCCACGCCTGCCCATATAATTTGATCATTACAAAACTATCAGTGGAGCTCTGCAGCTCGGCTCCACAGTTGTTTTATATTGCATAATGTGCTGCGATTATTATTACGACCAAGAAACATTTGAATTATTCATAGATGTGTAACACACGACCCAATTGTCGCTAGGCGCTACTTCTCTCATTTGTATGACATTTCTAGCCTACATGTGTGTAGAGTTTTCATAGGGTATGTGGGGTATATGTAGGCTGTTGGTAAGTGAAATATATAAAGAGTATGAAAAGTTAAGATATGTAATAAAGAGTATGGAAGTAGTATTAGCTATAAGTTAACTTTTCTCTTCAGGCTATATGAAATATATATAATTCAACTGAAATCAAGCATGATACTTTTGATTATACATGAATTATATATAAAGTTCATTAATCTTAAGATTTCATAATATATGTCTTGCACTAAGCTATTTGCTCAATATTTATGTAAGTAGTTATAGAGTGTATATAACTTTATGGAGTATGTCAGCAAGAGCTCAACTATTTTGCAAGTTCAGAAATATGAATAAATATTATACAGGAACAAATTTGACAAGGAATCAAAATGTGGTCATATGTTAGCTTCTATATTTTTAGCAACAAAAATATCAAATCGTTTTATATTAAATATAAAATAAATATAAGTAGCGAAACCTTTTGGCTATATTATTATTAAAATCTATGCTCAAGTACCAGATGTATATGTATTTAGATGCAGTCAAAAGTTATTGAATAATAACAAAGAAAAATGTAGATAAAACTTATTTAAAAGTTACTTTAAGACCAATATATAATATAGTCACGTAAGACGCCAACACAGTTTGGTTAGATTTTAATAACCAGACCAAGTTGCGCTTTATATTCAACACATTCTAATATCAAAGAGTTATATATCTATATGACAGCTTTATTAATAAATGTAAATATTTGGTAAAAAGTTTCTCGTCTCTTACCATTATCATACGAAAATATCCCTTACACTATTACCGCACAATTACAGGGTATCGCTTAATAGTCCCGCTTCTTTGCATGAGCTAACGTTCTTCTGTCTTAAGTTATAGTTCTGCCTTGTCTATGTCTAATTCCCGCCCACGTCTTAGCGTCTGGCTCATTTACATGCAAAATTTATGCCTGAGATTTAGGGAGCGCGCGCGCGCATGTATGTGTGTCTATATGTGAGTGTGTGTAAGTGTTTCTGTGCATGGGGGAGTTTTTGTAACGCATTTGTTGACATACACAAGGTATATAAAAAGCAGACAAAGAAAAAAAAAAAACAGACACACAACAAAATTGAATTGAATTGTTTATTTATGCCAAACAATTCTGGAAAAGGATTGCGCAGACACAGGTTCCGCAAAAGGCAAGGGTTACGCGACGTCTATTTCTGATGCTCGCTCTGCCATTTCAAGATTATATACAGATATATATGTGTGTCTATATATATACGCATACGTATATTCCTCACACTCTCAGCTCAGCAATTTGTTATGCCACGCATGCTGTTCATTTGTAGTGAGGGGCGTTGGGCGTGGTCGCTTGTAGGTGTGACTGCTAAAATTGTAGCTACAAATGAAGTGAAATAAACAAAGGCAATGGCAAAGGCAGAGCAAAATCAACCAAATAGTCGGAAACAGTCATCAGAGTCGCAGCGCCCCCTTGGTACTACTCCATAGTTACAGCTCTTTCCACACAGTCCCCTAATCTAGCTCCATCTCTGGCAAACGACTGAGCCAAAAATTATGCGTTACTCGAGCTACGAGCGCATGGCTCTTGTTGTCATCTCATCGTCGTGATGGGCGTGGGCAGCGCTTTGATAAACACGGGGCGTAGTTACTCAGTTTCCGGCAGACATTTAACTTCGTTCATGATACGCTCAGCAGCCAAGGAAGTTCACTTGTAGAGAAGTAGCAGCAGCTGAACAACTCACCACAATGAAAATTTGCCTTTTTTTCCCGAAAAATGTAAAAAATTGCTCAGATGTTCTAGTTTCTCAGATTCTTGTTTTAGAAATTTTGCACGAATTCCTTGAAAATTTGTGGCATGAAATTAGCATTTAAGTTAAAAGAAATTGATGTTCCTTTGATATTTATTTATAAATTTATTCAGTACATATAAGTACTATTAGGCGAAAAGCCAACATTTCATATATTAAATTTGATTAAAGCATTTGTTTGAATATTTTATTTATTCATATTATTATTATCTATAATAATATTATTTACCGTGTTAAATATTTTAGTTTAGTTATTTAATATTTTTTATATTTATTTAATATTATATATTTTATTATATACCTTATAATATTTATTTAATATTATTTTTAATGAAAATCCAATTTTTGGTTATTAATTATTCAAGCTTAACAATTTCAGAGCAATTTCATTATTCATTATTTTTTTTTTTTTTAATATTAGAATTTTAAGCTAATCAGGCTAGCAGTGCAGTCAAACCAACTCGCATTTTATTCAAATGTTTTTCACAAGCAGTGAACCTCTTTGGAAATTATGCATCGTTGCAAATATAATATGTAGCATTTGCTGCTACTAGCCTTAAGAGAACTAGATTTATATTAGGTCATGCGACTAATGCCGAGAGGTCCACAGAGAGTAAAAAATATTTAAAAGTCACCAAGAAACTACAAAATATAAATGATATATATGAAGTGGACAGATTATCGCAATTGTTACAAGAAGAACTTCATGTGTCTGTATCTCTAGCATTTCTAGTTGTGGCTTATGCTAAGTCATTTGAAATTATGAAATTAAATTGCAAGTTATTCTATATTAAGCGATTATCACTGTATGAGAGGGAGTATCGCTCCCCCACCATCGCATTCCATATGTTTACACTCCTAATGTTGTAGAACTAAATTAAATCTAAGTAAGTAAACAAGCGTGGGAATCCCAAAGTTGCTTTTATTTTGAACCCAGTTTTAACTAATCCCGACCCTCTCCATAGGTCAGATTATTCGAAGAAATCTTTGTGAATTCTTGCGAACATTAATTAATTGTGATTTGAGTAATGAAGTCTCTGAGTGCAAAATCAATATAGGCGAAGCAGCGTTTACTTTCTATTGAGCTGTTATTTCATAAAGGAATTTAAACACAATCTAATTATAGCAACGATAGTGAAAGTTTATTAAACTGCGATTAGCCAGAAAAATCTTTTTCTATCTCTCATTGTACAAGCAGAAATTTACATATTTACTATATTTATGTCTCTATTTTCATATAGTTAAATTTCAGTTTGTTTGTATTTATTCAATTCTATATTTTTTACTCCACACAACTGCCTAATGAATTTCCTAACACAGTTGTCAACGACTTTATTTTTGTTATCTTAGCCGGTTAAATGGCAGCTAAAATCATCTGAATTTAATGCGTTAATTTTAAGCACCATCTTTGTTGGCTGTCAACGCCCCGTGGATAAAGCCGCGTTCGGCCCCCACGCAAATTGTGGCCACACCTCCCGCAAAAGCTGAAATTTAATGTTTAATTTCAATTTCAACGCCGCTGCGGCTCATAAATTTTCTAAAACTAGTCATTAAAAACAGTCAAAAACTAAACCGTATTTCCCCTATTCCCGCCTTGCTTTACTTTGCTCTTGTCCAGTGAGTTTTGCATAAATTAAATTAAGTTTTTTTTTCGTTATGCTCCAACGTTTTGTTTGTAGCGTTTTTTATTTAAAATTCAAACCAAATGACTGCGTCATTTGCATACAGCCAAAGAGACAACAACAATAGGGTGCCAAGTGGGGAGTTGCTGATGGTGGGGCAGCTATGGGAGCCTATTCAACCCATTTGAAAATCGAAAGAAAAAGTCTATTAGTTTTGTTAAATTGCAAGTAGTAGGCAGAAGAAGTGGTCCAACTTTAGTTGTCTATCTTGAAATTTAACTCTTACCAGTATCTGATCTGTCGTACCAGCTGAACAATATCTAATTATTAATATCATTTTATATATCCATGAAATCGATAATTGCCAATATTAAAATTTAGATATTTTAGCATTTCTTTTATATTTTATTTTATTTATATTTATCTTAAAATTTGGCTTAATTCTTTTTAAGATTTCTGCAGAACTCCTCAATTTTAATGGCTTACTGCCTTCATGCCACAATGGAGCCCATGGTCTGGGTATCTCCCAGTCTGGCACTTTAAGCAAGAGCATATTCCATGATTTTAACTAGGGGTGTTTCGGCGTCATCATCTACTGCGCCTGCGATTAGCATAAAGCTTTGCACAGGTTTTTTGTGAATTTGTTGAAAAAAAAAAGAAAATAATTGAGGCATAAATTGTGGTAAATGTTTACGGCTATGTTTGATATTCAGTTTTTAGTTTTTCAGAAATATATTGGACAGTTTATAGTCGTTGCTTGTCCGAACTCTTAAATGATTAAAAAACACGAAAAAAAAAATTAAAATATTGTTTATGTTGTCATTTAAATGCGAATATTTAACAAATATTTATGCAAATGGTTGTCAACGACGAGACACGAGAAATATTGTTTTCGGCTCTGCGCCATGGGGTTCATGTGTATATAAATATTGTTAAAAACTTCAGGATCTCATTGCAGTTACTTTCGTCAGCGTGACATGGCATATTTGCACACATCCTGTCCGCCCCGACTGTCCGTCTGTCTGTCAGTCAGTCAGTCAGTCAACATGCGCCTCAGTGAGCTTCTGTTACAGGTTTTGTAATTAAGAAAACTCATCAAAGTCAACAACATGCCGACTGGCTGACTGTCTGACAGGGTCGCCCGCTCGCTTATTTGTTGTCAACATTATCAGCGCTACCTGCCGTGTGTTGCGACGTGTATGTCACACTATTCTAGTAGGCTACATGCCCTGCCCTGCCCTGCCCTGCCTGGCCGCTCCCAAGTCTGGTTCCCATTGGCAACTCATTGAGAGCCCATTACAGCGCCATTCGTTTCCTTTTCGCTTTCATTGTAAAACAAATGTCATGTCTTGACATGACTCTCATCTCGTTCCCATCTCATTCTCATCTAATGCGTTTAATGAAAAAGGTGTTGATTGTTGACAGTTCTCTCCCCTCTCTGCCCACACTCTCTATTTCTCATAGTGGCATTGTCGTTGCCCCCAGGCGTTAACTTGCGACTCAGATTCCACGGCATTTTATCTGTCAGGTTGTCAAAAGTCAAACGGCAAAGTTCACAGCCAGATAGCATAGTAAAAAATATTTGTTTGGTTTTAGTTTGAGTTGCGTTTGCGAAATTGAAATAAATGTGTTTGTTTATATTCCAGTTGATACTCAACTCAGCTGAGCTACACTCTAGCACACTAAGCCCCCAGGCTCTGGCATCTGCAACTTTGTCATTTCAACAGACAAGTTTTCAATTAGACCAAAAAGAATGAGAAAGTTTTTGTTTTCAACTTTTTTTCATAGTATATTGTAAATAGTAAAGTGATATACTCTTACTGTCTTGACATGCTTTTAACTTTTGCTTATGCTTTCGGCTACAGTTTTGTATACTTCGAGGTGGAATAATAATTCTAAGAGCTGCAAGAGCTACATATTTTTGATTAACAAAATCATCTTTAAATATTTACATAATAAATAGAGTCTTTAATACTTTATCCAATTACTAAATTATAGTAATGTATTCCTTTTGAAGTCTTTATTTATTTTGAGTAGACTGATATGTTACACGGGCCATAAGAATTTAACAAAAACCAAAATTAGAAAATATATTTTCAAATTCGAATCCGAAACCACATAAAAAACTTCATACGCTATTGGTAAATCTATAAAATTATATACTTTATAAGGAAATCCTGTGGTTTTGTATGATTTGAATACAAAAAATTAATATAATATACTAAAATTCATTGAATTATTTTCTTGTTTAATGATTGATCCGCAAAGCCTCTTGGTTGGGGCTGTCTGCAGAAATTAAAGCTAATTTAATTGCATTAATTCGGAAATGAGTAAAATCTATTAAATTTTAATTAAGTCCAGAGACTCATATTTTTAATTAATATTTAGATGCATTTTATTTTTATGATTCTTCTTAATACTAAAAGAAATACACAGCATTTTCTTTCATTCAGGATATAAGATATCCTTAATATAATCCGACTTTATCAGCCAACTGACAAATGAACGGAATTTTTGTTAGTGCTCTACAGCCACGTTAACTCTCGTTAAGCGCACAGAAAATAATTTTTCAAACAATCGAATGTTAATCTAAAATATCATCATGTTTTGCGCAGAAAATGAGCAAAACATAAATTTGCATCAGCAGGCGAAATGTAAATGAAAATGGAAAATATGCAAAGCTGAAAGTGAAAGCTGCTACCCCAAATGCAATGTGCAAAATGAGCGCTTGGCAAGCATAATCATTCTCATAAAAAAAAATTGGGGAATTTTGCGCCGAGAGCTGGCAATGGAAGTGGGGAAGTTGGAAGCAACTAAGTGAAAATAGGCAACAATATAATCATTTTTGTACATACATATTGCGCACTGTGATATGCCACGCCCACAAAAAAAAAAAAAAACAGAGAGAAATGCCACTGACAATGAGCGACAAATGACATGGAGGGCGAAATTTATTACAAAAAAGCAAAAGAAAAGCGGGAAAGTGCGGGGAAAAACAAGCAGCAGCAGCAGCAGCAGTAGCTATGCAAAATTTGTCGCACTGAAAGTGACAATGTTCTCGCCACCCACACACACACACTCACATATCTGTGTGTGTGTGTGTGATGGATGTAGCTCAACTTTATGACATGCTGCAAGCCAACAACAGTTTTAGCTGTAAGTTAACTCCCAAACACCCGTCCAATCCCAACGCAGATCGTACAAATTTGTGCTGTTGACTAAAATATTTGATAGATGGTTCTTGGTAAGCCCGCCCAAAAAAATTCCCCCTCCCCAAAGACCTATACTGTTATTTTTGCTTACTCTGTTCAAAATTATGGCATTTCGCCCAGCCAAATAGATTTTTTATTCAAATTGAGCTTATATTTTATGATGCGCATGATATTTGATGGATATGTTGGTCTATATGATATTATATAGTCAACGATGGGCGGCCATCAAAAAGGTAACAAATTTATGATTGAAATTTCTGCCAGAGACAAGGGTAACCATATATATATATTATATGAAAGATGCTTGAAATAAGGCAATAATTTGCATAGCAGAAAAGCGTGAATAGCTTGAAAAGGGTTTGCATAATATGTAAATAAAATCTATTTATGCTCTGAAGCATATTCCATAATGATTTATATTGCAGCAATAATCAATATCTGTCTATATTTAATGATTGTTGTAATTTTATAAAATATATATATATATAATATATAAGATATGTATAAAGCATCATCCTTTGCTGCTTAACTTTTTCAATTAATTAAGTTTAATTGAATCTCCTTGCCTTTTGGGCTTTGCAGCTATAACCAGAAGCCTTTTTCAGTCATAATATTTATTTGCCTTTATTCTCTCACACTCTCCCTCTGTCTCCTTTGCTCTCTGCTATTTTCATTGCCAACATACAATCATCTTTTATGCAAGCGACGTGAAAACAAGCCAAGAGGCAACTACAGACGCCCACCTGCAGCCAAAGCAAATAAACAACGCAGCAGCAGTTACAGCGAGCATATTCGAGTTGATATGAAACAGAAGTTATGCAGCAATATGAGAGGCAACGGCAAAGGCAGGGAGTCGCTGCTCCAGCTCTGTTTAAGCATATGTTTTAAAAAAGCTTATTGAAAAATATGCTCTGACAGGTAATATGTCAATGCGTAGGATTGGCCAAAGTGCCAGCGTCGCAACATAATAGAAAATGCTGCAGGAGCCATGCCGGAGTTGGGGTTGGCCTCTGATGGTTAAGGATATATGTATGTATGTATGTATGTATGTATATATGTATATATGTATGTATGCAAAGCTTCGTTTGGGCCCCTCAAGGCATGTTCTTAAGCCAAAGGAAAATATGGCAGCACTCAGTTGAGAAACCTGCGCAAACAGCAGCCGCAGCAAGGATAAGCTTAGGTTGAGCAGGGGGTATGGGGAGCGCTGCAGTTCTGTCTCTGATGATTTATCGTCATCAAATTGAAAATTGAGTGCCTGACATTGTGGCAGAGACGAGCGCGCATTAATATTAAGTTAAGAATATAATAAAAAGAACTGTCGTTCGCTCACTTACCGTAAAGAGACAACTAGCCACACAGATTGCTGCCCAGGAGCCGACCCAATAGCGCAGCACGGTTCGCTCGCGTTCCGGAAAAAACATCGCATGACATGGTGCTCCACAATCATGTAGATCCTGCAAAGACAAATCCCACAAAAATACGTAATGAGTAATGCGCATTGACTAAGTGAAGCGGCACAGCGGAAATTAATTTTCTGCGTTGCGTAATTAATTAGACTTTGCATTTAACGAATGCCAACAATAACAATCTGTGAAATTAATAGAAGCGAGAGACAGAGAAAAAGAGAGAGAAGTCACAGAAAGAGAGAGAGAGAGGGTCAGTAACTGAGTGGGATAGATTGTGTGATGTTCGTGTGGCACGGCGCAACACTTTATTATTAATTAATAATTTTAAGCTGCCTGGCAGCAGCAATTGTCGTAAAAAGTAAATTAAATTTTATTAATAAAAATTTAATTGTTTTTTTTTTTTTGTAGGAGGGTATGACAATTTGGAGTGAATCTGCACTCAGTAGTACACTCTGCAAACATTTGAATTTTCTGTGTAAGTTCTTAATACTTATTTCCATTTCAGAATATGAATTTTGATATTTTTGCATTATTTTCTTTCTGTTTTCTAAATTCTCTTTCTCAATCAATATTATATTATCGCACTTTTTATAACACACCCTCTTTCCCTGTGTCTTTAGCTTGACTTTTTCATATATTTGAGCCTTTTCTGCTTGTCTTTGTCTGGTTAGGTAGGTCTCACTCCAAACATTTGCTTTTTCTCTTTCTTCACTCCCTGTCTCTTCTTTCTTTCATTGTCATTCTCTTAATGTATATTTTCCTTCGTTATCAGTTTGGTTTCTTTCTCATTATATTTCTGCTTCCCATTATAATTTTCCCACTCTCACAACTTTTCTAATTTTCTCTCTTTTCACAGCCTTTTTCTCAATATCTTTTTTTTTCTAGCGCTCTCTTAATCTGCTTTTCCTCATTCATCTCTCTCTTTCTCTCTCATTTTCGCTCCTTCATATTATTTCGCTTTCATTGTTCTGTTCATTTGTTTCTAATTTCTCTCTCTCTTTCATTTCCGAATATTCTGTTGTCGTTGTCTAAGTTTTTCCCTTCCTTTTCTCTCTCTCAGCATCTTTTTCGTATTCTTTCAATTTTTTAAATTTTCATTTCATATTCTTTCTGTCTGTTTTTCCATAATTTCATTTCATACAAAGTAAAGCATTGAGCATAGGGTATCTTTGACTCAATCCCATCCACATAATCATCACTTTTTCAGTAAGCTGAATATTGCGTAAATTCCCATTAATTATTAGTTACTTATTAATGATTTAAAAATATAGTCATTAAAATTAAATTTAACCCAATTCGATTTCAGCTTTAACAATTATGAATGAATAATTGTGAATAGTAGGCGTATTTTTATTAAATATATATTTGCAGGATTTATGTGCTTAAATTGATTTTTTTAACAGATAGTTAAAGCTGCTTAAATTATTTATTTACTCAATTAATAATCTTTGGCGTTTCTTTCAACTCCTCTTAATATAGTCAGAGTCAAATATGCAAATCATCATTGAGACTCAGCGGCTTTGGCAAGTTTTTCACTTCTAAAACTTCTAGAAATCATGTTCCGTTTCAAATCAGATTCAGATTGTGCTATATCCATTCTACTTGAGTTCATTTGAAATTCTCATTTCGCCAGAGTGTATAATCTTTATGCCAGCTACTTTGCTGGCTGGCTGGATGGCAATTTGGAGGCGCATCCGCTGTTGCCAGTGTTTTTTTTTTCTTCCTCTTCGGGCTTGTTGTGTTGTTGTTGCATGTGCCACAAATATGCGTAAGTATATCCGAATCTTCCCTGGTTGCTTATCATTAACATCATTATACGAAATTTGTTGCCGGCTGCTGATGTTGTTGTTTATTTTCTTCTCTTCTCTTATTTTGGGGCCTGAGCTCGCGCCAGATAAAACGCGTTTAGCGCAACGCCGTCGACAGGTTCTGCCGACCCAGTCGCCATGCTAACCCTCCGGTTCGACTCAAAAGGCGAAAAAAAAAACGCAATTTGCGCCGCTAACCTAACGATGATTGCCCCAAGTGAAGAGCAAAGGACCAGCAGCA
Organism: Drosophila mettleri; assembly: GCA_035047625.1. Taxonomy (NCBI): domain Eukaryota; kingdom Metazoa; phylum Arthropoda; class Insecta; order Diptera; family Drosophilidae; genus Drosophila; species Drosophila mettleri. The sequence goes on from JAWNPI010000103.1 coordinate 18,710,098, forward strand.
TTCAATCCAGTTCCAGGATCAGCGGGAAGCGCCTTTTAAATTTTTAATGGGAACTTCAAATAATGCCCTGGCCAAACACATAAAATTTTTCGGGGTTGCTCTTTGACAGAGGTTGGCTATGGCTATGGCTATGGCTGTGGCTGCAGTTCCTCCTGCCCACAAACTGCTTAGTTTTTGTTTTCCTTGTCGGCTTTGGCTTTAGACAGAGAGACACAGACAGAGTCCGTAGCCAGCCAGCCAGCCAGTCAGCCGCTGTGGGGGCTTTGGCTGCATGTGAAATGAGCTCGAGTCGCGTTCAGACTCAGAGAGAGAAATGCGTGAGGCAAACATTTGCAGATGTGTCGAGAGATTTGCATCAGATGCAGATACATTTCGTATTCACAGTTGCCAGTCAAGAACAATTTTTGCAATGTTTGTTTGTCTTTCTCTCTCTCCCTCTCTCTCTCTCCCTCTCTCCCTCTCTCCCTCTCTCTGTGCGTGTGTGTGCGTATGTGGCTCTATCTAAAATTCAAATCTCTTGTGCCTTGGCAGCCGCTGTTGCCGCTCTTCACAATGCAATTTGCGGGGTTGTTTTACAGTGTGTTCGCTGTGTCTGCGTGTAGTTCAAGGTTGAAGCCCCCTCGATCCCCCCTTTGGGCTTGGCTCGACCAAAATAATCTCTAGCGTAATATCATTAAATTGCATTCATTGCCCGCAGAGCTGACAGCGCTGATGAATTGCACGGACAGGGCTGGGGACAGCGAGCTGGCTAGGAGTGAAATTTCAGTTTGTTTGTGGCGCACTTTAAATGAACTCGCCAAGACAAACAGACGCCTCTTCTATGGCCAATTAAAGCACTCGAGCTTGTGGCATGCAACTTCGTACGGCAACAGTTAGAACAAAAGCCCAAAAGACAACGTGGCCCAAAGGAGCAGCAACAACAACAACAACTAACAAACTGACCACAACAAAAGCCTTGGGACTTGCACATTGCATTGTTAGGCCTCCTCGGCCTCAGACTGTGATCCAAGCTAGTGCCCGCATCTCCGCATCTCTGGCCGTCGCCTTCGTCGCCTCTGTCGGCTCTAGTCCGGCCCATTGTTTTCGATTTTTATGAGGCATGTATAAATAATTGCGCCCAAAGGCCGCCGACATAAGTTTTCATGCCGGCCGCGTGGACGAACACCAACAGCAACAACAACTAAAACGCGACTAAACCCAAGTCCGTTGCCAGCTGCCACGCCCTCCTGTTGTCCCTGCCCTTGCACCCGGGCCACGCCTCAGCTTTGCAACAAGCTACATTTTCCATCTTGTTCTCTTCTGGCCTCTGCCTCTCTCTCTGTCTCTCTCCTCTGTTTTGACTGCCGGCTACAAATGTAATATAAAAAGGCAGCAAGCTGCAAGTATGAACAGCATTTAAGGAGTTTTTAATTTATTATAAATAAATTTAAAGTAGGGAGCAGAGGTAGAGCTGGAGGTAGAGGTAGACGCATAGGCAGAGGCAGAGGCAGAGGCAGAGCAACCGGAGTGCAGGTAAACAGCGATGGCTGCTAGTTGGCATATTGGAGGGCGTGCTGATGATGGGCAACCTGCAAATTATTATGACTAAAGTCAAGAGTCAGACATAGGGCATGAAACACAGGCACAGTGAAACAAAAGTCATTGGACAAGTCATAAAAATGATTAAGTATAAAAGTTACGCTATTAATTTAACAAAAATCTAATTTATTCATAAAATAAAAGAGCCAGAGCCAAACAGTGAATACAAAAAATTATAATTTTAAATTTCATATAATTATATAAATATACAAATATATAGGTATACAAATATATAAATATATAAATATAAAAATATAAAAATATAAAAATATATAAATATATAAATATATAAATATATAAATATATAAATATATAAATATATAAATATATAAATATATAAATATACAAAAATATAAATATATTTCAATTTTAAATTATTACAATTTAAAATAAAAAATTTAAAATTTTATATTTTATATATTAACAACCATTTTTATGAATTTATTAAAATATATTAAAAAAAAAGAAATGAATAAATACAGCTTTTAACCTTTTTAACTCATAACTCAAGTTACTATAATCCATATTATATGCAATGCACAAATAACTTCTTAATATTTTTTAATACTTAATAAACTTTACCTGGACCTTGGATCTACTATCGCATTTCATAATTTCTTGAACTTTCTTCGACTTGTTCAACCCCTCACCTTATGACACTCTTATATTTCATAGAAATCATTATAAGAGTTATATTAAAGAAATGTGTGAGAGTTGAGCAAATAAAAAGTGTTAACGACTCAAGCTCAGACAGCTTTAATAGACATACGCACGTTTTTCAAAGCAATTAAGATAAAATATTTGCAGGTTTTTGTGTTTGCCAGACGCTGTGGTCATAAAATTTTCATTCTATGAAAGCCTGAACAAAAAATATGAAGAAGTTGCAATGAAACTTTATTTATATCTATGTATATATGTATGAAGATAGACCAGTGTAGGACAAAAACTTTAGCCGTAGAGACTCTAGTTGAAGGCAGTCGGCCACAGATTCATCATCAACCACCGGGGCCAGAAGCCAAAGCCATAGACAACCCTCGACAGCGTTAATGATAGCAGTGACTCTCTGTGTGTGTGTGTGTGTGTATTTTTGGGGGTGTTGCTGACGTTGTTAAAGTCAAAATAGACAGACGAACAGACGGTGGCATTGTAGAAGCTGCAAGGCAAAAGATCCAAAGCATCGAGCGGATGTTTCCAATGTGCAATTCGATTGTCCTGAGGGTTGATTTTCGGGGCGCAGGATGTGTGCAGCACAGGATGGGCCTGTCGTCTCGTCTGCTCTCTCTATGTGTGTGTGTTGCTACTGATGTCTGGTGTGTCCTTTGGGAAAGGCGCCACAGCGTCGCACTTGAAACAACTGGCAAGGACAACAGGAAACAGCCTGTGCCGACAACAAAACATGCATTCGAGCATTGAATAAAATTTAGAAATAAGTAAAGATAAAATTGATATTCAATAATGCGACCGGAACGAATACGTAAAAGACGTCAAGACGACGACCAACAATTCCAACAAGTCCAACAAGTCTTAATAAGCAATTTTATGCAGGATGTAGCAACAGTCAGGGGGACAACGGCGAATGCCTGGGGGTGAGCGAGCACGACCCAGGGTTGAGGCAAAGGCGACAAAGTGTTAAGCGTGGTTGACCAAAACACCGACTAAAACGGCAACGAAATCAAAAATTTCGCTCATAATTTATTAATATTATCGGATGGGTCTCGTCGGCCAGCCAAAGGCTCGAAAAATGAAAAACGGAATGCGAAAAACCACAGGGCCCCAAAAAGCTCAAAGACAAAGTTCGAGGGCCGCACAAATTACACATGTCGACACTTTATTAAGGACACTCCGAACTCGTGCCGCCGCCGACGCCGCCGCCGCCTTTGCCCTCACCTTTGCCTGGCTATGGGTTCAACATTTCGATGGCATATCAAAAAACATTTGCTTTTTGCGGTCCCTCAACGAGGCTGATCCCGAATCCACGGCATAGCACCGCCGGCTATAAAATGTCGACCCGTCCATATGTTTGCGGCATAAAAACCAGTCAGTGGGCGGGGCTACTCCCCTTTTTTGTGCAACAGCAGCAGCAGCAAGAGCCAACTGATTTTCTTTTTGTCTTCTCTTACCTATAGAGGTCTCAATACGCCCCTCTCTCTCTCTCTCTCTCTCTCTCTCTGTCTGTCTCTAAAGTTGGCAGCCCCATCCAATTTGTTGTTGTTGCTTTACCCTTTCATGGCCAAATTGTTGAGGCAACGTACAAATTATGCCCACAGCGATGAGGAGCGAAAACAACAAAAAAATTGCATATGCAGAGAATGGGAAGATATAAAGCGGTTCGAGCGAGCTGCGAGTTTTTGGGCACATGTAAATGGCATGGGCAGTTGAGTGTTGGAATTTATAACAGATCCTCTCAGCCGCTCTTACTCTCTCCCTCCCCTCATATATCGTGTAATTTTAATGGAAATTTATAATGAGCGACGGTTTAAAATTTATGTTGCCAAAAGGTGACACAGCACGCAAATGAAGGTTGATAGCCAAGCTTTGGAGTAGGGACCAGGGCCGAGCCTTTAGGCTGTGTGAATGTTGTCGGATCGTAAGAGAGAGAGATCGAACGCACGGTGTTGTAAAAGGGCGCACAGAATTTATGCATACATCAGCACAGCTGAAATGTATTTCATCTTCTGCTCATTTGTTTTCAACTAATTAGCCATTGAAATTAACAGCGAAAAAGGGTTTAGAATATGAATTAGAATGACCCTTCTTGGCCAACGATATGAGTCAAAAACAAGTAACTAAACTCTAGTCGAGACTGCTCGACTAAGAGATACCCTGAATCCATTGAGCTGTAATACCAATCATAAAAAGTTTCATTTATTCATTAATAGTAACCAACACATGCACACACACACACACACAAACATATGCATGCACGTAATATGCTCACTACGCAGTATTGCGGCTGCAGAAGAGGCTGTGCTATGCAAACTTTATTGTTTTATAACTTTTTTTCTAGACCTATGTTCTTAATGAAATTTTCGGGGAATGATTATGACATCCAAATGTACCTATGTGCCAAATTTCAAGTCTCTAGTATTTGATATACGTGAGTTATCGTTTTTGTTAAATTGTGGGCGAAAGGGGCGTGGCATCAAAAATCCAAAAATGACAAAATGTGCGGATTCAATATAGCAATCAAACACAACTTAGTGCACGATTCTATCTTTAACGGTGTGCACGCCAGACCTCAAAAACAAAGCGATATTTTCGATAGTTATCGATAAAAAAGGAATGGGACGATTTATCGAAAAAAAAAAATAAACTCGTACAGCGTATGGTATTATCGAGCATTTTGCTTTTTATTTGAAGTCTCTAGCTTTTGTGGTTGCAGAAATCCAGGTGTTTACACGGACGGACGGACGGACGGACGGACGGACGGACGGACAGACGGACAGGGCTAGTTCAATTCAGCTCGTCGAGCTGATCAAGAATATATATACTTTATGGGGTGTGGCACGCCTCCTTCTGCCTGTTACATACATTTGCACAAAAACATTATACCCTGAAATTTCCATTTTCAATGGATTCAGGGTATAAAAAAATAAATGAGAAGGGTTCGAAACATGCGCATACATATATTACCAGAGAATTTTACATATATAAATATTTATTATTTTCATATTCATATCTGAATTATAGCATATAGATAAGCTTTAATGTGCACTTCAAGTGCTTCATAATGAATTATTTATTATAATTAGATGGAGCTAGCTTTAATGCTCTTCGTGCTTGTTCTTTTTTGATCCCTACGCAAACTTTGCTCCACTCGAGTTGAATGGGGGACGACTGCCACTCCAAGCGCCTTCGAGCTGAAATCTCAGTTAATGCTAGCTAAATGCTAACAACTTAAAACCAACTTAAAAGCGACTTAAAGAGCTATGCTCACATTCCATACACACTATATATATTATATATATATATGCGATATATACAAATGCCATGTACGACGCTTGCCCTAAAGACTCCGGCAAATATTTATCGGATCGCTTAATATGCGACGCACGTACGCGGCGGGTGAGACGGATACAGTTGTGCCGCTTATAGAGGCGGAAAGAGATAGCGAGAGAGAGAGGGAGAGAGATGGACAACGTGACGTTGACACTCATACCACATGGACACAATCCAGTTGCTTGCGGTCACAGTCACGCAGCTGACGCATAGCAACAGCCACCACCACAACAACAACAACAACAACAACAACAACAACAACAACAACAGCAGCAGCAACAGCAAGAGCAACATGATAACCCACATAATACAACACAAACCAATCATCCAGAAACAGGCTTCTACTTGAACATTAACCCAAAACAAATTAAACAATTTGTTGCATCTAACCAAAAAAAAATAAAGAAAATATTTAACAAAATAAAGGCAAATTTTTAATACTCTTCGTTTAGAGAATTTTACTTAATTTATAGATTTAATGCTTAAATTTATAAATAAATTAGGCTTAAAGGAATTTTACATTTCTGTATATCGTTTTTAGAATATTATGTAATTTGAATAAGGGCTTATTCAGATATATAAATGCAAAAAAGAAGAAGAACTCTTAAGATCTAGCCTTAGCTTGGTATAAAAATATTAATATATTCTCGAATAAACTAAATGTTTATATTTTTTGCATGATAAATAATAAAATTAATAAGTGAGTATATTCAATCAAGATATATGAAAAATTATGCAGCTTAAAAAGTAATTAATTTTATTTATAATCAATTTTAATGTAAAATTTACATTTCTACATATATATATTAAATATAAATATATATCTAATAATTATATTATCAATCTGTAAACACAAAAATGTATTTTGAAATATATAGAAATACACATAAATGAATATAAATAATAAATATATTGTTTTATATATAATTATTTATTATATGGATAAATTATATTTAAAAATATATATTTAATAATATAATTTATCTATGTTATAAATAAATGTATATAATCAACATTTCGTACAGTTGATTTATTATTTATATTCATCTTTGTCTATTTAAATATTTCCATATTATATTTATTTACCTACATATCTTTATCTTCGTGTATCCGTATTGCACATCTATATTTTTATGTTGACATATTTATATTCAAAACATATTCATATATATTTCTTTATCTATAACAACACTTGTATCTCTACGTGTTTTTATTTTAATATCTAGCTATATTCATATCTATCTATATTCATATCAATATCGATATTTAAATCTATATTTATACCTAGCCCAATACATTCATATCTTTATCAACAACCTTGTCGACTCTCTATCAATGGTTTTATTTATATATATTTATGTCCCAATTTATTTACATATATTTTACACATCCCTTAGTCTCTTCGATCTGAAAAATAATTCACATATACAGCTGACACACACTGCTCGATTAGATTGTGCAACTCTCTCGCTGCAGAGCAGGGTACGACTAACTGTAACTGTAAACGGCTGGCAACATGCACACAAGCAACATGTTGCAGACGCAATGTTGCACAAGTTACAGCCAGACATTGAATTGATTTCAGCTTGAATGTTCAAATTTCTAGCCACTTCCAGGTGCGGCTCGGCCGCTGCAGGTGCCGAGGCAGAAGACAAACTGAAAACCTGAAGCTGAAGCTGAGCTCCTGGCACGTTTTTTGCTGCTGCGCTGACATTGACGCCGGCAGCGACTGCGATGGCAAATGTTGGCAGGCAGCAAGCGCAGCAATTTTCGATTTGACATTTTGGCAGCTCTCTGTCTACTTTTCTAATTGCATTCCCCGACGGCGGGCCGTGGCGGGCGTAAAGTTGTGGGTCGTGTTAGCACAGCTCGGGGTCGAACTCTGGACACGCTTCGCTTGGCAGCATCTTGTGCATAATTTGACATATTAATTTTTAGTTGGCCTGTCATGCGGCATTTTCCACAGAATGACAACAACTAATGAGCAGCAAGCACAAAACTTTTAACCAGAGTGGGGGAGTGCCAAGCAGAGACTCAGCCCAGCTACACTCCCGCACACACACACGTACCCGCCAAAGTCTTGTCTTCATGCTGTCTCTAAACTGTTTTCTTTTTCTATCTTTTTATTTTGGCCACATGTAGCGCAGCTCGTCAACGCAATCGCAGTTGGTGGCAATTTCTTTGAAATTTTTTTAGCTTTATTTTTAATATACCCTGTAGTCTGTGAGAGAGCGAATATAATAATAAAATAAATAATATAATAAAAAAATTGTATTTATATTTGTCGATAAGCGCAAAAATTCTAAGCTCTACAAATCCTAATAAACGAATGACAGACGAATCTAAGTTTCTCTTGTCAAGTCAAGTACTCTCAACTACAGAGTATCTGATCATTGAGTAGACTCGCAAAGTTTCATTTGCTGTGGCATATTTTCCTATATTCCAGATTATATTCGAATTCTCTTGTGCTCTGCTATAGACATTTCCCGTCAGCTTCTGTAGCAACAATTTTCATTTGCCTTGCGCTTTGTCTTCGCTTTGGCTACATTTACACATCGCGCCGCGCCGTCTGCGGCGCATAATTTAATAAATTTATGAAATTTAATAGACAGCAACGTGTTCTCGGTGGCCACAAATTTGCGGTGGGTCTTGATATTTATATGCCGAAGCTGACGCTCAGGCAGCCAAGTGGGCGTGCCAATGTGTTGCAGTTGTGCTGTGTTTGCCGGAGCATGAAAATGATTATACTTAAGCCATGGCTAGAAAATATAGCTCTTAAAGACTCGCCAAAGAACTACAAGTAACAATGGAAATTATAGTTGTAGCCTATTAGATGATTATGCGAGTCTATAGACCTAAGTATTATAGTGAGATTTTGAATGAAATTAACTTTATATAAGGTGTGTAGATTTGACTTGGGCAAAAAAAATGTTATTATTCCTTTCCATGTAGTAAAAATAATAGAATAATTATATCATTTCTACTATCAACAACTATATATATATAAAAGAAGTATATAAAGAATTCCTAAAATGTATAGACTTTTCTTATTTAGTTCTGTAATTCTTCATATATTTATATTATTAAAATTGTTCCCCTAGCCACTTTTCCATTATAAAAACCCTCTTCAGAAATATGGGAAATATTCTGTAAGTTTATTAAATTGTCTTAATTTTTTTTTCATATATTTAATTATATTCATATTAGAATCTCCATAATATTTATTCTTTATATTAAATGTATTTTCATATATTTACACTCAAAATCTCTTTTAGGAAATTATCTGTAAGATTCTTAAACTTTCTTAATTTCTTCTTCATATATTTTTATAAAACTCTCCGTATATTCCTTAAATTATAATCTTTTTCCCCCAGCCAAATTTCCATTATAAAAACACTCTAAAGCTCATCATAATCTAATTGCTCTGCTCGATACCTCCCACAGCTGCTTAACTTCCGATCCGGGTTTCTTAACTCGTTTATAGAGCTGACTCAAGCAGGTTTGAGCTCTTCTTCTACTCTTTGCCAGCTTGCCATATCAAAGAGTTTAAGCTTGAGCTTCGGATTCAAATAATTTCCGTCATTAGGCATACGTCACGCGCCACTCATTAGACTTTGTCAAAGAGTGCTTGGATGCAACGGTAATTTCGTAGTGTCGCGCCGTAGTATCGCCTAACAAGCAAACGGTCCACTTTTAAGTGAAGTCCTCCCCGCTCGATACATTTGCTGAAGAGGTAAAATATTACAACAATTTGCATGGAGCTCAAAGCCTGTTACTGCAAAGGAGATGCAGATGGAGGCTGTTGCTGCTGCAGATGCAGATAGGCCGCGAGACCTGAGGACTAACGGCATAAAGTGTGCGGCACACAGATGCATCGATGATGATGCTGCTGCCTACTGCCTGCTGCTGTTGCCTTCTGCCTGGTGCAAGGCATACAGTTAGAAGCCGGTTCTCAACTGCTAAGGCTACCAATAATAATTGCAAGAACAACAATCGAGTTATGGGCAGGTGGCTAAGCAGTGGCTGACGAGGACGCCAGAGTCTTGGCCCTGTCAGGTAAAAGTGATGCGCTTCATAGCTCAGCCCCACTGTGAATGCAGCCAGCAGTGATATAATGCTCAAAATGATATATCATTTGAATAATAACGCATCAAATTACATCACAGAAATGCCTTATAATCGATACGACAGCTACACAAATTGTTAGGAAATGAAAGCTGATCGAGCCATCGCTGAATGAATGTGAAGCTGCCACGGCTGAGTACGCCTGGTAGGGTATTTGCAAACTGCATTGACATGTGGCAAGTCCATTGTGCAGCGTTGCAGCTCGACGCAGACACTTTAAAGACTTCTTTTATTTAGAAGTTTGTATGGACGAGCTTGGATACGTAAAGATAGATTTGTGAGATTGGAATGTCAGCTTTGAGTCAGTTGTTTGTGTCTAAAGATTTAATTTAACAATAATTACAGTTAACTGAATAATAAAGAAATTATACATGTTTATTAAATAAAATTGGTTTTAGCTATGAAAATTCTTAGTAAAATTGTTTGAATGATTAAGGATCAGTAATTGATTTTTGAACTTAATGCTTTGAAAAGTTTTCATGCGGTTCAATATGGGTATAAAATGGTATTAGCTGTGGAAATAGGTCCAGATGGTTGTAGATTTTATTTCTTTAGATTTCATTTTGCACTATTTTTACCAATTTAAAAAATCTTTTTCAGCTAGTTCAACCCTCCGTGTGCTCAACAAGCATAGGAGAGCAAGCATATGGAGTGCGATCATAGGGTAAGCGACATTTCCAACCATACGGTTCTCATTAATTCTTCTGCTCTTTTTATTGATAAATGTTAATTTATAGACTAATGTTATTTTAGTATTTTAAACGAATTTAGAGATTTTTTGGGTTATTTTGAAATTATACAAAAAGTTTTTATAAATTTGATTCAGTCATCTTTTTAAATATTTTCAATGTAAAGCTATTAAAATTAAATCCTAATATGAGTCCTTAGTTCTATTTTAATATATAAATGTATAATTTTTTATATATTGTTATATGTATTATATTTATCTATATTTTATATATTTATAAATTAATAATATATAAGTTTATTTATTATATATATATTTATAAATTCGTATACATATCATTTAACTTTTTATTTATTTATATATCTCTTATTTATAAAATTATTTTAATTTTAATTTTAAATAATAATATATGTATAAATTTATTTATTTTTATATATTTATATAATTGAATTTATATATTCGATTTTTTGTACATTTGTTTAATTATTTATTTATATATATTCAGATATTAATAATTGTTATTTAACGGAGGTTCCTCCTCTTATGACTTCTGTTCGACTTAATTTTGCAAATGCTTGATCTAATCTTAAATAGCTGAAATCATAAATGCTTGATTTATAATTTCAATAGGTTCATATTTCCCTAAGCATTTTGATCAAGCATATCCTTACCTATATTTTGTTTATCATTTTGATTATTTTCCTACTTAATTCAATAAACATAGCAAATTCTGCTCAGTTTCTCTGTCTCTTTCTTAGATTGCATTAAAAACTTAAGTGGTTCTTTGACTCCATAAAATTGAGTACAAAAATTGTGCTTAAATTGAATTTTCGCTTGCATTTTAATTCAAGGGCTGTCCGCGTGCTTAGTTTATGTTAAAAGTGTTTTGCGATCAAAATTCTTTTAGTTTAACAGTCACGTAAACGCGGCAAATTGTATTTCGCATTTCCAAGGTCTTCAGATAGTTTTATTTGGCCTGGGAAATGACACTTGAACTTGCAGCTGCATTTCGTATGCCACATGCCGCAGATGCGCAACACTTGCCACATCATTGGCTGACATCGATAGCATTGAATCAATTGAAAAGCGCACTCACGTCATGAATTCAACTCAGTCAAAAGGGGAGGAGAGTGAGAAGGAGAGCTTCAGCTTCTCCTTTGGGCATTCGCTGCCTGCAAGGCTGCCCATTAACTAAAAGCCAGCACACTTGATAGGGAAAAACTCAGAATGCGAACAAAAAAACATTTACTGAAAACTATTTGCAACAATTTTTCACAGTCGGCTGCCATAATTTTTCACACAGAGCAACAAATGCTGGTCTATAGATCTGAAGCTTGATTTTTTATTTTTTTTTTTTTATTATTTTCTGCTTTCGTTGCTTTTATTTTAACACTTTAAGCGCTGACGTTTAGAGGCGAGCGAGCGAGCGAGCGAGCAGGAGCACGGGCAGTGGACATTGGGGAGTTGGTGTAGCTATCGCGAGAGCCCAACTGCATTTTCATTTCCATCTTTTTTTTTCTTTCTTTCGCTACAGTGGCGAGCGCTTTGTAATCAACAGCGTCGAGTCGAGCTGCACTCGGACGACTCGCGGAGTCCGGTCGCAGATACAGCGCAGATACAGATACAACCACAATTTATCTCACAGTTTGCAGTCTAAACAAAAATGACTGCCGAGTTCGTTTTTGGTTGCTGTTTGGGGTCTGGTCTGCCCTAGCCATAGGGTAGTGCGGCTCAGCGGCTCATCGGCTCATCTAGTGCCAAGACATTTGCCATGTCCGCATTCGCAATCCATTCCATCTTACCCATTCCCTTGCCACCTTTGCCACCATCACGCGGCGACAACGATAAATGTTTTAGCATTTCCAAACTACACAAACTACAAAACTCTGAAATATACAAATGATTTCGTATTTATTTCAAACCAAGTTCCTAGTTCCAAGTATCCAGACGCTGATCCACAATGCCGCTTGGCCTAACGATGACAGCGCTTTCGCCTCCTCCGTCTCTGTCTGCCGCTGGCCAAAGCCTCGTTTCGTGCTGTGTGCTCTTCGCCTGGTTGGGGCCATGTAATTTAGTGCAAATTTCAGCGGGGTTAGGCAATTGTGATACGGGCCTAACTGCATCTGATATTCAGTTAAGAGTCTCTCTGCATGTTGCAGTTCCAGCTTTGCATGGGTAAACACTCTTCCAACGCTCAGCAGCTGGTAGCTTTCAAATGCTCTTTAGAGCCAGATACTCATGTAATTAGAACTGCCCAGCTAAAGCGCATGACAGTTATGTGAGCAATTAACACTCGCTTAGATTATTTCACAAGTCCAGCCCGAGTGCAGTAGCTAAAGATTCTATTCTTACAGAACTCAGAGTTACAAGTTGTTCGAGTTGAGTAGACTTGTTGGGCTATAATTTGCATACATAACTTAATTAGTATATGTTTCTATAGAGATGCTTACTATGTCCGCATTTTTATACCCTTATCCCATTTTAGGGCATAATAGTTTTGAGAACATTTATGTAATAGTCAAAAGGCCTATATATATTCTTAATTAGGACGAAGTAGCCCTGTCTGTGTATCTGGGGTTGGCTCGTCCATATGTCTGTCCGTAAGTCAAGTCGAAAGTCTGTCCGCCCTTAAGTTCATCCGTCCGTCCGACTTTCTGTCTATCTGTCTTTCAATCTATCCATTTTTGCAATGATTATAATAGCTTAGCTATTATATCATATAATCGTATATCATATTAATTAAATAAAATACAAGTAAAATATTTCTTATTAATATTCATCATTAATAATAAGCCTCCCCCTAGCTCATATATGTTTCCATTCCCTATCTCTAATACACCTTTAATAATTATTATCTATTTTGCTTATTCCCTCATAGATCCATTTAAATAAAATCTTACTAATTCCCTCTAATAATGTCTCTCATAGACAAACTCTTTCTGCAGAGCATCTATGAAGCCCATTCCAACTGTACCTCTCTCCCAATCCAATCTCTCTCTCTCTCGCCCTTTCTCTCATGCAGTTCTATTAACATATTCCATATATAATCCAAGAGCATCGAGCGCAATTTACAGCTTAATATTCCTACATGCTCAGGACACGATCCGTAGCTTAAATCAAGAGTTCGAAATGCCAGCCGCAATCCTCGGTACTCAATATATAATATAGTGAGGCTCGCTACACATTAATCTATGGCACTCATATATTAATTTGCTGGCCATTGAAATCATTTCAGTGACGGCAACACAGAACTCTCGTCAGCGGACAATTTTTTTTTTTTTTATTAACAACTCAGACATTGAGCTGAAAAAACTGGATAACTGACAACAACTGGCGAGCTAAAAAACTCAGATAATGCCGCAACTTGTGCGCTTTATGCATTTACAATATTTGCCGCATTTATTATACCCTGAATCCATTGAAAATGGAAATTTCAGGGTATAATGTTTTTGTGCAAATGTATGTAACAGGCAGAAGGAGGCGTGCCACACCCCATAAAGTATATATATTCTTGATCAGCTCGACGAGCTGAGTTGAACTAGCCCTGTCCGTCTGTCCGTCCGTCCGTCCGTCCGTCCGTCCGTCCGTCCGTCCGTCCGTCCGTGTAAACACCTGGATTTCTGCAACCACAAAAGCTAGAGACTTCAAATAAAAAGCAAAATGCTCGATAATACCATACGCTGTACGAGTTTATTTTTTTTTTTCGATAACTCGTCCCATTTCTTTTTTATCGATAACTATCGAAAATATCGCTTTGTTTTTGAGGTCTGGCGTGCACACCGTTAAAGATAGAATCGTGCACTAAGTTGTGTTTGATTGCTATATTGAATCCGCACATTTTGTCATTTTTGGATTTTTGATGCCACGCCCCTTCCGCCCACAATTCAACAAAAACGATAACTCACGTATATCAAATACTAGAGACTTGAAATTTGGCACATAGGTACATTTGGATGTCATAATCATTCGCCGAAAATTTCATTAAGAACATAGGTCGAGAAAAAAAGTTATTAAACAATAAAGTTTCCATAGCACAGCCTCTTCTGCAGCCGCAAAACTGCGCAGTGAGCATATTACGTGCATGCATATGTTTGTGTGTGTGTGTGGGCATGTGTTGTTGACTATTAATGAATAAATGAAGCTCTTAATGATTGATATTACAGCTCAATGGATTCAGGGTATCTCTTAGTCGAGCAGTCTCGACTAGAGTTTAGTTACTTGTTTTCATTTATTTTCCTTCATTTTGTTTTTCATTTTCTTTCTTTTTTTTTTTTGTATCCCGTATCTGTCGATAAGCGAAGTGCGCGCTGAGGTCGCTGGTGGGGCTCGACAAACGCTCATTGAATTCGCAACTCGATGGGGCTTTCGGTTCGGCGTTTCTTTGTTCGCGTTGATAAATGATTTTGATATATATATATATATATATAAATATGTGTGTGTATATATATTTATAATAAAAAAAAAGCAAGCCCAAGCAGCGGGGAATCAAATTGCGTCAAAAGCCTGTCGGTCTCATTAATTTTGAGCGTGGAAAATGGGAGACGCGACGAGACGAGTAAAACATTTTAATACGCATTCAAATGCTTTGTCTGCTTGCCTCAACTGATATTCAATTGGTGGAAAATGCCGTTGTCAATGCTGAAAACTATCTCTCAAATGAAGGACCACAGTCAAGCCAAGCCATTGAGCCAGGAAGTGGTTTGGGCTCGTTTGGTTTATTCGGTTTTCGCGCTGGAGCTCTTCTGGTCTTCAGGCCGCGTCGGTTCAGCAGAGGTCAACATCGTGCCAGCTGCCCAATGAATCAGCATTCGTCATTCAATTCATCTCATAAAAAAAGAGCGTATTTAACAGCAGCTTTTGTGTAAAGCCCATTAGGTTGAGTGATTGAAGCTCAAAGGGAAATCTGTATGGGCTATAGAAAACTGTTTAGAATTAGGATAATGCCTATAAATCAACATATATCCATAGTTGATATGGGCTGGGGCATTGGTAATTAATTACCAAACCCAATATGCTAAGGCCATTTAGCATTAGGAAAACCTCTATTAATCAGCATGCATTCATAGCTGATGAGATGTGCAATAAATTAAATAGAATTGCTGTAGCTGCTGAGAGCAGAGATAATGATAATGATATGATGTTAAATTGGACATAATTGCTACAGTTTTGTAATAAATGAAAGGAACTTTCATTATATATCATTTACGATATATATATATTACAAATAGATTTAAAACAGTTAACTATAAAAGAGATTGAGTAAAGACATACTCCACAATATTTTCACAAGTGTTCAGAAACTTGTAGCAAATTTTCTTCATCCATAGCAAATGCTTGGAATAAATTCTTAAAAAATAATAAACACTTAGACTAATTATAAAATCACTAGTAGACTTATAAGGTGTAAGTAATGAAAATGTAATAATACCTATGTCACCTTACATTTTAGAATTTGATTTTATATACTCATTAAAATACAATCATTATTTAAGTAAGATTTTGTTGGGTTAAGTATATGAAAAATAATCATATCTTTTCACCATAATTATTTATTTATACCGGCGACTGTGGAGAATATAACTCAAGATTATAGTAGCCATAAAATGTATATAATAATTCATATTCAATGTTCAAATACTTCAGATCATGGTAAGCACTAGCTATATATATCTATCTATCATATATATTTTTACACATACATTCATAGCTCATATAGGCAAATATTTTACTCCTAAGACAAAACGCCTCATCAATAAGAAATATTCTTCCCGTGGCCTCTTCAATATAAATTATTCTGCTCATGTCAAAATATTTCATAGATAAATAATCATAAATAAATCATAGACGCCAAGCGAAGCCACAAACTAACTTTAATTTCTCATGAGAGGAATAGAAGCCGATTTAATGCTTTTTAAAGCCCATTCCATCCCACATATGCTCAGAGCCAACTTCTCTATGCCATGCAACCTATCAACTTTAAGCCATTTGTCAACACGCTTCGCTCGGGCCATTGATGTTAGGCCAGATATCTATGCAAAAACGGTTACACACTCCACAAAAAAAAAAAAAAAAAAACGAGAAGAAGAAGCAATAACACTGTCCTACACAGACACTGAAGCGATACAAACCGAATTCTTGGCACTCTCCCATGACCGCAGTTCAGATTTATAGGCAGAGCAACTGAAACCCAAATGTCGCTTCACTTGAGCGTAAACAGTGCCTACCAAATGTACGACAACAACAGAGACGAAAAAAAAAACACAATAAACATCGAGAAATGGAATTCTCTGTTTGGAGGCATGGAGTTCCGATTGCGTAGCATACAAAATCTCAAATACAAATACAAATACAATAGCCGGGCATATCCAAAACAGCCAAAAACAATTTGTACGAAATACCCTGTAAATGTAATTTGGTAAGGAGTAGTAGTAGTAGAAGTAGTTGACAGCGGATGTCAAGTAAATGCTCTCGAAATTCCCAATCTTCATAGCCATTTTTACAGGATATTCGCTAGTTGTACAAACACAAGTCTTTTCTAACAGTTCACATGAAAAGCAAATTAAGCCATCAACCGAATCTGAAGAATAAAAAAAATTTCAGTTTGGGTATTTGACAAAACAAAACAAAAAGAAAATGGAAGAAAATTCTGGAAAATTGCAAACTGACCTGCACCTGCAACAATGGCACGCCCCCAAGCGGAAATGGGGGCGGCATGGAAAGCAGAAAAAAAAAAAGATTTAACAAAATGTTTGTTCGAAATTTGTTCGAGCGCCATGCGTCCGCCGCATAGGCCAAGAAGAAGGGCACACGACGCGGCATCAAATTTTGTGACGCAAGCGAAAAGTTTCGGTAGACCCACACCCAGCGGTAGCCCCGGCCTGTCTGGCCATATTTAAGGGTTTTAGATGAGCGCAAGCGGCAAAGTTGGCAACTTTGACAGGTCACCAGTGGCAGTGCTCGGAAAATTCAGTTCGGTAATTGCAAAATTTGTGCGACTGGCGCGTTGCAGATAATGGAAAACTTTCGGTGCCGAGTTAATGCCACTTGAAATTGTCGACGCTGCGGCAGCTAGCAGCGAGGGGCACAGGTAACCAAAAGTTTTTATTAAGAAACAACAAAACGAAACGAAACGAAACGAAAAGTGCGAATTATTTGCGTATTTATGGTAACAGTTTTTGACCCTTTGCTCCTGACTGTGCACCATTGGGATTACGCAACTGGAGTACGTATGCGCTCGCAATGGGCCCTGAAAACTTTGCCAATTGGCTTTTGGCGCCAAAAGCGGCAAAACTTTGTCCCCAGCCATGCGCTCAATCCAACATCTTTGACAGCTGCCAAGCGCAAGAGGGGCGGAGAGAGCGCCTAAGGCTTAGGACAAAACTTAGCTGGACTTACGCTTGATAGGTGATTATTACTTAAGTCATATATGCGTAACGTACCTGCAAGTAAAAGAGAAAGAAGCCATCATAAGTATTTTGGAAGTGCAATTAAAGTAAAATAGTAAAGTTTAGTAGTAGTAGAAGACAAAGAGGCCAAATGATTAAGCCATTTACCCAACTCACGCTCATCTCAATTTATCTCTTTAGTGAGTCAAACGAATAACTTAGCATTCTATGCATTAAATAAATATTTGGAATCTTTGACTATGCTCGCTATGCACCCATACATAGATAACTCAATTAAGTTAAGCAGCCAAATTCTAGGCCTCTTAACTCTTTCGAAATTCCATCTTTAGCCATTTTTCTTATAGCTCACACTCCATTCTTGTTTGCCCAATTCATTTTGCACAGCTCATTATGGAACTTGAGCAGCACATTTTGTGCATCGAGCAGCATTTTGCAGTCTCCGCCAGCAGCTTTCACCCAGGCGCTGCCACACATACTCCTCCCAAATTGCACAAATGCCGCTTGCTGCCGCTGGAACATATAATTTTTGCTGTTAATGCATTTGGAAAGTAGCTGCATAAAATCGCTCTATTGGCTGCGGGTTTGGGTATTATGTAGGGGGCGTGACGAAGGCCACTTTGGGCTGCTGCCCAGAAACGAAAAGGCTGCAACGGCAGCTGTTCCGTTGCCCATTTAGAGCCACTTTAACCTAATTTCATTAGCAATAGTAGAGCGGAATGGAATGAGCAGCAGCAGAGGATGCAAGGGTTCAAGCTGCCACTTTTACCTGTAGTTGTTAACTCAATTAAGAAACGACCCCAAAACATGGAGAGAGAGATAAAAATCAAATGTAAAAATAAACCAGGCCCGGCACAGAAGCCAGTCCAGTCCAGTCCAGTCTATGCCCATTCTCTCACTCTCACCCGGGATGCGCGCGGAGGTGAGCGGCAGTTGAGTGTGAATGGGGGCCAAAGCCAGCTCCACATGCATGTCAAGTGTCTTCGTCTCGGTCTCCGGTTGCCGTCGTACATAAAAATCCAATTTTCGTAATTAAAAAAATAAAAGCCGCGCAGCATCAGCAGCAGCCCGTGCTTGGCTCTGGACACAGCTAAAACGAGTCCCATCTCATTAGAGCACACAAACACACACACATGCAGTCAGGGGATTCGGTCGTCACAGTAGCAAAAATACTTGAAAATCACGCAAAATCAAATAAATATTTGAATATATGGAGAATGAATATGAATTCATAATCAACATTTGCAGGGTTGAATAACTAAATCAATAATAATAAAAAAAAAAAATACTGTAAAATAAATAAAATGAATTGAATTACGAAGAATAATATTATAGCTCTTCTGTATATACATATCCCTCTCTCCTCCTTTCCCACTCTCGCAATCGCCCCCTTTCTCTCTCTCTATACGACAGCAATTCAAAATCACATATCTCGCACAGTGGACAAGTGAATGAGATGGACACCAAAGCTTCAAATTTTTAAATTGTAAGGCTAAGCACGTTTTTAATTATGTGCCACTGTCGATGAAACTGAAGCGGAATAGAAAGAGAGAGAGAGATAGACAATGGTAGAGTGAAAGTGAAGCTGAGCAAATAAAGTGTATTCCTTGTGCAGCAGCGTTGCAAATATCAAATCAGCAAAGTTCACAGCTCATGCAGTTCAAAATTAGTTTATTCTAATTTAATTTTATAAATTTTTATAAGCTGCAGCTAAGCAGAAAAGAGAATACATATATCATATATTAAATAGGAATATGAATAAATTTCTGTTATTTTCTTATTTCAATTTTATTTTATTGTATTATTTTCAAATAGAATAATAATATTTTAAACATAATTTTAATACTATAATATATTTTTATTGTAATAATTAATGAATACTCTATAATCTCCTAATATTAAAATAAAAAGTAATTAAAGAAAAATTAATCTAGTCTCTGAAACTTATTTCTTCTCGTATTTATTTAATTCCTAAGTAATAAAAAATATAAATGAAATAAGAACTCATTTAAAATTTAAATTGTTTATTATGCCTATAATAGATACAAATATTATGAGATTATAAATTATCATTTAAGAAAAATAATATTTATAATGATTATTTTTTGCCGCACGCAATAAATATATTTAAGTTATTAAGATTATTTTTAAATTAATTAATTAAAAAAATCGTTTTAACTTTTTAACTTTTCTTATAATAAGTACACATGTCATATTATTTTAAAAAAAATATCTTTAGTTATTGATTTATTATTCATTTCATATTTAAGATACTGTGCCAAAATTCCTATGGCTCCCCTGAAGATCGTATCTTCTTGAAATAAGTCTGTTTTGTGTATCGTTTTTATTGCTGTCGGGCTCCACCTTCGCAGCAAGCATCAGATTTTAGAGTGCATAAAAAAGGATTTGCTGCAAAGGCTTTTCATCACGTACTGCTCTGCGAGATAGAGAATGCGAGAGATAGAGACAGGGAGACAATGAAAGGGATTTGTTTAGCACTCAGAAATTTTTGATTGCATTTTGATGGCTTTTAATCAGCTTAAAAATTAGTATCCAAGGGCGTACATAAAAAGTCTCTCACTGTCCTTATATGTGCTCTATATGTAGATTAAATTTTTATCTTAGTGCCAGATTATTATGCCTAATGATGCACAACATAAAAATCCTTTTTATGATATGCAAAGCATTTTGATTATTTGCTGTAAATAATAAAACAGCTCGAACTGCAGCCAAAAAAAAAAGCTCTAAGGACAGGATGCAGCAGCCGTAAAAAAAAGTCTGAGTATTGCGATAAAAAACACTTAAGCCGCGTCTTAATACGAGCGAGTAGATCCGGCGAGGCAGCGCAACTGATATGCTCCACTGAGAACTGAGCTAAGAGTAAACATAATTTTCATTTCATTCTCATGTAAATTGACACGTTTCATTATAAAGATGCAGCCGCGCCTTCTGTGGCATGGGACGAGTTGATTATGAGCTGTTGCCCTTGTCGCAGTGCCAACATCCAGCACTATCATCAGCGGGAGCGCTTTGCGCACGACACGAGGAGGGGAACAGGAGACGGATCTGGAGATGGAGTGGGACTCGGCGCATAGCGGAAACCCTTTATATCATATCATGCTCGCATCATGCCACACATTGTGGTCGAGCTTGCGGATTGCGAAACATGATACGAGCGTGATGTGTCTGTGGGTGTATGCATGTGTGTGTGTGGTAAGTGAACCAAGTGTAATATCAGCGACAACAACAACTAAGCCAAAACATTTCGAAATGTATTAACTAGAAACTGTCCGCAAATAGCTTTTGAATTGAGCTAAAGGTAAAGCGACAGTAATAAAGTGGTTTATATAGAGCATACTCAAGTAGGTTATGGCGACGCTGGCCATGATGAAATATGGAGTCTTAGATGATCATTATATTATTTGATGAAAGAGATTTGAATAATGAGAACTATGTAACATATACAGTTGCATAAGCAATATAAATATATAGAAAATATATAAAACTTATTATATATTATTAATAATATCTAATTATTATATACATGAGCCTTTAGATGATTAAAATATCTATGCAAACAAAGTTGGACTTTTTAAAAATAAAGCGTAACGTAGAAATTCACTCTATAAAGTGTAAAAATGTAAAAAAATGTATTCAATATCGTTAAAAAAATATAATTAACTCTTCAGATACACAAATAGTAATAATTTATAATTACTAGATAAAACTTATCCCCCTTTCATCAAATTCAACAATTTCTAAAAAAAAAAAAATATTCATAAAATTTTTTTTGTATGCAGAGCCTAGCTCAAACTAATTACAAAATGTTTCCAAGCATATATTTATCTTAAAAAAAATAAATAAAAGAAACCTGCTTATTAGCTGTAAGTCTTGGAAAACAAATTATATGCTTTTCGTCTAACAGTTCTGTTCAGCTTTAGTCTGAGCTGACAGCTCTCTAATTGCCGGCCAACGAATCTTCGGTATCTTTGGTTGGGGAGCTTAATTTCCTGAGCGTTTGACACTCTGAGCTACTGCAGTTGAACCTAAAACATTTCTTGTTTGTTGCTGCTGTTATTGGATATCAGCTAAGTGCTGCCACAGCCCCATCGTTTATAACTGTCAACAGTTTTGTGGCCAAAACATGCCACAGCAAGAAAGACAAGAAGTACGCAAAAAACTAATATTTAAGCCATCAGCTGAGAGGCAGCTCTGTGGGGGCAATTGCCACACTCAAGCGTTACTGCAACTGCAACGGCAACAGCTAGACAAACAAATTATGGCCACTGTCAATAGACGCGCATTTCTATGCCAACGAAATTGCCAAGAAGCAGCAAAGTAAAAAGGAGCGGAACGAAAATACACACAAAAAAAAAATAAATTGAGCACGTGTGCTAACTGACTGCATAATACTCGTTCAGCTTGGCAGCTTTTTGGCAAAAGGATAAAAAATAGCTACATTTATAGGCAAATTTTGATTTTCTAATTAGTAAAAGCATAATAATTTTAAGGACTGAAATGAAAGGAAGGAAATTGCAACGCCCATCGTGGAACTAGACACACAATGTGCATAAGAATACACTAATCGAGTTTTTAAATCTAGATTTTTACTCTAAAGGGTATATTATCTATTAAACCCACCGATGCTATATTTTTTTCATCATTAAGTTTTAAACGCAAATATATATTTTGGCAGGTCTAATGATTCTAGAAATCATTAAAATTATAAAAATTAATTACATAAATCTCTTTTTAATTAACAATATATATATATATATATATATATATATATATATTCTAATCTCAAGCAACAAAACTAATATACTTAACTTTACAATATTTGAGCGAGCATGGGAAACAAGACAAACAGGGAAAAAGGCACCCACAGCCAGTTGCACGAACTTACTTGAGTGATGCCAAAGTTTGCCACGGCAAGCGCAGTTGGAAACGAATTTAGTTTTCGTATCTTTTTCTTGGATTTGCTATTTCAACTGTTTGCCAAATGGCGAAAACTGTGAAAATGGCCAAAGGCAACAGCAACAGGCGGTTCCCTTGGCTAATCATTGCAATTGGCATTGGAATTGAGCTCAGGCCAACGCGTTGCTGCTGCCACTGGCACTGCTGCAACATGTTGCGGCAACAATGGTTTTATTCAAGCAACTTTTTTACCGTTAATGCCGAATTACCATGTAGCAATATTTTTTTGTGTGCAATTTTTCACATTTTTGTAGATTTTATTTGTTGTTAAACGTTTACGATTCTTTTTATATTGTACCTTTATATATATTTATTTTGTTTTGTCTGGCCTAAGGACATTTTTTAACTATGCAGCTTGACCAGGCGGGGTGTGTGTGTTCGTGTGGTGTATAGGTGCATTGGCGAATAGTTTGCCAGCTAACTAGGTTTTATTTTGCTGCTGTTTTGTTGTTTGCTTTCATCCTGCGGCGTTTTTCGGCTGTTTGCCAAATTATTTTTGGATATTATTTAAGTTTTTTGTGTCTTTTTTGGGCAATAAAATGAAAATGAATTTAGATGGCTTAAATGAGTATTGCGGTGAATGGCAAAAGTGTGTAAATATTTAACAATTACATGAGTCTATAAGCTCCATTATCAGGCAATCGAAGGGAAAGTAGTTGCCCAATAAAAATAAATAACATCTGTTTGCATTTAAGCAAACAAAACTTTTTGAAAGCAATATGAAAAACAATTATTCAAATTTGTTCAAATAAATTCTAGCTATAATGATAATAAAACGATAATTTGTTTTTACTATAAAATTAATCAACAAATCTGTGAAAATGTTTATATTACAGCGAAACATAAATAAATATTTTGGACAAGTAGATAGAGGCGAATGTCGCTTAATATTAAAAGGGAAAGTTCTAACTAAAATTAATAAGAGTTACTTAGATATGGGCAAATGTTCTTTAAGTATAATATATCATAATATAATAAAATATATATCATAAATATTACAGCTCTCAACCAATGATGATGATGATGACTGCAATGAGATATCTTCTGAGATAACTTTAGGTTGTCTCAAAAAAAATCGAAGAATTTATAGAATTAAATAATGGATAACTATCATATATATCATATTATATACATATATATATCTTTTTATTTATATATAATATTATTAATATTCAAATATTTTTATTTATTTAATTTTATTATTTTTAATTTATTTATATATTATATATATTATATAATTTATATATATTATATACAGTATTAATATATTTTTATATAATATCCAATAAATATATTTATTTCTTAGCAGCCTCATAACTCAACCAACCATAATCTTTACAGAAAATTCTACATCAAAAACAAAACCAAGAAACTCCCATCATAATGCATTACAAGCATTCGACTTCCTGTGCGAACGCTTGCAAAATCCCAAGTGTTTCTCATTTTTAATGGCAATTGATATTTTAGGAAAAATGCAGTGCATTTAACCCATATTAGTCATGGCAAATTGATTTGAGACAAGATCTTGAATGGCCGCCGCCCATTTGTGGCACTCGGAGGCCCATTTATCGTTCATTTTTTTTTTCTTTTTACCGACTTTTGCGCTTTTGCATAGCTAATTTCCTTTCGAGATAAAGCCGTAGACACAAAAGGCCATAAATTACGCACTGCAGTCGGCAGTCGGCAATCGGCACTCGGCACTCTTGCGGCTAAAAATCGCATTTATGTTTATCGCCAAAGATAAACGCAAACTGCATTGCCTCTATATAGATAGCCATCAGATAGACAGAGGCTTTCACTCTATAAATATAATATAATCTAGGCATATTTGTAATCTTCGCAAGGCTATCTCGGCCATTCAATCACCAACTTTAATTGTAAATTTCAACACGCCTTAGACCAAAACATAAACGTCGACTGCTCTTAATGGCTTCACATTATAATAATCGTCTATAATGGTATAATGGATGCTATAGCAGTTGTACCAGCGTCAACCAGTTGCTGTTTAAGGACAACAATTTTCACTTGATCCATTGACAGGTGACCGGCATGCGATATATGTACGCTAGGGTAGCAGCTCATTACACAGCCAACAACTAGTTCGCTGGCGCGTAACCCAATGCGAAACACACAACAAATATCTTGCAAAAACGGATGTTATATGCACTCACTCACTCACTCTCTCGCTCACTCGCTTTGTCTTTCTTTTTGCTTCTTGTTTTCTTACATCTGTCGGTGTTGCAAGTGAACTCTTTTTTGCGGCGGCAACAGCACTTGATTGTTTTCTCACCTGCCCTGTACCTCTGGGGAAACACCGAAGCTAAAATTACTCTGCTTACAGAATTATGCTAAAATTTTGGGCATTGCGCAGTATTTTATATATAATATTTATAAGCTGCTGTAACTGCAAATTTTTATGTTAATACTTATTAAACTAAAATAACTATTTGCATTTATGCTTGCGAAATAAATAAATATTTTGCATATATTTTAAAGGATTATTAATATCAGCAAAAGAATAACAAAAATAATAATATACTAATTGATATATATATATATATATATATCAATTAGTATATTATTATTTAAGTATATTATTATTTATATTGTATGCATTGTATATATATATATATATATAAAATATATTAAACCTTGTCTAATGCATTGGAACTTTAATATTTGCTTAGTCTCAGTTTTTTACAGTCGTTAGCTAAAAACATAAAACTTTATTTGAGTTACTGTAAGAAAATGTTAACAGTTCTTGTTAATGGTAATCGTTAACAGAATAGATTCTTAATCATTTCTCAAGTTAACTTTAGTTAAAACTTTAAACTTCAAAATTTTGTTGTGTACATATCTTAGCTAACTACATCATACAGTATCAGTGTCTACAAGAGATCTATTACTAACCATTTCTAAATGTAACTTAAGTTTCAGAAGAAATAAAAACTAATTGCCGAATATATAATATTTTAATTTTACTTGAAACAATTTTTTTTTAAATATGTTAGCTCACTACTTCATTCAGTCTGCGTCTCAGTCTCAAAACCAGTTCATAGCCATCATATTGTGACTTTAACTCAGTGAAATTTCGAAACAACTTGAGTGCTAAATCAAACTAGATCATAAAATGGTTATGCCCATATGGAAGCTATAAAAAAGACGAAGAAGAAGATGAAGCTATGTGGGCATTTTATCACACCGCACTTTGATTCTTTTGAGTTGTGTGAGCCTCAGCTTTGGGTCTGTGGCAACTGCCAAAGCTGCCGCTGCATTTTAACTCACTCTCTGTCTCTCCCTCTACATATCTCACAGGCCCAGTGTTGGCATGTCTGTTGCGTGTCCATCGCAGGCGCTTGGGCTCTGATTGTGTTTACCTGTACGGGCTATGCGTGCGATAGATCATCTGACGTCCAGATATGTAGCTAGCATGCTCTGGCCCTCGGAACAGCGTTGGCCAGTTGCAGATATTTTAATTTAATTAAACTTTACTTTGAGACACGTGTCGGACTCTGGCATAAAGCTACCTTTCGCATCTTGCATGTGAGTGTTTGGTTTTGGCATTCGCATCCGCATCCTCACACACTCAGCCTCATCAGCATCGACATTGGGCCTTGCCTACAGAATTTTACGACAGTTTTTATTCTCCTTCCTGTCACTGTGCCCGTCCCCATGCCTTTCCCATCCCCTGACCCTACGCCTGAGCTGGATCTTGTTATTCAATTAAATTTCTGCCTTGTCTGTGTTTTAATTGCATGAAAAATGGGTTTTAACAGTTTGTTTATGTGCTCAAGTCTTACTCTCCCTCTCTGTCTCTCAGCCTCTTCGGCTCACTCACTCTCTTTTTCTCTTACTAATTGATGTGCCGTGATTGTCAAAGCTACGGCAAATTGTTTGAACAGTGCTCGCATCATCAAAGTTGCCAGGAAACTGCATATATATTATAGACATGATTTTTTGATGAATTTAGCTAAACTGCTTCAAGTCAATAGCAAAAATTTAATATATTAATTAATAATTATATTTTAGTTAAAATGCCACATTTCCAGAATTTTAATAATTTCTTATTTTTTTATTTTTCGCTCTATTCCCTTTATTGAGATTTTAAATAATAAATTCTAAAAATTTAATTTGAGTAAATTTGTTTTTTTTAATTTTATTATTGGAAAACTCAGTTTTTCATATAACATTCATTATATATTATATGATATTTAAAATATAATATATATCATTTATTTTTAAAACTTTTGAATCAAAATTCGTTAAAAAATCTTTCTTAGTATCTAAAAGCTTGTATTACTTTTCCAAATAATTTATATTTTTTATATTTAAGACCCAAATTTGTAATATTTTGCTTACAATTTTATTTTTTTTTTTTTTATATATAATCTATGAATATATATTTCTTAAAAATCAAATTTTATGTATTTATTATTATATTCTCATTTTATTTGTTACCGAACACCACCAGCTGCTATACTCGCTTATGCTCAGTTTATATTTATTGCAGTTTGTCTCATGTTTGAACTCTATTAAATGTAGTTCTAAAATCACTCATGTTTGCTTATCTCTATTTTTATGCATCTCCATCTCTCTCTCTCTCTCTCTTTCTCTTGATTACAGCACAGAAATGTTTGACCTACAAAAACCTTTTCAACTTTTGACTTTACTTCACAGGTTGCCCCAACCCACACACACACAAACACACACTCAAAAAGTTATCGTGCCTGTTGGCCTTTTAGATGACATGTAGCTGGTTGTTGCTTTTGTTGGTTTAACACAATTTGGTCACGATTTAAGCAACGCACACGCCAGAAATTCATCAACAACAGCAACACCAATAAGCATAGCTATTCTCCCTTGAGGCGCAGTGGCAACATTTTTGGCGTCGCATTTCTCCAATTTGCCTGATAAGAAGCGTTTAGCTAAAAACATGCGCCAAATTACAGCAAATTTCTCAATGTTATGCGAGGAGCCGACCCACACCCACAAGCGGGTTTTATGGCTGTGGCATGCATAAATCAAGGGAGCGACCCGAAAGCCCGTTGCATGACTGTTGTGTTTCGTCAACATTTGTAATCGAACGAGCAGAGTTTCATAGCCATGTCACGCAAATCTAGATAGGGAAAAAGCACCTAAACAAAAGTAGGCTACATTTTCCACTTGTCGATGTCGATGCCGATGCTGCAGAGGGGCGCACACAATATTTGACTGACGGGCAAAAAGTACACGCAAACTTAGTTGCTTCACATTAGTTCGAGGCCCCTTCCAACTCCGCCGGCTTCTCCACACAGTTGAATAGCTTGCAGAAAACATAAGGCCACAAATCAGAAATTACGAATCACGAATCACGAATCATGTTATCGCTGTGATTTGTCAGCTGACAGCCCCACAAGGCAACCTCTGCTCCCTATACCTGTCTCTCTCTCTCTCTCTCTCTAGTCGTAATTAACGCTGTAATCAAATTGAATACCCATGTCAAATGGCCCTCATGACAGATCAGCATCAGCAGCAGCAGCATCTGCATCTGCATCAGCATCAACATTGGCTTCAACAACTGCCTCCGCCTCTGCATCAGCCTCTTCCCACTATTTGGCCTTCTGCTAGTTAAACAACTTTGACTGCTTCAGTTTCAATTGAACTAGACATGCATAGCTCTTCTCTTCTCTTCTCATTGCAGTCGATCCATCATCGGGCCTTAAAATCAGTTGGCGTTTTCTTTTAGTTGTCTGCTAACAGGCAATTGGACTTGTTTAAAGGGGTAAAACGAGTTTTCCCCTTTCGGTTTTGTAACAAAGCAAATAGAGCACACGTTTTATTATACCCTGAATCCATTGAAAATGGAAATTTCAGGGTATAATGTTTTTGTGCAAATGTATGTAACAGGCAGAAGGAGGCGTGCCACACCCCATAAAGTATATATATTCTTGATCAGCTCGATGAGCTGAGTTCAACTAGCCCTGTCCGTCTGTCCGTCCGTCCGTCCGTCCGTCCGTCCGTCCGTCCGTCCGTCCGTCCGTCCGTCCGTCCGTCCGTCCGTCCGTCCGTCCGTCCGTCCGTGTAAACACCTGGATTTCTGCAACCACAAAAG
Organism: Drosophila mettleri; assembly: GCA_035047625.1. Lineage (NCBI taxonomy): Eukaryota > Metazoa > Arthropoda > Insecta > Diptera > Drosophilidae > Drosophila > Drosophila mettleri. The sequence continues at coordinate 18,738,959 of JAWNPI010000103.1, forward strand.
CTAGAGACTTCAAATAAAAAGCAAAATGCTCGATAATACCATACGCTGTACGAGTTTATTTTTTTTTTTCGATAACTCATCCCATTCCTTTTTTATCGATAACTATCGAAAATATCGCTTTGTTTTTGAGGTCTGGCGTGCACACCGTTACAGATAGAATCGTGCACTAAGTTGTGGTTGATAGCTATAGTCAATCCGAACATTTTGTCATTTTTGGATTTTTGATGCCACGCCCCTTTCGCCCACAATTCAACAAAAACGATAACTCACGCATATCAAATACTAGAGACTTGAAATTTGGCAAATAGGTACATTTGAATGTCATAAACATTCCCCGAAAATTTCATTAAGAACGTATGTCGAGAAAAAAAGTTATTAAACAATAAAGTTTGCATAGCACAGCCTCTGCTGCAGCCGCAATACTGCGCAGTGAGCATATTACGTGCATGCATATGTTTGTGTGTGTATGTGTGCATGTGTTGGTTACTATTAATGAATAAATGAAGCTCTTAATGATTGGTATTACAGCTCAATGGATTCAGGGTATCTCTTAGTCGAGCAGTCTCGACTAGAGTTTAGTTACTTGTTTTTTATATGAATAACATAAAAGGAAGGTAATATTTATAAATAGAAATATATACGGAGGTAAAGAATTTTTTTAATTTAATTAATTTCATAATTGAATTGTATATGGTAATTAAATTTATCCATAATCCATTTAAGGAATGAATTCTTTGCCTTATTAGACAAGTTTGGTTTGCGCTCTGATTAAGATGCTTTCAATAAATTATAATATCCATAAATAGACATATGTTATTGTATAGAAACATAAAATATATTGGAATTCTTAATAAATTATATTATTAATTATATAGTATAGATAAATAAATAAATGTAATTATATGATATATATAAATATATTTTTTTCTTTTATATTTATTTAAAATAATTTTTTTTTTAATTTATATTATTATCGTATTAAACTTTAATTTTGTTAAATACTTCAGCTTGATAGTTAAAAGTAAAAAGTTTTTTAAAAATAAATATTAAATTTGAAAAGGACAAAATATTTTTAAAAAATTCTTATAAAAATGCTATCCACACAGTAAATTTAATTTTTAATAATATTTCCAATATTCCAATTCCAATCATCTTCATGAAATATTCTAATTTATTCCATAAATCATTATCCTAATCATTATCTTAATATTTTCTTTTTCAATCGTTATTTTATACAATTTAAAATATTCTCAGACGCTCGTTAAACACCTGGATATAGCCGAAACCCAGTTCGAACCGGCATTGTTACTGACTGAAATCTTAATAGTTTTTTTTTTTTATATTCTGCCCACGCTCTCGTACCTGCTCAGCATCTGTCACAGTCTCTTTGTCTGTGACTGTGTTTTGTTTTGTCTCTGTCGCTGATTGCTCTAGATATGTATGCACGCTCCAGAGGCTGTCATGATTTACAGTTATGACAATTTTAAGTTGGTTCATTAGAGGCATACACAGGCCTTCAGCCTAAATGCACTACAAAATAGAGTTTACGTGGCTATCTCCCGCTCTCCTTCTCGCACCCCCTCCCTTTCGCACTGGGTGTGTGCGTGTCTGAATGTCTATGTTATGATTGAAGATGATTACAAATGCCTTCTTATGGCAATTGCCTTTTTGTTGTATGAATGCTGTTGCATCAGTCGCTTGTCGTGTTGCATATTTCCCAACTCGGCGATTTGTAGTTTAACTCGTAGCTTCGCAGCAGCATTCGCGTTGGTTTGTGTCCACACTTAATTAATAGCCTCTGTCTGCATTTTTCAGTTAATGCATCCAAGCTAACTGCTGCCTAATGGTTGCCTTAACTATATATTTATGGCCTAAGCGATGGACGTACGCGTTGGCCATAATGCAATGTCAGACTGTCGAACCCTAGCATCATAAATGCCCCATTGTTAATTGAATGCCAGTGACTACGCTTCATAATAACTTCAACTCGTAGATTTTTTTTCTAGGGAAGTCTACTACTGAGCATCTTAGCTATTGCAGAGTTCATAATATGCTTGAATTACTTATTAAAATTATATATATTAAGTTTATATTTTACACGGTTGAGTATTTAATATATTGATAAGGCAAATATAATACAATTTTATTCTGCTCGCTATTTTTATATAACAATACCCCTACCAAGTGGAGAAAAAGAAGAATAAAAGGGGATGAAAACAAATGCTTTATATTATGAGTTTTGCATAGAGAGACACATATTTTGAGAGCGGAAGATAGACAGAGAGAGAGAGAGAGAGATACAGCGAGGGAGAGAGGCACAGAGAGAAAGAAATACAGAGATAAAGTATAGAGAGAGAGAGAGAGATGGAGAGAGGCATAGAGAGAAAGATAGACAGAGAGATAGAGAGTATTAAGTGGGAGAGAAAGATAGGGAAAAAAAATAGACAGACAGAAGCGTAAGAAAAGCAGATATAGAAAGAGAGAACCAATGATATAGAGGGAGAAACAGAAAAAAGGGGAATTACAAAAACTGAGAGAGAGAGAGAATATGTGGATGTGTGAATGGACGTTTACCAAATGTAATAAGGAAAATTCTCATTATGAGGCTTATTAATCTAAGGAATTAAATTATGAAAGATCCATTGGCCATTTAAATGGAATTGTAAGCACTCAATCATTATAATTAAGCGTTTCATGCACAAACGGATATTTAGTAAGCATTGTTAAACTGTGATCTTAACTCTGGGGCCACTGATGGGCGCTGCTGCTACGTATGAGCTTTTTAGCAGCTGTTGCGCCATTATCATTTGCTGAGCTGCTGTGTGCTCGTAAACCTTTAACAACTTCTTTATAAACCTGCTGCAGAAACCCACACACGCACACACATACACACATAAATATATATATTTATATATAGATGGAGCATATTTTCCCCTGGGTCTACCACCAAGCCAATGCGGTGAGCATAAAATTTATGATTTGCCTTTTGGCTGCCTTTTCTGACGGTGACGGCAACTTGGACTTGTGACTGGGGCGACATCGATTCGTGTTATACATTCGACTTGGGACAAACCAGAAACGAGTTTCCAGCTGCCCATTTGTGGACTTTGGAGCTGGAGCTGTAGCTAGAGCTGAAACTAAAGCTGCATCTGAACTCGATCTTCAAATACGAGTCGTGCCTTTTAATTAAGCTGCCTGCTGGTCATGAGCGCTCGAGCTGCATTTCCAATTCAAAATCGAAACTCCTATATGGGGGGGAATCTCTCTAGGCGAGGTGTTAACTAGTCCAGCTGGCGAGCGACTCCAATTTGTATTTGGCCAAAAGCAGCTACGACCAAATGCCCCAAGGTATGCCAGACCAAAAACAAAATTTCCATTCTGATTATTTATGGCGCGGGTCACATGAAGTTACCAAGTTTATTGGCCCAAGGACCACTTAATATGTCAGTCGGTGAGTCCCGATGCGGCTCCTCATATATAGATACAGATACAGATATACTTATATATGTATTTGTATTTGTGGCAATGCCTGTTTTTGGACTTTTGCTGCGACCCTTTTCTTTTTTGTTTTTCTGTTGCCAAATGATCTCTGTGCACACTTATTTATGGGCCAAGTTCTTTTACTTTTGCTACCAATGTTTGCGCAATTGTCTGGCCGGCAGACAATGGGCATTATAAATTCATCAGACTGTCTCCTCTGACATACAAACAGGCTTCCCGCAGATGAGAGAGAGTTTAATAGAGTGAGAGAGATGGCGAGCTGGGGAGATGGGGAGACAGAGCCTTGGCTGCATAATGTATCTGTATCTGGATCTGTGTAGCCATGTATCTAAGTATCTGCGAGATGTCTTTGGTCACAAAATGGCGCAGCGCTTAGCGAACAATGCAAACAATAAGCAAGGCGAATGCCGCCAAATGTATGTGAATGACTATGAGATACTCTACATAAGTATTAAATAACAAATATAAAAAATTAGATTTCATATAATTAATAATTATAATATATTAATAATAATTATTATTATTATTCTTATATATTAATTGCATTATTACTTAAAAAATAATTCTATACATTTTTTTTTTAAATTAATATTAATTCAAGTTTTTTTCTCATTTTATCTTAAGTAGATATAAAACTCAACACATTATCATTCACACTCACCCTTATACCAGCCACTATTTACAGGGTATTAAAGGATGTCTGCTTTGTGGTTGACATTTGTTTTGTTTGTTGCTCACATTGTTGTTGTTGTGGTTGTTGTTCTCGTTGTTGTTTATGTCGGCTTGTTCCTATTGTTTTTAATTGTGTCAAATTTTTGTAGGTTGCGCGGGTGCAGAGACTACCAAAAGGCAAAATAAGAACTGTGGAATGGGCTGCCAGTTGCATGGAGCTATGGAGAGTGGGGACACTAGGCACATCTCCATTTCACTAAAGTGGAGCACTGCGGCAGTAGGTGCAAAATCAAAAGCCACTTCACAAAATATTTGCAGAGACCACACACAAAAAGACTCGTCATATTGTTTTGTGAACTGAATAGCGGCTTTTCACTGTGGGGTAAAGGACGTTCGGATGGGCCGGAGGTGTGGCAGGCGGTGGAACGATAATTAAACATGCAACAGTGTAAAGCCAGGTAGAATATATATATGTTTGCCTTTGTTAGCTAGTGTTCCATTTAGTTTCTAGTCTGCAAACTTGCCATAAAATGAGTAATAGAAAAAATTTCCAATGGGAATAAAGGATTGAAGCTTAAAGGGAAGTGTGCATGGAAATTGTGATGTTTGGGTTAGGCAACTATTTAAAAAAATGTTCTAAACTTCTACAGAAATTGGCCTAAGTCTTAAAAGTTAAAAAAAAATATATTCCTGATATGAAGTAAAGCTAAAAACTTCGATATATTTAATTTATATATAATAACTAATAAATAAAAAATTATAATTATAACTACTGAAAGTTATTTTAAAGAAAATTATATATATTCTACCACAATTTAATAATTTAATTTGAATTTAATTTTTTAAAAATAACTAAAAATAATTTTAATTTCATTAGTTTGCTAAAAATATAAAACTAATTCAAATTAATATTAATAAATAATAATTTCTTTACATATACTGTATTTTAAATCTAGTTAAATATGAGCCTTTAATTTTTAGAATTCACATTCCATGCTATAATAATGTATTTACTAAGCTTTTTAAAAATATATTTTCATAGGCAATGAGTTAGTATATTTTATTATGTGAATCAATATATACAAATATACATATATATTTAAATTTGCTAGCACTCGATTCACTTCAAATTAGATATTCAATTCATGATTTGATTATTTCCTTACCATGAAAATTTCTAATTAAAAGCTCAACATTCAGCTCAAGCCAACTGTTAATTTAGTAGACAATTTTTGGCTAAGCCAAGCCGCTCGTCAGACTTCATACCCAATCGGACTTCATGGTTTCATTTGCTATTTGCAGTTCGTGTTTGCTAACTGTAAAATCTGATATATGTGAAAAATAGGTGTCAACTGAATTGCCCGGCTGACTTTAATGCTAGGTGTGGCCAGGTTCTGACCAGTTATTAAGGTAAATGGTCGATTTTTTGTCATTCGTTTCGGCTTGGCGCGTGGACTGGCATTAAAGGCTTGTAATTAAATATTTTAACAGTCGGCTGTCAGTCGCAAAAGTTGCAAAGCGAGCATTAGCATTAGCAAAAAGGAAAAGCCGACGGCCCATGAAAATACTGAATGGACGTCTATGAGAGGGGGTATGTCAAACTTTGTCAACCATTTGGTAACAACGGCCCACACAAAGCTGCGACGGCAACGGCAACGGCAACGACGACGACGACAACTTTTGAAATGGAAATGCGAGACAGTCGCAAAAGTTGACAGCCAGTTGGTTGGTCAATCTATCAATCGTGGGCAATTTTTTGGCGTGGGCGCTAAGCAGGTATAAGCAGCAATACCCTGTAAAATCATAGCTGGCGTGCTTGAATTACGAATATTTTTTTTTCTAGTAAAAAACAAATACGAATGACACTTAAAAAAATGTTTTTAATATAGGTCTCTTATAAAATTTATATTTGTATAGGGTATATGTTGCATTCCAGTTATAATACAATTTGTCAATTATCAATTATTCCTTTAATGCTCCCAAATTATATTTACAGGGTATGTCAAAGTGAATTATTAAATTGAAAACAAGAACAAGCTGAACTTAACTTTTTTTGAGATATTTTAAGAATTTTGTTTACAGTTTCACTTTCAAATTGTTTTTGCCACGGGCACAAAGGAAAGTGGATGGCAAAATGATGTAACTACAGCGGCACTACGTTGTTGATATTGCCACTTAGTTTGACACTCTTACCGTTAAGGCTGCTGTTGTTGTTGCTGTGCAGCTAGTCGAAGGCGAGGCGAAAATGCAAAAGCAAAAACAAAAAAAAAAAAAACAAAAAGCCAAAAGCGAAAATACAAAATAAAAGCAAATTGTTTGCCATTGACTCTCTGCTGTAATTTTTATAGATTTACAGGGACTTAATGCAAGGACACAGACGAATACACACGAGTAAAAGAAAGGGAGAGCGAGAGAGAGAGAGAACGCGTATGTGTGCTAAAGTAGCCGGAAGCTTCTTTACTTATTTTTGCGTTTGTTTTCGCTTCTTTTGTTGGCCTTCTGCAAATTAATTGAGTTGAAATTGTTGTTATTTTTCCTCGTGTGCGAAATAAAAAGAACAGAAACAACAACAACAACAACAACGACGACGGCAAATAAATAGTCATCAGCAGCTCGGCATTTATTGGTTATAAATTGATCAATTCGAGCGGAAAATATTAAGTGGATTATAGTTTTAATGCCGCAGGAGCTAAAGGACATTCCGTAAAAATAAATTACACAGATTGCAAACGAAGGGCGAACACAGATATATATATATATATGTATATATATTGGTATTTATCTATATAGGCCAGCAGCAAGTGGATTTTCGACCTCAGCTCTCGCTGTCTGTAGAGCTTTGCCCACTAAGCGATTAGAGCCGACTTTTCTGTAGCTTAACGAAAAAGCTTACAAAAAGCTGATAAAGATAAATGCGGGCGGAGCAGAGGGAGTGAGTGTTTGCTGTAATGACAAGTTAACGGACATTCACTACATTTATTAGAGCGATAATAATAACAAATAATAGTAAACAGTTTATAAATTAATGGCATTGAACAGAAAGAAGCTCGGGAGGTGAGTATGTGATGAATATTTATATGGAAACTTTTTCAATAAAAGCAGAGTTTATAAAGTAGCGCTGACATATATATACTTGATGTACAAATGCAGATATATACATATACATATGATGTATGTGATACATTTAAAGAGAACAAATATTATGTACTGCAGATACTGTGGAAAGCGTGTTCTTGACAAAGCAAAGAGAAATAATAAATACTTTAATATTTATTGATAATAGGCATTTCAATATTCGGAAATTTAGCATATATAAGACATATTTAATATTTATATTAACAAATTTAAGCTTTTCCTGTGTATTATACATAAATAATTTTTAAGAAATATTTTATAAATATTAAAACATTTTTTTATTTATTTTTTTTTAGTATATTAATAAAACTTTGTTTTTCTCAATGTTTTTACGAATTTACAAATTCCATAATTAAAATCATAATCCGCGATATATTTTAGCCAAGAAAAATAATGTTTATATAAATATTAAATATTATTTATTATATAAATAATGGAATTTTATTTAATTAAATTATTTTTATTATTGTTATTTAATTTTAATATAAAGAAAGTCGCCTTAGCCATTTATAAAGAATATCTTAAATGACCTTGAGCCAATTGTGTGAAACAGTCCTTGTCATTCTTTATAAAATCTTTGAATAGTTTCGATAGAAATCAGATTTTAGCGTCAATCAAACTTCATACAATATTTATTTTATATATTTCTGTGCAATTTTAAGCCATGTTAAAGGAAGCTGAAGTAAAATTGAATGATATCAGGTAACATATATAGAAAATAATAATAAATTGTATAAATGTTTTTATCTTTATTTCACAATAAATTGATATGTAGATTCAACAATTTCAGCACTCATCTCAAATCCTTTCAACAATACAAAATTTAATTGACAGCTGTCAAGAGGCATGAACAAATTAATTTCTAAAATTTCATAGCCAATTATACAGCATTCTAAGCCAGATAAGAAGCAAACCATTTGCTGCCAGCTAGCAGCTTCAGCAGTCATTATTAAGCGCAGATACCCTATAAATAAACTAACTAAGACCTTTTTGTTAAATCCTTTTAGATAAATTAACATTCACAAAGCTCGACTTTAGGCACTTCTGAAATTATAAAATCAAATTACTCAAACCGAAAGCAACGACTAGGGACAGCTATGAGTGTATGGGTGTCTGTATGTGTGTGTGAAGAGGCTTTTCTATTAAATTAGTTTGGGTTTTGCGTTGAAAATACTGATGATCCTTGTAGATACTCGACATATGTTTATTATGCAAAGGCAGCGGGGCAGAGTCCGCAACAAAAGAGTTTAATTCCTCTTGGCTCCATCCACACACACACACACAAAAGGGATTTTGGGCATTCTTGGAGATTAGGGAGCAGTTGAAATGTACCAGAAAACAGGACACAATCAATTACAGATTCGCTCGGTTGCTTTTTGGCTGGTTTTGCTAGTCATTCATCAATTAAAAAGGGCATCCACAGCAAAATGTTTAATGGCATTCAGTCAATGGTTTATCCTGCGGGCCAATGAATTATCCGTCGTCTCGTCTCGTCGGGCTAAAATGCGTCAAAAGCGTTTTCAAATGAGCCTTTTAATGGGTTTACGATTCTCTCCCTTCCCTAGGCTCCCCTACTCCGCTCAATAACAGAAGAGTTTTCAAATATTCGCCGAATCGGGCGTTTGCGTTGTCCTTTCGTCCTTTCGCGCTCTTTGATTAATTTATTTTTGGCCGGATTTCAGTTTGTTATTGCTATTGACATTAGGCGGCTGTAGAGAGCTCGTCGCCGCCACACACATTGAGCGCCAATCTCTGTCACTGTGTAAACTTAATTCCAGGTCATTTTTAAGCCGCAACCCTTTGGCTGCCGCCCCAACGCTGTGGTCAAGCTTTGGCCGCCAAATGACGAACGGGCTCTTTATTGAAACATTGTACAGCGTTGCGAGCGATGAAAGCAGTTAATAAAGGATATTCTCTCTGGCACCACGGAAGATTAGAGATTACGTGCCCTATGGCGCCCTTTAGTTCATAACATAGGGGTTTTCCCTCTAGCATATGGAAAACATAGATAGATAGCTTGCGCAAAATATTGCAGGAATTGCGCTTTTCACTTCAGCACTGCAGCGCTGAAATTGCGTTTTTGGTTTTTTGGTTCGAGCGCAACATTTCAGAAAATGCGATCGAATAGCCGTTAACATTTTGCATTACGAAACTCGGTTCGATTGTTAAATCAATCAGTGAAGTGGAATGCGAGGGCGCGGGAGAAAAGGGGAATAGAACAAATGTTTCTGGCAATATTAAATGAGATCGGCATGTAGAGAATCTACATAGAAGTGGATCAAATGAGAAGTAAGACGGATACATTCTTTGAATATTTATAATATATAAAAATATTTGACAGATTTAATTGCAATCATTTACTTTCCCAAGAAAAAATTATATTTCAGACAACAAACCAATTATATGTATATATTATTTTATATTATATATTCATTTACTTAAATGTTCTATAAAGAGTTAAGAATTTAAATGGAATCTGTAAAATATAAATACTGTTGGCACAGTAAACTTCAGTCTGTCTGGTAGTTAAGTAAGCTTATATATACATATATATATATAAAATATTTGCATAATAAAAATGCAACAAAAGCTATTCAAAAAATTTCATTAGCTTAAGATATATATAATAAATAATTAAAATCTATTAAATATTAAGATACGATAAATAGATATAGCAAAGCCTAAAAGATTTTTAGCTTATTCACAAATTTAAAAATCCAAAAGTCATAAGAATATTGGTCTATAAAGCAGAACTACAAATAGTAATTTAAATTAAAAATGTTTTTTGAATGTAACTACAATTTAATACACATAAAAACAATTTTATTATCCTATAAATTTTACAAACTCTAATGCTAATCACAAGTAATACATTAACATTTTCTTAATGTGTCTTCAAATAAATTTAAATAAATTAAAATAAATGAATAATAATATTTGCTATTTTATTCATTACAATTCTTTTAATTTAAGATATCTAAATGCACTTAAAAAACTTACATTTAATTCCGGAGTTAATCACTTTTCTTCAAGCATTAAACGTATACAAAAAACCACTTTCCAAACACTTTTATCTGTTAGCTTCAATATCGTTTACTCTGCAAACTAATTGCCTACACGACAGACAACAATCCCGAATCTCTTTCTTTCCCTTTTGTCAGCCTCAATCTCAAGTGCGGAACTCAACAAGCTGCGATATTTCGCACGCAGCTCTCGCTCGGAAAAAAAAGGTATTTAAGGCATGGAATTGTCAGAGATGTGAATTTTCTGCAGACGAACGATGAGAAATTCACGCACACACACAGGCAATAGAGAGCGAAATGAAATAAAGGCAAAGGCAAGCAAGCCAAGGCAACTTAACGTATCTAACAGCTGCATAGATAGATATGTATCCGTCAGATACTCGCTGCCTGGCAAAAGTGTGAATTATCCTGCCTCAAAGTATTTAATGCGCTTTACACACGGCAAACAAGGAAGACGCTGAGCCCAAGCAAAAGGACACACTGCCAGATACACACACATCCACACCCACACACTCGAAACACACTTGAGCTTGAGCAAGCAAGCAATGAGAGCAATTGAAAAACATATTATATTAAAAATAGAAATCGAATGGAAGAAGGCAAAAAGAACATCAGCTACAACAACAAAAATAACAGAAATAAGAACAACAAAAATAATAACAAATAAAATAACTGAACAATCGAACTCTTTGTTTAGTCGCAAAGTAAATGCTCTTCTTTGTTGAGAATGAATGCATGTTAAAACATATAGACATCTAGAATTAAAATAAAGTATTTAAAAAATTAAAAAAAAACTGTAAAAGTATATGTAAATATTTTAAAATTTAAGTTAATCCTAACATATTTATATATGTGAAATAAACAGGTATAAAATTAACAATTATAATTTACAGAAATAAATACAATTTACATTTGATTTATAGATTTGCACAAGCATTAAAATTATTTTTTTATTTAATGCTATATTAATAATATATTATATTATATTATTTTATATTATTATAATATGATATTATTAAATAAAGTGATACAAAGTCGCAATTAATTGCTGCTTAGTTATTTAATTAATTTTAATTTCAAAGAATGAATATACATGGGGAAGAAAATCAAATATTTTAAGATTTATATTAGAACTTAAGCTTTAACTCAATAGATTCTACCCAAAAAATAAAACAATTGTAATTCAATTCTGATAAACTTTTAAGCTCAACTATCAATTAAAAAGTTAACTTGAAATAAAAGTAAAATCACATCATGTTTTTTATATATATTTTAACAACCTTAATCCTACTACTATATAAACTTTTGATTGTTAACAAAACCCATACATTGTTTTGCAGAAATTTTCGATAGCATATGCTCTATCTACTATCTAGATAATATCAATGTGCAATCTTTATCAGAGCTGATAAGAGAGGGTTCCATAATATTCATGATATATGTTTCTTTAAAAACTAAACGCGTGACATTCTTAAACTCATATTGCATAATATCTACTGCATAGAGTATGCGGAGCACAAGAATAATAACAACAATAGCATTAAAGACGTTTGATCATTACTCATAAAAACAAACGGCGAACGATGCGAAGGCAGACACAGAGGAGGGTACAAGAAAAGAGTGAAACAGTTGAGAAAGCAAGGCAAGACAATGTGAAGCTGATGATGCGGCTGATAATGATGAGGATAATCATAATGAAGCCGATGATGGGGGAGCCAAGAAAATTAATTATACAACGTGAAAATGCGCTGAAATGCATATTATCAAAGAAGAGGGGCGCAGGGGTGAGGGTGAGAGTGAGAGTGAGAGTGAGGGGGGCGAATGGCGAGGGAGCTGATATTTATTAAGCGTTACCACAATTTTCGGCTATTGGAATCATGAGCCGTAAGCAGGCATTACAAATTGAAATTGCATTGAAAAATTGGAAAAACTGGTTTTTCCCAAATGCATAGCACGAAGCAGACGCAGCAAAAAGCAAACAAAGATAGAGACTGAACAAGACAGAGAGCGAGAAGCGAAGAGGAGTCTTCCTTCTGTGAGCTGTTTTACCTGCTGCTCAGGCAGGTAGAAGCAGCCAGGCACAGGGCGACTCGAGTCACTTGAAAGACGCCCCGTGGCTACGACATGGTGGTTGAAATTAATTCCACTACGCAACAGGATATGCAGTTATCCTTACATTTTACTTCTTCTTCTTCTCCGTATTTTTTTTTTAAGGAGCAGCGACAATTGCGCATTGGGTTCAAATGAAGACATAAAAAACCATTTGACCCAAATGAAATGTTATGGAATACTCCAAATATAACGGTATACAATGTCTTTAGATATGGTGAGAAAGGGAAACTAAAGAGGAAAAGCATTGCAGAAGAACTGCCACATAAGAAATTCCACATAAAGTAAAATATATATTTGGGAAATCAGATTAAATAAATAAATAATTATTTTCAATAACAAATTGATAAATGCCATGAGATCTTTTGATCAAACTAAAATTAGCTAAAATTTGTAAAAGGAAATATTTCTTCAGTTTTTGAACAAAATTATAGATAAGATTTTTATGATTTTCTGTTGAATCAGATCTTCAGATTTCTTGATAAAAATTATAGATGCAATAAGAGTTTTATGATCTTTTGATTAAATTTAGCTACAAGTTTTTCAAAGAATTACATTTTCAATTTCCAGACAAAATTAGAGATACGATTTATATTTCCTTCTTCTTTTTATCTAACTAAATTAAGAGTTGTGCAAAGGAATTTCATCTTTAATCTCTAGACAAAATTTTAGACAAGAATCTTCTTCTTTTTCTTCTGATTAAATTATCTATGAGTTTTCCAAGTAACTAGAATTAATTTTTGTGATCTTTTGATCAAAACTAATTGGAAAATACTTTAAAAACATTAATGAAACAATTTAATATTCTTAAAATCTTATTGTACTAAATTCATTAAAAAATATTCTTATAGTTCGATTTTATTTTATAAATATTTTAAAAGTCTTTATTTCCAATATATTTGCGCACTCCAACATATTTCAGATGTCTAAAAAAGCCGCCGCGATTTCATGATTCGTTCTACTCACTTAGATCATATACTATATAATATATATATATGATATAATTTCAAAATATTCTCCCTAAATTTTCCTCTTATTTTCTCATATTATATTCATTTCTAATAAATCATTTGAGATATTTTCTCTTACCTTTCCTCCCACTTTCAGTTCGTAGCCCATGCCGAGTGGCGTCTTTAGCTGCACGGGACATACGAATCCGATATTTCGATGGGGGCTATCGACGCTGATCTGATGCTTGCGCGTCGTCACTTTGGGCGCACTGCGTGTGGGGGCGGGCGTGGAGGCGGATGATGTGGTATTTTCGGCTACGCAAAGATCCTCGCCGCCGTGGACGGGAAACTTGGAGCACTCCAAGTTCTCGGGCCAATTGAAATTGTAGGTTTTCATTAGAGTTTCGCAAACGCGCGCCGATTCGCAGAGCGAGCGACACGGCGGAATCGGACGCTCCAAAATTGTGCAAACGGGCACGTAGAGGGAGCAGAGGAACAGCTGCAGATCGGCGCTGCAGCCGATCTTGACGAGCGGCGCGAACTGATGCACCTCCAGGCCGGCCTCCTCCTGCTTGGTGTGGCCGATCAGGTTCGGCATTATCGTCATATTATAGGGTATATTCTTGCATATGGAAATTGTGATCGGCTCACAGCGATTGTGATGCGGAAAGCCGTCCAATGCGCTGCTCGCCAAGTCTGAGCGATAATATGCGCTGGCATCTAAAGGTGTTTGATCGTAGCGCTGCGCCGCCTGCAGCAGCGCAGGCAGCGACAGCAGCAGCACCAACAGCGGCAGCCGAATAGGCAATGGCAGCATTTTTCGATTTTCACTCATTTCTTTCAATTTTTTTTTTTTTATTTTAGCAAAACTTTAATTTGTGAATTTGCTTTCTGCGATTTATTTTCCTTTCAGTAAATCTTCGCTTTGCTGAATTCTTAAAACTCACTCATTTTGACAAATCGCGCGCACACACAGACACCGTAGCTAGATTAGCGGTAAATTTTTACTTATTTTATTTAAAGCACGCACAGAAACAAACAACCGCTATTCATCCTATGCTTAGCACATAGCCTTATTACACTTCAATTTCAATTTCAATTGCATTTATTCTTTATTATCAGCACTTAGCACATTATTTTTGGTTTTGTCGTACGAAAGTACCGTATGCAGGCAGCAGAAGTTTACGTAAAACGCGCGAAACGACGTTAGGAATTACATCAAGACGAGATATTCAACCGAGAGCACAACCGAGCGGCAGGGCAGACGCTGACAAACTAACCATTGCATGGAGCGTCGTTCCATAATGCCAGAGTGTGGGAGAGAGCAGGTCTGTGGTGGTGTTGGTGGTGGTGTTTGGTGGGCGAGCGTGAGCACGAGTGAGAGCATCCGCTGAGCCGAACTAAGTTACCAACAGGCAACAGCAGCCGTCGTGTCGTCACTTGTTTGCATGGCTTACGCTCAGCTTGCTGAATATGTGCTCTCGCACGCTCTCTGCATTCAGCTGCTTGGAGCGACCTTGAATTTGATGCTCAATGCAGTTGGGGAGAGCGCAAGAGAGAGCGCCAACTTAAACAGGGCTGTTAAACGTTTTTGTTTTGGATGTTGTTGCGGCGCCGACAGCGACGTCGTCGGCAGCTGCGGCGACGACGACGACGGCGACGGCAACTTGAGCTCCTGTTGATTGAGTTAAGTATCAACAAATGGTTAAGAGCCGACGGTTATCAAATTAATTAAAAACACAAATTCAATAAAGCTAATAACAATTAAGCGTGGATGTAGAGCTATTTATAGAACTGTTATAATCATTAGCATGCGCTGCGTAGAACATCAATCTTAATCATTTACAGCTAATTTCTGCCCAGAGGTTGCCGTTACTCTTGCATTTACTTTCATTGCAAAGACAAAAGCAAACACATGCTAAGCGCAGTGAACTCTGATGAATGTATTTCCGTAATTGTTCGGCTCGCATATTTGCACGAGTAATGCGACAATTTATATCCATCTCTGTCTATTGCTATTCTCCCCTCATTTCATTCAGCTCATTCAGTTTTTGTTCGCGACTTTCTTTTGCGCGCTGCACTTGAACTTAATTAAGTCATTAACTTGCGCTTAATCTGCGCTTAGCATGACAGCAATTGCTCAAAAAAAAAAAAAAAAATACTCTAACAAACTTCGCTTATCTAAGGAATTTCTTACCGCGTGCAGTGGAAGGGGGGCAGCCAATGAACTTGTTATATTGACAATAATGATGACATTAGAGGAAGCTTTGTCTTCGTCTGCGTCTTCGTTTTCGTCGTTCTCTTTGTCTTTGTCACCTGCAGCCCGCTGCAACCCGATCGCTGCTCAGAATGCATGCGCTTAAAGTTTAACATATTTTTACTCACACACACATGCATAGGCTTATGTGATGCCCTCTGTCGGCTCTCTCGCTTTGTGCGTCCCTTCTTTGCTCTCTCTCTCGCTCTCGCTCTCGTGTGGGCTGTAAACAAGTGTTACCGGTTTAGCCGGCGTTGTTCCTTCTGAGCCGCTGTGGCTTCTCTTGTCTGCTTCGCCATCGTCGGCTTGTTTAATAAAAAGCGCCAAAGTAGAGGCAGCATAAAAAGACTTTTCATTGTTGTTGCTCAGCGACGTCGACGGCGCTGCTGCTGCCGCCACTACCGCCTTTGCCTTTTAACTTGCTTTGCTGCTGTTGTTGCTTTCCGTTGGCGCTCGTTTTATGTTTACAAGTGAACGAACTTTGACGCCGCTGCTCAGCTGCTGCTGCTGCTGCTGCTGCTCCTCCTCTCTCTCTCTCACACACACACACTCTGACCATGTTAGAAAGTGTTTGTTGCTGTGTTCTCCGCGTGTCTTTTAGTATTTGTTTCGCATGTCATTTTATGTAATTAAAATGAAATTGCCTTCAAACTGTGAAGCATATGAAAAGTAAAGATTTGATCGCAGATAGCGAAAGTTAAATTGAATATTTTTGTCTCGTTGAATCAAATAAGTGGCCATAATGAAGGCTATTATGAGATACTTAATAATTCTACTTACACCTTCAAAGATGTTTACATGACAATAGCCACGACCTTTATAATTATTTGATAATCATCTTTAGTGCCAGTGCGAGCTTCAATAGCTTGTCTTTTGTTGAGAAATATTTTGGATATTAAGCGCATTTTTTTAAAGAGTGATTTTTTATTTTTAGAATAAATATATACACTTCCACACATTATTATTTTTTTAAAAATAATATGCTTACTAAAATAATCTTATACTAAATTTGTATATATTTTTATTGAATAATTTACTTTTATTTATTTTTTTTATTTAATTTGGTATTTATATATTTATATGCTATGTAAATTTTTAATTCAATAATATACCTGATTTTATTAAAGCATAAAAAACATCAATAAATACAATACATTTCTTAAGTAATTTTTAAATGCATATAATCTATATGACATTCTTTCTATTCGTTTAATAATACTCTAAGTTTTTGTAAAAACATATTAATTTATGTTTTAATTATATACAATATTTTTCTACTTTAAAATTAGCTAGTTATGTAATCATACATACTAATAAACATAAATAATATATAATAATAATTTATAACAATATTATTAATTATAATAATAATAAAATATTTAATAAAATACTTTTACTTAAAAGGAAAAGATTCAAGACCGTTTTTATTTATTTATTGAAACTTTATTAAATAAATACAGTTTTTCTTAGTTCTGTAGTAATTCCGTACAATTTTTAACTTTTCAACTTAATACACATTTTCAATACAAATTTAAGTTCTATAAATTTTTTTCTGTATTTCCTATGAAATACTTTAAGCACTCTTGTCAGCTCTGGCATTGTTATTCCCTCTCATTCAACTTGTTTCTGAGCTACATAAATAAGCTGCTCCAAAAAGAAGGAAGGAGGGCCGGAAACACAACCTCATTTGTAACTACATAATACGAAAATCAATCCACATAACTTGGCTAGCATTTTTTGGCCCCGTAAGCAAAGGAAAGTAAACAAGCAGCCAAACATGGCGTCCAAATTAGAAAGGGTTTAACAGACGGAGCTCATATGTGCGTGGTTTAGCTGGGCTAATGCAAAAGGGACTTGGGTCCTAAGTCAAAAGGGCTTTGCTACGCAGCTAACTGCAAGTATTTACATTTGTCTGACCCCCAAGCGGAAGCCAAGTCAAAAGCAAATCCATTTCTCAGCCGAAAGTCCACCCCTCCACAAGATCTTAGAGTTTGCCATCTTAGGTCACATTAGTTGACCAGTTTTACAACCCTCTAAAAAAGTCACGTGGCGAGCGAAACTTTTTGCAGCAGCTCCACCCCATCAGCCCCCAACTTGTTGTAAAATGTCAACTTCGGAAAACCTTAGCCGCAACGTCCGCCTCAGCCGCAGTCATAACAAACTAATTAGATGTAAAAGCTTGCTCTTCCACTCTAGCCCCCTCTCTCTCTCGCTCTCTCGGTCATGCCTAGTGGGGGTTGGGGTTAGTTGAGATTTTGTTGGCCCTCTGGCGAATTTCTTGATTAAAAGTTTACGTTTTGTCTGCATTTGCCAGCGTCATTTTTACAGCTCATTTGTTGCTATTTGCGCTGAGTTCGCTCCCTCGCTCACTCTCATCCCGTCTCACTCCAATACACAATACACCAATATAGCGCTGAAAAGTTTGGTAGACTTACATAAATAATGCATTATTTACTTAAAACAGCCAAAGGCCAAGAGCTCAATTAAAATTTTGAAAAATGACCAACAACTTTTAAGCTGGCCCAGGGAAAAGGGAGCAACAGAGATAGAGAGAGAGAGAGAGAGGGAGACAGAGAGTGAGTTGGAAATATATACGAAGAAGAGAGGCAATTGTAGGTTACAGTGAATTCGTTCAGGAGGCCAACGGCAGAGCTGCTGGCTCTGTTTGCATTGCATTGGCCAGGTCCATTAATCAAAGTAAAGCGCTGCACTGTCCATCAAACTAGGCTCGTTACAAGCGTCCTGGCACGTTGAATGTCCTGCAAACAAGATGGCACAGCAAAAAAAAGAAAACAAACAGGCTATAGGGGCAGTCCCACTTGAATACTCTGCAAACGTAGAAGGTTATTGGGCACCATCAAATGGCGAAGGAACTGATTTCAGCGAACGTTATTTTGCCTATTAACTAACTAACTATTAGCAAATATTATTGAATTGAGATTAATTTGCCCCAATAATTAATATTTAAGCTCACGGTTTTTTTTTTTACTTTTTCACTTTATAATTTCTATCTAAACTTATATACAATTTTAAAAATATATACAAATTATTTATGTTATAATATTATTTATTGTTATTAAAATAAAATTATTTATGTTATAATATTATTTATTGTTATTCATTTTTTACTTTATAATTTCCAAGCAGATTATATTACGGTTTTAAGAACCAGTCTTGATTTTATGCTGTTCTTATTACTTAAATGACTCATGAATAAAAAATTATTGTATTGCCGATTTGTTTTTTAATCTTATTACAAAAAATTCGTATTAAATATTTTATAAAACCTTAAGCTGAACTAAAAAAAAAACGTTGAATTTGAACTAGTTATTTTTTTTTTACAAATTTTCACTTCTACTATTCGTAAATCTTATTTCAAGAAAATATCATTTAAATTTCTTGCAGAGCTGCTTTGAATAACATTAGATTTTCTGCAACTATTCCTAAGTTCATAACGAACTAGTTCCATGTAATTGTATGACACTTAAAATAAATAAAAAAAAAAACTTGCAAAAAATTAAAAAAATGTTTCATAAATTGATCAAAATGGAAGGTATACAAATTGTTTTAAAGAATTTAAAGGATATTTCTAACAATTAATATTCATAAGAGCAGTGAACGTTCACTTCTTTGTCTACTATATTGTATTTAAAAGATAGAATCCCGTTTTATCTCAAATTTAAACAATTAAAATAATAATTATATAAATATTAGAAAAATCAACAATTTAAGAACTCTGCTTGATTTCTATATCGGAAATCAAATCTAAGATATTCAAATGGAATCAGAGCATTGTGCATGATCCAAGACTCGAGGCTAGCGGAGTGCAGGATCAAGCTGTAAGAGCCAGCGCGGGCTGGACTATAAATAATTGCATTTGAAATTTCGCATTCAGGTGAAGTTGAGTGTTGGCCACAGGATGGCGGCGGGGGCTGTGGGTGGCAATCCCTGTGCCTGTTGGTAACATGATGTCTAGGCCTTGACTATTCCCGGCAGAGTTCGCATTCGCAATCGTGTCGAGTTGCGGAAATTTGCAATTCGCTGCCTCGGCTGTGAATGCACTCACAAATGGGGCCGTTGGCTGTGGCATGGCATACGCTGCGTATGCGTGATAAATGTGCTTAACGTGGGCCAATGGGGCAACGAGCATATACCATCATATACCGCCCCATAATTCCCGCCGTTGCGTCGGCATCAGCGGAAATGTGTATGCGGTTCCCCACCTACGCGAGCCCCCATCCCAGCGGCGTTATTTATGCTATTTGGTTTACGACTTTTGCCGCTCACTATGCCAGCTGAGTGTGTAGACAGTGTAGCGAGTCTAGGTGGGGAGAGGGACGAGTGGGCAGGGTCTATAACGCCCGGCGGCTAAAGATTTGATCAACTTTTGTGGGAGAGCGCAAAGATTTTTGTTTGCCCCGTTGCGGGCCATTTTCAACTTTGAACTACGTTGTGATTTACATGGAAAAGGGCAACAGCTGAGGGGTCTCCAGGCAGTAGTCGTTCCAGGAAGTTGTCGACACGTTAGTTAATTGGGCGTTACTCTCCGTTCAACTAGTTGGCAGCGTCTCTGTGTCTGGCACTTAATTGAATGCGTTTTCGTTTCAGTTGTGGGTCAACGAGTGGGCGCCTGCTCAGCCCTCAGCTATAAATGAATGAATGAATGAATAATGAAATACATTATTGCATAGGTCGCAGCTTTGCGAGTGCAATGACGTAGCTAACTTAATAAAGAGTATCTTTCATTATCTTGAGATGTTGCCTTATAATTTCCTTATTCTTTGTCTTGTACTTCTTTTCGCTCTCAGCAGACAATTTCCTGTCCTTTTTTTTACTCCTGCTGCTGCTACTGCAACTATAGTTATTCAACTTTTCACTTTTTATTTTACCCGAGAATCTGGCCAATTATCCAGGGCCAATCCGAGCTAAGCTTGGCCAATCCAATTAACAATACCCTTAGCCCTGGCCCTCATTATTCCATAGCTCAACTTAACCCTTGTAAACCACTTCAATTGTATTAAACTCATTTGCCTTTTTAGGGTTTGCAGTAACTTTTTATACCCTGTAGGCATTAGATACAGCAGAAGGGTATATCGAAATCCAGGTTTATCTGGCAATTGTAATTGTAATAGAAGTAAAAAATTTAATTTCTACTTAATTTAATTTCCACTAAATACAGGGTATCTTTTAGTCCATCAAGCCAAAACTAAAATTGCAATGGTATTTATGTGAAAAAAAAATTGTGGAAGTAAAAATATTTCATTTCTATTAAATCTGATTTCCAAACAAAAGGTATCTTTAGTCCATCAACTTCTTCTTTTTTTACTCTCACAAAAATTCACTGAAGCCCAATTATATCTGCATAAATTATATACAATAACAACACAAATTGTCCACAGGGTATCTATTAGTCCATCAACACGAACTTCATCCATTTTCCGAGCTGTTTTTTTGGATTGTCTGAAAATTTTGTACAAACCCAGCTAATTTATTGTCCAGATTTCATTTTTGATGAATGCATTTTACTAAATAGGTGTCTAGGAGAAACTTTTGCTACCTGGCGGGATTTTCGGAGTTAGGTAAAGGCATGCAGCTGCAAAGGGCGCAAACCGCAGCGGGGTAGATAAAAAATTTGTTAAGCGGATGCGGAAGCTCGCACACACCCATACACACACACGCGCATATGAACTAGCAACAAATTAAATATGGCCGCAACATATCGTCTGGAAAAATGGCAGACACAAAAAGAGTAAAAAATAAAAACAAAACAAATATAGAGAACTACGCAACAAAATGCGAGTGCAAAAAAATAAAAAGTCGGAAGCAAACAAACACGAACAACGAGAACTTTTAGCAAGGGTCAAAACGTGCACAGACTGTAAAATTAACGCCACCTTTAACCGGGAGCCGGCCTGATGGGCGAAACGTGTGTAAAACTCAAACAAATGGGCGGCCGAAGGGTGCGAATGTCTGCAAAGGGTTGCTCAGGGTTGCCCCGTTTTATTTATAAGTTGCTCATACGCCACGTGAAACCGACATGAAAGAGCTACTCGAGCCAGCAACTGCGGCTCCATAATCAGACGGGAAGCTGACCAAACAAAAATTAAACAGCCAGCAACCCGCTTTTAAAAATATAAACAATGTAGGGTGTGAGTAGGCCCCACAGCGGGATTCTCTCTACAAAATATAAAAAATAAATTACATTTTAAAGCTAGTAAGAAAATGAGTATTTAAGATAAAAATGCTACATATTAAAAATGTATATAATAAGTGAAAATATATTTATTTTAATTAATTTTAAAATATATAAAGCAATATGAAAAATTTTTTATAAAACAAAAATGTAAAAAAAAATACCAAAACAAAATACATATAAATAAGATTATTAATATAGGAATATTTTACAAATATTATAAAATAATATAAATAATTTTAATTCAATTATAGAAATCAGTATATAAATACTTAAACATATCTTTAAGTAAGAAAAAAAAAATAGCTCAGATTTATATTTCTTTCATAAAAATGCAATTATTAAATTAAAATATATATAAATTAAAGGTTGTATTTAAAAATAAAAAAAATATTATTATAAAATCAAAATTACAAAAAATTAAAATATGTTCCAAAATTTTAGAAAATATATATACAAATAAATATAAAATTAAAAAAAAAAAAAATGGTAAAAAATAATTACTACATACACGATTTAAAATTGTATTTTATTTTTCGTTAAATTTAATATTTGATTATTTTCATTAAAGTATTTATAAATATTTGTAAATTATAATCATTTCATATAAAAAATATTATATATTCAAACTATAGCATAAATAGTAAAATCAAAAATTTAAAAATGAATGACAAGAACAAGTTAATATGAAAGCTAGGAAAAGAGTGCAGTCCACTTCAAAGTGCTGTAAGCGCTTGTTCACTGCTCTAGATTCAATTTTGTACTACTTTTATTATACAAAGTCAACATTAAGCGCAGCTGGCGCACTCGAAGAGCAATCATGGGAAGTGACACTCCCGCTATAGAGCTCCAACTCTAGTTGCTGTTCTTTACAGCAATAATCGCATAATATAGACTAATTTACAATTTAATTAAATTATTTTAAATGACAAGAATTGTGTATCGTATATGATAAAAAGATGAAGAGAAATTTAAATATTATAAATATACAGTTGAGGAATACTTATAAATATATATTATAAATAAAATATAAAAATAAATAAATTTATTACAAAGAAAAGTATTTAAAGTTTTATTGTATGTAAAAATAAAAATTCTTTTATAATAATAATTATAATTAAATATTCAATTTTTTATTTATTTTTCTAAATTTATGTGTGTGCTCTTATGAGATGATGCTCAACACTCTTGACATTCGATAATCAAGCAAATAATCTGCATCCATTAACGCTTCTTCAGCCTTTGTTGGACAAGCTCTTCAGGGCAGAGCAGGGCAAGGCAGACGACAAATAAAAGGCGACGCTGTGTATTTTAAGATTGGCAAATTTTTACACGACCCGCAGCGACGCGTCGTCTGGCAACTTTGGCAGCTGGCAGGCCACCAACTATATATATATACACACACACACATGTATATATATATATATCCATACACACTTCCGCTTCCGCTTTGAATTTGGGGGCATGCCAGGTAAATACCTAAACAGAGTCAAGAAACTAAGGGTGAAACGTGGCTGGTCGTAAGCATTATTGATTTTTGCTTAAAGTTGACTCGCTTGCGCTTTAACACACACACACACACACACACAGGCCATGTTGCATGCCACAAAGGACATGTTAAAGCGCGCACAGGACGAAGCTATCTAAAAATGTTGCGCCATAAATTGGCATTCAACAATTTCCTTTTGTTGTTGTAATTAAAAGCGCAACAGGAGCTAGAAAATTACGAACCGCTGCGAGGGAGGGTCGTGCTTTACTGCTGATACTATATGATTTGAAGCAGAAAATTAAATAAATTTGCATGTCAAATGCGCATTAAAAGCAGCGCAGCCTGCGTTATTTATTTTTTTTTTCTCGACCCAATCTTCTTCTTTGTTGCCCGTTGATTGCGACAACAGGCAAAAGGATTTGGCAGGGCGACAACAACAACAATGCACAAAATTTAAATACACATGCCAAATAGCAAGGAGTCTAAAAAAAAACATGCAATAGCAAAAAAAAAAAAAAAACAAAAATATATGTAAGGGACTCAAAGGCAAGAAAAAAGCGGAAATGGAAGAGAACCAATCTCTGAGGCTTTGGAGACAAAAAAAAAAAAAAAAAAACAGCAACAACAAACGCTGCGAAAATTAAATTAAAATGTTCAGTCTGCAAGGGTAGAGCAAAAAGTGGGGATAGCTGGAGCCTCTGCAATTTTGTTGCTAATGATTTTGGCTTGTTTGGAGACTTTGCAGTTGGCCATAGTCAAAAAATGAACACAACAAATGCAGCAGTCCTTGCTGTCCTTGCTGTTGTTGCTGGAAACAAATTCTAAAGAATTGCTCAGCCTGCAGGGAATCGTATTGCCATTCCAATGAGCCAAAAGCTGGGCTGGCGGGGCTCGAGGATTGCCATCGGATTTGCAATTGAAACAAAAACAATGCAATTTTACTTGAAGTAAATTAGTTGCTTTTCGCAGAGCTGGGAACGTGAGCCGGGGGGCGTGGCTAGCTGTTGGTAAATTTTTTGAAAAGTGCTGAGAAATTTGTCCAAAAGTGTTTCATTAATTGGCCAAGACAAATGACGTAGCAGCAGCAAAGGGTGAAGTTGCTGAAATGCTTGCATAGCACATTTTGTTGCTGTTTGTTTATATTTCTGTTGCGATTTTTGTTGTTGAATGTAGCAAATGCTTGAGGTTCTCATAGCTCAGGTTTGTTAAATAACAAAGAAAGCAAATTAGGGTTGGATTCCTTTATGTAACTTCATTAGGGCTAACCTAAGTTACTTTTATAAAAAGTTCTTAACTGTTATAAAAAATAACTTTTGTCTTATAAATAACTATAATATTGTAAAGAAAAGAATTTTTATTTTATTAATAAAGTAATTTAAATATGGAAAATAATTTTAAAAAATATATATAAAATATATATATATATATATAAAAAATATATATATATATATATATATATATATATATATATATATAAGATTAATAATATCAAAAAAAAGGTATAAAAAACAAATTTAATAGTATGCAAAAAATATAATAAAGCAAGATATAAGAACAATTTAATAATAAAATTGCATCAAAGTCAAAATTATTTAATGCATAATCGTAAAGCATATAATGAAATAGTAAAAAATATAATAAATAAAATTTTTAATATAAGAAATTTGATATAAAATGGGATATATATGTTTCAAAATAATGATATAGATATGTTTAATTAATGTATTAATATAATAAATAAATATAAATTAACTACAGTTAAACATACATACTTTTAATATAATAAAGAAAATTAAAAATATAACCAATAAATACATTTAGGAACATAAAAAAAAAAGAAAATAATTGAACAAAGTTCAATAAGTACAATGTAAAATATTTTGAGTAAATATAAAGAATTAAAAATTATATGTGTTATTAATTTAATCGTATTAAAATTATAATAAATAAAATTTAAAAAATATACATTTTACTAAAAATATATATTTAAATTATAGAATAATTTTTTTTTCAGATATTTTGAGGTAAAAGTACAAAAGTTACGATTAATCTGTGCCTTAGGTTACTTAAACATTTTTCTTAGAAAATGATGGTATATTTTGTCAAAGAAATAGCTCACAGCCTTTTTTGAGAAGTGGAGAGAGGAAGTGAGAAGAGGTTAACAAAGAAGACACTCTGTAAATTCCTGGCTTGCTACAACTATTCGTTCAGGCCTTTTGATAATTATAGCCTGGCTCTTGATTAGTAAATTTCATTGAATTCCGTAATACTCAGTTTACAAAACTGCCTCTCACAAATATTTGAAGGAACTCTTAAAGCTCAGTTACATATAAGTCCCACACACAGCAAATGACGTCAATCAGCTCTTTATGTCACTCATTTACGTGTTAGCTTTGTGTGTGCTATAAATTCTATTTAAAATGTTGCATAAGTTGTGCTAATCTTCACTCAATTGCTTTCAGCTTCAATTTCGAAGCGTTAATGCCACGTAATATTAACAGTTAATTTAAAATATTAATAGCTCATTGATAGGAAAATAAATAACACTTCAACTCAGTGCACAAGTGAATAAATGAATAAACAAAATTTCCAATACAGATCAGGCGCCAAATGGGGGAAAACGGTGGAAAATGTTAATGCGCGGCCTGTCAATCAAACGAATTCAATTGAAAATCGAGCTGCAGTTCAAAGGCAGCAGCAAAAAAAAAACCTATACAAATATATATACACACATCAATGTGTGTGTGTAAATATGCCAAATATTTTTAGCAGCAGCGCTTTGCGAACATTATAAATCAATAAAAAAAACGGCGTTTAAGGCAAATTTTCCAGTCATAAAAAAGAATCATATATGTTTACTAAAAAAAATTCATATATACATAAAAAAATCACTTTATGATATGCAACAAAATTTGCAAAAAAAATAAAAAAAAACTGAAAAAATGAATCAAAGTTTGTTGTCAATGGATTTCAGCAAATATTTATGAGCCAGAAAATTGGGTTTTCAGTGCAGCTTGGCTGAGGCACAGCTGAGGCAACTACTTGCCTTCAGAGTCGGCCAGTTGCCTCGACTGCTGTTGCTTTTTATTGCAGGACAATAAAAAGCCTATCAAGTGCCTGGTGAAACGCACTTATTGAGCCATTGCCATAGTCAGCTCAGCTCAGCTCAGCTGCGTGTGTGTGTGTGTGTGTGTGTGCATTGATAGACTCACGCGCACTGCACATACTCAGCCACGGAGCAATTTAATGTGCCATCAATTTTTGCCGCCCGCTCGACTGAAGACAGCAGACGTAGCTGTCATGCCTGCCATAACCCTCCGAGGAGTCATGCGGCCAGCCTCCCCCCCATGCGTTTGTCTGTGTCACCTAAAATGCCATCAGGAAAATTGGAAAAAATCTATACAAATAAACAGTGGCATACACATTGCTATAACTAGCTTTGTCAGTGTTGCAAAATGCTTGATAACAAATAGGCCAACGAGACGTTAACAACGCTTTAGGGCTGCAAATGCGACGTGCGCTCCATCAAGGACAAACAGCGAAGCGAGCTCGAATGACAGTTTGGCATCGAGGCTCAGGCAATCAGAAATTGCGTTTGTATCTGTGTGAAAATACACTCAGATAGGCAACAGCTCTGTAAATGACACTAAATGCCAGCGATAACGTTAGAGCTCGGCTGATGGAGGTAATATAGATTAGATCAAACTGATACGGGTGCAGGCATGTTGACAAGTTGATTTCGAATAAAAGATGGCGACT
Organism: Drosophila mettleri; assembly: GCA_035047625.1. Lineage (NCBI taxonomy): Eukaryota > Metazoa > Arthropoda > Insecta > Diptera > Drosophilidae > Drosophila > Drosophila mettleri. Next base: position 18,766,047 of record JAWNPI010000103.1, read on the forward strand.
GCCGTGCCTAGGTCACTGTTTGAAGCGAAGCAGTAAAGCATTAAGTGAAATCAATTTAAATTAAGAATAATTTATACAGTGCGGCAGCTAGTCCAATGGCCGCTTTAAGCTGCTTGTGAAAATAAAACAAAATCAAGTCTCTAAAAAATGTGGCCGCTTTTGTGCACGTAAAGGAAACCAAAACTCGCAAAATTTCACAATTCCAAGTCAACCAATTTGCGATAAAAATAAAACATATTGCTTTACATATATATACTTATATGTACAACACAAAAGAGAGGTAACACGTATTGCTTGTCCCTTTCCAACTCGTCTTGTGTATACACATATATTCTCAACTGTAAGACATGGCGTATGCGTGATGGTAGACAACTTTCACAGTTGCAGTTGCCGTTGTCACGTTTCGCATTTGCTACCTAAACATTTTCCTTCTTTTTTTATTTTTATGTCCGCCAGCCACAATTCGTCTTGTACTTTGGGGCTTCTGATGCTCTAACTGTGGGTGATTGGACTAAATTTAAGAATATGCGAAGGTATACACAAATTTTGATTGACTATAACTGAATGAATTTTTATATTTGTATATTTAGAATTTAGCCTCTATATGTAATGTAAATAAATACTAAATGCATTTAATATATATTTAAAATAAATATAAATTCCAAATTAATATCTTATGTATTAAGATATTCTAAATATAAATAAAAAATTAAATAAATAATATATAAATAAATTATATTAATATATATTTTAGTATAATTTATTTATATATTATTTATATATATATTTTAGTATAATTTATTTATATATTATTTATTTGTTTTTTTTTTTTTTATATATATATATTTATATTTAAAATATCTTAATATATTATTTAGATCAGTTTTGAGATACAGATACATAAATGTATTTAAATACATTATTTTAAAATGTAAATAAATTTATGTCGTGCAAAAAATTTAAAAATAAATGAAAGTAAGAAAAATATAAACAAATGGTGTAATCACAGCATCAGAAATATTTATGTAAATTTTTTAGAAAATATCTAAATGTATAAATAAATCTCAGTATATTCTTTAAATGTTATCTCTATAAAATAATGCATATTTTTATCTTACTTGGTTTTATGTGTGTATTTTTTTGACTTTCGACTGTATAAATGAATTTAAATTTATGTAACAATATCTCTATCTGTACAATATCTGTATCTATACAATTATTTACCTTTTGTTTACTCTCACTTATATCACAACTTGTATTTATATTTTTAGATATATATATCTATTAATATATCTATCAATTTATGATATACTTTGTGCATTTATATATATATATATATATATTTATACTCTAGCAGTAAATATCTCTCTATTTACGTGCATTTGTAAGTTCATATGTATCTAGATGCATATATACACTCTAATTTAGCTAATGTATTTCTATTTGAAATGTTAATAATAACTTTTATTATATTGTAAGCCGAATAAGTAAACGTGTTCGTATATTTGTATTTGTATCTGTGGCTGTTTGTATATGTATCTTTAGACGTATGTGTATCTTTTGGTGTTTAAGCATGTATTCAAATTTTCGCGAAACCTTATATTGATTTTAGATTGTAATTTTGTATATAATAATGTAGATATATCTAGTACATTTATATCTATACTATATCTATGCTTTATTAGTGTATGTATCTGTATCTGCACATATATATTTTATTATTTGTATAGATATTTCAATAAAAAAGTCCCGATATTTTACAAATTTTGTGGCAATTGCAATTTATATTTTCAAATCATGAGCAACAAATTTCAAGCAAAATTTGTTTATGTCGCCCCAAAAATATTGGTATCTCTCTAATTCTTTGTTTATATAATCATAAAAAAAAAACATTTGAAATACATGCAGCCTTGAGTAAAATTTGATCAAAAGAAGAGCAAACATTTTTAGCATTCTTCCCAGCTCCCGTTATATTTTTACTATTTTGTGGAGGGAGTGGAATGAGAAGCAAAACTTTTGGCATGTGCAAAATATTTTCTTCTGCGAATTGATGGCCCAGAAGTTTGGCCAGGCCTTAGCGACTGCAAAGAACGTCTCTATCTTTGTCAGTCAGGGGGCGTTGCATTAAAATGTATACCTAATTCGATGCAGCGAGTAAATACAGAGTTACTAGCTGCACCTGCAGTCAGTCGCAGGCAGCTGGGATTACATTTCATTTATCGATTTACTTGAATGCATTTGCTAAGTTGTTGGACATAAAGTTTCCTGTGCAGGTAAGTTTTTAGTTGAATCCTTTTCGCATTTGCATGCGAAACTACTCAAATCGTATCTATTTTCGCATTGGCATGCCAATTGATTCACAAATCGGATAATTCAATAAGCTTACAGTTGTTACGCCCATTCTCGATATTGTTGTGCAAATACTTTGCTAACTTGTGTTCAGGAAATGATGCGCAAAGGCTACTCCCCTTTCTCCCACCCTATCTCTCTTTCCCTCTCTCTCTCTCTCTCTCTCTCACTCACTCTTTGTACAAATGTAAATTCAGTTAGATGCAGAGACACGAACAGCAATAGCCAGAGCTATTGATGCTGCATTTCAAATGCACTTTACTGTAGTTGAGCTTCTTATGTTGTCCTTTTGGCTTCACTTGCTCCACTTCCCATCTGTCCTCACTTTAAATTGTAAAATTTATTTCGTATTTTTTCCTATGCTCATAAATTATTCGGGCTTTAAATTTACCTTTTAACAATATGCCATTGGAAAGTATCCGGTTATAAATTATGTATTCACATGGAGTTATTGCGCCGTCGGAGCCTGATACTAACTTATTAGTTCAGCCAGCTAGCTTTTTATATAATCACTCAAAAGTATTAAAGATGATAAATGACACACACTCTCTCCCCCACACACACGCGCACGCACACACATACAGAGTGGACACAGCAACTGGATCTGTTTTTGGGCCCAAGCTCATAAATTTTGTTTGCTAGCTGCGGCATCCAAGTGAGACTATCGCCTAATATTTTCACAATTTTCTGCCCGACACTACAATAAAACATAATATAGAACGTATAAGCTGCACAGCTGAGATAAATATAAATAAATGTCTTACCACTTAAGCTGGCTTTAATGGAAAATGAATTTAAACATGCTTTTATTTTCATATAATTGTGATATATATTACAAAAATATATATTTTTTAATTAGTTATTTATAAAACATCATTTTATCTATATGAGCTTAAGTAAAAAAAACCGGTTTCCATAATAAATAAAAAAATTAACATTTTTTACAACGATTATTTTTGTTAATACGTATTTAAAGTAATATACATAAAAATATTTTTGCCATGACAATATAATACAATATTTATTTAATATTTTGATGTATATATTCATTTATATTTTTTTCTAGACATTAAATATATATATTTATATAAATAAAATGAGCTGATTTAAAAATGGAACTTGGATATTTTTTGAAGTATTTTATTAATGACATTACAAAATTTACAAAATAATTATTATTTTGTATTTAATTATTTACATTCATATTAAAAAATATTATACAAAAGTAAACATATTTATTATTATTTATAATTTGTTTTATTATATTAATCGTAAACTTTAATATTATATGAAAAATACCACAAAATTATAATGAATATAACACTGGAAAAATTAAAAAAATTAAGGTTTAAAAACCTTTTCTTGCTTTATATAATCTTAACTGATTCATCAAAAAATAAAAACATTATACCCTGTTTTCCCATTTTAAATGGAATCAGGCTATAAAAATTAAGATTCTTTGCTCCTAAATTTACAGTTATAAGACTAAAGTTAGAAAACTATAGTTTTGGATGCATACATTTTTAAACAATCTACTACTTACAGGAATACTTTATTCTAAATTAAATTTTAAAATGAAAGATATTAAAAAAACTAATATTAATTAATATCATATTTAAAAATATTTTTAAATATAAAACCTTACTTGGATGAATTCTAAGTTACTAATGGAAACAAGCAACAGTTTGGAAGAAGTTGTGTTTTTATATCTGAACGGTGAGATCTGGACACAAAACCTCAAAGTTTAATGGGGAAACGGCTCCTGGACTCAAAGCGAAAGCTAGCCCTAGAAAAAGGGCTATACATATATATATCTATCTGATATAGACTTATGCCGATGTACATTTTTCTGCAAAATCATTTCAGTTTCTGGCCCTTGATTAATATTGCAGTTAGCACTTGTATGCACCGAAACGCCTTTCTGAGATATTAGTAATAATTTAGAGAAAATGTTTTCTATTTATTATAATCGAAAAACAGCTGCTATTTAACGAAATATCAAATCCACCCAAGGGAAAAGAAAACCAATTCACAACCCTTTTTTCATTATTTTAAGGAAAGCAATTTATGGCATAAGGCAGCCATCGAAAGGATACCAAATCGAGTAGCAGCAGTAACAGCAGCAGCAGCAGCAGTGGAGCCCAACGAGTGGCAGTCGCCATATGCTACAAATTGACCACAGCATCATAAATTTGGGGATTTAACATGGGAATGGGCGTCGAACTGAATGAGGGACGGCAGACACCAGAGGTCGCTATTGCATAGACCCAAGAAAAGCTAAGGAGAAAAAAAAAGCTGTGATGTCTGGCCTGGCACTTGAGCTGCAGGTTGGAATCCGTGCATAAAACATGAATTAAAGTAATGAAAATTTATTGACTACAACTCGACTGGGTCATAAATGTTGCAAACCGCATTATGAATGCAAGAAATGCGATCTCCCGCATGTTGACAATTACGCGTCGGAAAATATCTTTTTAATCTATAGCGCGGCCAATGAAAATAATGCTCAACATTGTTTTTCGCACGCAGACAACTGAAGAAAGCCCCAAAAAAAAATTAAGTTTCGGGGCCAGCAATTTTTCATGCTCGCCGCCATGGAAAATCGTTTTCCAATCACGTAAACACAGCTGGAATTTTATTGCAGCGTGTTTTTATTAAAGAAAAAAAAAAATAAAACAAAATAAAATAAAATGAATGCAAAATGCAAGCGCAGAAGCTGAGCAAAATCGCTGAACGCATTTTCGCAGAGCTTTCGCATTGTAATAATAAAAGTTTTTCCACCAAACGCCGCCCACAGTCCAAAAATAACCGAAAAACAACGACAAGAAAATGAAAATGAAAATACACCCAAAAGGCAGCCGCAAGAGCAACCAAAATCTGTATTGCCCGCCGTCCAATATGCCACAGAGCGCTGCTGCACGACTGGCTATATAGATATATATATGTAAGCCCCCAATATATATATATATATATATGTATGTTTATATATATTCACCACATAAATCAACCCAAGCGCACACACTTATTTGGCGCACTATGCTTGCTATGAAGTTGCGACTTCTTTCCAAGTATTTTGTTGTTCTCTTAATTAGCGGGTATATGCGCTTGATCTGACAATTTGCCAGTTAGGACTACATGCAACTTGTTGAGCTATTAAAACCTTTTGTTTGCCAGAAATAAATAATAGGCAGCTCACTTGACATAATTGATGGTGCTTGAGGCGAGAAAAGTTTAATTTAACAGCACATATTTAATTTAATATAATTATAAAAAAAAACTTAAAAATAATATATAAATTACGAGCAGTAATAAATGCGCCCATTTTCACTTCATTCATTCATAAGAGTATTTAAATGTCATTGTGCGAAAATAAATATTTGCTCGCATGGGCGTGGGAGCTGTTGCTGTTGCTGTTGCATTCTGTGTGCATCCTTCGCGTTGCAGCGAATTTTTCTGCTCATTTTTTCAGTTTGTCGCTGTTTTTGTTTCGTTTCTTTTTCTTTTCTTTTATTTTTTATTTATCGTGTTGCATTTATTTATCATATTCTTGCTGCTTTTGTTTTACGCTGGCTGGCGATGGGCAACGGGGCGTATGATGAATGTAGTGCGCATTAGAGAAAACGTTTGGCCGGGGCTGTGTGGAGCGACGCGGGGCAGAGCCACCAAAGAATTTATTTGTTTTGTACTTATGGTGTCATAAAATTGTTTTAAGGCCAACTTAAATAAAAACGCTCAGTGAGACAGAGACAAAAAGAACGAGAGAGCAAGAGAGAGAGAGAAAAGAAAGGCAGACAGGCGTCAGGAGTGGACAGCGAAATGGAAGCAAGTGGCGCAAAAATGGCGCAAAATCAAATGAAGATAAGATGCGCACAAAAGTGGAAAAGCTCTAAAATGCATTGCATGTCATTTTTGTGCATTTCCCGCCAAGGGAAAACGTTTTGCATTATTTGCTAAATGTAACAGATCAAGCAGCAGATATTTTGTTGAGCGAATTCTGCGTACAATGGGTGTGGCTGCAGGCGAAGGAAGATAAAACTAAATTATAATTTTTATATTATATTTCAAATGAAAAAATATAAATATATAAACAAGTGTTTCAAGTGATCTAAAGTTTATTTAAGCTTTTGATTTTCTTAGAAAATACACTTGAGGAAGAATGAGATACTCTAACTACACATTTATAAAAATTTATACATAAAAAAATATTTCCATTTGATTGTATGTCCTATAAACCTATAAATATATTTACACATATTTACATGAATTTATGTAAATATACATTTACTAATGACTGTATAATAAACGATAATATTGGTGCTTTTTTTGGGTTTTTTTAGGTCCCTATAATTTTTGGAAAGAGAGTTAAAAATATATACATAACAAAATATATATATTTATAGCTAAAGCTTTTATATTACTAAAATTATTATTATAGTTATTATTGGTTTTTCATTTTTATTTAAATAATTTGTTTGTAAATAAAATATTAATTCTGCAGCTTATATTCAGCATAAAAAATTCTCTCTACATTGCCACATAACCAAATACTTATGATACAAATGACAATTATATATGCTACACGCAAGTCTGCTTGCATATGTAATTATAAAATATAATTTTAGAATTTATTACAGCGAAATTGTTTGTATGCTTTATTAAATGAAATATTTTGTTAATGCCTTAAGTATTGTAATTTGACAAATAATATAATATATTGTCCTATAACTATTGAAAAGTGATTTGTATAACTAAATTAAATTCTAAATTAGTCTATATTAAGCGATTATCACAAAAGGGCAGCAAGTGGATTTGGAGCTGTAAGAGCGACAGTTGCGCTTTCTCTATGATCGGTCTACCCGCTGCATTATCTGCCATTAATTTGATTAATTAAGTAGTACAAAATTGAATCTAAGGAAACTAAATGCTTTAAATCTGTACCCAGTTTGGACTGCACGTTCCATATCCATTGTGATCCATATCCCATAAGCGACTTATTTACTGTCATAGGAAATGATATCTGCTCATTACATAGCTTTTTGAGGGGTTTAATGTTAAATTTACATTTACCTATGGGAATTCTTGGTCTGTACTGTAAAGTGTAAACTGTCTCCATTATACTTGCAATTATTTTAAGTATAGCAATTCTTAAGTTTCACTGCTTATGTCCTTTTTCGCAAACGTTTCAAGCCGCTGCTGCTAAAAATTCTCGCTGTAAGCATGTGCAGTTCCCATGGCATAAATTTATAAGAAGCTTGTCATAAATTTTAGCTTGAAACGGCGCTTCTGTCAAGTGCTGCGTTGTTTCTCTTTTGGCTCTGTTATATTTTCTTATTTCTGTATGCATTTCGCAATTGTCCCTGACGCTGGGCGGCATACACTGACGGGGCGTGGCATGGCATTATATTTAAGCTGCATAATGAAATGTTTGCAAATGTTTTGCAATGCAAATGCGAAATGCGTTTCAGGTGCAGCAGCCATGGAGCTGAAGCTGCCAACGGCAGCATGCAACGTGCCTGAGGCGCCGCAACTGCGAGTAAATTATCTAATTAAAGCCAAGAGAGCGCCAAATGCCAGTTGGGGCTTACAAGCTTTAAGCTTTGTATATGCAAATAATCCTCAAGATAGCGTGCAAAAAAGCAGAAAAAGTGAAATTAATAAAAAATAAAAATGATATAGAACTAAGTGGAATACAGGCAACAACTTTCAATTAGAGGGAAATACCTCTAAGCTACTTTAAGTGTCTGTCAATGTCATCTTCTTGTGAAGCTTACAGATTTTCCGACTTTTTTGCTTTGTGCCGCTTGCATAGTTATAAAAGCTTAAAACAAATACTGAAAAGCTAAGCAGAACAGCATTAATAGGGAATATTAATAAAAGTCGACTGTTTGAATACACTTTTTAGAATAGAATCTTAAAATGTTTAAGGATTACCACTTAGTTTTTAGTTGCATGCGCCCGAGCACAATAAAATATTATAATTTATTATATACACATATTATTATTTTTTTTAATTAAATAAATAAGTAAAATTAATAAAAGTGAATATAATAAATAAATCAATGAATAAATTTACATAAATGTCATAAATAAATACAATAATAAATTTAAATAAATAAATAAAATGTTCTGTTAAATAAATAAATACAATTTAAGTTTAAGTAAATGTCATAAATAAATAAATGAATAAATTTCAATAAGTAAATAAAATAAGTCTAATTGTTTTAACCAACAAATTAATGGGTAATTTATCGGTGAATAGAGTTATCAGAAAACTATCAAATTATTCTATTTAGTAAAAGCCTCTCAATTATTTATATAATGGTGATGAAAACAAAGTATGTATCTTAAAGAAATTAAGTATGCATAATTATATTTATAATGCAATTTTATTTATAATTTAATGGATTCAGAAATGAATATATTTAAAAGTTTCATATTCATATTAGTATATTTCTGCATTCATATTTTATAATTACTTATAATTTCATGCATTCATAATTATCATAAACTCATTCAAATTTATATATATATATAATTTTGAATTTTAATACATTTATACATTTATTTATCATAAAATACTCAAGCATTGCACACATTCATCTTTTCATACCGTTAAAAATTCATACACAAAAACATCCATATTTTATACTTTAAAAAGCTCTAAAATTCATATTTTCATACATTCATATTTTCATAAATTTATATATTCATGCATTCGCGGATTCATATATTCATATGCATTCATATTATCATACACTCATTCATTTCCCACACTCGTACCTTAATACATTCAGTCTTTTACTTATTCCCAATTTATTATAAGGAAACAAACTGTATATAAATATTTACGCAAATAATTTAGATATAAGAAACTCGAGTTACCTTCCGCTTTCAGTATCAGTACATTAACATAAATAAAGCTCTATGAGCACTCAGAGTTTTCGCTGCGTTAAACAGTTTGCGAAATGTGAAATGAAAAGCGGCTTCCAGGCATTTGATAACAATTTTTTAATGCGCGTGCAACAACTGAATTCCCTGCCGCATTTGGTTGCTGGCTGGCTGTCTGACCCTTTGCTGCTATCTGACCCTCATGCAACTGCCCTTCCTCCTCGCCCTGCCTCTCGCTCTATCGCGCGCATTGTTTTGCTTGTCTGCCATGTAGCTTCATAATTAAGTAATCCCCATGGTCGGCAACGCAGTACACCTTAAGCTGAGATTGGCGAGACCGAGAGTGGGCCAACTGGTTTTTGCGGCTACCATAACGGAGCATCGTGATGGCCAGGCCTGAATGGGTGGCTACCAAAAAAAAAAGGCGCACAATTCTCGCCCAAGTGTCAAGAGGCGCAGGGGCAGGGGCAACGGAGACGACAGTAGCCGAGACTGCACTGCAGGCATCCCAATGCCGGGACCACAAGGAACAACTCAAGCTCGTCTTAGTTATGGCCATGTGTGAAGGCAATGAGCATATCTTATTACCACTGCAGAGATTACCAGACAGCGAGACAGGCCGAGCGACAGGCGGGGAGGGAGCAAACGGAGTTAGGCAACCAGCTTTAACGGCCTTTTGCTTTGACTATGACACATGTTATGAAATTTGAATAGATCACCAAGGCTTGAGAGAGAGAGAGAGAGAGAGTAGCTCGGTGAAAGAGATGCAAAGAGAGTTAACATGATGCAGCAAACCTGTAGTTGGTAATGTTTGTTTTTCGTAAATTAAGTTGAGACTCGTGAGTCTTGTTTCGAGTTGTTTAAGAACATCTGGACGATGAGTTTACATGAATCGAGTCAGTTTAATGAAGTTGTTCAGCTAAGAATTCGCCTAGAGAGTTATGGCAATCATAAAAAGAAACTAAAAGAAAATATAAATAGTGAGCAGCTCAGCTATGCAAGCGATATGGAAATGTTGAGCAAGTTAAGTGCTTTAGGAGAGTAATGAAAGAGGCTCAGTTTGAGTCATGGATATGAGCTAGCATTTATTGATATTGGATATATGCTAGAGTCAGCTCAAATATTATAGCAGACATGAAAATCATATGTGTGATTAGTTTCATTGATATTCAATATATGTTGGAATGCATAAGGTAATTGAATCAGGCTTGAAGTAAGATGAGACTTTATAGCACACATGAAAATCATATAGAATTACAAAATATATTAATTTTTGATTAGTTTCAAAAATATTCAATATATTCTGAAATGCATAAGGAAACTGAATATACAGCTGAATTAGTTAATATTTCCATTTATGATTAGTTTTATTGATATTCGATATAAGCTGCAATGCTTAAGATAACTGAATAATTAATATATTTAGAAATAAGAAATAAGACATGAAAATCATATAGAATTACTAAATTTATTAATTTTTGATTAGTTTCAAAGATAAGGTAACTGAATAAGGAGCTGAAATAAGTCATGATTTTATATAAGACATGAAAATCATATAGAATTACTAAATATTTTATGATTAATTTTATTAATATTTTTTTATTATTATAATAATATATTAATATTCAATACAGTAGTTGGAATGCAAGACTTTAAGCAGATATGAAAATCATTTGGAATTAGTTAATATATCCATTTATGATTTTGATATAGGCTTACTAAATATATTAACTTATGATTAGTTTTATTGATATTCGATATGAGCTGGATGCATAGAACAACTGACTCAAGCTTGAAGTAAGGTGAGACCTTATAGCAGATATGAAAATTATTTGAAATCAGTTCATATATTCATTTATGATTAGTTTCAAAGATTTTTAATATATACTGGAATGCGTAAGGTAATCGAATCAGGTTAAGACTTTATAGCACACATGAAAATCATATGGAATTAGTTAATAAATTCATTTATGATTAGTTTAATAAGCTGCAGCTGGAGTGCATAAGGTAACTGAATCAGTTTACCTGAAGTTAGTTATAATTTCATAGCACACATGAAAATCATATGCAATTAGTTAATATTTCCATTTATGATTAGTTTCATTAAATTTCAGGGCTCACTTAGCTATGGTCTCAAGCCCTACAGTCTATTGCCAATTTAAATATATGTTTGGCACACTAAGAATACATATTTGTGTGGCCATGTAATTTACGCATCGATGGCCAACAATAATCTCGAAGCGAAGTACTTGGTTTAGCAATTTAAAATCAATTTGCACAACAATGTCGCATGGGAGCGAGCAGCAAGCAGCAATTATGGCTAACATGTTGCATGAAAGTGTGGCAAGTGCTTAAAGGCAACATGTTAATGCAAGGGTATATTATGTGGCAATTATAAATGTATTAATCAAACTGAGAGATTGAAGAGATAATTAACGGGCTGATAATGCGCCCAGCTAGTGGCGTTTGTCCGATATCTCAGTTATGGCAGAAGAAGCTTAACTCTCGACGTCATTGGGGATCCTCGAAATCTGGAAGCTGCAGCTGTGGCAGACTCGTTTTGGGTGGCACAATTGACGCTGCGTCGGGAAGCCAAGAACGGAAATCGCTCTGGCAACTTGATCATTATGCATGCCACCAAGAAGTTGACCAAAGAAGTTGTTGTTGTTGTTGTTGTGTTGTCAGTTGTCTGTTGTCTCTTGTTGCTTGCCTGATTGCGTAATCACTGACTCGCTGAACATAAAATGTGTAGACAGGCGCAGTTGAAGTGGCCGGCAGCAGCAACAGCCCAGTGGCTTCTACCGTTTTAATTGCCACAAATTAAAGTATCATTAAAATATGTAGAAAAGTCTCGCGCCAGCAGCAGTATCAATTTCATGGGACAGCATTGCACAAACACAGCTTTCTGCACATATATTGCATATTACACATTCTCCGACAGCTCAGTAAGCAGCAGCAATGGAAAAGAGCAGAAAAAAATGGTAAATTGATTAAAAGCCATTAACATGTTCTTTATCACTCAGCACACTGAGCTGCCAAAGGGGCGCACCGAGGCCAGGACAGTAGCTGCAGAGAAAGAGAGAAAGGAAGAGAGAGAGTGTCTGCGAGTGGCTCTTCCAGTTCGCTGGGAAATTGTGTAAACTCTGGAAAAGCCTGTGGGCTGGTCTACGCTGACGACTTTTGCAACAAGCTGTGGTCGCCGGCCAGCCTTTGGGCCATAATATTAGAGGGGCTGTGCAGTTGGGTGCTCAAATTTTACGAGTGCCTCCGCTGATAGATGGTTCCAATCAGCTGCCGCGGAAATGTTTGCCCAAACTAACTATCAGTCACAACTACACGAAGCGAATCTATTTAATTAAAATGCAAATCTATATGTTTTATAGAATTGCTTCATCAGACATGATGTGTAGAGATAATTCGCTACATGTTTTTTAAATAAACTTTACTAATATCTGATATCAGCAGCAAATTCACAGCAATTTTCAATTATTTTAACAACTAAACTTTTCACGTTTTCGCTCAAACTTTTCACATTTAAATACGCACGTGGCGGAGCTTAAATGTTGAATGCTGAAAAATAAACTCGTTTCGTATTTCAGTTGGTTTATTTTTTTGTTTTGGAATGCCCTTAGTGAAAACCGCAAATACCTTCAGAACTTTCTCGCTTTGCAAATTCATCAATTTTATTGTTTACCGCAAAAGCTGCTCCAATAAAAGAAGCAAAAGGAAAAACTATTCCGAATTGCAATTTCCATTTGAAACCGCAACTAATTTCAACTTTATTATTTGATTTCGAGAGATGACCAATGGCCAAAAGTCAGAGGCGATAAATCACTCATACGCCAAGTGGGCCATAGCTAGAAACAAAACATCCGAACAGCCAAGTTAAAGTGACTGTGTGTGCGTGGGTGGGTGAGCGTTGGCAACGCCCTAAGCTGTCAGAGTATGTTTCATGGTTCGTCGCTCTTTCTTGGCTGAAGGACTGAAGGACTTTTCGTATTCCATTTTTTTCTCTCTCTTCCCTTTTGGCCAATTTCGCGCTTATTTACGCAGTTGACATGAGCAACACGTGCACTCACAAATCTGGCCAAGCAGCATTAACCCCTTGTTCGCCCTTGGCTGGGCAAGAGACAATTTAACACCTGAGCGGCGGTGGCACACTCTGATATGTGCTACTCGTAATTTATTGACATATTTTGGCCACTTTGATTTCCCTACCATTGCGCATGGATCTATTTTACGCTTAAGTGAGCCGCCATCTGTTCCCTGGGCAGACAAGACACCAGCGCCATATGTGTAGGTTTTTTGTTTTTTTTTTTTTGCTCTTTTTTGCATTTTCCACTTGCTGTTGCTATTTTTACTGTGGGCTGAAACAAAAGCCGAACACTTTTCGCGCCCTGTTAGCCAAACGGACCGCTTTAGCTGTTGGCCTTAACACTTGACTGGGCTTAAACGCTCCTGCAGAGCGCAGACCTTGTTGCTTGTCGCTGTCGCTTGCATTACACTCACTTATGGCCAATTATAGTTAATGTCTCAATTAGCGGCAGTTATGAAAATTATTGACTGCCTCTGCTTGCAGCTAAGGTTGTACTGAGATTTTTTTTACTTCTCTTTCCCTATCTCTCAATCTCTCTAAGCCATTTCTATAGTTTTTGTTCAACTATTTTCACTCGCTGCGGCTAATGGCCTCCAGCTTGCAGCGTGTTGTTGGCGCAGCTTTTTAAGTGTCCGCCGCTCGGTCAGTGGCTACTCCATCGAGTTGAATGACTGCACAAGATAAGATAAGCTTTCGCTGCGACAGGAAACTGCCGCAAGAACTCGCGATCGCATTAATAACTGAGGCTTGTAGGCTTCGATTTGCTTGATTTCTAATGCGAAAGCTTTAATCAAATATTTATCTAAATATCTAAATATCTCAAATCAAGTTAAAGATTTGAGTTTGCTCTAGCAGAATTGATGTTAATTAATAATTCCTAAATATGCTCAAACTTTTGTTTCCTTTTTTATTGCAAATTAAATTTTGCTAATTTCTAGATATATCTCCAAATTTCTACAATTCTCAAAATTTCTAAATATTATTCTTAATATTCTAAATAAATACTATTTAGTAAAATTATTAATGAAATCTTCTTAAATTAAAAGTACTTATGTCTAAAATCTTTTTTTAATTTTGGAATCTTCCTTTTAAAAAGATAGTATGATAGCATATCGATCTATTATTTAATTTGTATCTCTCTCTTTTCCACTCTCTCTCTCTCTTTCTCTCTCTCACACTTTTCCAAGGTAAGCCTCTATCTCATTCTTTCTATATTTTAAACATATATATTTGTCACTGCTTTGTCAGCCTCACTCCTCTTTATATTTATCTCTTTCTTTAGAGAGCAGTTACTGATTGTTTTTTCTATTCGCCAATGCCCCTATCTCTCTCTCTCTCTCTCACTTTTTCTTTATCTCTTCTCTCTTTGTTTCTCTCCTTCTCTCTCTGTTTGTGTGGTCGGCCTCTCCGTTTTTTTTTTACTCAAAATCAGCCTTTTCTAAGTCCTCCCTATCTGTCTCCACATGTTCCACTCTCTCTCTCTCTGTTAGTCTCACACTATCTCTATCTCAATCTTTTTCTTTCTCTATATATATATTTCCCTTCCAGTTTTAGTCGTTTCATATCTCTCCCTTCCTCTCTAGCTATCCCCCATATCATATTATTCTCTTAAATTAAGTTTCAAGAACCTTCCCTGATAACGTCACGCACTTTCCTTCACACTCTCTTTTTCTGCCTTTAAAGTCCCTTTAAAGTATCAGCGAGTGTGACAGCTCATTAGGCTGAAAAGAGACTTCAATGTTGCACATAAATTAGTCGACGGCAACAATTTCATTTTGCTATTGAAATTGACGTCCAGGCTCCGATGGGGCGGAGGGGCGAGAGTGTGGGTCAATTCTGGCGTCGGCGGCACCAACTGGGCCATAAATCAAAAGCAGCCAGCGCACGGTGTTTAATACACTTGACGCCAGATTTCCGCGACAATTTGCGCATGAATTAAACATAAAAGCAAGTTGGCAGGGCAACGCACGCCCAGCCCGACGTCCACCTACCACTTGCTGTGTATTCTATATGCGACAGCCGAAATCCAGAGAGCACAGGCTGGGCCATTGGCGGAACTGCTTGGTGCTTGCTGCAGCTGCTCCGTGAGTGGGCAAATAAAATCAAAGTAGGTAACACGCGCAAATAAAACACTTGACACATTAAAACGGCAACAAGAACTCACATGAGAAACACGCGACAGACAGAGACAGTGTGACAGTGGCGGGGAGGGAAGGGAGGGAAGCGAGTCGGGGCAATGCCATGAGCAATGCGGCTACAAATTTCCATTTTGTCGTTTGGGGGCCTGCCTCATGCAAATAACTGACACTCACTGAGGCAGCTGGCAAGGATGGGGGCAAACAGACCAGGATATGAGCTCCCATATATCTAAAGTGTGTGCATGTGTGTGTGAGATGGTGTGTGTGAGTGTCGCTTTACATGCGCATACATACAAATTTAACGAGTCGCATTTATGATACCACAGACAAGTATAATAATTTCAATTAACGACACCCGCGGGTGTGTTTGCACAGCCAGGTGAGGACGAGGCGCCTGCGCTGCGAGGGGCAGCCGGAGAAACAGAGTAAAGAGGCTGTTTCAGGGGGCCCCGAGCGAGAGATGACTGTGTGCATACAGTTGAATGAATAACGAAATAATATGCTATTTTCTAGGCAAATTGTGACAACAAATTATGTGAGCCACCAAATCGGAGCGCAATTTTAAAACATTGCAAAAATCAAAGCTTTAAATTGAAATAAAGTGAAGAAAAATAAAATTAATTGAAAAATATTTTTTTTTTAAATTACTTTAGGAAGCAAGGAAATAATATTATACACTTATTAAATAAAATAAAATATAAAAAAAAAAAATATATATATATAATTTATTAGTTTAAATATCAACTATATTAAATATTTGTTTTAAATAATTTGTATATTTTAGTTGTTTATATTTCTGGTGTCAATATAAAAATAAGTTAATTTATTATTTAGGATTATTAAATAAATTTTTTTAAATATTTAATATATTCACATATATTAATTTTCTTGTGTAAGAAATTAATATTTTATTTTTCAGCTCCTTTTATGCACTGTCCATATTTTAAATTACTTATTATTTTTTTTTAACTTAATAGTTATGTTCAACTTGTTAAGCTGTCAATTAGGTAGTAGAAAGCCTGTTTAAATAAAATGTAAATTATTTTTTGAAAAAAAAAAAAAAAAAAAAAACTTAATTTGTTATTATATAGCTAGTTTGAAAAGATAACATTAACGAAATAATGTAACTAAATGTATATATCAACATATATAATTTTTTATATGCATTAAAAACACTATTTATCATTCAAAATATATAATTATTTAATATTTTATATAAATAAAAACAAAATTTATCAACCACTATAAATTTAGTTATATAATAATTAATCCAGTAGAAAATATATTAAAGCCTACTTTTAGGAGCTCACTACAATGATTTCTATATAGAATTTTAATGCCATAATTCTAGTGAAATTACAATAACTTTAGAAATAGTAGATTTTAATAAATTAAATATGCATAAGCCAAATTGATGCGCTGAAAATAAATAAACATTAAAAAATATTTTTACAAATTTTATATATATATATTATATCAATATATATTATGTGTTCTTATTAGCAAATTAATTGATTAATTTGTTGAATGTTGACTGGCTGATTTCTTGCTGCTTCTCTTTTTCTTTCCCTCTCACGCTCTCTAGCATTGCTTATAAAAATCTAAGTCACAAAAACTTTATCGAAATCACTGTGATTTTATCATGATCAACGTATTCCGCATCACTATTCAGAGTGCTCCCCAAACACAAGCAGAAGTCAGGTGTGGACATAAAAAGGAGCTGCTGTTGCTTTTTCTGCGGCACACACATACATAAGCACAAGCACACACACACACGCAATGCTGTTGAATTCATGAGGATGAGGATATGTATGAGGTAGCGCATTGGTATGTTAGTAGGTCGCAGCTGTTGTTGAGACCGTGAGTGTGTGTGTGTGTGTGTACGCGCATTATTATGCTTCTAATTAACTAAACGCATATATTTTCTTAGCCACATCTTTGGCGAAGTTTTACAGCCGCGGCAACTCATCAGCATAAAAGTTTTTAATGAGCCATTTGCTGCCTTTGTCGCTGACTTCATCTCATTCCGGCACACACACACACACACACACACACATATAGATATATATAAATATATATATATACACATCCTGTGTTTCTTTTTATCCGCCTCTTGGCATCACATTTCGAATGTGTAACGAATTTGTTATGACAAGCTTGGTTGACACGTTTTAATTAAATTTAATTAGTGAGTTTCGCTAAGGAAGCGGCAACAACAAATTGGCTAACATGTCAGGTGGATTAGGTGGGCAGCGTGTGACAGTCAACTGACAATTGACAGCATAAAGATGAGGTGTCTACTAATTGGAATACTGAAGCTGTAAGGCTCATCTTGGCCTTTTGGCAACAACATAAAATCTTAATTAAATTGCATTCAAATTGCGTGGCGTTAGCACAGAATCAAGTCTATTCAGTAGCATCAGCAATATGATAATGATGTGACAGCCTTAGATATTATTAGTGCCCTGCTTAAAGAGGGTTACTATGGATGAAGAGCAGATGCACATTAAATAAATTTTAGCTAAATAAATTGAGTGCAACGGCGTGAATTAAGTGCCTAAGGCAAGAGTTAAATTTAATAATATTTAATAACACCATTTGCTGAGACACGGCAGAGGCCATCGAGTTGAGCTTAAGCTGGGTTCTGTTAAATTTAATTTAATAATAAACGCAAGTGAATAAAAGGGTAAAGCCAATTTTACTATATATAATTGTTATTATTCAAAAATTATTAAAGTTAATTTTTTGAGTTGAATTAAAATTGCATTTAAAATGTATTAATTTAATGGGGTTATTTATTAGTTAAGCTTAAGTTAATTTATTGAGTACTGTTAAAATGAATTTAAAATTAATAAATTAAATTTTATTGAAATATATATCACCTTGAACACCTTTCTTTGCAATTATTATTATTTCACAGTTTTTTTTCCTTTCTCGAAATATTACTAATAATCATTTTCTGGAATTAATTTCAAGGTCTTCTTTGTTCTCTCAATCAGCATATTGCGAATATCCAGAATTCACTTGAAGCTTTATTAGTAAAATTCTAGTTAAATTGGCTTTTAATGAAGCTGATTTTGCAAAAAATGTTGCGCTTGAAGCTTAAGAAATGCTTCAGAATGTTATTGATATACCAAAGTAATTAGCCAATGTAATTTACCAATATATTTAGCTACAACTTTTATAATTGCTAGACGGCGACGGCCCTTCAATTTAAATGAATATTTAGAGTAGAATTTTCCTTTCCAACTGAGATGAACTTTTATGAAGCTATTAAATATGGGAAAAAATACATCTTTGCCCATTTTAAAACTGTGTCGGGTAGTAGTTAGTAAGGGACTAGTAGACCAAGCATGGCTAAACTGAGAATATGGTAATAAATATGCAACAAAGGAAGTGCTGAAGCTTTGTTAACTAGGTGCACAGAGCATGTATAGGGACTGAAAACATATGATGTGTCGTATATGTCACATGTGTATCATAATCGCGTCTGAGCCCAGTCAGAGTGCACACATTCAAATTCTGTTAGTCAATTCATCAATCAGACTCAGTATGCATTCACAGAGCTGAAATAGATGAACGATACTCTGGGCTATAAATCAGTATCATTAGGCGAACTTTCGATTGCTATTGTCGTGCTTGTAATTCATGCAATGGCTGTCATTATTAGGTTTGCGACTTATGCGCCGGGTCTAATCAATTTAAGAATTATTTATGCAAATTGGTGGAGTGAAAGCAATCTGGACGGCTCATCGATTACCCAGATGCGAGAGCATAAACAGTGGCGAGCACTTGATAAAGAACATATAAAGCAAGTGCCAGGCAACACAACAATTAGATGTTTCCTGCTCGGCCGGCAAGCCCAGCAGCGTTGCATCATGCAACCAACTGGGGCACGAGGCAGGTAGTGCGGTTGGGGCTGAAACTGCAACTGCGACTGGCGTCTCGTACGTACATTGTGCCATGGCCGTGGCAACGGCAACTTGTCAGCTCGAATGACGTTTTAATAAGTCACATAATTCATGTGCCGGCGATGCCAATGTTGGATATCAACATGAAGAAGGCCTCCACCCTGCCTCTTCTCCTGTTTCCAACTCCCAACTCGGTGTATGACAAACTTGCCGCGTGCCCCGTACGGCAGATAACATCCCGCATTGGAGGTGATTGCAGCGCCATCGCATACGCTCAATGCTGCAGGGCAACGTTTTTGGGTTCGCTTTGACATATGCGCGCCCCTGCCCTCCGGCGCTCTCCTGTCCGCATCTCTGCTCCCCTGCTGCATGTCTTGTCAGCTGCTCATTTGTCAATGTAATTGATTTTATGCCTGAGCTTTTGACTAAGGTTGTGGCCGCCGTCGATGTCATGCGATTGCTTGGCTAGCTACAGCTAGCTAGCTGGCTATTGGCTGGTGGCTGGTGGTTGGTGGCTGTTGGTCGGTGGCTTAGTTGGCTACCTGGCTGGACGCCTGGCTTTTTGCCTGATATATTATTCGATTACAGTTAGACGTAAATCAAGTGGAAGAGCATGATGTAGCCATCAGGTGCACGTATGAGTGTATGCCACAAAGTTATTGCTACTCAGTTCATATACATATTAGATACAGATACACTCTCCAAGCGAGTGTATATGTCTCTGTGTGTGCGTGAGTGTGTGCCTGGCAACGGTCAGTTGGCTGGGGAATGCGAATTATTACTAAAGAAGGTCAAACGAGTAGCAAAGGATCAAAAGAAGAAGGTGAACAACAAGGTTAAGCGATAATTGCGTGAGAGATGCGGATAAGAACTTATGGATGCTGTAGGGCGTGTGCGTGTCTGTGCGTCTTTGCAATGAAAAATATATGAAGAGAAAAATAATTTGGAAAAAAATGCAATAGATCAGAAGTTGTGAGCTGCATGACCTAAACAATTATATGATAAATAAATTTAAAGATATATAAATCAAATTTTTATGCATGGCCTTGGCAATAGCAATATATAAGTGTATAGGTTAGCGATTACCAAAGGTTAATCTGGCTAACTTTTCTATACAAAGAGAAAACGTGTTGTATTTAAAAATTAATTTGATTCAAGTTACATGTTTGAAATATATTTTTTAATATTTTCTCATGGCAATATAACACATTTAATAAATGATACAACAATGCGCAAAGAAATGAATATTGCATTAAAAAATATATACAGCACTTGCTAGAAAAAATGTAATACAAATATATTATAAAAATATATTTATATATTTAATAACTGTCTTTAATTATTTGATAAACAAATTTTAATGTATTTTCACTTATAGTAAATATAAAAAAAAAATTTACATTAAAAAATAATTGAATTATAAAATTTAATATTAATATAGAGATAATGGTAAATTTTATATATATATAAAATTAAATTTTATATATATATATATATATATATTTTTTTTTTTTTTTTTTTTTTTTGTAATACATTATATATTTAAAAATTTGTATATATATATATATATATATTTTTTTTTTTAATAAAAAATATAAAACATATTTGTTACATATTTTTTTTTTTATATTTTTATTAATGTGTTTTTTTTTAGTATTAGCCGTAATAATTTATTTTATTATATACATTATATATTTAAAAACTAGTATATATATTTTTTTTTTCATTATAAAAAAAATTATATAAAGAACGAATCGTAAACATTTCATATGCTTCAAGCCAAAAATAAAAATGTTAAATAGATATATTTAAAAATCAACGAAATCAAATCCTAAACGAATGCATTTTAACAAACTTATCAAATCACATAATAAAGGAAACAATTTCCATAAATTGTCAAAGAATTTTTAGCTGTTGAGCATCTTGATTTATGAAATTCGTTCATTCATTTGTAATTGAATTTTAACACGCTTCCTATGGCTAGATAGATCTGAAAAACCACCCAATTTACTGCGCTCGCACCACAACTTAATTTTCAATCAATTCACGAGGTGAGCTCCAAAGTTCTGTTAACTGGAAACCGGTAGCCCGTAGCGGTGGCCGTGGCCGTGGCTGTGGCCGTCGCTCTGGCTCCAACAATGATTCTATGCAGTCGGTGCTGCTTCTGTAATGCATAGGAGTCTGTTTTATGGCAAGGCGCGTTGCATCTTATAGATGGTATTTTTTCTGCTTTTTTTTTTTTTTGCTTTGTTCGCCTATTGCTGTCTTTGGCGCTCATAAATTTTTATAGCTTGTAATTTGGGACGTCGCTGCACATGCGCGCCAGGCGGTCGACTTGTCTTCGTCTTCGGTTGTCCATTCTTGGCCTTAGCCTGAAGCTAGAGGAAGACTCTTTTGGCCTGACTTTGGGTTCGGCATTGGCCAATGCCAGATTTATACTTTTTTGGTGTAATTAATAGCAATGTTTTGGCCATTCTGATTGGCTGAGATGGCTTTATAGTTGCAGCACGTACACATACATCCAGCAAAACACCAGTTGCCCATTTGTCTAACTCTAGTCCAAGTGCAATTAGCCATAGAAGAGCTGTTGTTTTTATTGCTCATACTATGCCCCTTGCTTTGGGTGATAATCATAATGTTGTCGGCTAATTAAATTGCTAGAGAGGATATTAAATGATACTAAAAAAAAACTAGAAAAAGCGATATAAAAATGGACAACGGTATATTTTAGTAGAAAAAGCTCACTAACAAAGAATATAAGAGTTGGAAAAAGGAGATGAAAATAAGTTTGAGTTGTATTTAAAAAAAAAAAAATAAATAAAAATAAAAAAAAAAAAAAATAAAAAATTAAACAAAAAAAAACATTAAAAGTTCGATAAAAATATATATTAGAAAAAGAAAATTAATTAAAAACAGCAATACATTTTGAAATATATACTCACTTTAACGTGATCCTAAATATTATAATTATCACAGATTAACATAAGTGTGTAAGAGAAATTTATAATAAATAAATAAATATATATATATATATATATATATATATATATATATATATATATAATATAATATAATATAAGTATATTACATATTTACCATTAAAAAATAGGACACTTTTAGTTCGGTGCTTGAAGGTCTGCTTAGCTCTAGGTCAGCGGCACAAATGAATAAGTACTTTGCAGGCTCTGCCTTTTATAGGTGACGCAAGGCCACTCCATTCGAAGAGCTGCTCATGATAAGTTATTGAAAGAGTTTTATGAGCATTAAGTTGCTTAGTAAAAAGATTTGGATGAGTGATGAGTGAATTTTTTAACAACAACAACTGTTCAACAAGTTGTATATATTGTAGATAAAATGCATATGGCATTCGCATTATAGATGTGGTTTGAAATTTGTATATTTACTTTAATAATTATTCAATAAAACTATTTTCTGGCCATATATGATGCATTTGCTTGTGATTAGTTAGAAAGAAAATGTGAAATATAATTAAAGTATATAATCATATGGAAGTAAAATAACATTTAATTTTATATATATATATATATATATATATATATATATATATATATATATATATCTATATATATATATATATATATATATATATATATATATCTGAAATACAAATGAAGTCATTCAAATGACATTAGAAATCCTACTTTACTGCTAGACATTAATATAATATACACAATATACACACATTCATCTTTGTCTATTTGAGCTTCTGCAGTTTATCATCTCTTGAAGCTTTTGCCTTTGCAGATATATTAGCCATTTTAGCTCCAATCCTAGCCCAGCTGCACTTGGCTGTCACAGTTGATAAAGTTACGTCTTAACCTAATTAGAACATTTTGAAGACATAACGAAGCCTAAATATTAATCTTTATATTCAAAAAAAAAAACAGATGGGGATAAGACGGCTATTCCCGCCCGTGTGGCTGGAAAGGCAAACTCAATTACTTAGAGAGAGTACACATCTATTCCGGAAAAACCTCTCGAGTGCCCTAAAGCCATTCCGCCAAGATTTGCAGCTACTCAAAATGCAAACACTGCGAGTGCTGCCAGCAACTGGCTAAGATGTTGGCTCAGTTGGCAGTTGGGCACGTTAAATGTTGCCTCCGCTGCCTCTGTTGGCTGTTGGCTGCTGCTTTGCCTTTTGATGATTACAAATTAATCACACTTTAAACATGGCAATTACGCTACTCGCTCAACGACAGGCTCCAGCTGAGGCCCAGCCACTGGCTTAAACTTCAGAACTGTAGAACTGTGATACATTGTATGCAATTTCGTAGATACAGCAGCAGCAGTCGGAGCAGTCGGAGTAGCCAACGCTCTTGGGGCCTTTACTTGCCTTTTATATGGAAAAATTGCTTCCTTTCGCTGTTTAACTTTCGTTTTAATAAATAATCAAGCGGACTGACTATCGTTTTGCACTTGGACCTGGTCTTGGCCATGGTCTGAGTTTTGGTCTTGGTCTTCGGCCTTATCTCTTGTACGTCTTTGTCTTCTGGCTGCGGTTCGTCAAGTTCCTCATATAATTTCCAGGCAATTTCTCATACCCATAATTGCATAATTTCAAAGTTGTTGGCAACTTAATTGCGCGCAACGCGACCAAGCGCTGCCAGCTGCCTGGCCGCAACGTACGCTCGTATGTGCATTTGTATGGCCGGCTGGCTGGCTGGCTGGCTGGCTGGCTTGGCCCAATCCGGCATTGGCCTGTCTTCGGTGTAAATAAAACCTTTTTAAACGGTTGTCATGCGGCAGCAGCAACCAGCAGCAACAGTACCCACGACTACCGGGCACTCAAACTGGTATTGGCGGACTTGCAACTTGGTTAACTGCCTGCCATGATGGGTCGCCTCTTTCGGATTCTCGACTTCAAAGCGCGCACATCATCAAACATATGTTGTACCTTGCTGCCCGCCCCTATATACCCCTCCGTCGCTCTCATTGGCCATGTTACGCCAACGCCTGACAGATGACTACAAAATCTCCATTGGCCTCCTATGCCCTGCGGCCATTCGCCATCAAAGTTAATATGCTTTATATTAAATTTGTTGTCGGCCTTTGTTGTTGTCGTTGCCTGGCAGCAGCGGCCAGACAATCTGCATCTGCCACAATTTCCACGCTCTTCAGCTGCTCATCAGCAGCCAGCCAGCCCACCATTTCGCCAGCCTCCTTCACCCACTTTGCCACATTTGTCCCACTGTAAAATTCGTATGGCCTGCGTTTTTCTGCGTTTCTCATCAAATTACTCAATTAATTTCAGTTAAATTAAAAACACTGTCCAGACAACAAAAACCAAATTGTTGATGCCAGGACGGCGCAGACGGACACAAACAGTGCATGGAAGGTGGTTACCCGACTTGGCAAATAGTCGTTAATTTGGCATTTGCATTTAAATGTTGGACAATAGCAATTTTGTCTTAATTGAGATTAAGTGATTAACTGCGACACGCCAGCTGAGAGAGTGTTGTGTGTGAAAGCGCATTTAGTTTTGAGGCTAAGCCAAATGAAACGCTGAGATACCTGAGCGAAGAGAAAAAATTAAAATCTCTGGCTTAGAGTGACAGACTATGAAATGCTCTGAGACGACTTAATATGAGATCTTCAATTTGCGAAATAAAATTTATTTTATAAAATTATTACTCTATTACAACTAGTATTCCACTTAAAGAGCTCTATTGTATAGAATTCACAAATCCATAACTGTAGCAGACGAAATATTTGCAAACATAATTAATATTTCTAATATCTGTTTTACAACATCAAAGAAAGTCAAGATTAATAGAATAAATTTCTTAAACATAAAACTTAAATAATTTAAATTTTTAAAAACATATAATAAAACATATAAACAACAATGATTTTAAAGAATAAATAATTGAATACATGAAGATTTAAAAAATTCAGTAAATAAATATATACAAAAACTTTGAGAAAAATATATTGCAAAATAAGCATTAATAATAAAAGAAAATGTATATACTAAAAAATAAGAATATATATATATATATATATATATATATATATATATATATATATATATATATATATATATATATATATATATATATATATATATATATATATATATATATATTTCAATAATATATTATAAATATGTAAATATAATTAATTAATGAATAATAAATTAATATCATTTTAAAAATAGAAAAATATTTAAATTTATATAAATATAATATAAAAGGTCTATATTTAAATTTAAATTATATATAAAATTATTATAATTAAAGTTATTCTTAATTAATATTAGTTTAAAAAATTATGATAATATATTTATTCTATATATATATATATATATATATATATATATATATATATATAAAATATAGATTTATATAAATACAAAAGGTCTACATTTAAATTTAAATTATATATAAAATTATTATAATTAAAGTTATTCTTAATTAATATTAATTTAAATAGCTATGATAAAATGCTAAAATGTCTTTTAAATATTTTAGTTACTTAACTTTGTTTCGTTGCGTCACAAAATAAATAAATTTAAATATTTAAATTTTTTTTGTTATTATTTATTTTTAATATATTTTATATTAAAAATTTAATTTTTTAAAATTAATTATTATATTTATTTATAAGCAAGTACTCATAAGATTATCACATTTTTTTAGTTTTATATTAAATTAATCCAAATATAATACAGCAAATCTTTGCGGCCCGTCAGAAAAATACTCAATTGGTGATATTGTTATATATACTTTTTTTATATGCATACAAACTTTCAATACTAACTTTGCTTAAGTTTTTACAGTTTATATATTAAAAGAAAATTGTTGGTAAAGACACTCCCAAGGCAAAAGCATAAAAAAGTCCACAGCAGAGAAAGCAATGAAAAGAAAAATGAAAATAAAGTCACAAACAGAAACTTTCTATGAAAGCAAGAATTTCGTCTTGAGCGAATTGTAAGAGATTAGAGGCTGGAGGACATTTCTGCAATGCAAATCAGTTTGGCACTGAGCATGCTCTGCCCGCTGGACATCTTATGGGAACATATGCCATCAAATTTGTAACTTTCATGGGCGAATAGCTAATGCAAGGAGGCATTGCGGCAGCCTGATTAATGAGCGCGTTGCTTGCAAATGAGCAGAGCAAATCAAAACAAGCGCAATGCGGTAGATGCTGCAGCAGCCGTGGCATTTCCCTGAGGGGGCCAGAGTTTTTCTGGGCAAAAGCAAGAACTCGTTTGCTTTAGCCAAAGCCGGGTGCAAGCCAAATGCATTTGGCACGCAATTATGGCCCAAAGTGTTAATTGCATTTCCGCCGCTGCCAGAACCGTGGCTATCAAACTGCGGCACGGCCCACAGCTCACGCATTCGGCATTAAGCGCAAGCAGTTGCACTCCAGTGCCAGACCGGGCCAGAAGCCGAAGTAAGCCAGAAGTAAAAGCAGCCAGCCAAGGCTAACATATTCGCAGATAAGCAACGTGCTCAGTTAACGGCGCTTTTTGGAGCTGCTGCAACTCTTCAGTTACTGCTCCTGCTGCTGCTGGTGCTGCTGCTGCTGGTGCTGCTGCTGCCGCCTCCCCGGGAGACGTTGTAAAGATGGCGCATGCGTGGCAGACACGCAGCAGAGACAGCATCAGCGGGCAGCCAGATGAAGCGAAACTAAGTCAAATATTTGTAGAACAGAGCAACAGACAGGCAGCTCCCCAGGCTAACTGCAAATGCGAAATTTATGGGTCCCAAAAGGCGCGTGGACGTCTCTGCTAAGCCATGAAATATAAAGCTAAGAGCGAAAAATACTCGAATGCAGCATACACTATAAAGCATTCCAAAAATACCGAAAAATACTCTTATAATTAAGAGTGTCTGACTGCAAGATGCCCCGAGCACAGATCGAATGCTGCAATTATTGCATTTTCAGTATTCACTAAATTTTTTTACAAATTAAATATAAATTTAATTGTATTATTTTTATAGCTATCGTTAGTCTAATATTTTGTTTGATGGTTTGACTTCAACGCACACATTATTCAGATATATTATCGAAGGCTGCGTTCTGTAACGAATGATTTTAGAACCAAAAATTACAAATCAGCAATTTGGATTTAATTTTTAATTTTTGTAATGCCTTTATATGAATCACCCTTTTGATATATATTAATAATTCATTTCAAAATAAAGATTTATGTAGTCAAATGTAATGAGTTCGCAACAAATAAGGTTATCGGTGATCGTTATGACGTTAAATATAACTAAAAATGATTATAAATATAGGTATTGGACTTCTGATAAATATTAATTGTAATAAAAAAATTATAATAAAATGTATTCTACGCTTCCATTTGCATGACATGACTTTCTGAAATGCAATTTTTATCAGAGTATCTGCTTTAAAAATTTTAAATTTGTATTATATTTTATTATTTATATTTAAATTATTGTATATATTTATTTAAATTAAAAAAAAAAAAAGATTTTATAATAAAATATTAATTATTAATACTATATATATATTATTAACAACTCACTATTTTCCCAAATAAATTGTTGATTAGTTTTTTAATTGTTTAATATTTTTATTGGAAAATGTGGAGCAAAGAAATTATTCATATTAGTTTAATACATATTTCATTAAATTTTTAATTTTATTAGCATAATGAAAATTAGGTTAATAAATAACGTGGTCAAAGCTGAAGCTAAAGCTGTCATATGATAATTTAAATAAATAAATTATTATATTGTTTTTAATCTGATTTTGAATTACATTTTTACAATACTAATTTTCAGTATATGTGAATTTCCATGTTACATGTGCGCTCATATAGCTGAGCTTCCTCGCACTACCTGCTAAATTCGACACTGGCGTATGCAAACGAAAAGTGTACGAATTTCTTTTTGGCCAGCCGCATATTCATAAAGTGCTTTTTAATGGCATCTTGAGGTCTCAGCCGCACTCTCGGCTAACCAGGTCCAAGTCCGAATTCAAGCTGCATTGCAATGAGAATGAATGCTGACAGGCGGCCAACCAGGAGGCGTCTGTCATTTATCTGAAGTCTTTGCATGTCGTTGCATGCGGCTACATTTGATAAGCAGATGAAAGCAAAGCAAAGCAAAAGAAAGCTTAAAGAGTGTAGCAGCTGGGCTGGTCTATAGCTCATTCCCAGTTGTCATTGGCATTGGCTTTGGCATTGGCATTGGCTTTGGCTTTGGCTCTGCGTTCTGGGCTTTGGCCAAATCCGTTAATAAGCCATTTTGACAAATTGGATGATTGCCGGCAAATGCCGGGTATCGGGTATTGAGTAACGTGTAACAATTGCCATTTGCCGATTCGCCATATCGCCCAGAAGAGTAACGAGCAGCATTTAAGTCAACGATTGCGGCCTAAGACCCAAAAACCATATTGATTCAACGTTACATGTAAATACGCTCGCAAAAGTATCTTTAAGAAGGCGAAACGAAAGCTCGACAAAGGCCTCAACTTGACAAACGACTTTGATAAGCCGCGCACAAGCATCCGAAATATTTATGACAATAGGCAAGATTATTATTCTTGCCAAAAGATGTCGACTATGAGATGCTCTTTAATAATAATAAGGGACTTAAAAAGCGCTTGAGGGAATTACTTTTTATTGTGTAATATTTTATATTCATTAGGTTTTGTTTGACACGAATTTCATAAATGTTGCTAAATTGAGGTAAATATTAATAACAATACTAATAAAATTTATTGTTTAGAGTTTAGTATATGAGTGCATAATACTTTATAATTGAATAAGAAATGTAATTTATACAAATTTATTTATTATGGAAATTATAAAATAATATATATTTACATATATGAGCAATAGCAGGAAATTGATATTATTTATATATTTTTATATTTTACTTAAGGAAATTATTTATTTATAAATATACCAATAAAATATTAAGTTTCTGCTTTTGCTCATCTTCTGTTAAGCCAAAGCATGGAAATATAATTATAAAAAAAATGTTTACTTGAAATTTTTTAATATATATATATATTTATTTTTATTTATTATATTTATTATTTATATTCGTAAAATTTGTATTTTTAAAAAATTATTCAAGAATAAATGTTAACTAAATTATAAAATTATTATTAAAAAATATATATTTCATTTGTGAGCTTTAAGTTGGACAAAGAAATGTGTAATTTTAAAATATATCTCGTTAATACATTTTTAACTCTGTTTATCTCTCTTCTTCACTCTCCCTCTCTCTCTCTCACTCTCTCTCTCTCTCTCCCTCTCTCTCTCCCTCTCTCTCTTTATCACTTTCTAATTTTAACTTCCAATAAAAGATGTTACGGTCCTGTGCCTCTCTTTCTCTCTCCCCTTCACCATCACATTTTTCCTCCTTAAGCATTATCCCGATCATAACACTTGATGGTATTATTGCACTCGTCATCGTGCACTTGGTGGAACACTAAAAACAAGTAAATGGAAATTACCTCTTAAATATTGCTGCTCAGTCACAGAAACTTGGAAATAACTTACCATTCTTGGTATTGAAGCAATTCCACTCGCTCAGCTCGCATTGTCCTGGAAACTCGACCACGCAGTTGCCGTTGCTGGCGCAGACGGGCAGCGATTTCAGTGGACACTGGAAATTGCATTTGCCCAGCTTTTTCAGCTCGCGTTGGTGGTCGAGCAGCTTGGGCACTTCTTCAACCGAGGACAGCAGGCGAGCTGCGTGGTGGGCTGGCTGGTTGGTGGTGCTGGTGGTGCTGACTGTGGCGCTGCTGCCTTGTTTGTGCTTTTGCGCCTGGAGCTTTTCGCGCTCTTTGATCGCCTGATTGATGGCTCGGGGTATGTGCGTCTGCGCCTGTTGCATCACATAGCTGACGCGCTGTTGCAGCTTGTTGACCTTGTCGCCGATGTCCAGCGGCGCATGGCCGGGCACCGAGACCACAATTTGTGGCACTGGCGGCATCACCACTTTGTTGTGGCCAGCAGCATTTTGCCATGTGCCTGTGGCCCGATGATTTATCACCTGCGGCACCTTCGACGGCTCAACGTGCGGCGGCAGCAAATCCAAATGGGGCACTGCCACACCATGCCCCTGTGCACTGCCCTTGTTTGCCCCTGCCTGCGGCACGTGGCCCGTCAGCGTTGCAACCTGGCCATGCGGCTTCTGCCCCAGCACTTGATGGATGTGATTGGTTATCAGAGTTTGAACGTGCGCCGGCAGCTCAATGGGATGCGGCAACTGCTGCTCCGGCTTATCATGCTGCACGGCCTGTGCCAGCGCAAGCAGAGCTGCAGTTGAACAGGGATTTAATAAGGCTGTCTCTGGCAGCTGGCAAAAAATGTACTCACCGAATATCAACAGAGCGTGCATTTTGTCTCTTACAATCCACAGAACAGACTTCTTAAATATACAATCCACTTGCGTTCCACAGTCGATACACCTTGACTTGACAACGCGCCGCGTCGCTCTGATTGACTTTCGTTTGCCGCTGCCGCTTTTTATACGATCCTCAAAAAAATCAAATATCAAATATCAGTGATATTCGCGGCGACAAAGATTTGTCATAAGAATTGAAATATTTTGTTAATGCACTTTTTATGATAATGCGACTGAGCGAGTATTGTAAATTCAGTACTTGGAACGGGTTTCGTTCGGCCTGAACGATCAGCTGGCTGAGTACAAATTATGCATTAATCGCTTCCTCATATAATATTATTAATGCTATCATAACTTGTTGCAGTTATATTAAATATAGATTTTAATTGGGCTTGGCCAGGCTTTATACCAGCAAGTCAGTGGATATAACTATCTAAATAGATTTTGGCTTCAACTCACTTTTGACCTGGCTTACAAAAATTGTGCATACATTTAGGTGCTTAATTATAATTGTTGGATAAAAACATATTTTCGCTCACAGCCTAAGGATAGGCAGTAAAGCAATTTATTGAACTGTTAAATAAAAACTGCATTGAAAATCTGTAAATATGAAAATGCAATTTAATTTTCAATAACTGTGCAACAAATAAACTGAGCTCTATTATTTGACGTCAACAAAGGCAACAAATGCAAATTTCCCACGAGGACCTGGCGCCGCGGCAATATGTGTTTTATTTTGAAACAAAACGTTTTATTTTTGGCAGGCCGGCAGGCAGCAAAAAAAATATACAAAACAAAAGTGACAGGCCCAGTGATAATCATGATGATTTTTCGGTTTTGCATATTTTTGTCAGGTGTTAAAATAAGGGATTATGAGCGAGCGACAGCGACAGCCTGAAAATTTACATTGGCAACATTTCGCTTATAAAAACAGTCGAGCCGAGGCAGAGAAACAACAGTTGCACAGTTGAACAGTTGCTGTACACACGCACAAACACAGCAAGGTCCAACAACGACAAACAAGTCCTCAAAGTCTCTCTCTAAAACTATGAACTATTCGCTGCTCTGCCTGTGTAAGTTTGACATGAACTGCTCTTGTGCCGCTCAAACTGTAATTGTATCTTACGTTTCCGACAGTTTGCTTGACTTTCGCCGCTGCGAGCGCCAGTGTGCTGCCAGTTAAGCTCAGCCATCTGCCGGCAGTGAACCAGCACGGAGAGACGGTCTGGCTGGACGAGCTGAGCCCAGGGGTGCCCGCCAAATGTGACTTCGCCTGCACCGATCAGGATGTCGAGGTCTGCGCCCACAACGGCCAATGCCTGCAGCTGTTCACCAGCCGCTGCACCATGGCTGCCTACAACTGTCGCAATCCCCAGAAGCGCTTCAATGTGGTGGAGAACTATCGCTGCACTCGAGGCTATCAGCCGCTCTGCAGCATGGCAGAGCGCCAGGAACTGCAGCTGACGCAGTGAACTGCAGCTGGACCATGAGGAAGTTGTTTGACGAAATTGCCTGAAATTTTTACTGTCAAAAATTGATTCCATAAAAAATGAAAGAAAAATAATAAAGCTAAAGAATAAAAATTATAATAAATGAACTAAAAATTATTAATATTAATTAATTATTATTATATATATATATATTGTATATGATATATATATATATATATATATATAATTAATTAATAATTACAACTGTTAATTAAAATTTTTAATATATTTTATGTAATTTAATTTGTTAGACTTTTATAAATTTTATGATAATGTATGAGGTTCTCCGAGATTGTAAGTAATTCTCAGAAATTCTTTATGGCTTCGCATGCAATAAATAAATGTTTTCAGATATAAATCTCGTATCACTAATAATTTACTTCAATATACTTTTAAAATTATTATGATTAATTTTATAATAATTTAAAAATAAATTATATTTATCTTTTCTGGACATAAAATTGTTCTTATTAAAAAATATAAAAGGTTTTTCTATTGCAAGAATTATTGTCAAAGAAAAAAATTTTTAAGAGTAGTATAGTATTAAGAGTATTACAGTTTACAGAAATTAAGAAATTCTTCTTTAATCTTTTGTTACTAAAGGACTATAGTAAAGAAGTAAGATATTTCTGAGATCGCACTATCCAAAAAAATTAGAATATATTTTATATACCCTGATCCCATTAAAAATGGGAAAAGAGGGTAAATTTTCTTCTTTTTTTTTAATTTTTTAAAATCAGATTTAATCCTCTCATTACGTTTTTAATAAAGCTACTTGATGATCGTAGATGCGCAAGTGGGAATATCAGATAAAATATAGACCTGTTTACAGGGTATGTAGTAAGTCAGCAATCAGTCTATGGGAAATCCCCATAGCTCACGCCAATAGCGCCAATTTCATTCACATCTGGTCAAATCGTATAATAAACAACTTTAGATGGGAGGACCAAACAAACACATAATATACATTTCTAAAACTTTATTTTTATTACTGAAAATACTTTTAACTTTTAATATAAAATGTAATGTATGCAAATCATTATGTCACATCTACATCTTGAGATCCTCCTCTGTGCAGCGATGAGCGCATGTGTTCATCATGCAGACATCCTCATCGACGGCACGGAAGGCCAAATCGCGATGCTTGCAATTGAAGGTGTCCATGACGCACTGATTGGGAAACTCGTGAATGCAGACGCCGTTGTAGGCGCAGATGGGGTTCAGCTCAAACTTGGTGCACAGCTGGTCGCAGCTGTCAGTGGTCGTTGGCGGAGTTGCTGACGATGTGGTGGACACGGCGCTGGCCAACAGCAACTGATGACAGTTCTTGGCGCCTTTCATCAATATGGGATCGGGAGCACTGGTGGGCGTGGGTGGTGCAACGACAGCGGGGTGAACCTCAGATGCGGCAGTTTGCTTTGGGATACCAAGGTTGGGCATGCCGGGATTTGGAATACCAGCGTTTGGCATGCCAGGGGTCTCGATTCCAGGATTTGGGATACCGCGATTTGGAATGCCTGGATTGGGCATGCCAGGATTGGGGATACCTGGATTAGGCTTGCCATGGTTGGGTACTCCAGGATTCTCTGTGTCTCGAATAGCTCTTGCATTTCGTACCTTCACCTGAGACGTTCCGTGATTTGGGATGCCAGAATTTGGCTTGCCAGGATTTTCAATTCCAGGATTCGGCAGGCCTCGATTTGGGATTCCAGGATTGGGCAGGCCAGGATTAGGGATACCTGGATTGGGCAGGCCTCGATTCGGGATGCCAGGATTGGGCAGGCCTCGATTTGGAATGCCAGGATTGGGCAGGCCAGGATTAGGGATACCTGGATTGGGCAGGCCTCGATTCGGGATGCCAGGATTGGGCAGGCCTCGATTTGGAATGCCAGGATTGGGCATGCCAGGATTGGGGATACCGGGATTGGGCAGACCCCGATTCGGGATGCCTGGATTGGGCAGGCCTCGATTTGGAATGCCAGGATTGGGCATGCCAGGATTGGGGATACCGGGATTGGGCAGGCCTCGATTTGGAATGCCAGGATTGGGCATGCCAGGATTGGGGATACCGGGATTTGGCTTGCCATGGTTGGGCACTCCAGGATTCTCTGTGTCCCGAATAGCTCTTACATTTCGTACCTTCGCCTGAGACGTGCCGCGATTTGGAATGCCAGGATTGGGCATGCCTGGATTAGGGATTCCGGGATTGGGCATGCCAGGAGTCTCGATTCCAGGATTTGGCATACCGCGATTTGGGATGCCAGGATTGGGCATACCTGGATTAGGGATACCGGGATTGGGCATGCCAGGAGTCTCGATTCCAGGATTCGGGAGGCCTCGATTTGGAATGCCAGGATTGGGCATACCGTGATTTGGGATGCCAGGATTGGGCATGCCTCGATTTGGAATGCCAGGATTGGGCATGCCAGGATTGGGGATACCGGGATTGGGCAGGCCTCGATTCGGGATACCAGGATTGGGCAGGCCTCGATTTGGAATGCCAGGATTGGGCATGCCAGGATTGGGGATACCGGAATTCGGCTTGCCATGGTTGGGCACTCCAAGATTCTCTGTGTCCCGAATAGCTCTTACATTTCGTACCTTCGCCTGAGACGTGCCGCGATTTGGAATGCCAGGATTGGGCATGCCTGGATTAGGGATACCGGGATTGGGCAGGCCTCGATTAGGGATACCGGGATTGGGCATGCCAGGAGTCTCGATTCCAGGATTTGGCATACCGCGATTTGGAATGCCAGTATTGGGCATGCCCGGATTAGGAATACCCGGATTGGGCTTGCCATGATTGGGTACACCAGGATTCTCCGTATCCCGAATAGCTCTTACATTTCGCAGCTTGACTAGAGGCACCACAACCTCCTCAGGAGTGAATTTTCCAGGTTTCAGCTCCACCACTTGCGCTATCTCCACCAAATCCTTATCCTGGCTCATGACGGGCTTTCCATTGGACAGCAACGGCACCTGTACACTAACTCGGCCGATCTCTGTATTAGGCTTCACCTGCGCTGTGACAAACACGGAGCACAGCAGCACTACGGAAGACATATAAGAGATTATGTGAGATGAGATGCTTTTGTTAAATGGAGTGGAGCATTCACACCTGTGGCCAATACCAAAAGGAGTTTTCCCATCTTCAGACTTTGACTTGTTGGTCTTCTGTGTCCTGAACTGGATCTTGGCATGGGTTTTTATACACCGTCCAACGCCCAACGAACCGGTTTGCAAGATGCACTCGACCAGCTGGGATGACTTAGCATTTGTTTGTTACAGAACCAGTTCGGGCACAGATTTCCTCAATCAACAATCCAAAAATTATGCTAATTGTATTTATTGCCACTTCATTGAGCACACATTTCAAATTTTAAAGATCTGGCAAAATAATATTCATATTTCTTATAAAAATGTTCTTTATTAAATTTATATTTCATATTTCGTACACTTCCTAAAGTGTAAATTACATTTGAAACAGATGTAATACGTACAAACATTATAATTATGTGTATTCATTTATATTTAGTTAAGCATAATGGACTTTTTGTTAGCGTTATCTACAAGCTTAGAACTCCTGTTATATTTTACAAATTAATTGATTAAAATTTTTAAAAATCATTTAAGGCATCGAATATTTTGATTAACAAATAGTTCAGTTTACATATATAGTTAGCTTTTAGATAAATACTAAAGGGTTGACCACTTTGAGTTCGGTTTTAAGTTTATCGTTGAGTTTAAGTTTAAGCTATTGGAGCACGTCTACAGTCGATGACTCAACTGCGTTGCGTTACCCAAAACTTTGCACATTACGTCCATCATTTGAGTTTACACATACATATGTATAAGTAGTACGTAGTTTGATTATAATATATGATTTATTTTTCTGTATTATAATTAAAATTAATTCTTGCTTTTTTCTATATGTCTGTCTCTCGTTCAACTAAAAACTCCAACTACATATCCTGGGGATTGTCCATACCATAAACGCAAATTTTTGATAGGTTTATTCATTAATCTGGATTAGTATAGTATATATGGGCGCTTGGAAATTGGATAGGATTGGAGATGAGATGGGAGAAGAGGAGAGAATTTTTTAGTTCGTAATAAGAAAATTGAGAATTTTGGCAATGTGCAGAGAAAGTCTACGAAACCAAATGTGGCTGAGCCTCCTACACAATATAGATAGAAACGTTCATCCCAAGCGCTGCCCATGACTAAAACTATGTTTAACAAATTTGAAACAATATATTATATATTATCTTTATATAAAACATTGAAACGGCACGCAGCACTCGAATCCGTACTCATATACACATCATATACATTGCAGTTATCATTTCTCGTATATATTCATAAATATTCTTGGTTAAAAGGTGTACAATCTTACGATCTAGTAATTGTTATCGTTAATATCTTCGGGGACTCAACAACACTACAAAAACTATAAACAATTTGCTGGGTTCAATGCTTTTTCGCTCTGCTCGACAATTAAATTTTCTCTTTGCTATTTTACAAACATGAATTTTCCGTTTTATACAATAACGAATAATTAAAAAGACCCAAGAAATATATGTTAATATATATATATCTCTGATTAACAAAATTTTCATTAACTAATTTCACATACATCTGAAGTTCTGTTCACGCGTGTTGTTCGATTTAAAAACTACTATAAATTGTTATAAAATAAATTATGACTTAAGATGCGTACATAAATATATATTGGGTATTGCTTAAAATTTATATTAAATTAG
Source organism: Drosophila mettleri (assembly GCA_035047625.1). NCBI lineage: Eukaryota > Metazoa > Arthropoda > Insecta > Diptera > Drosophilidae > Drosophila > Drosophila mettleri. The sequence continues at coordinate 18,803,039 of JAWNPI010000103.1, forward strand.
TTAGTTTATGTTTCTTTCTTTCTGGTTGAGTAAGGGTTAGGTGGTCCAGAGCACTATCCGGCATATACATCCGTCTTCATTTCATATGGTTGCGGTTCTATTTGCGCTCCATTGGCTTCACCTCGAGCAGCTGGGGATAGTTCTCCACGATGTTGAGTAGGATCGTATCGATGTAGTGCTTGAGTCGCACATTTTCATCCTCCTTTTCCTGGAAGGCCTGTTGCAGCTGTAAGTTGATTGAAAATCGATTAGTCAAATTCAATTCTCACACATTAACACACAGATGGGCATCGAGGATGCCGTCGTTTCTGTTTTATATACAACATGAAAATTATGATGATGAATTTTGTTAGGACCCGAATGAAACCAACATAAAAATGTAATATTTTTCATTAATAAATGTGCCGAAAAGAAATAATAATTGTGAATTGAGGAACGTGAACCACAACCAAATGACAGTCAGTGGCTGTCAAACTGCAGCACATGCACAGCGACTCCCAAACCATGTTCTGTTTGAATTTTGATTTTTTTGGTGGTTTTTGGTGGATAAGCATTACCTGACTTAAGGATGCTAATGTGGCTGAATCCACAGAATCCTGTAATACAATAAATACATTTATATATATAAATATGTGAGATGTATAAGAGAAAACAACGAACGACGAAAGGCGGGACTCTCAAACTGTGCGACTCTAAAAAGCAGTTGTGACTGTGCGTGGGCGGCGTGTTTGACCAAAATGTAATTGTGGGCGTAGGCGTGGACATAAAGCATAAGATCATAGGCACGGAAAGGAATCGGCAAGTGACAGAGTGGAAGCCTACAAACCTGAGCTTGTGACATCTCCTCCAGCTCCTGGGCCAAATTATTGAGCGTGCCATTCAACAGATGCCGACCCTGCTCCACGCCATTTGTCAGCATGGTGGCCTGATTCGTCAGCATGGTGGCCTGCAGCTCCTCGTTCTGCTCCTCGAGTGCTGAAATGCCAAGAGGCAGAGACGATGATGAAGCGTATATTAATGGCAGTTATCATGCGATTCACTTACAGCGATTCTTTTGGCGCATCTCCTCGAGCTCTTGATGCAGCTCCTCCAGTCTTATGCTCTCGGGCGATGTGGTGGGCATGGCGCGTGCCCCGTTCTCCTCGCGGACGCGCTGCAGCTCGCGACTCAGCTCGAGCATTAGCTCCTCGGTGGATTTCTTTTCCTGCTCGTGACGGCGCACCGTTTGCATTTGCTCATCGTATTCCTGTTGCAGCGCCGCAATTTGATCGCGTGCCAGCTCCAGCTGCTCCTCGGTGCGATGCAAATCGTTGGCCTGTTTATCGCACAAGACACGCAATCGCTGCGCCTCGTCGCGCAGTGCATTCGCCTCGATCTCGGTGGCTTTGATCTTCATCTGGCAGTTCTCATTCTGCAGCGAGGCTTCGCGTTCCACACGGGCCAAAATTTCGCGATGACGTTTTTGCTCCTCGGCCAAGCGTTCCTCGGCGCGCAGCTCAGACTACAATGAAAGTTGGCATTATTTGCAGTGCATGTCAAACTGTGTGCTCGCACTCTACTCACCTCTCTGTACTGCTCCTCGAGCATGTGATAGCGCGCCTGGAGCACCGCATATTCAGTCTTTGTGCGCGTCGTCCGATCCTCGGCTATATTTTGCGTATCTGACAGATCGTCCACCTTGCGCTGCAGCAGCTCCAGCTGTAAGATGCAAAAGAAATCAGAGAGATTGTCTTAGTCTTATTGTCTCTTGCCCTGGGATTTTTGCGAGAGTTCGATCGATATCGATATTGCATTATGCGCTACTAACACAATTGCTCTTCATGTGCCGCAAGTCGTCGAGCAGCTCATTCACCAACTGCATGTCAGCCATGTGCTTCTTCACATACATTTGCACACATATGCTATACACACTGACTGAGACTCCATATATGCATATGTGAATGTCTTTGCCTGTTGCCTCTTGCCCTCTTGCCCGCCGCTCATAGAAAATTCAACAAAAATTTGTGTCGGCTTTGCGCGCTCGGCGTCGATCTTTGCTCATTTGCTTGCCTCAGCCGACTACGGCCGGAGGCTGTATTATTTGTTTTATTTTCAGTTCGACAGCGGCGAATGCCGCAGCACACTTAATTACACTGTGCAACACAATCAGGCACGGAGCGTAATAATTAAATATGCATTAACTTAATACGAAACTAATTCGGCTTTGTTTCATTCGCAGCTGTTCTGGCAAATGCACTCAGCTAACAACTTCATTTGACTTGCAATTTCTGCGCGCTTTGCTGCTTAGTGTACCCAGAGGCATGCCTAGCCCATATAAATTTCATAAATATTAAGCATACGCCCAAGTGTTTTGTTTCCTCCATTGCACATGTTAAATGTTGCCTCAACCACTTTTGGCTCGAAATGTCTTCTGCAGCGATCCGATGCTCTGCAGTGTATTAGCATTGCCTACACATATGTATACACACATCATATGTAAATATATATTTATATATATGTATTCACATAAGAAATCACTCGTCAATTGTGTGCTCAGCTGTTATTTAATGGCGATAAGAAATGTGGAAGGCGGATGCGCATTTGTGTTGCAAGTGTAATGCAGAGTAAGTGATACCCACTCAGCTCAAATGTTGACTCTTGCAGTTAGTCAGTGTTGTGAAATGTTGCGAAAGTTAACAGAGTATAAGAGAACTGAGCAGCGAAAGCCAGTCTGAGTTCTCTTTAAATAAAAACCGAAGTGAAATGAGTGCAAGAATTATATTCCCTCAGTATAATAAATTCTAATTGCCAATAGCTAACAGCAGTGTTGGTAAATGCATAAATAGTTATGTAGGTCAGGTTTGTGTAAAAATAAAATAAAGATAAAATGTAAATAAATTAATTTATTTTTGCTACAATTGAAGTAGTTGAAATAATTAGAATAATTCTAATTATTAGAAATTTAAATTAATTCTAAATAAATATTTCTAAAATGGCTCAGATTATCTCATATATTCAACTGCTGTGTTGGTAAGCGCATCAAAATTTATTCAAGTTTAAGAAATTATTATAGAAGGGTATCGGCAAAAATACTTAGCTCAATTGAATTAATTGATAATATTCAAATTAGTCATGCGATATGATATGTAAAGAGAAAAGCGCTGCTGACGTTAACCGCTACAGTGTTGGTAAGTGCAAAAAAGTTATTCAGTCAGATTTAGCTCTAAGTACTTAGAGCCTATTTTGATTATAAAAAAAAACACTTTCTACATTATATACGTAGACTAATACACCTAGGCTAATACCAATTTAATTTTGATAAACAACAACAAAAACAGTGTTGACAAGTGTTTTAAAGGCGATTGCTAAATGAGATTATAGAAATCCAAATAAGCCCTGTCATACACAGATCTTTGTCATTTGCTTATTATTTGCTGCTTACAAAGAGTCAAGTTAAAAGTTCAATTGAATGAAATTCATCGCATTTGTGGGTGGTTGAGCCGAAGCAGTGGCTGTCCAACTGTGCCTATGGCAATCAATTAAGCTTAATTAACTGCAATTTGCGACGTTACGGGAGCAACAAGCTATGTAAATAATATGAGTAACCGATAAACACAAATGTAGTTGACGTCAAAGCAAAGCGGAAAGCTTTTTAGCGTACATATATATAATAGATAAATATATAAAAATATTTGATATTGAATAGAATGTGCACCGTTGGACAAACAACGCGACGCGCGGCAAAGCAACAACTGAAAAGAACTAGGAATGGGGCCTCCCAAAGATATGACATGTAAACTATCTATAAGACAGAGAGCGGGCAAGAGAGCGTAAGTGAAAGAGAGACAACGAGAGGGAGAGAGAGGAAGAGACCTGCTGAGTCAAAGTCTTTAGTGGCATATGGAGGGAGCTCTATTAGGGCCTCTGTTGCTCAAATACTTGTACAATGAACCATGCCAAAAAAAAAGACAAGCTACAAAATTATAGTATGTAAAGAGCCAGCAAAACTAGAAACTAATTCAAATTCTACAGAAATAAAAAACAACAAAAGGAAACAAAAATCGCTGGCTAAAATAAACAAAAAAAAAAAAAAAAAAAAAAACACAAGCCATAAAACATATAAAAAAAAGAATAAAAAAACAAAAAAAGAAACAATTTAAAAATCCAAGCAGACGCATTGAGTAACAACTACCGTTGCACAACAAATGGAGTAGTGTGTGTGACTGAGTGAGAGAGAGAGTGTGTTGAAGACAGGTAGGTGGAAGTGCAGGGAGCCCTTTTTGTCATGTCACTTTTATTGAAGCCAGCTCCAGGGTCAGCGAGGCCTGCGTGTCGAAAACTACAGGAAACACCCTGTGTGTACAAATTTTGTACAATTTGAAAACTGAACTGGAAAGTCTTGACAGGTGACATAATGACGTCGGGAAATGGGCACTCAACAGGGAAACGCAAGAAAAACATGCTGCCAGCTGGCAAAGGGCTAGAAAAAATGCATTAAGCAAACAACTGATGACAATTTGCCTAAATTAGTGAAAGGGGCTGCAAACAGAAATGTTTATAACTGATAGACAGATTTAATAAATATATATATATATATATATATATATATATATATATATATATATATATATATATATATATATATATATATATATATATATATAAATTTAAAATAAAATATATATATAATAAATTTCAAGCAAATAAATAATCTTCAAGCTTAAGCTCAAATTGACTTATCAAAACTCTTAATTCAATTAAAGTTTCCATTACATTTAAGCCTCAATTATATCGATTTATAATAAATTGCCACAATTAGCAGCTCATAAAGTAGCTGGATTAATTGAAAATCTTTGCACCACAGCCCATAAAAGTCAGCTTTGACCTCAAAAGATTCCACGCAAACAAACACTTGCAACACTTTCCGCTGCGGCAATACAATAATCCCCATTTGTTACATTTATCAAATGAGAGTCCGCTCCCATTAGCATGTATCAGGCGCGATAGACTGTATCTATGTATATATGGTGAACATATGAGCAAGTGGCATCCGCTCGCCGTCTTATCGCCACTGCAAGTGACCTCCAGGGCCTGTGAAACTTTGTGGGAAGAGAATACGAGCGAGTTTTGGGCTCTTGATTAATAACGTGCTCGTATTCACAGCTGCAGGCCCGCAATTAGCCAGCAGCCAAATGTGTTGCCACTAACTCTTATAATCATGCATAAAAATGGAAAATTGCATCACGCAATTAGTTGCATGTCGAATTCTGTTTTCGGTTTGCTGTATGCCCCATGGTGCCACTGCAGGAAAGTATGTTCCATTTAACAACAGCTACAACTAAGATGTCTCTCAACGGCTCGCAATGTTCCAATCGCATTAGCTCTGAGTCCAAATTAATCTCTTTTCGAAACTTAAGACCCCAAAAGGTGCTTCTGTTCTCATTTCTCAGTTCGTCTTCTCAGTCACTTTCGTTGACACATTTTCACACACACTAATCACCCGCTCGCTTCGGTTTCACTTCATTCATTTGTTTCGTTCATTCATCAAAGTGTTTTTTTTTTTTTGTGGAATTTCTAGTTTGTTGTTAAATATATATATATTTAACTTATTTGTCGGCAGCTGATCTTATTTGACGCATTTCTCGAGCACAACGAAATAAAATTAATGTATTTTTTGTTTATTTTCAACAGATGTTTGCAATTTACAAAGAAGACGTTCGTTCCTTCTCTTAGCAAATGTTTGTTTAAATTTTGTTTTTTTTTTTTTAAGGTAAATATGTCAAGGAATCACGTTAAAAGTTTTATAAAAATTGTAGAATTGCAAAAGGTTTTTGTTCAGGCTAAAGCATGGCATATATATATATATATACACAAAACTAATTTACCAACACTGTTAATAATTTAGAGCTGCTTACAGTTCAAACAGGTAATTTTGCATTAAAGGTAGAAAATTTTTAAAATTTATAAAGAGAAAATCGGAAAAGCAAAGCTTTTTTTGGGAATTACCTACATATGTGCAGCTTAACATATATAATAAATAATATAAGTTTAACAACATTGTTTAGTGGTAGTCAGTGTTGCAGACTTGTCTAAATTGTTTTGTATGATATATTGTCTATCAACTCAGACTATTTTTAATTGAATTCTTAAAACACTTAAGTATGAAAAAAAAAACTTTGCGTTGCGTTTCAAAAAAAAAATTTTTTTTTGTTGAAAAAGGTTTCAAAATTATAATTATATCAAAGTTGTTCAACACTGCATTTACAATTATTTTATTTTCAGAAAAAGCTGAGTCTCGAATTACGTTTTTTATGTTATCTACAATTATAATCATTTCAGAGTTCAGTAAATTTCATTCCAAGTAGCTTACACTCTTTAATTTATTTATCTCATGTTTAACACTTTCAGCACTCGAAGCTAAAAATGTCAAGAAATTTTGGCAAATAAAATAGATATTTTAGTTAATTGCTAAAAAAAATAATTTTTTCATTTGCCAAAAGTAGACAGTAAGCGATATATTTATATATATTTATATTATTATTATTATTATTATTATTATTATTATTATTATTAATATTATTATTATTATTATTATTATTATTATTATTATTATTATTATTATTATTATTATTATTATATTATCATTAAAATATCACAATTGTCTAATTAACACTGTTGCATCCTGTTTAAATTCTTTATTATATAATAAATTCAAACTGTATGTTAGGTTTGCTTAAGAACACTCACATCATTTGTTTCCAGCATTTTCAATGCTCGATTCACAGCAACAATTTAAAATAGATTTTCGTATGCTTTACGTATATTCTCATAGCAAACTTTGATATATTATTTTGTAGTTCGCCCGTAACTATCCGTAGGTTGACTAAGCGGCCTGACTAGACAGCGGCACTTATTTATAGTAAATGGAAATTATTGACATGCTATACTAGAGGCGCACACGCAGCCCCATATGAATTAGCCTAAATGGGGGGGACATTTTAATGAAATTGCATTTGCAATAGCATAGATTATTCAAGAAGTTATTAGAGGTCACATGAAGAGGGGGGTGAATTGGGGTTTGCTTACTTGCTCGTTGAAATTATCGCATATCTCGGCACTGAGGGAGCCGTTCATTTTGCTATTTGCACCGTTGGGTGCTCCACCGTTGCCGTTCTCTTCGAAATCACAGAGCAATTTGTTCTTGAAGTTCTTTAGGTTCTCCAATTTGAAGCCGTTTGTATTCGTATTATTTGTCTTATTATTGAATTTACTGGTCAGCGTTTCCAAGTTGTATATTTTATTGTTATTATTATTACTGTTGTTGTTATTATTATTGTTCGATTCCAAGCTATTGTTGTTCGTCTCGAGCTTGTTCTCGATGAACACCAGCGAATTGGGCTCCGAATCGGATGGCACAATATTCTCAAAATCAGCCGGATTGAGGCTCAGAAATGTCTCCTGATCAATCAATATGGGCTGCTTGCCAAATCCCGTATACTCTTCAGTCACGCCCACGCCCAGGCTGTAGGCGTTGCACAGCGGATTCTGTGTGGAGCTGGTATTGAAATTCAAATTCAAATCCTCCAAGCTCTCCGCCGAGGATAGTTTTTGACTAGCATTTCTCTCACCGCCAAATTTGATGCTGTTGTTGTTGTTGTTCAGTTTTTGATTTATTGCTGTTTCCGCTGAGTTCGCTGTAGGTCCGACAAATTCGAATTGGCCCGCCCACATATCATAGGCTAAGTCAATGCTATCGGGCTGGCTGGCAGGTTGACTACTCATGATTTTTGTTGTTCTTTCTTCTTATTGCGGTTGTCGGCCTTTATTGTTATTATTTATTTACATCAAATTCTTCACAGTTTAGCTTTTAGTTGTTTTGTATAGCTGAGGCGTGGCACTGGGCGTTGTAAATTCACAATTTTGTTGTTTTGATTTTCTTTTTTATTTTTTTTTTTTTGTTGATGTTATTCTTTGTTGTGGAAGACACTTTGCATTTTTCTTTGTCTTTTCAATTTTTAAGGCACATTTTTGGGTCTCTTTTGATATGTTCAATAATTTATTCAATTTTTCACATTTTCATAATTTGTTGGGCACTTTTCTATGCATTGTTGTGCGCTATGTAAATAAATGAAATTGTAACAATAAATAAATGTATATATACATATATATTTATTTATTTATTACAATATATTTATATATGGTTCATAAAATTTGATTTATAGTATTTATATATTTTCACACTATTTTATCATAAAAAAATAATTTTATTTATTACGAAAAAAAATATTTTGAATACTTTTTTTTTATTTGTTTACTATCAACATTAAAAATAAATTTATTTTAATAATTATTTAAAATGTTTTCACAGAAAATTTTTTTTTTTTTTTTGTATTTATTATTAATAATATAATTATTTTTAAGTATTTGCTAAGAATAATTGTTTTTATTATACTTATACTGTTTTTTATTATTTTTCAATTATTAAAAATATTTTTTTTTATGTTAAATTATATTATATTTAATAATATTTTTATCATATATATTAATGTTTTTTTATCATAATTTATTGCTTGTATTATCACTCTCTAATCATTCCTTTAGTGGTTGAACAAAAGCTTACTTTCAGGCAATTTTTCCCATAAACTTTTATTATTTGTAGTACTACATAGAAGAACTCCCAAAAGAATAACCAACAACTTTTTGTGTAATTCAACTCTCTTCAAGCTAGCTCTCCCAGCAATTAGAATTTGCGTTAAATTCAAGAAATTCGCGCATTGTAAACATTATATTGCGCATCGCGAACATATTTTCCTAATGAGTTTTTTCAACCCAAGAAAGAACAATCAACAGCAAGTGTAAGATATTTTTAATTTCTGCCGGAGGAGCTGTAATTTAAGAATTGAAGACGATGCGAGAGATGAAAATCAAGCTCGAGGCCAAACAAAATTGAAAGGTAAAACTGTTCCGGATTCCATGCTCTGACTTTAGGGGCCCACACAGCGGCAGCTGCTGCACAGCACAATATGAAAGAAAATATAGTCAAACAAAGGAAAAATGGCAAATGGTATTCAAGAGTTTTACTGCTTCCATGTTTTCCCCAAAGAAGCAGGAAATGCGCGCGCGCGCGCAGTCCAAACAAAAGTCGTAAGATCCAAGTTCTGGAAAAACCCCTCCACAACTCGCACCCCGCTCATTGCTGGTCACGCCTCTTTCTACACGACTGAGTTCGGAGTTCTCAGTTCTGGGCTCTGTTTTTTGTGAAGTCATTTCTCTTTTTCTCTTCGCTGCTTAAGTTCCGACTTGAATTGATGAACTTCGTGCAGATAAAGCAACGCAAAAGACTTCGCGGCGAGTCTTCTTCTACCGCCTGCTTAGTGGAGCATGGAGCATGCAATGCTGCAATTCTTCTTCGCACAGCATTGCATAATATTGTTTTCCCAACATTCGCTGCTGACTGATGATTCAATTCTAGAACTGAGCAAAATGTGTCATCTACATGAGTCTTGAATTTTTCTTAAATTGTTTATAATAAATTCGCCGCATGATTCACACACAGACAAAATCTTTAAAGAGAAAAGAGCCCGCCGAACCAGCGCACAATTGTGCATGTCAAATGGTTTTAAGTGGTGGCCATAATAAATTTTAATTTACAATCTGCGCAAAAAAATAACTGAATTGAGAGCATTTCGGGCTGTGTGTGTGGATATATGTAGTAGATGCGGTACAATTGCTGAGAATTTCTGATAGTTCTATAGAGCAAAATTACATTTATAGACTATGCATGCCCAAAGCTTTATTAAAACGAAAAAAATGTTTTTTAAGGCATTTTTTTCGAATCTCTTAAAATTGTTAACCATTTTCTATTTTTATTATAATTTATTTAATTGGCTGCCTGTGACTACTCAAATATTTTTACTATTTAGCAAACTCTTTCTCTAGTTAACATAATGTCAATCGCTTTGCACGCGGCAAAGGCAAACGTAACTCGAGCACACATCATATTGATTTATGTACTTGTTTCAACTACTCTACGACAACAACAACGGCTTTCACCATCCCAGTTGTGAGCAGCAACAACAGCTTACAGAGTGTCACATCAAGTTTTTCACAGGTTTTACTTTAATTTAATATATTTGTTTTTTTTTTTCAAAATCTTAATCACTTTCAGCAGAAAAGCGCATTACAATAACTTTGAAATGAAAATGAAAATGAAAAGGAAAAACAAAAACAAGATTTGGACATTGTTGTTCAACTGTTGCGCGCGGCTTAATGGCCTGGCCATTTATAAACATGGCATATGCGATAAATCGGCGGCGTATGCGTGATATTCAATGCTCAGCGCCCCAATCAGATGAGCTGCAGACATTTTTATGATGCTCTCATGCATATTGATTTGTAGCTGCCACTTGACGTGTTGCAGCTGCAGTCGCTGCCACTGCTGCTGTTGCAGTTGTTGTTGCTCACGATTTGAGACAATGGAAATTAAGTTAATGACGCACCTACAGAACGTGCCGCAGCATGTCGTGAAAAATTGAAAATGAAATTGATATTACCACAAAAAAAATCATAGTGTAGTAACTTTGAGTTTTTACTGGTTTGTTTTTTTTCCCCCCCCGATTAGCTGCCCACACACACAGCTCATAAAAGAAATGGCCTTTTGGGCATACGTTTTTGCTGGAAGTTTTGAATTGAGAGTTTTTATGGCCATTCCAATGCTTGTCGTGAGTTATGTAAAAGCCAACTATGAGCCCAATTATTGGCCTTCGTTTGATTGTTCAATTTTAACTCTGCCAAGTGTAGGCAGAGCTTAACTTTTCACTATCTAAAGTGCACATAATTGAAAGCTTATTTAATTAGTTAAATAAAATTATGGCAAGCGGCAAATTACTTGAAAACAAAATTTATTAAGCAATATAAATATAAAATTAAAAAAAAAGCCATTTTAAAATTGCCAAATAATTTTGATTTAATTATAGTTTAACTCATAATTATATGATATATCAGAAATATAAATATATATATTTTTTTTTGTTTCATCAAGGTACAGGAACAGATATTTATTAAGTTTGACTAATTGAAGCTAATATATTTTTTTTTATATTTGTTCTCGTATATTTAAATTATTTTATATTTTATATTTTGATATACTGAATATAAATGCTACGGAAATTATTTTTACTGAATAGAAGGATCTGCTTATAGCTCATATATATAGCACTTAAGTATATCTACATACATCACACAACTACAACTACAACTAATAAAGCTATAGACATGAATTTCTGTCAATTAAAAAAAGAATTTAAAGCTTTTCCTACCAAGAGTTTCCCACTAATTTGAAGACCACTGCAACTGTCTTTATTCCCATTAGTTAGTTGATGCTTTACTTCGAAGAGCCAAGTAATAATCTACAGTTGCTCCACTTTCGAATACTCGACGGAATCACTGTCTTCCAGGAAAGCAATTTAACAGCATTAGACCCTAGCAAGTTCATCCATTTACACATTCGAGGAACACAGCGCGCTTGCAATTTGCTTTAGGACTTGCACTAGTTTCTAACCTCATTTGGTAATTGCGGATGGTTTTTTCTTTTCTTATTCTGCGTGTTCATTATGCAAAAGCCTTTGCGACGCCCACACGTTGAGCCCTTTTTAGAACTTGGCCAACACACATACTGTCAGAGACAACTGTGTTAACCTCATTTCACAATGTGAGGTCTGTCAGGGAGATAGACAACAGCTGTTTGCTGTCACACTGATCTCTCACCTTGCCTTTTGCATAATTTCTCAATGCAATTGCAGCAAAACTTAGATGTTGTACTAGCAGAAGACGAAGAAGAAGAAAAAGAACCCAAGTGTAATCACGGCAGCAACAGCAACAGCAACTAACAGCTAAAGTTTAGCTCTTATGTTCCTCTTTCATCTTCATTATATAAGCAACAAGCCAGACAGCCAGCGGAGCGTGAAATTATTGTTGTTGTTGCCTTTTTTTTTTTCGCTGCCAAACAATTAGAATCTAAGCTGCAACAGCTTGTGTTTTTCTTCGAGTGTAATGAAAGCAGTTTGCCTTATTATTTTGCATGTCCAGGGCCCTGTCGCTGTTTATCTTTCAGCTTTGTTCCATTCGTGCCTTGGCATATCCCCAACAAGTTTCTAATTACGCCAAATTCAATGCTCCGCTGCTCGTCAGCCATGAATATAAAAATGTTTAGTCTATTTAGACTAGAGAAACGCATAGCAAACCTATGCGAAGTGAGGCATTCGGCCAGCTTATCAGCTAGTCGACTCTATAGGTAACTAAGGTCAATTTCCTACGATGTCAAGGGAGAGGCCAACGCAGCGGAAAATGATTGATAATAGAACTGAATTTTCTGTTTCGGTTTGCTGCTTACATTGAAAATTAAACTCAAAAATTTGTAAGTAAATAGAATATGATGGATGATGTTAGGGAACATCTAAAATAAATAAAATAAAACATAACATCGATTAAAAATTCTAAAAACAAGATATTCCTTTTTTACAAGAGGCAAAGGTAACTCAGTAGCCAGATAGCTAAGCCAACTTAACTCAAATGAGCTACATACGAATTCTTTTAACACGAACTGTATTGCCCACAAAATTATTAAGGCAACTAGTGAACCGAAACAGTTTCGATACCTAATGAAGATTGGCGACATACAAATTTGATTGACAACCAAGAACAGCTAAGTCTTTTATAGACAGAGGCATAAAGTAATAAAATGAACTAGTTTACTTTGTCTACATACATAGACTTTCAATCCAAGTAGTTCATTGAAATAAAATGATAAGTAAAGCTAACTTAACTACCAAATATTTCAAAGCAAATACAACAAACAAGTTCAATTGAACCAATATAGTACTATTTCTCATTATAAGTCTTAAAAGCAACTTTGGTTAAATTAGTTTCTTGCATTAAATCAGAGATTAAAAGCCATAAAAACTTGGAGTATTAAAACTAATATAAATATATTATATTTCCTATTTAATGAATTGTGAATAGATACCAAAGCGAACTCGTTAATAACATGCGGAATAATAAGTTTTAAAAAACAGTTAGAAGATCAACAAACGATAAAATGTATTACATATCTTTCTTATCACAAACAATATTTGCTTTAAAGAAATTTCTTAATTAACTCCCTGCCTAAACTTTCTTTATTTTGTATATTTTCGACTATTTCAACAATTTGCACCGCATCTCTTATTGTTCAGTCAATAGCAGAAAGGTATGAAAATATATCATTAGCTTTTGAAAATGATTTTCACAGCGCAATTTACATACAATTGCCTGCCCCCGCCCCGGGCAGAGGAGCATGCAAAATGGGGGCGGGGAGTGGTCGAGGCTGCGGACTACATAAATAAGCAGCAAGCAGCTCATTAAATGCAAATTTTCTTCAACAACAAACAGCAGCAAAAGCTGAGGATAAAGCATATTTTGTGTGCTGAACAAAAGAGCTTCAAAAATATTATTAAATCAATTTGATTTTTCTTTTTTCCTCTCTCTTTGGAATTTTCATTTTTATGGAATTTTAATTTGCATGTCAAGTGGACGCAGCAAAGATAAAACAAAAAAAATAAATAAATAAAAGCCTACGCTATATTGAAAAAGCCCTGTCAATTTTTGTATCAAATGTTTGCCAATGGTTTTTGGTCAGTTTGCTATTTTTGCAATTTTATTAAAATTAAATTAAATTCAAGGCAGTTTAACAAGTGTCCTATTAATCATTAATATCCACAAATTTGATAAATGTATGTGTTTAAGAGATTAACATTTTATTATTGCGCTCCGAGATAGCGATAGCATAAATAAACAAACCCGACAAAAATATACACTTCGACTACGACACGCGAAACGCGAAAGGCAAACTGAACACCAAAATAAATTCACGGGCAAATTTTCAAATTGAGCTATAGCAAACACAAACTGAGAGAATCACAGATAAAGACTATAAATGAGCGAGAGAGCCACAACAGAGAGTCCCTCAAGATCCGACGATTTGCTCAGGTCTTAAAAATAGTCAAACACAAATAATGAACAAATCAACAAAGAAACCAAACGTCGAATCTCCATTCGCTCAGTCGTCCGCCCATCCGTTCGTCCCTCCTCTTTGCAACTAAAAACTGAGCATTGGCCTTTCAATCAACAATTTGCCATATGTGCCCCATCACATGGGAGCCCAGGGTGCTCGTGAAATTACTTACATATGTGCATACTCTCCACATATGGTAAACATATTCAACGAGGGTAGTGCCTATAAATACTGCATGCTATTATTACACATATAATAAGTTAAGATTATAAAATATTAAATAGATTTATATATATTGAATATTTTATATTCATATTAAATATATATAATATTAGCTTGCAGTGTTATATATATATTCCGTTCTATATATTTGAATATATTTATTATTAATTTATATATATTCATATATGTTTGTCATATATTTTCGATTTTTTTTTTTTTTTAATTTTTACGTCAAAAATATGTATAGTTTTTAAAGATAATTTTTAGTATAGATCTTCAAATTAAAAATATAACCATATTTATGGAAAACCATTTTCATAATTTACGGAACATCCCTCGCGAATGGCTCTCCCAGCAACGACAACGCATAATTATGAGGAATTTCAGATCCAACCTCCCTCGACCCAACACAAAAGCGCAAGTGAATAAGCGCGGACACGAACCATTATGAGTCGCTGGCAAATGGCAAACGCGAGCGGGCAACGTATGTATGCGGGTCCAACAACAATTGTCACGCGTCCTCATCAGCAGACGGGCAACGGGCACGCCCACTGCCCACCCCCTGACTTTATTCTACATCTATGTACGTGTCATTGAGTTGATGTCATCAACACAAAGATTGAGATTTCCCTTATGACTTTGGCTTAACATTTGTAAAATGTGAAGAGGGAGAGAGTGGGAGAGAGAGAGATAGAGACGAGAACTTAGGTTTATTGGCTACTGGTTCCGGTTCTCTGTATGTCTAGAGTTCATGTGCCGTTATAATACTCTAACAGCTAATTGAGAACCTAATGAAAATTTCTAACAAACATTAACGGTCGAAAAAATGCAAGAGCAGAAAGGGGGAGAGAGAGAGAGACAAAGCCTAAAGAAATCCCAAAAATAGAAAAGAACTATTTTTAATGAACTTGAAATTGTGCGTGATTTATGTGAAGGTTTTTTATTTTTATTTTATATAGCGGTTTTATATGTGAAGAAAATGGAAAAAAGGGGCTTGTTATTGCCCAAAACTTCCGTTTCTTTTTGGGTAACGTAAATATTTAATACCAGAAGAAAGTAATGCTTTACATATTAATTTCGAGTATTTATATTGAGTTCTATAAGTTTGATTTTGTTTATAATATAAGAAAATGAGTTTCTTCGTTACACATCTGTCGTTTCGGTTAATTTGAACCGCTTTGGCTGCCCATTATTCAACCACAAACTTCAATTAGAGATCAATCAAGCAATATTCCGGTGTGTTTTCGATTAGCCGGCTGAACGATCAAAGATCGACCGAGTCACTTAAGGTTTTTTTTTTAATTATAGCAGACATCGCAATTAACGTCGTTTTGCGGCCGTCTTAATTTCCAATATTGAATAATCGCTTAATGAGCCGCACACACACACATGAGCACAAGACACCTGACCAGCTAACGTAACTGATAAGCGCTCGTTACGAATCGGCAATCGATAAAGGTAGCCAACTATTGATATGTATATAACTTTTTGTTTTCAATTAATTTACACTTGGCAAATTTTCTTTTTGCCTGCATATTTATTGCAATTTATTTAGCACCCACCAGAAAGAGCAAAACCCGAAACAAAATTGAACGTTGATGCAGCTGCAGTTCGCGTCTTTTGCATTTTCCAACCAAAAGCAAAAACAAAACAAAACAATGAACGAACACACTAAAAGTTAAGCACGCGAGCGAACGCTCAGGAGAGTGATGGAGAGACAGAGAGAGAGAGCAAGAGAGCGGAACTCCCCAGCCAACGCGAGGCGGCCGTTTTTTTCCGTTTGTTATCGCGCTTCGTTCGTTGTGCACGCGGCAAGAGTTAAATGCAATCTGAGCGCACAGCGTACGAACGGACGTTGGTTGAGCGGGCGAAGCAGAGCATAGAAGACATTGGCGTCGACGTCGCAGCAAAGCGACGCTAGCGCTCCTAGCTAAGCTAACTTGTTGGGTGCTCGTCGGCGTCGACACGCTGCCTCAGTCGCCGTCACAGTCGCAGTCGTAGTTCGCTTTGCTGCTGTGCACAGCCGAAAATGCGACTAATGCGACTTAGCAATAGAAATTCGTAGTGAGAAAGCAAAAGGAATAAACATATGCAAAGAAAAGGGGGCCGAGAGTGCCTACACACACTGTTACAAATGCAGTGAACCGAACTATTTGAACTAATCAGCTGTTCATTTGAGAGTAAAGCGATAAAAGGAGCAAGCAAACAAGGAGTAATTCTGAGATCAATCAATCTGAACATATTTCAATATATTTATAATTACATGATTAATGTTATATTTTATTTTCATATTTAGAACCCACAGTTTTCGCACTAAAAATATTTGCAATCATTGTTTTATTTGAAGCACACAATAGTTCATCTTAACCACTTAAGGAACCAGTTACTATGCACCCTCGCGTGCTTTGACTTCTCGGTTGCCTAGCATCCACCTGGTAAGTATTGGTACTTAGAGTCTTCGGCCCGACTCAGTCGTCACAGCAACGGCGAAGTAAACAAAACTCAATTTGTATACAAAAGCGCGCTCCCAACCACAAAAACCAAAATAAGTTAAACGCAAATAAATGACCGCATGCAATTGCAGTATTTGTGGCTGCTTCTTTTCGGCTATTTATAGGAGGTGAGAGCAGGACAGCCATATTTGTTAGATATTTATTAAAGAAAAGTAAACAAATATTAACCAAATGTTTAACTAATCGGTGTACACAATACGCATCTGCTCGAAACATTGCCATACAATAAAGAATAAATATAAAATTTTATTGTGCGTATAACAGTTTGACAAAGCTGTAATACACATACAGTCTGTCAAGAAACAGTTTACACAAAGCGAAAAATTCATATTTTTCGACTTTAGACACAAACATTATGGCTATTTATTCAAATTAACTTAATTTTTTTGATGGCAATCTATTTAATAAGAAATTTTAAATTAATTTTTAAAAAAAAATTAACAAAATTGAAAAGGGGTGGGAAAATAAACAACAAAAACTAAGATTACACAAGATTCACGCTGTCAAGAAACTCTTTACACACTTCGTTGTTCAATTAGGGTTGGTCGAGCTCTAAGAAATAACGGCGCTTTACCGTTGCGTTTGCAGTGTGCGTCGCGTTGAACATGCTTATTCTTGCATCGTCTTTAATGTGTTTGAAAAATATTGCTGATGACGCATCTAAAAAGTGATTTACTTCAATTTGTAATAGTGCCTGTTCACAGATTTAGCTTTGATGTGATCCAATGGATTTATTATGATCACAAGTTGGGAAAATCTATTGGGAAACTAGTTGAATAGTTGTCTGTGTCAAAGAAAAGTCGTTATAGCGCTATAAATCGGGCGGAATATGGATGTAAACTCGAAATTAAGAGTATCAATGGGCAAAAATAAAAATTGTATTTTTGTAGAGACCCATTATTTAAGCGGAATATTGATCAAAATCGGAAAATATCAATGCGTACACTTGCAAAGGTGCTTAAGGAATAATATGACGTAGATGTATCATACAAAATACTATGGGATACCATACTACGGTATGGGTACACTTTTAGAGTCATCCAAAAAAAACTGCGTTTTTATCGGATAATGCAAAAATAGCATCAGTTTAGCTGAGAACATGATTAGTCGGCCGGCTGAATTCTAGGAAATCGTCAAAATGTGCTACAAAACAATAATAATGCTGCAGTGTAACAATGGTCCATCTGGAATATGGTCAAAGCCCTTAATTACGCTAGAATAAAATAAAAGAACATTTCTACTGAAAAATTTGAAAAGTGTTCGGTTATAGTTTGGTGATGCACCTCCAGCTGAGGTGTCTAAGACCACCCGTTTGCAGAGGACACTATTAATGCGGCTAGATACCTCAAAATTAAGAACACAATTTTGAGCCTAGGTAGGGGAAATAAGGCTTTTATAACATCAATAAGCCAAATTTTATATTCCATTAAGCCAATGAGCCCAATTATAATGAGATATATGATGGATTTGGATGAAATATAATTATGGAAAAGTTATTGTGATACATCTCCAAAGAGTCCCCATCAGAGCCCCATCAAAAAAATTGGGAGCTCTTGAAGAAAATCTCAGGGAAACCCGTACCTAAGGAACCGCTCACAACGGAAAGTGACTATTTTAGAAACATGGCAAGACACCCCTAAATAATACCCAACAAAATTGTTCAATCATTGAAACAACGACTGCAATATGTGTCTAATGCTATAAAATGTTATACCAGATATTAAAATTACCGAAAATTTGCAAAATACGCTTTAAATTTCAAGCTAACAACAAAAGAAACATTTTGTGTAAAGAGTTTCTTGACAGCGTGAATCTTGTGTAATCTTAGTTTTTGTTGTTTATTTTCCCACCCCTTTTCAATTTTTCTGATTTTTTTTTTATAAATTAATTTAAAATTTGTTATTAAATAGATTGCCATCAAAAAAATGAAGTTAATTTGAATAAATAGCCATAATATTTGTGTCTAAAGTCGAAAAATATGAATTTTTCGCTTTGTGTAAACTGTTTCTTGACAGACTGTATGTATGCTTAGGTATAGGTAGATAAGCAAAATTGTAAAATGTGCTCCAGCAGCTGCTGGTTCATGCGAACAAGTTCGTTGAGCATTTTAAGCTAATTGAGCGCGAATCAATAAACGCAATTATTTTTTAAGATAACTTCTCTGGAAATGGTAAGTACACCTAAGCTCCCACAGTAATTTCATGACTTCCTTTAATAGTAAATGTTAAGACTTTAACATAAATTAATTAGCACGTAGGCCGTAATTGTTTACTCTCCCTGCTGAACGAGCAGTGCCTGGTTAGTAACTGTCCCATTACTTATAATATATTGTTGTACGAGGCAGAGCAACAAAGCTGGCACTTTTTGGTGCGGCAAGTGCGCGAGCTAGTTGACTATTAATGTAACACCCGTTTGCCTTGTACAACCTTGCAAAAATAAAAATAAAAATACTAAAAAAATACGAATCACAAAATCAGGTAAGATAGTAAAAAAGAGGCTTAACAGCAAAAACAAGCGCAAGTCACAGTCCACAGTATGACGTAATAGACCGAGCGGACAAACCTAACAGAAGGCGTAGGATTTGTGCTGTTGTTGCCATCCGTCGAGCTGCCACGCCCTCGCTTAGCAAACGCCCCGTGTGGGAAATCAGCAGCAGCAGCAGCAACATAGCATTAACATTTTATGGCCAATTCTTTTTGCCAGCTTTCTGGTTTTCCTTAGGCAGTTCTTTGGTGAATTTGCAGGTGTTGAACCCATTGTCTGACACTTACCCCAAAGCAGCGAAAAGTTAGATAATAAAATTCGCAAATAGCAAATGCAACACTTCAAGTTAATCTATGTTTGCTTACCTGTAAGTAAAAGAGAAAAAACAATTTTAAATTATTTTTTTTTGTATTGAGATAAAATAAATAAATAAATGTAATTAAAAATAAACTGATTAAAAAATATATGTTTAGTAAATTTAAAAAGAGGTGAGAAGGTAAAATAAAATAAATAATGTAAAAATTTAAAGATTATAAATAGATAGAAAAACAACTAGATGCGTTAGATACATAGATTGATAATTAATGAGTTAGTTTGATATATTGGAAAAATGATAAATAATTTAATATATAAATGAGAGATAACAGATATACATTATACGTGTTTTTTGTTATATATATTCTAATAGATATATACAGATAAATATATGAGAGATATGTTGATGAGAGCTATATAGATGGCAGATATATCGGTTTAGTTATATAGATAAATTATGTATAGATACATTAATATAGAAGAATATATTAATAGGTAGATAAACAGATGATAGCTTAATTATATTATATTGTACATGCATTATATTATATTGTAGATACATGGGACGATAATAGTTAGCGAGATAGAAAATGAAAATATACATAAATGAATCTGTCAGTCCTATATAGCTGAAGATTCGGGGCGTATTTAAGAGACATGTGTAAATAAAACTATCAAATATACGAAAGCTACTCGATAATTTAGTTAAATAAATTATGGGAATACTCAACTTATTAATAACTGTAAAGTATTCATAGATAACTTAGCAATGAGGAGAAGATTTATATACAGAGATGTGTATATATATTAGGAATTTGTTGTGTGTTAATATTCTATATATACAGCTGAGATATTCACTTCTGAGTATTATTATTTATTGAACTCATATTATTATTCATTCGCTACACGAAACTTGGATAAACCCTAACTCTAACACATATTCTATAATATAAAACACATTTATAGAGTCAACCATTGCCAACCATTAATAAGTAACTCTTTTATATATTTATATAGCTTAACCGACTAAAACGATCATAGAGAATGGTTTAATATAATTTTCACTTTCGCTGCGTGAATCTAATAACTGAGCACAGTTTTGAGATCTTTAATTTGGTTTTCATTTAAATTGCTGCATTCCTAACCCACAATTATTTAACGTAGTTAACTTAAACGCTTCTTAAACGTTGCCTCATTCTTTTATTTTTCTATTTGCATTAATTATAATAATTGCAACATTTCATGCCTCAATTCGTTGCACGTCGCGTGGGTTTTCTCAGTATTTCTGTTTTGTCTTACTTTTTCTGGGTCAGCGTCACATTTGGGTTAAAAATCGATTTTCGTTTATGATTATATTTTTGTTTCACTTCGCTTCTGACTGTCTCACATTTGTCTTTCTCACTTTTGCTCTATGCTCTTTATGTTGTGCCGACTTTAAATGCGGACTGTGGACTTGTGGGCTGAGCATGTGTGTGTGTGTGTGTGTGGGCAGGTGCCAGAAAATTGTTTAATCGATATGACGGAAGAGCAAGCAATTTGTAGTTGTCCTATTAAAAGAAAACCAATTTGTCAGCAAATGGAGGGCTTAAACTATTATATATATTCTTTTTAATGAGATTATATGCAGTACACATAAAAAAAAAAATAATTAAAATAATATTTTCTTTTACAACGATCAACACACACCTTCATCTTCAAATAAATAAATGATTTTGGTCTTAAAGGTTTCCCATGGGCACAGAGGGCATGGTCAAGCGCTGTTGGCCTCATTTTTTGAGGTTTGACCTCTTCTTGGCTTTTACGCCTTTGGCGGGCTAATTGTGAATGCTCTGTTTGGCCAGTAGCAGCGAAAGTGAAAAACAGGAAATAAAGAACCCCACCTAAATCTAGTAGCCATTTAATTAGCTAAGGTCAGTTGGGTTTGTTTTCTCGTTTGGGGCAAATGCGGAAGAAGTTACTTGCCCAGTTGCATAAGGCCTGCCTGCCGCGGCGTCTTAGTTGCCCCAGCTGAAGTGTGTCTCGAGATCTGCTCCCACAACTCTTCCCAAGCCATGTCAGATCGCTATCTATGTCGCACTCTCGTGCCTTGTGTGTGGGGACGACGCACTTATGCAATTATAACTGTAGGCATTCGAGTATGTAAAAACAACAACAACAACAACAACAACAACAGCCACAGAAACAATGGCATTTGCAATTTGTTCAATTGTCAGAGATCTTTCGGCATTTAAGTGGAGCGAAAGAGACTCGCTTGCAGCCCATGACGAGACTGTCGTCTGTGCCGCGGATTGCCACAGCCAAAAAATTTGTACAGCACTTGGCTACGTTCATGGCTCGAGCTGTTCGATATATTATAGGTTTCCCAAGATTTTTCAAACTCAATATCAATTCGAACAGCACAAGTATGCGATTAGGTAAACAAATGAATGGATACACTCGGGCTGAAGTTGTTTTTAATGTGGGAACACAATTTGATGTAGTATATACAAAAAAAAAAAAAAAAAAAATACTGTAATTAATGGTGTTGGCTTTGCTCCAGGCAGTAGTTGTAATACACTTAATAATTCTCGAAATATTGCCTAATAAATCATTGATTAAATTCGATTCAATTTAGCTAAGACGCATAATTTATTACAAAATTTTTAACATTTGCTTCCTGTTAAATCCTTGAGGGTCGCGTCAACACTTCGCTGCCAAATGCTTACAAATTGGTATTAATTATGTGTTTTACATGCAATATAGTATATCGTTTATATCAATTCTTGCTTGAATATATTCTATAGAAACATATCATTATAATGTGAACTTTTATAATACAGTCTATTGAAGATTTTAAAGATCATCAAAATTCCCTTTTTCCCGCAAGTGCATATTTTACTGGTTTGTGTCTTCGGTCTGACCTGTCAAATCATTGTTAAATATCCCTAATTTGCGAAGCATATACACATATATGCAATACATAAACATAATCAATTTATTATCTGTTTCAGCTGTTTTTCATCTGAAGTAACGAAATACTCTAAGGTAAAGAAATACCATATACACTTAGCCAAATTTTTTCTACCTATTAAATCAGTTTATCTACAACCTGACACAAAATCAAAACAAAGTACCTTAATACCCACATTAACATTCTCCTCTACACTCAGCCCGTTCCAGTGGTTCGTGTCATCGATACGAAGCCAAGGCCCGCTGCATGCAAATAACTAAATATTAATTTCCATATCTCTAAGAGTGCAGACCTAGTTCTTGATTATGGCGACTTTCTTGAGATTTTGCTCCCATTTTCTATGCAATTAAATTTCAACTTTGTTTTCTTTCACTTCTCGTCGCTGTCAATTGTGTTGCTTCGTACTTCCTTATCAATTAATACGCCTCTGACGCCCAGCCCCGCTGTGCACCGCCCTTCTCCTTTGGCCTGATTCTTAGCACTCATTTTGTATGCAGCGCAAAGTTTCACACAACAATCAACGAGGGCCCACGTCGGCGTACATTTCGCATTGCAAATGATTTGCAAAGCCCTGCCCCCCACACACACTCACCCTCACCCTCACCCAACCCGCCCACCTGCCTGACTGGCCACAGCTAGAGCTCCTGTTTCAGCGCTCGCTGCGGCATTTCCGTTTCCCGTTCGGCCTGTTGCATAAAAGAACAATCAAAGGTCTTCAAATGATTCGTACGTGATATTTTTGCGAAACACATTTCTTTCGTTGCCATTTCACTCTTTTAGCATTTTATTTTTGTTTTTTCCTGCGCCGAGGTCTCGTTCGGAATTTTCTTATTTTTCACATGTCTCTGTGTCTCTCTCTGTGTGTGTTTGTGTGTGTTCGCTCACCTTTCATTTTCCATTCACCTCGTCTCTTATGTCGTTTGCAGTTGTTGTCTTTAACTCCTTTTATTTACTCTTTTTTTTACAAATTTACAAATAATTACGCGCAGCAGCAGCAGCAGCAGCAGCAGCAGTAGTCGCCACGACAGGTAAAACAATTTTCAGTTTATAATTTACACCTGTCGCTTGACCAACTCAACGCAAATTTGCATAAAGACAGAATTTCCCTTTGTCTCTTTGTAGAGCTGCCCAATTCAGCCCTGCCGGATATCTCGCATCTGAGCTGAATTTTCGTTAATTCAATTTATAATTTACTCAAATTGGACTTTATGGTAAAATGCATTTTTGTGAAATAATTTAAATAGCTCTTGTTTTAATAAGAAAAAAGAAGAATATTAAAGAACTGCCTTACGTTTGTATTAGCATAATATTTTCAGGCTATTCTAATAGCTGTTCTACAGTCTTAATTACAGTGCCTATAGTTGTTAATTCAGTAACAATTCATCAGCTTTAAAACTATTTATAAATATTGTTAATAAGTAAATGTTGGCATGTGCCTGCTTAAAGAATATAAATTTAATTTAATTTGCGAACTTTTAATATATTATAAATAAAATATTTTACATATTGCATTTTAAGATTAACTAAATACTTATACACTACTGTAAATAAATAATAAATAATTAACTAAATACTTATACACTGCTGTAAATAAATAATAAATAATTTATAACTAAATCTAAATCTAATAAGAAATAAACAGTACTAAATGAATAATAGAATAAAAAATAAATTGATTTTAAATTCAAAGAAATAATTTATATTTTCATATAAATATGATGTGTGTAATTGGTAAATATATTTAATAATATATAATATATAGTAACAAAATAATAATACGAAATTAAAAAAAAAAAAGGAGAAAGGGAATTATATTAAAATCTATTTGAATTTAAAATATTTTGTTGAAAACATATATTTATATCTATTAATAAAATGATACAAGTTTCTGCATAATAATAATAATAATTAAAATGCCAATTTCAATTGAAGCTACTTCTCTATTTAACTAATTGCCAACATTCACACAATGAAAAGTGTTAATTAAAATTGAGAGACAAAAGAAAAAGTAGAAATACTTTTGATGAGCGAAAAGTTAAGTGAGTCAATTATACTTCAGTCAGAGTTAGACAATTTCCTGCCGGTTGAGAGATTAGCCACGATCAGAAAACACATTTATTGAGCATCGAACGAAAGATGATGGATCAATAAAAAAAAACAAGGTTTATTGATTGATTGCTTGATGATGAAGCAATTAATTAAAAAGAAATTGCAAATGTGTAAGAGTAGTTAAAAATAGCAAATAAATGTGTTAAGTGAAAAGGTTTGACCCGCTTGAGTCCAAATAAACGGCAACAAAAATTTCCACAAGAGATTTTCAATTGCGATTCGCATCGATTTCAATGACCTTGAGACGTCGTTGCACTCACTCTGAATGCAGTTCGCAGTTTGCTGCACTTTATATAACAACAGCAGCAACAGCAACAGTGTTAGGGGCACAAAAGGCAACCCACGCCAAATAAAGTTTCACCTGCCTGGCATCTGGGCAGAGCTTGATAGACCCAAAAAAAAAAAAAGACAAAAGACGAGCGAAAACACGTTTGTAGCGGGTGAATTTAAGTGAAAAGCCACAAGTCGCGTTTTCAGCCAACGCGACGCTAACTGAATTGGAATTCAGCGTTAATGAATTGACCAAATGGCCAAATTGGCAAGTCGCTCGCCCGCTCGCTCACTCGACCGTTCGCTCGTCCTCCAATACTGTCTGTCAACACTTTTCTCACTGTCGCTGGTCAAGTGCAAAATGCGCTTCTCATCGAGGGTTTCGTTATACCCAAGCGATCGACGCTCGATTTCAAAGAGACATTGAAAGCTGCCTCCGCCGATCCCACTTCAGCTCTAAGCTATCAACGCTTGTGCCACATCATGCGAGAGCCGCAGATTTGTGAGCTTGCAAATAATTTTTTAGCTGGGCTTAAATATTTTTTTAGTTTTTTGTCACAGTTTTGTGCAAGAAATATTGCAAAAGAATTCCGTGGGGAATTTGAGAAAAATAGGGCTTAAAAAACAAAAGTTTGCTGCAAAAATATTTTACAGCTTGAAGTCTTAAAGTCTGAGAAACTAATTATATTATTTACTTACATTTACTTTCAATTGAGTCTATTCAAAATTTCTGAGTCTTTTTTTACCTAATCAAAAATTAATTTAGCTTATATTTTTGACTCAACATTTATTTTAAATATAAGTTTTTGTCTTAAAATCAATTCTTAATATGTTTCTTCTTTTTATTAAAAATTGTTGATATATTGTTGAATTTATGTATTATTATTATTTAATTTATTTTTAAAAAAAGCTTGAATTTTTATTATTAAATATGTATGATAATTGTTAATATCTGATTTAAGCAATTTCAAAATTTCTTATAAATCAGAAACAGATTTTTTTAGATTAACTTTTTATTAAAATATTTTCATTTATTTTTATAATTTTTCACTCTTATACTTTATTATTTTTGTATATTTTTATTTATTTAATTTTTATTATTTTTTTTTTATTCTTAAATATATTTAATTATTCTTAAATTTGAAATAATTAATAAATATTTTAAAACCAAAAACAAACAAAAAAAAGTTTAAAATGTATATTGTGTAGCTTTAAATGTTTAATTTTGGTTAATACATAATTAGTTTAGCTTATATATTTTTGAATAATCTAATTATTATTTATTGCCATGTGTCTAAGAACCTTTCCAAAGTTTTTAGTTATTTTGGTAAATTCATCAACAAATATTTTCATTCAGGATATAAACTGATTTCTTTAGCCCCATAATCTTTTGTATACGAAACTTACCCTATAATCGTAATCATGACGATTCTCCAAGCTTATGTCGCTGTACATATCCTCAGTTGTATCACAGTTAGAGCTACGGCCGGAAGAGTTAAAACTCGATGATCTGTAAAGTTGGCTGCAAAATGATTGGAAAATCAATAAAATTAACAAATTTCCAAAAATTATTTCAATTAATAAATAAATAAATGTTTTGACAGCTGCGGCTATTGTGAACGACCTGTCACGGATTGTGTCTATGATAGGTGTGTCTATCTGTTATCCGGGATCAAAGCCAGTTCCATTTAGCACGAGCACAAACCACAGCAGAATGGTGTGTCTCAACTGTGACAAGTGACAAATCGCCTCAAACTGTATACAGCCAAGACACGCACCAATTTCGTGTGCTTTTTGAAACTTTGCTAAGCTGTGTAGCAGCTAGTGTAGCACAGTGACTCTCAAACCAAATGCAATGGGTTTAAAATACATGCGACTGTGACGAATTTACAAAATTCTTTCAATATACTTAATATATTTGTTTATACAAATTATTGCATGGTCAAAACATACCTTGCTAAGGCATTGGAGCTTATTTGCCTGCGGCCGGAGCTGTAAAATAAATGGAAAAATATTAAAATAAAATTAAGTTTGAATTATGCACATTGTAGCCATAAAAATGTATGCTACAATGAACCAAACAGTGCAAGTATTGTTAATAAAAATGTATTTAAATTTGTTAAGTGGCTCATTAAGTGGCCATAAGTCGCCTTGCAATTGGAAGTCCCGTTGAGGAATTTCTATAATGCCATTGCGCATTGAGCAGTAAATGCAAATAAACTAGCTGACATTGAAGTAAGGCTAAATAGAAGAAACCAGACAAAACACGTGATCGAAACTAAAAAGCAAGAAATATACACAAAAAGGGAAAACAATGGCCACCCACGCAAGCGATTGATGCCTACAGACACACTGAGCCAAAGTGAAACAGGTAAAGAAACGACAGAAACAACAACACAAGAAAAAGAAAATGCAGAAAAGAAAAATTGTAACAACAAAGGCAAACGACAGAGACAAAATAATTGCGACGAAAATAACTAAAATTAAGTTGTAAAAGTGGAATAAAAAAAATAAAACCAACAAGTGTAAAATGCATTTAGAGAAAATGTGTCAAACGTGAAAATGTGGAAATATTTTTGCATTTGCAGGTGTCTGGAAAATTTTGTTAGACATTTAAATTGGGTGCAGCCAAAGCGTTGCAATTTGATAGGCAAATAAAAGAAATGGAGAAATATACAAAAAAAATGTATATATAAATATATTTATATAAAATAAAGTTTATTGTAAGGCCTAGGCTAATATATGTATATATATTATATAAATATCTAATTTTAAAATAAATCAAAAATTATATAAATATTTTTTTATTATATTAAAAAAATAAAAATAAATAAATAAAATTAATTACAATTTAAATAAATTAATAAAAAAATACAATAAAGCTAATAAAATTACTTTTACCATGCATAAAATAATATAAAAAATAAATATACATATTATTTTTGCATTTAATAATTGATATATACAAAATATATTTATCTATGTAAATTTTATTTCATTTTAGATTTATTTATTTAATATATATTTATACATAATTACAAATATAATTAAAAAAAACGAAACCGTCAAATAAATAGAAAGACTTCAAAGGTAATCAAAATTATCAAATGTTTCTAAAATAATATCTAAAACAGTGTCTAATATTTTTAAATATAACAGATTGTAAAAGGTGCGAGGAAAGTATTATTATTGCAAACTAAATACATTTACTTTAGCAGCACGACAAATATAGCTACCTTAAACAGAGAAACAAAATTTCAGGTCAAATGTTTTCTTAAATTTGAATTAAAAACTAATTACAAAGCGAACAAACAGCTAAGCAACAGCGATTAAAAATATAATTTATATATAGGAGTATATATATATGTGTGTACTTTTATGAGGCTTGGTCTTAGCCTCGCCCAACTACAGCCTCATTGACCATGCCCACAAAGTGAACTCATTAACCCACTTTGCACAGTTGGGCTAGAAATAAAAATAAAAAAAGGAAAAACAAACTGTCTCATCTGGCTTATGAGATATTTTTAGCAAGACTATAAAACGTGCACAGAAATATATCAAGAAAAAACTAAAATTGTAGGAAGAAAACTTTAATGTGAATTGCAAAGTTTTCCCAAGCCAAATAAATATGAAAATCGACTTTGATTCAGCCATATAAACAAATGTTGAAAAACAACTGAAATTAAAAGAGATGAAAAAATATGCAAATTGGCAACGCGCAAATTGTCCAAATTGTTGGTTCGACCAACAATTTTAATGTGTTGCAAAGTTGCGCAATTCGAGCAACAATTTTGAGCAGCTGAAAAAAACACGAGATGGTAACAGGAATTTTTCAACGTGGAAATCCAAATGCTCTTTATGTAAACATAGAGAATATTGAAGTGCTCAAAAAATGCAAAATAATATTAAGTTGAGGGAGTTTTTAATGTAATTTAAATTATTTATGTTTTCACTTTTATGCGAGCCAAATTTATTAACTATTCGACTAAGACTTGTTTGTTAAGAGAAACAATTAAAAATAATATTAAGTTGAGGGAGTTTTTAATGTAATTTAAACTATTTATGTTTTCACTTTTATGCGAGCCAAATTGATTAACTATTCGACTAAGACTTGTTTGTTAAGAGAAGGTGTGAAGACAACTACAACACATCACACGGACTATAAAAAAGAAATAAAATATTGTAAATTGTAAGAAAATGCGCAATGCTCGAATTGTAATTACCCTATAAGCAGTTGTCGATAACGATACCGATAATAATATTTATGAAAAACAAAAAGATAAGAACTATTTTTAATATCGAATGAAGGTGCAAATTATCGATTCAGCCGTGGAGTTAGAAAGTGTACATTTACGTAAGAGGCGGTAAAAGAGTAAAAGTCAGAAAAAGGAAGGAGAGTGCTGCAAAAAATAATAGTATATATGGAAAATATATATGACCCAAAACATCCACATTCGTAATTTCCTATTTAATAAATAAAATGTATTTATTTTTTATAAATGCTTTACATATTTTTCACGCAAATTTGAAGCAGTCTCTACAAATATTTATAACAATTAATTTTTACATATCTTGTAACATATATGCCTGCCACGCAAATTTGTGCAGGGTATAAAAACAATTTGAGCTATGCGGTTGGCGTTGAGTTGTCTGCTGCAGTTGTGTTTAACATTTGATTTCATTGATGCAAATTGAAATTGGCAGCCGAAAGTTGTAGCCAAATGAGGCAGCAGGTGCAAACGGCAAGGTGTTTTGCGAAATTAGAATGTTGCATGAGCCATAGAGCTACAGCAGCAGATGAAGTATTTAAGTGTCTGGCTAAGAGACAACGTATGTCAAAAATAACTAAAATACGCAAAAAAGATATTAACCCAAATTGTTGTTGAACAAGTTTTCAAAAGCTTCGCTCGCATTAAAATTATAGGAAAAAATGTATTTAAATAAACAACGAAGCACAGAGCTGACAGTTAATTATAAAAACGATCAAGGTAATGACATGTAATCAGCAATAAAATAACAGCAAAAACCATAGCTGTGAAACAGTTCAAATGAAACGTGGTTAAGGTCGCATTTGGTGTTTTATTATTATTATTATTATTATTATATTAACTTTTTTCATATACGAAATCAATTGGAAATGTGAGCTAATATTTAAGCAGCTGTGCTGCTGAGTTAGGTAACCTTGATATACCCAATTTTGTAGGTTCCGTTTAATTAAAATTGTCGAAGCTCAAGTTTTTTCGGTAATTGAAACGCCGACCGGAAATTGATTATTAAATTTCGCCTGTTTTCACAAACGTTAACTGTCGCTGAAGTCAAAGTAGAGTTTGTGTGTCTTCGGCAAAGAAATTTAGCTAGCTTCTGGTTACAAAGGATGGCAGCCCTAGAAAGAGTACGACTCATCCGATCATAGTGACAACCTAACTGACCATTTCGGACATAAAAAATCTCTTAAAGCGCTTATCGGCTCTCTTTTGATATGCCTTGAGTTATGTTTATGTATTTAAGAAAGGGGCTACATAAATATGTAAATATTCAATCTTTCTGTGCAAATTCGAAGCCGAAATATTGATCAACATTTTTTATTTGAGATTTGAAACGAGAGCTTATATACCTTAACAATTATCATCTACTCAATTTAAATCAATCTCTTTTGCGTTTCTTCACTCTCGCGCTTTCACACAACTCAAATATTATTTTATTTGATAACTTTTGCAACAACTAGAGGCTAAGCTAATCCCTAATAACCAATTTAATTTATTTTCTTATTTATAGAATTTTATATACTTCAGATTTGCTATATAAACAGCATATAAGTTCAAGATTAGATAAGTCCAAGGAAGTTAAGCAAAATCCAGCTATGCTAACAAACTTGCCCTGAAGGCAAAAATGTACGCTATAACAAATCAGAAATTCAGATATGATAATAAAATTTAAAGCTAATACAAGCTAAAAAGATTTATCTTTAAAAAATTATTTTAGCTTTTATTTGCACATAATATTATATATATATTATAACAAACTAAAGTTGGTATAAAATAGATATTTTTCGTTTCATTTACTCAAAATTTATGCTGAGAATTCAGCAGAAAAATATATATATATTATATGTATATATATAACTATTTTATCTTGATGTGCACATGCTATCATGCTCTTCTTCTAGATAAGAAATATTCTCACAAATACATTTATACAGATATTTTAAAAGACAAACTGTCGTGCACATCATGAGAACTCTGAGCAACGGCGCACCTGTTGCTCTAGCAACTCCCGCTCGAGCCCAACTGCTGCTCATCATAATAGTATTTTAGTTAGACGCACGCTCATTACTCATTGCTGCTCGCACTGCCCTATCATTTGCGCTCATTGCGTTGCGCTTGGTTTGACGCTCAGAATTTTATGCACGAGGGGCCAGAGGTCGCACGTTACATGCAATGGAAATTCGCATGAATAAAAGATTTTATTTAAACTTTTTATTTGCGAAATGACATAACTAGAAAGTTGGCTGAATATGTGAAAAAGTTATCAGAAGAGAGAGAGAGAGAGAGAGAGGAACAGAGAGTTAAGAGAGATAAAGTTCATTGCTCTGGTTTATTTTTATTTGAAATAAATTGTGTTTAAATATGTTGAGAATATTAAAAACAAAGTTTGAGTTAAGCTTAATTGATAGCCATTAATAATAATTAATATCAATAATAATTAATAAAAGTATTTAAGTAGTTCTATAGACCGCCTGCTACACCTGTTATAGCTTCTAGAGAATGTATAAAATTTCGGTCTTTCAAATTGCTTGGCGCTGACCCACTTAAAATATTATGTTTGTTTTCAAATTTGTATAAAACTCAGCTTGACTAAAGATAATATTACAAATTACTAAGCTAAAGAACATGTATACATTTATATATATATATATATATATATATGTATATATACCTTTAGCCATACTAACTTACATTCACATTCTCTAGCTGAGTTTCGCATGCCCAAGACCTTCCGCTGGGGCGTTGCGCGCCTTAAAACTTGAAAGTTTTTGTATTTTATTAAAAGTGACTTTCGTAGTTATTATTTGAAAATGCAAAGAAATGACAATAGTCGGCGTAATTAAATGAGCTTTTCACCTGCGCACAGTTTTCCAAAATGAAACATAAAAGATGCCAAAAATAGTAGCAAATGCGGCTTCCCAGGTAATTAAATGAGCCACTTCTCATGGGGCTTGAAAGGCGTGTTTGGACATTGTCCATCCTTTGGCAATCGCAATGAGTTACGGCAATCAAGTATAACACGAATTACGGTTAGAAACTAAAAGTAATTGTAAGAAGTACTTAGAGGCATTGAGGCGTTTCATAATAGACAATATACATACTTATATATATATATATCCATATAGACTTAGATATTGTACTGCAGAGCAAAACTTTTGGCATTTGCATGCGATGTGGCAAATATTTATTGAGCCCAAAAGTGGGTCAATCTTCAAAACGTGAGAGCGCTTCTAAGGCCAGCAATTAATTATACAGTAAGCCAGGTGTTTGATTGATCGACTAGGGGATGGCCAAGTGCGTCAAGGTAATACACAAAGCTGCGCCAAGCCTTATTATATGTTTGAGAGACTCCAAAATATCTGCCATAGTAATAAATAATAAGAGACAACTCTGCTAGAGCTCCATTGTCTGCCTCGCATTTTAAGCAGCGAAGTTCAAGAAACTCGCTGATTATTTAATCTTGTTTTTACCTGCGTTCTCTGCTGCCTCTTCTTCTGCGTGTTTTGCACATAAAAACTGCGTATGGCTTATAGCCAAAGAAGAAATATTCATAATTTAGTGGAATCGTTAAAACTTTCGTCTTGACTGCTCTGACTTTTACCTTATTTACACTGGGCAACAGGTAATGTAGCAAGTGCGGCAAACAGGTCTATGAATACACGTAGCTATTTGCAGAAGCGGTACCGGGCAGGGCCAGAGGCCGGAATTGAGTTTTATTTTTAATTTCGTGAAACGCGACCCTTTGTCAGGTGACTTGAACAAGGCTTTAATTAGCAGTTGACTGTTAACTTGCGCACTTGACACGGTCACAACAACGATTTAAGCATGCTTTGACAATAAATCACAATGAGAACTGAACTGTTATGTAATTTTAGATGTATATACAACTCAAATGTTCTTAAATTGGGCATACAAAATAGTTAATAGAAAGATAATTTTTGCTGAAATAAATACGTCTATTTATGTTATTTATATAATAATATAAATTTAAAATACGTTCTAAAATAATTACAACATAACACTTTTATTAAAAAGTCTTTGTACGTGACAAAATAAATAAATTTATAAAATTATAAAAATAATAATAATACCAAAAAAGTAATAAAAATAAACTTATAAAATACTAAAAAAAATGAAAAGAAATTAAAAAAAAATTAGAAAAATAGTTTTAAAAGCATAAATAATAATTAATTTATTTAAATAATAAAGATATGAAAAATAACTCGACTAGTTTCAGATCCTTTGGCTCGTCAAAGACATTTAGAAACTAAGCTAATTCTTAATTAATAAATATGAAAATATTTTATTGACCTATATCATTATTAAATATTATATTTCAAATTAAATTATTAATTAGCATAAAATAATATTTTCATTTAACACGTAAACGCTTCAGACAGTATTCAGCAAACTATTCACTAATTTTGAACAAAAGCCAAGAAAAATATTTAGCTATCATTTTCAATACAAACAAAACTGTCAATAGTTGTTTATTTACTTTTTTTTTCAACTATTTCTTTGTCTGCATTACGCCCTCATAAAAATGGTAAAAATATTTAAAGGCACGATTCAAAGATCTTTTATTGTCGTGCTACACTTAATGTCAGAGCTAGAAAAATCAATTGAAAGCTGTTTTCTGACAAAAGGAGAAGTCAATAAAATATGTGAGCGCAGGAGGGGTCAAGACATGTTGCGATTTCTAAAGAAATACAGGTAACAGTTACATATATGTATAAATATATAATATAGCTGAGTCACAGTCAACTGATTGTTCAGCAACAAGCAAAAAAAAAAGGCGAAAGTGTTTGTGTGGGTGTTTGTTTGTGGGCGTGCTTCATTGTTTCTTTCTTAAGAATTAAGACATTTAACAGTGCTTTACATGAGAGTTAAGTGCAACCACAACAACAACAGCATATAGCAAACATATATTATTAAGTATACGCACATTTTTCTCAAATGACTGCGGTCATAGGGAAAATATTCATAATATTCATCATCCATATGAAATTAGTTTGCCTTTGTAGTTTCACATATATTTCCTAATCAAGTTTTTTTTCGGTTGTTTTTATTTTTATTCATTTAACGCTTATCTTTGCTCATTTAACTCATTTTTTGCTTATTGTTTTGGCCAGTGGCCGCAATGCGCGGCATTGCAATTGCCTTCAAGTTGTATTTGCTGAGATAAGATAAACACGTTAAGTATTAATTAGCCTTCAGGCACTCAGAGTTACATGTGTTTGCACTTGATTGGGTATATATCAACGCGGCACAAAAGAGGATAACAAGATTTTTCTTAATAACTTTCCAGCACACACTAGTTCACATTATTTCTTAGCCATGATTTATCAGACACCTGGCGCTACAGCATTTCCATTGCGACTAAGCCTTACTTGGCGAGCACATAACATAAAACATAATTCAATTTGAGACACACTTTCGACCGACTCTGGCCACACTTCACTTTTCATAGCAAATCATTTCAAACATTTTTCTTATGGCTAATACTGTGCAGACACGCGCTTTTCATTTTGACGCTTCTCCTAGCTCTGATAACGTCGTTAAGTAGCGCCGCAGAAAGCGAAAATGAAATCGAAACCAAAATGAAAATCCAAGCAATGCAAGCAAATGAAATTGCTAACCGACTTTTATGGCTGCTTAAGTGTAATTAAGGCTATAAATTGATTTGATTTTGATTGATGCGGCGCGCCAAAGGGTGTGCAATAAGACCAAGACGAAGACCAAGACAAAGAAAAAGCGAGAGGAACCGACTCACTAGACTTCATTTAACCACGATTCAGTTTTAATTTTGCTGATTCAAGAAATTGAATCTTTCATTGTTAGATTTGATTAGGATTTTCATGCTGGACACAACAAAAAAGGGCGTGTGCTGAATGCATTCGGTCACGTGTAGATGTGTGTGCAAGGTAGACAGACATGTCAGAGGTGGCAATGCACGAGACTTTGTAATCTCTCTATCTCTCTCTCTCTCTCTGTATCTATATATATATATATATATATATATATATATATTCGGCTATTCATCAGTTGTTGACGCTTGTTGCAGTCATTACGGCGTGACGCCGTAATTTACCAAAGTGTAAACTACAGCAGAAACAAGCACAGCCAACTGCTTAAAAACAATAACTCATAGCAAATAGTAAATACTTTGTAAGAGCAACAACTAAGCGCGAAAGCGAAATTTATGACCAAAACAAGTACAATTTATATATCTTAAAATATATATCATTTTTTTACAACTCGTCTTCGCACTCATCACAAATGTTTCGCACTGCGTTGCGGTAAGACTTTCACATACATTTTTCTATAGCCCGGTGGAATTTTGTGTAGATTTTTATATTGCCACGCCGGAACCGATAGTGTGACGACGGATGCGTCTCGGATGCTAAACTATAACACACAACGGGACTGAGACAGTTTAGCCAAATGCGAACCGCACACGTTTGCAGCTTGTTTCGAACTAAAAATCAACGCAGACTCAACCCAAACGGCGGCTAACAAACAGGTTCGACGCAACAAAAAACGAAAGAGCGCAGCACAGCGACAGACTGAAAGAGAGATGGAGAGCGGGAAAGGGAACGTAAAAGCAGCAACAACAAGCGTGGCAAAAACATAACAAACAAAACATTGACCGAGTTGCGAGAGAACGAGAGAAGCAGCAGAAACTATTTGATGGTGCGTGGGCGAATGCAAAACAATGCTGCCAGTTAGTTGAAAATGCTAAAAAGGTTAACAGGTAGCCACAGCAAAGTCAAGAAAACATTTTAATTATATATATTTCAAATATTCTTGGTTTTTAAGTTAATACCTAGCATATGCTTAAGTTCGTTTTTTCATTCAATTTATTTCTTATTTACAAAATCTGGCAGCCTCTGCTTTGGATGGTAGCATAGCAAGATGGTACTGCACTTGCAACATGTTCGCTTGCAACGTGTTCGCAGCTGACCGATAAGAACTTGGCAGCAGTAAGGGAATTTATTATATTTATTTGACTGTCTAACTTTTTTACTTTTTTATTGCAAAGTTAACTTTTTGGCTGCCAAAATGTCGCACTGACACGTTGCCAAACGAGCGGTAAAACTAGCTGCCAAAAACTGTAAAACGTGCGCCAATTACTACGGCCAAAAGCTGCCAATTAGCATTGCAGTCAGACTACCATAAACTTCATCAAGCAGCTACCTTAAGCCAAATTAATGGAGCCTAAGATATACAAACTATATAATTTATGCTTCTGCATTACGGTGAGAAGTGGGAATCAGAATTTAATGAAATTGAAGAGACTAAATTATCATCTGTGTATGGCAATCATAGCTCATCAGGCAAATGCAAGGTTAGGGCATCTTAGAGAAATTAAATAAGTATGATAAATCCATTAAGAATAATGTTATGGCAATGCTAAAGTATCACAGAATTAGTAATAATGCTTAGAATTATAATTATGAACAATCAAAATAATAACATCGATTATAATTGTCATTGTTATTATTATGATTATTATTCTCATTGCTATTATCGGTCAAATATTTATTATTATTAATTGATATTGTCATTAATAACTTTTTTAACATGATCAAAATCATAATAATAATCTTATTACTATAATAATTATGATTATCATTACTATTCCTCATTATTGCTAATGAGAATCTTTTTGACTATTCTAATAATTATATTATGATAATGATGCAGCTAATGAAATTGACTCAGATTACATAAATTGTAAATCATTGCTATTATCATTATGATAATCATTATCGTTGCTATTGCTATTAGATCTATCATTGTCATTATGCATGTCATTGCATACTTCATTAATCTCATAAGAATACATACAATGATAATATTAATAATGAAATCCCTGAGTTGCCTTAGTAGGCCGCCAAATAAAATTCAGCTAATGCTGTGCACAATGTATCATAGTATGAGCTACAACTATTCAAGTAAATTCTTTGAATAAGGAAACATTTTTAATAAATTCATATTTTTTTTTAAGTTTTTAAATTTTCGACCACGAAGCAATGTGGGCCTACAAAACGGTAATCTCTTTTGAGACGGGTGTAAAGTTGAGTCAGCGATGCCGCAAATGGCCCACACTGTGCTGGTTATTCCTAAAGGTCTATGGAATGTTTAAGTACACAATTTTGGACCGAAGTCGGTACTTTTGGATTGCATTAGCATTCATTATGATAGCAATACTGATAGCCAAGTGGTGGTTGAAGCAACTAGAAATCAGAGTAAGTTTAAGCTGAATTTATGAACTATTGCCATTGTGACACGACACGTTATTACCAGAAGCTCGATAATGAACTACTAGATGAAAAGAAATGCAAGCAATTACATTTTGAAGAGAGTTTGGGTGACCTACTACTGGAGGCTAGACTCAAAAGCGAAGAAGAGGAACGTCCAAGTGATTTACCGGTAAACGAAAATGAACGGCAACACTTCTCGGATCTCATGTATGATCCTAATGTAACACTCATGGAAACCAGTACAGAATCTACCTCGTTGAGCTCTTCAAGCTGTGCCCTCCAGTTCACCAAGCCCGCAAACACCAAAGTGTCATCAAACAAGAAAGCGTCATCAAAAAACAAAGCGCCATCAAACAACAAAGCGCCTTCGAGCATCAAAGCGCCAACATCATCGATTAAACGTAACAAGCGTCCTTTGCAGGAATCCATAACTGGCACTATAAAGTCACCGAAATGGCGAATTTAAGCTTAGAATTTTTTGGAACGGGGGCCATCAGGAGTTAGATAATTTTTTTTTTTACCAATTTTAATTAGATTGTTCACATATCTGGATTTTAGTTAATTTATTTTAAATTAAAGGGGAACATAAACAGAGTAAAAAAAGAAGTCGAATTTCTGATTCGTCTGCTAACCACGGCACTTTCTCTCATAAGCCAGATATTCCTAAATGCTGCTTCAGCATCATTTAAATATGTTTTTTCTTCTATCTATGCACTTGACTTTGATGAATGCACTGTTAACTTGGCTTTTTATTCCCAGACGATGCAAAAACAAAGACATTAGCATGACAAATTAGAGCTGGGAATAATCAGACGCAATGGCTGGAAAGTTAAGAGCTAGCCAGACAATTTACGAGGCACTTGCATGAAGGTTAAGCCTTAACTGATTGCACCGAGTGCAGCTTAATTAGATAAAGATTTCTCACAGCTAATTATGAGTGAAATACCCAACGGCAAGAGAGCTGCATTTCCTTTCCAGATTTTGGGTCAATTGTGAGTTGACAAATAAATTGAGGCCTAAATTGTGTGCAACAGAAGAAAACTAAGAGTTAACAGAATTGCCGCAAGCCAGAACTCGTTTTCGTAACCTTCCTCTCTCTTTCTATCTATCTCTCTCTCTCTCTCAAACACTCACTCTCTGGCTCCGTTTCTCTCTTGTGCGCATTCCAATGGCATGACAACCCCTTCAACAATAAAGCAAAAAGTCTGCAAAACTTGTAAGCCAAGTCAAGCCGAACCGAGGCAGCGGCTGCTAAAGAGCAGCTCGAGGCTCGAGGCTGCAGCTACCTTCAACCTTTTCACTTGCAACAAGACGAGACTCGCATGCGACTTCAACCTTAGGGCCGTCAGCAGGAAGCAGGGAGTAAACAGCGATTCTCAGCACCGTTGACAAGGCAAAAAAAAATTAAAACTAAAAGAGAAACAGGAAATGGGCAAGTAATAAACATAGCTGACTATAAGGAAATGCCAGCCTTACCAGAAGAACTAACAGAAAGTCTTACACACATTTTATACGACTTTTAGTATCTTTCTCTAATCTTTGGCAATTAATCGGTCGGGTTTATGCGCTGCCTTGAAGAAAACTATTAAGTCCCACAAGAACAGCGGGAAAAACAACAAAAACATCAATTTCGCGTGCCAAACCGAAAAACATTTATGAAATTTATGAATACTTGAAATATTCAATATACAATAAAAAAAAAAAAAACCAATTGAATTAGTTCAGAAAATAAAATGATAAGCTAAGCAAGTTTTGCTTTTAGTATGATACGGATAAACCAGAAATGATTCGATTAAGATATTATAAGAA
This sequence comes from Drosophila mettleri, assembly GCA_035047625.1. Lineage (NCBI taxonomy): Eukaryota > Metazoa > Arthropoda > Insecta > Diptera > Drosophilidae > Drosophila > Drosophila mettleri. The sequence continues at coordinate 18,842,272 of JAWNPI010000103.1, forward strand.
TTTTTCTATATGCATACTTAAAGCTCATATTTACAGTTGCTAATATGCATCTTAGTTCTATATTTAATTTATAAACCATAACCGAATGGGCGAAGAGTGATATGAAAATGCGTTAGAATCGTATGAAACTCTACGTGAGAACCAAAAGCAACCCAAATGTGAAAACAAACTCATAAAAGAATGAGAAATAAATAAATGTTGCTTACTTTCTCATGGAGCCCCAACGACGCTGGGGCAAACTATCGGGATTGCTGTAAAGAACATATGATATGATATTTATTAAGAGTCTTAATGCAAAGGCCTTTAAATATACGTAATATACGTGATCCATTTCATATTTAGTTAAGAATATAGAGGATTATGAGTTTACTGAGGCATTATAGTATTCTATATGTATATATATTCTATATATATATACCCTATTCAGCATTCATTAAGATCTAAGTTCAACTAGCTAAATCCTTAGCTTGGCATGCACATTAGACTTTGCCGTTTTAAATATTATACATAAAAAAATGTATCAATGTCATTATTTATAATATTGTTTATGACATATAAATTTTAAAATTATTGCTGAAAAACTTTTAGTGCAATGTTTTTTAAATTATATAAATAGCCAGAAACTTGTAAATTTCAAATAAATTTGAAATAGTAAAAATTATATATATATATTATATATCACAAATAATTCTGACAAATTTGTTAATATTATATATGCATAATATTTAAATATAATTTTGAGGTCTAAGTGTTGCGAAATAATTAAAATTAAAATAAAAATTATGTCCCAAGAAAATATATCACGGTTATAAATCTTAATATATATGGACAGAGGGAATATTTAAGCCCTTTCATTATAAATTATAAAAAAAATCAGCCAGAAATCAATAGTGCGCTTAAAAATTATAAAACTAACTCATAAGAAGACAGCCCCACTTACTGTATAATTTAAGAGAGAGACAATGCTCTTAATGCAGGTGAATTGTGAGTTCACCTCACTAGCTGTCGTTGTTTCTCTCTCCCCCACTGTTGCGCTCTCTTTGTGGTATGTTGAACAGAGGCGGAAACAATGAGCGCTCTCTGTTTGCGCACTGACTACAAGCCTCGACTGCGATTGCGACTGGATCGAAACGCATGAATCACGGCCCAAAAGGCGAGCCATAGTAAAACTGGTTTTCCAGTGCGTATACATACGAACAGAGATACATACGAATAAATATATATATATATATATATATATCAAAGAAAAGGTTAAATATTCAAATAGACTTACAGAAACACAAAAATAAACTGAACAGACGGACACTGGCTGACGATCGCTTAACAGATGCGGCTTAAACTACTTCGACTTGACCAACTGGTCAGTTTATGGGCATTACGTCAAAAGGCGCGACGATTATGTGAATGTGCGCAAATAACTGACGGGGACAACATAAATTTCTACAGACATTCAAGCTTTCCATAACTAATTGCTGATCGCGTCGACCTTATATGGCAGTCGAGACGCCGACTTGCCTCTCTCCCTCCCACCCCACCTGCTGCTGTTGCTTCTAGTATTACCTTGTAGGCGTGCGTCGCAAACTGCGTCTGGCCCAGTTGTCGCGGGGCATAATGTTGAGCTCCTCGTCACTGCGAAAATAACAACAGACAATAGGTTAATAAACATCTGTGAGTCTGAGTATATAAATTGCATGGAGCTTACTCCTTGGGTGAGGATGAGATAACATGAGGCGCCAGATCGAGTTCAATGCCAGGCGTCTCATCCAGATTGTTATTGCCGTCATTTGAGTGTCCACTGTGCTCGTGTACAGAGCCGTTGTTCATGCTATGATGGCGAGTGTTGTTGCCATTGTTGTTGCTGCTGCTGCTGATGTTGTTGTTGTTATGACTGGCATTGCCATTGCCGTTGCTGCCCGTTGCTCGCAGCTGAACACTATACTCGTTCTCGCCATAGCCCTCAAAGGATTCGCCATCCGACAGGGAGGAGCACTGCGATTTAGCAACGCCTGCTGTGCATGCGAAGGAAGGCAAAATGTAGTCAAAAGCGGAAATCTTTAATTTGTCTCTCGTGCAACATACCTGTGCTCGAAGGCGGACTGCTGGGTGTTGGGCTGCTGTCGCCGGAAATTGTTTCGGCATATAGAAAATTGTTGTTTGCGGCTTTTATGGCCGCATTGTTGTTGGCCAGTTGAATGCGTGGCATGGGCGCCATACTGCCAAAGCTGCTCAAAGCCTGCAAAGAAATGCAAAATGTCGAAAGTTACTTTAAAATTGTCTAACAATAAACAGCGACAAACAGGTCAATGGGACAGCTAATTGAGCTTCGACATGCAACCGAAGAAGCCACAAAAATGCATCGCACTGCAATCCGAACTCTGATAGTCGAAAGGAAAACAGCCAAGAATGTTGCAGTCGTAGGCAACTGACTGCAGGATGCTCTGCGCACTTAAAAAACTATATAAAAAATATATATAAATTACAGGGTATTTTCAATATGCTATGAGTCTAAGGTGGGAAAACAGAACGAAGAAAACAACGGAGCTCATTAGAAAATCAGAAATACAAGCTTTTAACTGAAAATTTAGAAGATATTGAATAGATTATCGTTTGCCACGCCCTCTTAGGGCGTAGTCTTATTTAACTATATTTTTTAAGAATGTTAGAGTATATATAATATATTCCATATTTCATGAATACTATTAAATGCACAGCAGAAAACCAATATACTCTCATTTTCTTTGAAAACAGCGTATTAAAAGCAACTAAGGAAGCAAAAAAGGGTTAGGCTAAAAAGCTTTCTTTCTGCACATACGGATTTGCACATCTATAAAATGACATTCGATTGTAGCTTTTATAAAGAATAATATAATACAAATAACGTGTTAAGCCAGCGTTGACTTAAATTTTTAGCAAGCTGTGCTTATAATTTTGAAAAGAAATTTAATATCATAAAAGAGTATATGATGCTTGATCAGCTGCTATATGACTTGGAAAAACCTAGAATAAATCAAAAACAAGGAACTCGTCTTAAAGTCTACAAATATTTTTACTATATATTTCAGGCTTAGCAGCTGTAAAAAGCTTCGTGTATAAATACTCTGTGTAGAGAGCAAAGTAACTGCAATAAAGAAGCCAGCTATCGCTGCTTTAAGCCTGCTCAAACATGGTCGGCTAGAATCTCAGTTTCTTTATACCGAAGAGAGTCAGGCGAAACTCCAAATGAATAAGTTTACTTTTATAGTTTTTTATTCCATTCTAGCAAATATATATAGATATATATATATTTCTAAATGAAATTTGAGTTTCAGCACTCCAATAGTAAAATCCAACAGAAATCAACTCAATTTTCATTACAATTAATAAAGTGCAACAGGTGCAGCTAATGCATGGGCTGTGATAAAAAATGAACGGAAGTGGTCAGCCCAAATAGTAAATTGTAATCGAAATGGGTCGAGGTCTGTTGTGGTCACTTCCCTCTCGACGCACGCACAATTAGTCAGCCGAATACATCCCCCGCAGTAAAAGCCAGAGACAGAGGCGACATTTTCAGAGACCTATTTGTAAGTCCCGCTCAGCGTGCGTAATTACTTTATAATTGTTGTTGGTTCCTTGCCTATGCTTTGTCATTCAGAGCAGGAGTGAAAGAGAGAGCGAGTGAACTTTGACTAGCTTTTTCTTCTTCTTCCCCTCTTTTTTTTTGGGTTACACGCTTTCGTTAGATAGAAAGCAAAGAAACAAACATGAAATGTACTTGGGAGTTAAATCTATAAAATTATTGGGTACAATAGACCGATTCGTGTGTGGTTGATTGATTGAAATGTCAGGGCCGTTAGGCCTTCAATAAATAGGCCAGTCTATTTTTGTGTAGTTGCGATAAGACTTATTAGAGAACAGTTAACAAGTATGGTAATCGTTAGCGGGTATCTGATTTGTATGGTAACATATAACTCGAAGTGGCTTCACTTTTACTTAAGGTATCTATATCCGATCTTCCAGTTTAATATTTACCACCATAAAACTTTCCTTATTCACACTTGATCAACTGCCTTTTTTCATGTTGTACTAAAATAACTTTCTGAAGTAAACGTATTCAACGGTAAACCTCTAACCTTAGGCTGAACTTCACTTTATGGCTCTTTTCACTGGATAATAATGGAAACAATTGCACTTACAATCATATATTAGTCATAATGAGGCAATATAATGACCTGTGATTAAATATTGATTATCTAGCCAATTGCAGCAAGAGTTTTCAACTGGAAAAATGCGCAATAATGAAAAATGATTATTACATAGCAAAAGTTCAAAGCGAAAGCAAAACCAAAAAGAAAATAAAAAAAAAAACAGCTAAACAGTCAAAGCTAACAATTGTTTGTTTTTTTTTATGCCTCTGACCATTGACCAAAGGGCCCAGACGAGGGCGTACGCAAAGGAGGAACTACTTTCAGAGTGCAATGAACTCTTGAAGTGTCGAGTCGAAAAATGTTGACGTGCCGACGACAACTGCAGTGAAAAATCGATGCTGACAACTTTAGGAAAGTTGGCCAAAACGAGCGAAGCTAACTTTACTTTGCACTTATGCAATTGGTTTTGCCTTTTGCCAATGCATAATCCGCAGAAATGAGGGCGTGTGAGCTTGTCAGCCAATAAGCTGACTGCTATGCCACCTCGACAGTTGCATGTCAGCAAATTTATACCCTATGGCAAATGAATTCAGGGGGAAGGTAAGATGATATATAAGAATAATGTAAGTAAATAATAATAATATAAAAAAGTTAATAATGATTACCAATAATAATAATAAATACTAATTAGAACAATTAATAAGAATAATTAATAATATATATGTATTATGAATAGTAATATTAATTATTATATACTTTAATGATTATATAAATGCTAAAAATAATTATATAATGTTAGTGTCACAAAAGTTTATAAGAAACAGAATATTATATTTAATTCTTAAAAATATATTGCAATTTATAAATATAAAAGTAAAATTATAAAAATAAAAATAAAATAAAAAAAATATTTATTTAAATGTCTTTCAATTTATTACATGTATATTAATTCATAATCTAATATACTTACATAACTTAATTATATTTTTCTCCCTATTGCTAACTCATCTTATATAAAATGAATGATGAATGATTTACTTAAACAATTCTCTGAAGTAAAATGTTTATTGATTTATTGTTCAATATTCTGTTTCAATTCCATATCTATCGTTGACATACTTGTTAGTATGTCAGAAATATATAATTAAAATGAATTTTACTGACGGCTGGTTTGGCCGCAAAATTAAAATTTGCAGTTATTGCAACCTGTCCAACAACAACATCAACAACAATAACAAACGGCATACAGTTGTACAGTTGTACAGTTGCAGCAAGATGCTGCAAGGCAGAGGGGTGGTGCCTGTAAGACTCAGCCTCACAGCTGGCTTTATCATCTGTCATGCCTCGCAGCGGTCTCTCAGACTCACAAACGTGTGACGATATTTGCTGCAGTTGTTGTTGTTGTTGTTGCTGTTTGCGCTTCTCCGATTCGCTGATTTGCAATGCACTTTTCATGCAAAAGTTGTCGGCTCTCTATAATTGTAAATGTATTTCCCATGAACATTTTCCCATTGTCTACACAACGCCAACTCCGACAACTACTACAACAACAACAATATGCATATCATCAGCACCTGATATGCACAAATAAAGAACTGTGTGAATTTTCATTTGAGGCGAAGCACACAAAGCGAGAAGCTCGTTAAGAAGAACGTAATTAACGTGAGCAAAGCTTAATTAAATAAATCGTTATTACTAACTGCAGCCTACAGCTATTTTCTGCTAAAAACAGCGAACTATGTTTCATTAATGATATATTCGATTTTACTTTGTATACTATATGTTTTTTAAACTGTAGACTGAAGCAGGAACAGCTTACTTTACTATAAATACTACCAAAATATGTATATTTTTTTATGAGGGAAATTTATTTATAGAAGTCATTATAATTTGATCATTTATTATTATTATACTATTACGCGGAATGTATATAAAATATATATAAATCAAAAAAGAATTTTTAAAACGTTTCAAATATATTTTATAGAAAGATAAAAATAAGTACACATTACTAAGGCTTCTTATCGATTATATATAATTATATGTCTTGTCGACGTATTTTATTTAAAAATTTCCATTTAAAAATTTCCTAAAATATATAATAAGAAATAATTGAAATCAAAGTATAATTTTTAATTTTTTATAGAAGGCCATTAAGTATTTCACACAATATATTAAGAATATTTTAAAGAAGCTTTATCAGTTAATTTATTAAATATTTTATTGAATACTTTTTTATTCGACGAAAGTTTCAAGAGTTTTTTATTAAAATCAAATTTTTAAATATTTTTTTTGCTTTCTTAATAAACAAATATTATATAGAAATTGCGAAATTTAAGCAAAAAGTTTTGCTATTTTTTATCAAACTGAAATATATATAATAACTGCATTGAAATACAATCATAGTCAGAATTTAAAAAAAAAAAAAATGATAATTAAGTTTTTAATTGATGACTGGTTCCAGTTTGATTGATTTAAAATAACAATTGTAATTGTGGAAAGCTTATTTAATAGAAATATCTATCAGATTGACTTGCCTTCAATTTATTCAAATTTATTGGAAAATAGCCATACAGTGGATAACTATCAATTTAGCAATGTTTATAAATTTGATTAGCTTCATGGATATTGCAGGCAGAACATAACTTTAGGTGTAGCCATATGTTATTGATCAATAACACATGCCACAGAGCCCCGAGAGCAGAGAACTCAATACATGATTTAATTATAGCACAAGCTGCTCGTTTATGGGGCGCATTTGCTATTTATTAGATGTTATCCGAGACTCTGGGCAGCCAACTAGGCGGCTACTGACCACAGACTCATTTAGAGCAGTAGCAGCTGGTGCTGCTGTTGCCCCTTTGTGACTTTGACATGAGTCAGAAGCAAACTTGAACTTGTGGAGAACAATAAATGAGAAGAGACAAAAATACGCCCAGTGGATGATGTCAAATTTACGATGGGCCAACGATTCAATTTACTAATCAACAGAAACTGCGGCACGATCTCATCTTCTACTTATCTATATATTTATGTTCCCTGCTGACATGCAAACAGCTGTAGAGTGTCTATTGAGTGAGAAAGGAAGCAGGAAGGGATTTGTAATGTACATGTGTTCAAAACTATTGCGAGCATGTCGCTGATTGCATAATAAATACACATAACATGGGCTATAACAAATGGAAGTGCTCAATATCTGAAACTATTTAAAAGCGCACTTAATAGAATGGCAAACACAGCGAGGAGGAAAAATTAAGAAAGATACGTTTCCTTGTAAGAAATTATCTTACAGATTTAGGGCTTAGTATTCATTTTGTAACAAAGCCTTGTTTTTATAAGAATTCCATAAAGACTCTATTCTACATATACACTTCACATTATATTCATGGCATAGTGAAAATTGCATTGGCTCAAAATTTATTCAGTTGTATATAAAAATTTATAATCAATTAAGGATTAACTCTGTATATTTACTAGCATAAAATATATTTAGAGAATAAACAAATATTAGCCTCTTATAGCAAATATCTCGAATGATATAAACAATATATACATACTAAAGATTTCATTGGGCAGCTCTATGATAAATGATCTGTCTTCTCAGAAAAATCACAACTCATACATCCAGTCTCTTAAGTGAGAAACTAGTTTAATTCAGTTATTGATATGATAAGTATATACACAAAATGTTAATAATGCATATAAATACTATGAATATTCATCTTCTATGTATTAAAATTATTGTATAATAATTAAATAAAAAAAAAAAAACTTAAGTGATTTGTAATTTTATTATAATTATTCACATTTTTATTATCTATATATTTTTTAAATAACTGATATTTGTTCATAGTTTAAAAGTCAACCCTCTCTCGCTCGCTCTTTCCCTTACAATTTAATAAGCCAAAAGTCAGCTAAGCAATGCCTTCACTATGTCAGCTGGACGAGTCTGGCATTTTAATGAGTCTTCTCCATGCTAGATCAAGCACATGGCATGGCATGGCCTGATGGCCGGGGAATCGGTGCCTCATACCATGCGATTGTCATAATGCGAGTAATGCGCCGGCATTATGAAACCACACGAACCAAACCAAACTAACAACAACAACTAGCCAAGTTTGGGCATGTTGCTCAAGTGGCCAAGAGGAAAAAGAGGCAGCAGCCGCAACAACAACATGTGGCGGCAACTCCTCCCGTACATAAGATAGTTTCCCTGCCACATGTACCAACAGCAAGAAGCAAACATAATTCGAGTGAAATATGCTCTTACGAGCAAAGTCTAGCCCTAGTGAGAGTTCCATTGAAATAATCAATTAAATCGGCGTCAAGTGAGAATTTTCAGGTCGAACCTTTTCACAACTCTGGAATTTTACTTTTTTGCTACCTGCTAGCGCAAAATCGAGAGCTCGAGATAACAATGGAAAATACCGAAGCAAACAGCTGCTCAGATTTGAGCAAGCGATATGCAATAATTTTCTTATAAGAGCGCAGCTGTTCCTAAAAAAGAATTAGATAAGCGTACAAAGATATACAAATAAGATAAACGCGTTGATTAATGTACTGAAATCGTTCTTCATATCTGTGTTATCTCTATTACTAAAGCCCCGCTGGTTTTAATTGGAGAGCTTGCTTGATTCTCGTCAAGCTTTTTGCAACATTTTCACAATAGCTGAAACTATTCAACTAAGCTGGGAAGTAATCTACCTCCCTCTCTCTCTCTCTCTTTATTACTCCCTTTCATTCATTTTCTCACTATTTTTCTATTCCTCTCCGACTGTCTCTTTCGAAACGTGTTTTACGATTTTATACGCAAATTATAATTTACTGCAATGCAGTTTTAGCTTGCTACGTGCTTATTCAATAAATTTTGGTTTATATTTTTAAGAATTTAACAAAAAGGCAAAGTATTTTATGCAATTTGATTCATGATTATGGTTTAAAAGAAATAGATAAAGGTATTTTTTAAATTATTAAGATGAAAACTCGTTCAATAATAGTGGGATTTTTAAACTATCAGATTATAAGACAGATACAAAAAGTAATAAATTTTTATAGAAATTAAGTTGTTAAGTTTTATTTAGAAACATTTATTATTTAAATAAAAAATTATGCAATTATAACTTTTATAAAAATTTGTTTATCATTAATTAAATATTATATTTTATTTTATTTAATTTTGTCGCAATTGCATACACATGAAAATATATTTCCAAATGTTTTAACATATGTATTTAAATACAAATTTAAAACAAATTACTTAACAGCTTGTACAAACTACTACAAGTTTTTAACTTTTTGATTACCCAAATACATTTTTAAAATTAAATCACATTCACAAAAGGTTTATAAATATTTTTCAAAAAAATTTTAAATATTTAAAAACTTTTCGCATACTACAGAAATAAATTCTGAAGCTGATCAAATTGATAATCGTATTAGTAGTTAAAGAATTATTTAATTAAAACTATTTACCTTAACTCAAGTTATTTATATTACTAATTGATTATTCTAAAGAAATTTCTCACACAAAAAGTTTTGTAGTTGAATTACTTATCAAAAAAAGCTGATCTCACAATAATACGCCCCACATATAGCAAAATAAAAACAAGACAATAGACAATAAAACGCCCCCAAAAAAATAAACAGATAAATAAGAGTAATATGATGGAAACAATATTGATTAATTATACAAACACAGACAAATAGCGGAAAAGGGGGGAAATAAGAAAATGAATTACGACACTCGAAGCAGAGAATGAAATGAACTCAAACATAGAAAACATAGGAAAATGTGTGTGGAACAGCAACAGACGTCAACAACTGTGAAAACTGTGGGAAAACTGTCGTAAGAAGTAGAAAATCAAATTTATCAAAAGCTTTAGAGAACTTGAAAGTCATTTACGAAGCGAAGTTGAAAATTGTTTGACAAATTAGGTCAGGAAACTGAAATATTTTATATATAAACCGGAATACAGCAAGGCAAACAGATTCATTGGACAAATGGAGCGAACAGCCGAATATAAAATAAACAATTTAGAACTTTTTGATTAGAAATTAGGAATTGCTGCATCTGGCCTGGAATATTTGCCCGCCTGCAACACCAGCAAAATCCCATTTGCGCCGCTTTGACATATTTTATTTTTATGCATCTGCTCAACTGTCTGGCTGGCTCTTAGCTAAGAGTCGGGCCAGAAACTCTATTTTCAACCTCGTGGATGCCACGCTGGCAGTTCCCGCTAATTTGTAGCCAACGTCTATATAGAGGCAGTGGCGCAGCGGCAGGTTTAAAATTCTTGGGGCGTACTCCACAAAGCGGAAGCCAAAGAGAAGTCAAAATAAGAAGAAAAAAAACCTGACCGACTACTTTCCTGAATGAATAATGAGGCAGGCTCTTCTACAGCTGAAGCAGGCAGGCAAAAAATTCCTCTCGGCACTGTCAACACTTTAAGCAGTCAAAACATTTAACTAAAGTAGTTTATTTATGTTAGTATTTTATTCTGTTGTGTATATTCTCTGAGTGCTAAATGCTCTCCGTTTAGTTGATAAATAAATTAAGTAATTTTATACTAGGCAATTGGTTGTGGGAGCTATATAAAAAACTCAACTTTTAATTTGAAACATTATTTAAATGTATATTTAGATTTGCTAATATGCATTTAGATCTTAAGAGATTTGCGAATATTAAATATTGTATACATTATTACGACAAGTAAGCCATGCGTATTCAAATCTTGCACCAGCTTCTGCACTTGTTAAAGTTGCCTTAGCCCAATTATTTTATTATGTTAAATTGATATGTGTAGAAATCATCTGTTTATTCTCACAAAGTTTATTATGAATTAAGTTTAAATGAATATAATTAAATTAAAATAATTAAAATAATGCTAGGTCCAATGCTCATAAATTAAGCAGAGTTAAGTTTTGTTTCATGAATTTAAGTGAGTGAACTTAATTTTCTAAATAATAAATTGCTGTAATCCAGACATGTTTAAATAACTTGACTCAGTTGAAACACGTATATATACATATATATATATAAAAGAAAAACAAGCCTGTCGATGCTGTGGTGCATACGTATTTATAAAAAGCGAAACAATCTTAAGGAAACGTTGTAGTCCATTCGAGCGGTCATACACCACGTACTTTTGTAACTGTGTGACATTCATTGAAAACTACGAACCGCAACACATGACAGAACAAAAGAAAAATAATACATTAATAAACAATGACAACAAATAGAGAGAAAGACCGAGCCGCCACCTGTATAAATTTCTGTTTGTTCTTAGGCTATCTGCAGAGACGAAGGTCTCTTTGTTAATTTGCATTACACTCAGCGAAAATATTTACTTAGGCTACGCTGCGGCAGGTCTGTGTCGTGTTCAATATACCTTAGCATTAGATATGTTTCTTGGCTAATTACAAATATATTTTCCATTTCCATTGTTGGTGCATTGAACCGAAGCAGGTGGTGCTTGCTAGAACCACCATTTGACCCACTTTGCTGCATTTCCATTATCAAAGTGCATATCTCAGCAATTACAAACCAATTGAAGATGTCATCGTCTACCCCTCGCTAGTTGCTAGCTACTCTCTGGCCGTCTGTCTGTCTCTCTCTCTCTCTCGCACTTGTTTATTAACTGATCTTCAAACTTGAAAAAAGCTTCGAGCGTTTTTGTTGCTGCTGCTGCTGACACGCTTTTTTCTCGAGGCATTTTTTTTTGTTTTTGGCAACAACAATAACAAATCTCTGGCACGAGTTCTCGCTTTGCCTTGTTTATCAACAAAAATAAAAAGTTAAAAACAAAAATAAAATCTTTTCAACTCGTTTGCCTTGAATCGCATCGAATTGAAGTTCAAATGCGGCAAAATGTTCAATTATAATTTCAGTTGCGGTTTTTTCTGTTTATTGTTGTCTGCCTTTTTATTATGCATTAGTTAATGCATTTGTTCAACTTTTGCAAATGATAATATATTGCAAATACATAAATTTAATATAAATGAAATACAATTGAATTAGATGAATAATTTTAGCGTTTCTCTTGATTAGCCAATACGTAGAATTCTGATTTAACTGGCGAATTTATAATTCTGTGCTAATATATTTAATCAACAAATTAAACCACATTTTAGCTAATTCGATTATTTTTATTTGTAGAGTTAAATACAAATTTTCTTTTATATATATTTTAAAAAATGTTGTAGGTTTACTTTTTCTACAACCTGTTTTTCCCGCTATTTTTTTTTCGAATAATATTACTCAAAAATATCCCAACTGACAGCGGGTCAAGCCCAAAGACAAACCCTCCCATTGCAAATGCAGAATACCACAAACAAGAAAAGGCCCCGCAAGACATAAGAGAAACAACAATAACAACTACAAAACGTGGGCAAGCTACATAACTGTGCCAAGGCCCGGCAACAGCGCCAAAAACAACAGCGAACCATTTTTGGGCAGCGCAATATGCAAAGTGCACAGCACAGCAGAACCGTTAGATCGCCCTGGCGTGCGACAGAGACAGACACAAATAGAGAAGTTTGCGGCACAGCGGAAGGGGGAGACAGCTGTAATTTTAGAGCGCCAGCAACAACGTTAATAGGGGCCAAATGGACTTGAGGCAAAATGAAAAACTATCAAATTACAATGCATAATGCCAAACAAGAAGAGGAAGCAGAAAACAACAAAATATGTGATGCAATGAAAACACCGAAACGCAGCAGTGCAGCTGCCGCTGCCGCTGCGGCTGCTGCATCTTTGAGTGAGTTTCGCATTACCAAAACGAAGCCTCAAGTGTCGCCAAGCCGTGTCCTACGCCTGTTCGTTTCCTGTTCCATGCCGTTGGGCAGGTGGTCACAACTAACGCAGCAACAACCATCTCAAGACTCTCCTCTCAAGCAGGCGGAAGTACTTGTACTTGGTCTTAGTGCTGCTGCCTCGCTCTCAATTCTTACACTCTCGCTCCCCACCCTCTTCGTACACAGTTTTACTCTCGGTAAATTAATTTCAAGCAAATCTAGTTGCTGACTAGAATACACCCTGTAGCAGGATATTTATTAATGTTAACTCACTTAACAGGTTATGCATATATTTATGCACACATCTGCAAACTATGTATATTTATTTCAAAATATTTTTTATTTATGTAAAGCAAAATAAAAACTAATCGAGTCTCCTTACTCACTTTAAACAGGGTATTCATAATAACTTCAACAGCAAATACACAAAAAGCCAAACCGTAAGAAAACAATAAACCAAACAAAAAGCGTCGACGTTGGCGATAGCACCAACTGGCACAACATGGCTAACCCAACAAAAATAACAACTACAGTTGCAATAAAATGGCAAAAAGAAAAGGCAAATGCGAATTTCGCATTTGTGCAAATGTTACAACTAATTTGTAGACAAATGAAACTAAAACTAATACAAGTCATTTGCTTAATTGCAACTAAAAGTACGCAGCCGGCTGCGCAATGCTCTGTTCATAGTATAAGAGCTTAAGCAATATCTAAAATAAAAGCTAATTCAGCATAAACTGTAACTGCAATAAAATTTGAATCTTAAACTATTGAGGACTCACATATAATAAATTATAAGACTGACTTATACGGCTCTTCGCCTCAGCAAGTATGCTCTTATACTTTCAACATAGTGTATGCAAACGACAGTAAAATAGATGCTGAAGCTATGCATCCCCAACCGCTTACAGTTTGAGAATCAATAACAGTAACAGCATTGCGTGTAAAACAAATTCAAAACGAAAAGTGATAAATTAGTTGCCTTTTCATGTCATTAATTCTAATCTATTCTAATACATTTTTATATTCATATATAAAGTTATTTGTGCTTTTTTATTTTTAACTGCGGTTTGTGTGGCTTGACAGACAGAGAACGCAAAATGAATTTCCTTGTCAAACTTTTAAACTCTGACTAATGAGATCTACCTCAAATAAGCATCTAAATAGAACAGCCAACACACAGGTGCTCCAAATTATGTAAAACAGCTAACGCACCTGTTAAAACTGTTGTGCAAAATATTTATTTAGTTATTTCTTCTATGTGCGTACAAACAAAAATAACCGTTAAGCGTAGCACAAGACAAAATGAATTTTTTGAAGCATGCACTTCACACACACACACACATGCAACTAAGAAGCAACAGTTAGATTTCTTGTGTTTGTTGCGCACCTCTTTTTGATTTGCTTTTTCTTCTTCTGCTGCTGCTGCTGCTACTGCTACTGCGAGCGACGAACTTTTGTAGAACTGGTAGTTATCTTGTTGTTGTTTAATTTTGAAATAAATAATGCGTTTTATTTTAGCTGCGTTACAGTTTTAGTGTAATGGTATATGTTGCACTTTCACTTGGCGCGCCGTTTGGACAGATATAAATCACTTTGCGGCTTTTTTATATAAATACAAGTTAACACTTGGTTTTTTTATTACTACGCGTGCGTAACGTTGGCAACGCATTTGCATACCGTTTGGTTTGTGATTTTTATAACTTTGTACGTATAAATACACTAAAATATGTGGAAAGACGCACACAAACACAAAACACCAAACACAGGTAACACAGTTTGGCCGAAATTATGCGGAACGTCGTATTACTCGAGCGCGCACAACCGAACCGCACAAAACATGAACGAAAAATACTAAGGCATCCGACCAGTGTGACCGCATGTGAGAAACACCGAATTACCAAAAAATATCGAGACAACCGATATCACTGTTTATTAACATTTATAATAACATAAGCAATGATACTCCTTTCCGAGGCGCGCTGATTCAAAATCAAAATTGTAAATTATTTAACATAAATAGTTTACAATGTATTACAAGCGATTTAAGGATTATCAGACTACACTAAAAACAATTGCAATAATACACCAAATCTACTCTAATTAGTTTTTTCCACCAAAGTCTCTGTAGTTGCTGAATCATCTTCCTCATCCTCATGCTCCTCGACATTTGAGTCCACCTCTTCCTCAACTGTTGCATTCTGTGCTCTTGTCCCAAGCCCTCCATCCGTGCTGCTTGTATTAGGCTTAGTGTCGCCATCGCTTGTGGCGTTGCTGGTGTTGCTTATAGGCGGCGCACTGCTTGCAGGCGCTGCAGCTGGACTCTTATTACGACTGTGGAGGGACTTGGCTGTCATATTGACAACATTGGGATTTAAGCTCTTGAATGTGGTGGAGGCTGCTTTATAGAAGGCACTGTTCGCAAGACTGCTGATCGTCTCCTGCTGTTTGTAAACCGCATTCACTTGACTTGTCACCGAAGCCAGCGCGCTGGGATTCGAATTTCCATACTTCAAAGCAGATATATTGCTGATCGTGCTCAAATGGTTGGGTGCAGAAAAGCCAAAAGCATTGTGGCGACTACGTTGATCGCTACGAGAGGCTAAGCTGGAGGACAGGCTGACATTAGCATCACGAAAGCCCATTTTAGGAACATTGTAGTTGTCCAGTTTGAAGGTGTGACGCGACGGCGAACGGTTGAATGACTTCTCTACGCGCATCGTCTGGATGGGCACGACTGTGTACCGGGATTTTCGCATCGGAAATTTACCCACATTGCCAGGCAACTCCCCACTGACCGCTTCGCCAGCATCGCCACCAGCTGCAGCGGCGCCCGGCTCGGAGCGGTGATCATTGTACGACACATTATGTGAGTAGGCGTCCGCATGAAGGCCACCCTTGGCCAAACGCTGGCTGGCAGTTAATTTCGAGTGTTCCGGCAGTGGTGGCGCCACTACTACGCTCGGCGGGCTTACGCCCGTGGTGCCCAAACCGAGACGCTGCTTCACATCCGACATGGTCGCCTGCGCCATTTTGCGTGCTTTCTCGGAGCCCATTTCTAGCACGTAGATGAGCTCGTTGCGATTATTCAAATGCTTATTGATCATCTCTCGGATGGGGCGCAAGTGCTCGATAACGGCCTCCGAGACGCGCTCCTTGTACTGCGCCGTGTCCAGCTGTTTGGCCTCCTCGACGACGGTCTCGATGCTCTGGCCCGTGACTTGGGCGTGGATATTCACAAGATTACTAACACCAGGCCGCATGCTCGGATTGAACGAGATGTCCGAGGTAAAGTCTGTGAGGGCTTTCTTAATCTTCTCGATAATTTGCTCGGGTGAGTCGTTTAGATTGATTGTGCCTTTGGGATTCAAATCCGACTTGGACATCTTCTTGGACGGCTCACGCAAGGAAAGTATCCGTGAGCCATCATTTTCCTCAATGACAGGACTGCATACCGGGAACATTTCGCCATACCGTGAATTGAAGGTCCGTGCCAGGTGCTGGGCCAACTGAATGTGTTGCAGCTGATCCGCTCCGACGGGCACATGAGTGGCTCTGAAATGAATAAACAATTTATTTAAGCTCCCATTTTATTGGCTTTACTCACTTATAAAGCATAATGTCGGCCGCCTGGAGCACCGGGTACACAAACAAACCCAGCGGCACATCGCGGACAGTTCGCGATTTCTCCTTGAATTGCGGCAGCTGAGCTAATCTGGGCATTGTGGTCAAGGAATTAAGTATCCAATTGAGTTCGATGTGCTCCATCACAGATGACTGAACGAACAATGTGGTATAGGCGGGATCTATGCCGCAGGCGAGCAGTGTCGCAGCCATCGTGAAGATATTCTCGCGCAACGTTGGCGGATTATGGGGCATGGTTATGGAGTGCATGTCCACAATGCTTATGGTGATATTTTCTCGTTTCTTTTGCAATTCCGTCCACTTGCGTACTGCGCCCAAATAGTTGCCCAAATGCATTGCACCCGTTGGCTGAATGCCGCTAAAGATTTTCCTTGGCCAGCGATGAGTACTCTGCAATATTGTGATTCCGGTTAGAGCGCATCTATTACATCACAAAGGCAGCGACTCACCATCGTGCTCTGAGTTTGTTCCTCTTCGCTGTTTTGCGACTTTTTTTGCTTACCAGATAAATTAAATTGCGCTTGCTGGGTCGCGGACATACGTTCTCTGGTAGTTGTCTCCCATGATTGCACTTGACTGGCATTTAAGAGCCTCTTGGCCAGAGACATTCGCCGCTTCAGATGCGAGACATGCATGGTGCGGGGTACGCCTAATTTACAAACGCGAAACATTGCAACTGTTATTAATTTTGTTCTTTTGTGTTTATTTGATTTAACTTTAGGAAATTGAAAAACTAATTATTTGACAATATATAAAATGAATCTGTAACTTAATTTTGACAAATCGTTCAAAAGTAACCATATGATTGGTGTGACCATTGTTAAACAGTGCCGTCGAGCTATCGAAAGTCAACATAGCATAGCGGTTATCGATAAGCCTTTTCCAGTAGTGATGTCATAATTTCAAATTCATTTTCAAGACTGCTTAAAAATTATAACAATCAGTCAGCCACTATTATTGAAATTAATTATCGATATTGACTCACTTAAGTGTAAGCACTAGTAATTGCTTGACAGCACTAGCAAGCGATGTTGCGATAGATGTCATATTTGTTTACAAATAAGATCGATAGCAAATAAAAACATCGATAACCACTAATCTTGCGCGCAGTTTTCAAGACTCAAATTTATTTTAAATAAATGTTGTTTATCTTGTGGGACTACATTGCATTGCAATTGGCAATTAATATATTAATCGGACATGTTTCGTTACAGTTGCACAGTGAGAATTTCAAATAAGCGAAGATATAGTATTTCCAATTTCAAATCAGCATAAACACTACAATGGGATTCACTTTAAAAGTTGATTGGCTTTCCAAAAGCGGCAGCAACATTCGCCTCGCGTAAAGCTTCGGCGCAAGTCTACAGAAAGATAATTAAAATACTATTATAGTTCTCAAAGAATGGGTAAATTATGCAGCTTACCGGATGTGCGTGGCAGACACGAGCTATATCTTCCGCTGAAGCGCCATACTCCATGGCCAAGACGGCCTCATTGATCAGTTCGCCGGCAGCAGGGCCAATGATGTGTGTGCCCAGAACACGGTCCGTTGCCTTATCAGCGAGTACCTTAACGAAACCGTCGGTTTCGTTGTTGGTCTTCGCGCGCGAATTCGCCAGGAAGGGGAACTTGCCAATTTTATAGGCAACACCCTCCTGCTTGAGCGCCTCCTCAGATTTGCCCACCCACGCGACCTCTGGATGTGTATACACGACACTGGGTACGCAATTGTAATCGATGTGCACTGCGCCACCCTGAATGCCCTCGATGGTGATCAGGCCCTCATCCTCGGCCTTGTGGGCCAACATCGGTCCGTGAATACAATCACCGATAGCGTAAATGCTCGGCACCACCGTCTGGAAAGTGGCATTGACAGGAATGCGACCGCGGTCGTCCTTCACAATGCCTACAGCCTCCAGGCCTAGACCTTCAGTGTATGGCCGGCGTCCCACGCTCACCAATAGAGCGTCGCACTCGATCTGCTCCTTTTCACCCGATTTGGCATTCTCCACGGAGACGCTGACAGTGTTGCCGCTGCGTGTGGCACCCATGACCTTGGTGCCCAGCTTAAACTTGAGCCCCTGCTTGACGAGCACCTTCTGGAAGGTCTTGGAAACCTCGTTATCAATGCCAACGCCGCCGATGGTGTCCATGAACTCAATAGCGGTAACCTCAGCGCCCAGACGCGACCAAACGGAGCCCAGCTCCAAGCCGATAACACCCGCGCCTATAACAACCATGCGCTTGGGTACCTGGGCTAGCTTCAAAGCGCCCGTGCTGCTCACAATGACCTCCTCATCGATCTGCAATAAGCACAATAATTTTTATCTATAATCGAACGGTTGCGCTTAGAACATACTTACAGTAATGCCTGGGAAGGGGGTAACTTCCGAGCCGGTGGCTATCAATATATTCTTGGTCTTAACGGTTTCCGTGGTGCCGTCGCTCTTGGCCACCTTCACCTCGTTGGGGCCGACAATGCTGCCGAAGCCCGTGAGTTGTGTAACTTTGTTCTTCTTGAAGAGCATTGCAATGCCTCCGGTTAGAGCTTTAACAGCATTCGTCTTTTGGCCCATCAGCTTCTCAAGATCGAGCGAGACGCTGCCAACGTTAATGCCTCGACTGGCCAGGTCTCCGGAGTGGGCCATGTGATAATAGTGTGAATTGTTTAACAAGGCTTTCGATGGAATGCAGCCAACATTCAGACAGGTGCCACCCAGAGTCGCCTCCTTCTCCACGCTGACAGTCTTCATGCCCATCTGGGCCGCTTTGATGGCTGCAACATAGCCACCGGGGCCAGAACCAATCACCACAATGTCCGCCTCATGTGTGGCTGAGTAACAGCGAGAATTTAATGCACCCAATATAGCAGCATTGGTGCGCAGTGGTGTCTGCAATGAAGAACAGGGATTTAGTCATAGTGGTAACTGGTCACACTCGTTCCTTTTTCATTTTTTTTTTTACTGTTTGTTGTGTTTACGCTAATCGCTAGCACTTAGCACAAACACGTCTCTCGATTATCATTTGGCTTTATCAGAACTGTGTCAGCTGATAATTAGCTATATGAGCGACCTTGACATTTAAATACGCACAGCTTTAGACGTCACAATGATCAACTAATGCATTTAATGCCAAAGTTATGACCTATATAGGTTAGAATTGCATAACCCAATCGGACTAAGCTTTTGAAGTGGATCGGGTTTATATCTTTGTACCTTGGCCACAGCTGTCACAGTTCTGCGTAATGTGGACTGCATTGCTGTTCAATTTATAAAATAGTTTTTTCTATAACCGAAAAACAATACTTTGACGTTACTATCAAAGTTCTAACGAAAATTACACGGTACTACGCTAGAGCACGGCAAACTGGTGATGGCGACTGGCCAATATATATATATCGATAGGAGTTCTCTTTCGATATATTTGCAGGTCTCTCTGATTATTGACTGTAGGTTGCTATCAAGAATTCGACAATATTATGTTCTCATAAGCTGGTCACACTTGTCCGCGAACACAACAAGATGGCGAGAGTTTCGTCTGCAAATTAAATATAAAAATTCGCAGTAAAACGTGCACAATATTTGATTAAACATACATCAAAGTGTTAGCGCGGCCGCAATAATCAGCTGAGCGTATATTGCTCGCTTTTTGTGTGTGCGGCAGCAACTCAAATCAATAGCCAAATTTGCTACGCTGTCTGGCCTTGTTGTTGTTGCTGCTGCTGCAGCATTGTTGTTGCTATTGTTTTTGTGTGTGCCTAAACTCTCTGACTGTGTCCAAACCGCCCCGCCTCCATTGAGTTTCCCAAAAATGTTGAACAACTACAATATAATGATGGACTCACCCAGATCTTCACCGCATGGCGGTCGCTCCCCTGTGGTGGCTCGACAGGATTCATCAGGGACACTCAAGACAACAATATCATTGGGGAAGACCCCAACGATCATACACACTGGTCCATTCTACTCAATGAAAGAGCCACCAGCGAAAGCTGAGCTAACTGGTGACAAAGACCTCATGACCGAATATGGACTGCATCATACGCTAACCAAATTCAAGGAGAAAAAATTCAAAGAATCGCTGGCTTCGTTTTTACCCAACATACCCGGCATCAATGACCTCCTCACGCATCCCGTGGAAAACAGTACGTTGCGCAGTGTCATCGAAAAGCCACCCATTGGTGGCAAGGAACTGCTGCCCCTGACTGCAGTGCAATTAGCCGGGTTCCGTTTGCACCCAGGACCGGTAAAGAGAAACTATTCATTTATGTTTTATAGCCTCCTGATATGGTCTTGATTCCAATGTAGCTGCCGGAACAGTACCGTACCACTTATGCCACACCTGCGCGCAAACACAAAAACAAGCATAAAAAGCATAAACACAAAGACGGAATAACCACTGGAGGACCAGAGTCAACGTTGCTGGGCAAGATATTCTATAAAAGTGCTCAATATATAACTTGTTACTAAAATCAAATCTTTACAGATTCTGCTGGCTTGGAGACGTACGAAAAGAAGCACAAAAAACAAAAACGCCATGAGGATGACAAGGAACGTAAGAAACGCAAAAAAGAGAAAAAGCGAAAAAAGAAAAATCAAAGCCCTGAACCAGGCGGTGCTCTAGGCATGGGATTGTCTAGTGGGGGCGGCGGCGGTGGTGCAACTGCAGCTGGCTTGAGTGTACCGGTGATGGGGGCCACGGCTATCATGTCCAATCCCATGGGTAGCAGTGGCATGGGCATTGGCCTCGGCGTCGGCATGAATGCGGGCATGGGACCAAACAGTTTTTCCTCATCGCTGCAAATGCAACAACAGCTTTCGATGCAGCACCAGCAGCAAATGCCCAGTGGAGGGCTTTTAGGGTCTGTATTGGGTAGCAGTGGAAGTGGGGCTGGAGGTAACGCTGGCAACGCAGGCGGCCCAGGTAGCTTATTAATGTCACAGTTTTAGGCAAAATCCATTAGTTAATAGTCTTGGCTCATTACCTCTCGCACGCACACAAACACACACACACACACAACATCCATAGCCCATATGCAAACACAAAGAAAGGTGTCCACAAGTGCACACTCTAAATGCAATTTCTCGATACAATTTCGTGTCTAGTTTATAATTTATAATTATGATTATTGTAAAATAGTTTATATTGTAATTAGCAAACTTTTCGTTCGGTTTATATATTGCCTAGATTAATGAGATTTATGTAATGCAAATTATGGTACAAAATGCAAAATTTTTCGCTCTAGATTCCAAAATGATCCTTTCATCCCCAAAAAAAAAAAAATAGCTTATCTTAAAAAGTTTCACTAGCTCGCAGTTACTTAGCATCGCGATCATCCAATTACTTTCGCTTACAATTTGGTATAGCTTCAGTATTTTACTTTATTTGCTATGGTTTGATCTTCCAGCAAGTTTGTAAAAAGAAAAGGAGGAAGTAAGCTGAGATTCAACAAAATAAAAACCTGTACTATAAGTAATTAATTGTATATGTAAGCGCCAAATACAATAATAAACGGCTTAAAATTGTAATTAAAGGCCTAAAACTGAATTTTTGAATTGCTGGTAGCCAGCCAACAGTTGGCTGGTTTTGATTAACAGCTGACTTGGGAAACACTAAAAAATACCGAAAACGTTACAGTAGTTTTTTAACAGCTGTGTCGTCAGCTGATGAATGATAGTGCTGCCGGACTGTCAAAATGGCATCAGCCCAGTAGATATACATAAATAAATTATCAGTGGATGAATTTTTGTAATTAATAGATAACCTGCAGTAGTACGCGGGCACTTAAAGGTCCCAGTCCTAACATCGTCTATTCAGCTGATAAAACAAATCGAACAGTATGTATAAACAAACGTGCACCAACCTA
The DNA here is from genome assembly GCA_035047625.1 of Drosophila mettleri. NCBI lineage: Eukaryota > Metazoa > Arthropoda > Insecta > Diptera > Drosophilidae > Drosophila > Drosophila mettleri. The sequence goes on from JAWNPI010000103.1 coordinate 18,864,700, forward strand.
TTGAGCCTTTCACCTGTAGAGGTCACCAATTGGCTTGATAGTTTCGATGCCGTTATAACCGATTGCGATGGTGAGTATAAAGTTATGAATGAAGGATTCGGGGACGAAATGAATTGCGTAATATGATTCAAACTTTTGAAAGTAAAGCCTACTTTCTAAAGTGAGTCGGTCACGTCACACTTTGTTCATGTCGTTTGTCAAAAATTGACGTAGAAATAATTATGTATTTGCATGCATGCGTGTGTGCGTGTGTGTGTGGGACCGCGCAAAATTCAATGTCAAATTACAATGTCAGTGGGTGCGGCCAATGCGACCCTTGAAAGCCTTTGTAATAGAGAAGAACATGGATTTGAAAAATTATAGAACATTTTTAATGCAAAATATTAGATGAAAATAATACATAATTTTTTAATATTTATATAAATTAATTTCAATTATACAGGCGTACTCTGGGTGTACGGGAATCCCATATCCGGCTCCTCAGAGACGTTAAATTATTTAAAAAAAATGGGAAAGAGCATTTATTTTTGCACAAATAATTCGACAAAGACACGCAAGGAGCTGCTTGTGAAGGGTGTCGAAATGGGTTTCCACATCACCGAAGACGGCATCATATCGACAGCCCATTCAACAGCTGCTTATCTGAAGCATCGCAATTTCAACAAGCGCGTCTATGTGATTGGTTCAGACGGCATTGCACAGGAATTGGATGCAGTTGGTATTAAGCATACAGGCGTTGGACCCGATGTAATGGAGGGCACACTGGGCGAATTTATGTCGCAGCATTTAAAACTAGATACGAATATTGGCGCTGTAGTCGTCGGCTTCGATGAGCATTTCAGCTTTCCCAAAATGGCAAAAGCGGCATCCTATCTAAGCGATCCGAAGTGCTTGTTTATTGCAACCAATACGGACGAACGTTTCCCTATGCCGTCTATGGTTGTCCCGGGCAGCGGCAGTTTTGTAAGTGCCATTCAGACGTGTGCAGAGAGGGAGCCCATTGTGATTGGAAAGCCTAATCCGGCTATTTGCCAGGCATTGATTAAGCAAAACAAGATCGTTCCCGCACGCACCTTAATGATTGGTGATCGAGCCAATACGGATATTCTCTTGGGCTACAATTGTGGATTTCAAACACTGCTCGTCGGGACAGGCATTCATAGTTTGAATGATGTGAATCAGTGGAAGAATAGCAAAAACCCCGAGGACAAAAAGCTAATACCCGATGTGTACCTACCAAAATTGGGGGATCTGTTGCCATCCATTCTCAACTCGATAACACATGGAAGTTATTAAAATTGATGTATATTTCATATATATTTTATTCAGATCATGTATTCCGCTCAGGGACGCTATTATACTTATCTACTAATAGACAGCAATTTCTATAAACAACATAGTTACGGAGGTGTATAGTAAAATTTACAATAAAATAACTAAACTGTTTGCAAACTGATTGTCGTTGTCGAAATGCCGATCCACCAAATTCATTTGTAGCGCATGCGTGAGTGTGAGTGAGGTAGCACAATATTAAAAATCACGATGATTTGCTCACTTGACACTCAGTTGAGAAAGAAGCACACGGCAAAGCAGGCAGCAGTGTCAGCCGGTCCGCGACTAAAGAATGTTCAAAGCAAACGCTATTAACTTGCTGGATCTTCAACCTGACCAGGTGAACAGCTGGTTGCAAGGCTTTGATACAATTATCAGTGATTGCGATGGTAAGTCATTCAGTGTATGTGAGAGAGCGCAAAGAGAACGATCTTTGACTTACAGCGCTGCCACCTGATTCTTAAAAGCTCGTATATCGATATATGAATTTAAATATCGATGATGTGAAATCTTTGATCAAAAACAAAGACGGTCGTAAGAGGATTTTAAAGTTTCGTCTTATCGATATTATTTGAATATCGCTTATTGTTATTCTTAATTTAATATTAGGTACGCTGTGGCATGATGATACGCTCATTGATGGCGCTGCTGATGTGCTGAATGCCTTGCAAACACGTGCCGGCAAACGAGTCTATTTAATAACAAATAATGGCCTAAAGACGCGCCATGAAATTTGGCAGCGCGCCCAACGTCTGGGCTTCCAGTTGCCCAATGAGTCGCACATCATTTCACCCACGCAAACAATTGTTGATTATCTGAAGCAGCACATGACAGGCGACCAGCGGGCTTATGTGATCGGAAATGCGGCTATTGAGCGAGCGCTAAATGAAGCGGGCATTCAAAGTTTTGGTGCAGGCGAACCCGAGCCGTTGCAACCCAATGACAAGTGGCAGGAGTTTGTAAATCGCGAGCTAAAGCAGCCCGCAGCGGCTGTCAATGTGGGCGCCGTCGTCGTTGGCTGGGACGAGCATTTCAGTTACTGTAAAATGGCGCGCGCCTGTCACATTCTGTGCAGCAACAAAGCCTGCGCCTTTCTCGTCACCAACAAGGATGCGGTGCACAAGTATCCGTCTGTTCATATACCCGGCACAGGTGCCTTTGTTGCTGCCATTGAGACGTGCTCTGAGCGGCGCGCATTGGAAATGGGCAAACCGAATCCTTTGGTGCTAGAGCCATTGCTGAATGCAGCCGCTTTGCAGCCCGAACGTACGCTGATGATTGGCGACTGGTAAGCTTGGGAAACATCTAATCCCCACTGAATGTCGCTCAATGCCATTTGCTTTACTTTGTAGCTGCAAAATCGATGTCACCTTTGCCAGAAATTGCAATCTGCAATCGCTCTTAGTGGGCACCGGCAGCTATCAATTGGAAACTTTGCATGGGAATCCCGAGCTACCCAAGCCAGATGTTTATCTACCCCAATTGGGCAATCTATTGCCATATATATGAACCCCTTACGCCTCATCAATAAAGTGTATCGACGCTAGTTAATCAATATTGGATGCGATAACTTAATCCTTATCAGCAAATGTGGGTTACAAGCATTATCCATTTATCCATAGTCGAGTTGGCTGTTAATTGAAACGCATTTGACTTTGTTATTTACATAATATAATTTGTTACATTTAATCAAAATAAACATATATTTGTGTATATATAGTAGTTGTTTGGTTTGTTATGCTATAGTAATGTGCATTAATATTATTAATAGTTTTGATTTTACATAATAGTAGCCTTGATACTCGTTCAAGAAGCGAAAGCAAGTATATTTGGATTGTGTGCAACTTTCGAGACTTTGGCATACAAACTGATCTTTCAACTCTCGTCTTATGCAGAGGCAGGGACAGTACAGCTTTAAACATAAGATTCACAAAATAAATAAAAAAAAAAATAAATAAATAAAATATTAAGAAAATAAATAAACAGAAAATTCTCAATATATAAAATAATCAATACTTAATAATATAATTATTTGGGACTTGGCAAATCTGTAGCAATCTAAGTCTTCCATAGTTTAACGAAAGTCTTGGGCTGAACAGAAAATTCTTAATTCACAATATATAATATAATATTATTTTATATAATATAATTATTTATATCCTATATCAAAAAATAATATAAATATTTAAAACTTTGCAAATCGTCAACAATTTAAGACTTCTAAAGCTCTACCATAAACAGAGAAAGTTTTTCAGTTAGACATCTGCTCACATTTAATCAATGATAACAGAAAACTCTCAATTCACAATAAATAATATAATTTAATTTATAACTTAATTCACAATAAATAATATAATTTATGATATAATATATTAAAAATAATAAATGAATTTAATAATATATTATATAAAAAAAAAAAAAAATATAATTATTGTAGAGTTGGATAATTTTAGAAATCCATGTTTCTGATAGTTTTATAGACAGAGAAAGTTTTTAATTTATTTATCTATAAATGTTAAGGTTCGCATTTAATTAATATGCACATGAATTTTTATTACACCTCAAAAGTTTTTGCGACGTGAACGAGTATTTTGCAGTCGGTAGCAACCGACTAAGTATTTCATTTCGAATAGCCAGCGCATATTTAGAGAGCAACAGCATATTGTTAACTAGAAAAGATCTCTTGGCAAATCCAGCCTAAGCAACGCTAATCCCATACATATAATATATAGTCGGAACTTATTAGAAATAGCCATTATATTTGTTTGCTAACTAAGCATTTAAAAGCTCAAAGAATAGGCAACTTATAGGCTAACTGTACAAATTATATTGACACCCGAGTACATACATATACACACATATATACACATATGCCAATGTATATATGTACAATTTGTAGTCCTGTGATATGTTAGTTTTTCTTTAAAGTATTTAGCAATTTAGCGCGAAAAGAAATCGTGGAAAGCGTTCGTAGTTCGTAGTTCGTAGTTGTTAGCAAATCAGGTTAAGAGCAAATAACATAAATTTCATACATTCGTTTTAGCATAATTTTAACACTCTGCCATTGCCGCTGCTCGTCGTGTGTGGAACGCTGATTTCTTTTGAGGACTGTGTCTAAATTGCTAAAAGGTAACATCAGGTGCTCGCCTGCGTGTTGGCCAATATCCGTGAGCTTCGCGACAGATAGCCATACCAGTAGAACACATTGATCAGAAAGAACAGCAGCGGGAATACGATCCGCGAGGCGCGATCGATTTTCGACACCGAATTGTATTGCGGCGTGCGTTTGCCTTTGCGGCGCGCCTCCAGCTCCTCGCGTCTGTAGAAGGACATGCGTCTGCGTCCCACATGTGGCGGCGAGCTTTGGGCAGCTGTTGCTGCCGCTGCGGCCGCCGCGGCTGCTGCGGCTGACGTGCAAGGCGCCTCATCGGCGCGCAGTTGCGTCTGTTCGTCATCCTCGTCCTCCTCGTCGGAGCGGGTAGCCTTGCGAGGCTGGCGACGTTGTCGCCGGCTGCAGCCCAGCCAGTCCAAGCAGCGCCAGAAACTGAAACGTCTCAGTCCATGGCGGCGATTGCGCGTGGTGCGTCTGGAGTGCAGCATGCCTAGGCGGCTGCTGCCCGATGCAGCTGGCATGCTTATGGCGCACATGGACAGCGGTATGACCTCATAGATCTTGGAGTCGCTGCTGCCACGAAAGTCCGACTGGCCACTGGCATCCACATCCGTTTCGGACTCCCCCGAATCCGATTCCAGCTCCTCGATAATGAAGTAGCACTCGCCCGAGCCATACTTGGTAAAGTAATGCACCACGGCGAACTGCAGGATGGTGGCAAAGATGAATCCGAACGAGAGGAAGACAAAGAAATCCAAAGCGGTGGGATACGACACCTTGGGCAGATCAGTGCGCGCCTCCAGGCCCAGGAAAGTCATCGTTAGCACCGTGGTAATGCCCAGCGAAACGCGATCCGCAGTCGCCTCGCGATTCAGCCAGAAGGAGACCCAGCTAAGCACCACCAGCAGGCAGCAAGGTCCATAGACCTGAATCAGAAAGTTGCCCATGTGCCGCTGCAGATGGAAGTTAACCATCAGCATGGAGTACTCCGCTGTATAGAGACAGATGTGCAAGGATTAACAGCTGCAGGCTGCAACGCTAAACTGACAACTTACATGGATGATGTGTTTCCAGGCTGATGCTTCCGGCTAGATTCGTGACAAGACCGCCGCCACCGGCGATGCCGCGACCCGAGCCAAAAGCGCCTTTGTCTAACTTTAAGCCAGTGCCACGGACATGTTGATTTTTGGCACCCGGCCCAGCGAAGGTTGTCAGCAGTTTGTTGTTGCTGCCGCTGCTGGGTGGCTGTTTGGTTGACAGCGTGTCCTTGTTATTGTAGCTCTGCGGCATCGGTGCCGCTGCCTTGTAAACAATGTCCGTCAAATTACCCGCCGGACAATCGACCAAATCGAATTGTGACAATTTCATGTCCTCCGCAATGGCAACTGCCGGACGCTCTTTGTTCCACCGATAAATGACATCCGACGTCGTATAGCCAACTGTGCTCCAGCAGTGTTATGTGGATGGAATGTTTGCAAAAACAATATGTATGCAAGATTTGTTTTATATATTTTGATTTTTTATCTGTGCAATTCAAAAATATTGATCAAATAGAGATGCAAACATTTTGGGACGAGCTGTCTACTAAAACAGTGACTCCTTGGAATTTTTGATTAACTTTTCTGGCTGATAACTATTTATTTATTATTATTAGATATTTAAATTATTATATTAATATAAATTTACTATATTTTTAAGACTTTTTTTTTATTTTTGCAACATTGATTCATAATATATATGATTCACAGTCGATCACCCCCAATTTATGGGCTTTTATACTTTATAAATTAATATAAAAATAATTAATTTTTGTTTCCGTTTTATACATTTCAAGCATCTAAAAACAAGCATATGAAACAGGAAAAGAAAAAAATTAACGGTATTAAAACTTGACGTAATTTTGTACATTTATTTTATTTTTTGAAAATTAAATTGTAAACTCAAAAATTTACATTTTATGCATTTTTTTTTAAACTATTTAAATTAAAAATTATTGTAACCACAAATTATCCTAACTAAAAACTTAATTAAAAATTGTTTAAATTAAGAATTATATAAATTATATTCATACAAATAATAAAATACAAATATATATAATAAATATAAATATTTTTATATTCAATAATGATTATTATATGATGAAACAAAATACATAAATAAATTTATAAAAATTCATTTGACTCCATAAAAACAGATTTGGAACATAGCCTGAGCTTAGTTTAGGCAATCTTTATTCGGTTTCTGATTAAAAGAGCATTTTTGAAGCTTGGCACTAGCAATTTAAAAATGTAATATAAATTTTAAATTAAAGCTTAAAATTGTATAGCGAGAACATAAAATATTATTTATAAAATAATAATAAGTATTAGCTGCTTATTTGTTATTTTATAAATTAATTTGTCTACTCAGGGAATAAATATTGAAAAGTCAACAAGAAGCATTATAATACTCTAAAAAGCTGTTTCTATCACAGGATTAATCTTTTTTGGTAACTCATTGTAACTCCCATTGTCTTCCCGATATGCCCACAGCCCCCTAACTTTTATTTAGTAAAGTAAGTTGTTAAAAGGAGCAGCACTTGTTCGCAGTGACTAGCTAAATCACAGTGCATCGTAGTTTCCTCAGCGCTATTCATTCAGCCAATTTCCAGGAGCCATCCAGCCCCGGCTGCCACACTTTGCTATCAACACACGTGCCAGATATTTTATTTGTTGTTGTTGTCGCCAAGCTGCACAAATTGCCAAACACTGGGACATGTGTGGATGCGGATTGGTTTACCTTATTCCCATATACATACATACATATATATGTATATATATATATCTATATATAAGTATTTTATTTTTTTTTTCGGATACCTTGCATCATTCCGCTGACTTTGGCAATCTTTTCAGTGACTCGACATCGCATCAAATGGGAAATTGTCAACATTAGGTGGCAGGCAATAACAGCGAGCGGAGCGAGAGGCTGGCGAAGCGATAATTGAATCCTCACCTGCATGCAACATTATTCGCAACAAATCGGAAGCAATAATATCAACTGTAGTAGAAGCTGTCTGTTAATTTAGCTGTGCGATAAGCACTGAAAGCAGTTAACAGCCTGCAAGAATTCTGGCCAAATAGAAGATTCTTAAATGTTTGTTGTAGCCGCGCTTCATTTTGTTACACTTTCAATTTTGCATGCGAATAAAAATAAATAACGAGAAACGCAAGAAAATTGTGTGCTGAAAATACATCAACGTCAGAAGCTTGTGTTTATTTTTTGGCTTGGCAGCAATAATTGAAATGTCACCTGCATATATTCAGAGGTGTAATAACAAAAGCAGTTTGCGTATATAGTTTAGATAAGCTATATAATGAAATACGAGCTAGTATATATTGGAAAAGTGAAAAGTTATTAGTATAGAGAAATGATAGTGAAATGAAGAAACATCGTGCAAGTCTGGATAAGTTTTGACAGGAAGGAAGACAAGAAAAGCTTAGCTCTATTTGAGCTGAGATTGTTGTTAAGATTTTTGGTTAATAATGTTATGCATCAATGATTTATGTGAACGATTTATATTCAAAATATATTAGCTGCCTGCGATCAAAATATTAGAATATGTATTGACTTGAATCATACGCTTGAGGATTAGTTTAAGGTACTTAAGGTTTAACAGAAAAAATTTCTTAGGCATATTTTAAATTGTTTACTGATTTTTTTTAAATTTTCTTGGACTTTGACTGGAATAAATTCATGAGCGAATTTAAAGATTATTAAGTCAATTCTTTAAGATTGGCGCATGCAACAATTGTTTGGCATGAAAGTTTAACTGGAAAATTTTTTTATACCCTGAATCCATTGAAAATGGAAATTTCAGGGTATAATGTTTTTGTGCAAATGTATGTAACAGGCAGAAGGAGGCGTGCGTGTGTGTGCATGTGTTCTTTACTATTAATGAATAAATGAAGCTCTTAATGATTGGTATTACAGCTCAATGGATTCAGGGTATCTCTTAGTCGAGCAGTCTCGACTAGAGTTTAGTTACTTGTTTTTTTTTAAGGCTTTTAAGTAATTTTAGAGAATGAAAGAAGATTTTAAATAAATTTGTGCTAAGCGATTATTACTGCAAAGAGCAGCAGTTGGACTTGGAGCTGTGTGAGCGAAAGTGTCTCTCTACCTAAGACCACTATCCACATGCTCTCACTTTAGGTGAATTCGTATAATAAAAGTAGCATATGATTGAAAATTTGACTTAAAGATTTTATTCTGGACATATGCTTGGATCCTTCAATCGTGTATATATACACAATTCATGCTAAAAACCTGATATCTTGCTGCATTCTATGTGCGTCTATTACTGTGACTATTTGTAAGCTCTACCGTAGCTGGGCGAAATACAATTATGAATTTAAAAATACAAATGTTACCATTAATTATTAACAATTGCGTTGTAGAATATAATATCTAATAACATTCTAAAAAGTAATTGTAATTGTTCTCATAATTGCACTAATCCAAGCAAATCTCAATCTAAAATCTAATTGCCTGCCTACGCTCAAAACCCCTTTTACTTAATCATTTCTACCCGCACTCACAGTCAATGTCATCTCATTCATTCTATGATCCATGCTTGAGTCCTCTACACCCACACACACACACACAGACATTATGAATTATTGTCCTTCCAACAAGTGGTCGGCACGGACATGCCATTTATAGGGCTGTCAGCAGGCGCATCAAAGTGCTATGAGCATCAATTATGCATAATTATGCCAGCGCACAACCATGTGCCTTAGCCGCACTTCAGCTCGTTCCCTACGTCCAATGCTGCTTAGTGTTTTTTCCCCCGTTCATTTTTCACTTACATGAGCCAAACTTGAGCGGACATTTCTGTATGTCCATGGGAAAATCCGCGAGATTCATGGGACAGCCTGCTTTAATTGTCAGACGGCTGGAGTAGAGCACCCGGCCATTCTGATAGATGCGCACAAACTTGTTCGGAGTGGTTATCGTGTGCAAATAGCTCTGTTTGCCGTTGTAAAAATACGTATCCGGCTTCCAAATGCGCGCCAGCATTGACACTGACAGCGCCAACGTGTCCTGGGCGCCCTCGAAGGCGAGTCGTTTATCCACCCAGGATTGCCGAAAGTAACAGTCCATCGAGTAGGTCTGCAAAGGACAGAGTCAACGGAATAATAATAGCTGAAATGCACTCTTTTATTGAATGTGGCGAACAGCCAGAAGGTGTTCAAGCAATCTCTGCGCTGACTTTAGCGTGACTCTTGACTGGCTGCGTGCACATGACTCTGGTAGATTTGCGCCTTATACTCGTATAAATATTAAAGACTTGTAGTTAACTCATAGCTTACCATATCCACTTCTGATATTGGACCCATGCTACGCACCATTATGTCCACTTCAATCGTAGCCGGTGGACCTTTAAGCAGAAGAAATTAACCAAAAGTATAAAGATTATATAAAATTTAATAAAGGGCAATACAAATATATTTATTTGATAGGTTTAACTAAATCTGAATTGAATTCGCTTTGATGTAATTTTTAGCTAAGATATATTCTTTTCTCTAACTACATAACATGTTTATTGTATAGTTTTGAGGCCCTGAAACATGAAATCAACTGATTTGTCCTAAAATTATTATTGCACCATCTGAGAGTAGTATTTTTTCAGATCTGGTTCCTATTTAAGTACTCATTAACTACTATTTCACTTCAAATGGGCTATCAATGGCAGAGCTCTCTACTTATTTACTTTTGCATTCTTTCTGCTCTCTTGGCAAGTCTTTTTGTGTAAGGAATATGTCAGTAACAAACATAGAGATTACATTTAAACACATCAAAAACTTAATAATATGTAGTCTGATTACTATTATTATCAATTTCTTAATATTTTCCGATAATCTAAGAAAGTTACTAATGGTATAAATCATGAACTATGTAAAATAAAATTTAAGCTAAGCTAAAAGCTTAATATTTCATTATAAAGTAAATATTATGCATTTATATTTTAATACCTCTTTTAAATTTAATTTCTAAAAAGATTTAGAAGTTTTAAAATGTGTATTTTTATTATTAATCATTTGTGAATAAAACTTGTTTTGTATATATATGTATTTTAATATAAATTAGCAATTTTATAAATATTACTTAGAAGTGAATTCAGATATGAAAAATGTTTAATGAATATTATATAATATTCATATAATATAATTTTTATATATACAATTATATAATTTATTTACGTTACGAAAAAGACGATATGCATATATATATATATATATATATATATATATATATATATATATATATATATATATATATATTTATATTTTGTTAGTTAATAATTGTTATATTATATATTAATCAATCAGAAAACAAAAAAAATAAATATTTATATATAAATATATATAAATTGAATTTGAAATTTATCGCCATATACTAATAATATCGTAAATAAAGTTTTTTTTATTAAATTTAATTTTTAAATGACTAAATAATTGTTCTCATATATTATATATAAATAAATCAGAAAACAAAAAAAAATGTTAATAAATAAAAATTATTTCAATTGATTTTGCAATTTATCGTCAAGAATAATATAATAAATTATGTTTATTTTTTATTAAACTTAATATTTAAATGGTTTTAAATAATTTTACTAATATATAAATAATCGAAACTTAAGAATAAATAACAAATATTTGAAACTCTAAAGAATTAGTTGGATAAATTAGTAATTTCAGAGCGTAAAGTTTTGTCACAAGTATCTATAACTCTATTTCAGTTAACATCAGATTTCTCATGTCGTATTTCTAACATATTCTCTATAAATATATTTGACATAATTCCTCGATATGAATTATTCATTATTTCGCTTGAAACGGAATTTAAATGTTGCCGCTGTGAACAATGACACTTAAGCCGCTTGGCAGACAGTCTCATTGCCATTCCCTGCTCCACGACTATCCAGTGTAGCCCCATATCATCTATCAGCCTTTACGTGTTCATGTATTTTGCGCTAATATGCATATTTTTTGTTGTTTTTGTATTTTTTGCCTATGCGAACAGTTTTTAATGACTTTGGCGTTGAGCTTGGCAAACACGCGTTATGCAGGATGCATGCCACGTATCCTTATATCCTGTGCGCTCATCGCGTTGCATCGTCGCACACTTAGCGGCCGAGCCCATTCTTAATGAAGTGTTTAAAACAATGTAATTTGGGCTTAAGTTGCGTAAACGCAAACTTTTGCCGCGCGAGTGGAGTGAAGTGCCGAGAGCGGTATGGGGGATGCCGCGCGTTAAGCTACATTGAGCGCCCAGCCGCAAGGCTTTTAAATTTCGAAAATATTTAAATTTTTATGGTGCAGGCCATTTGGAAAATTGAAAAAGCTTATCAACTTCGCGGAGCGGACTGGGACTTTCCAGGCACTAGCAAGCCCGCAAGAGCGCAATGAAATTGTATGTAAATATTTGGTCGATTTTGACACTAACTATTTGCCTAGGGAGCTGTCACATCAGCAGCACCATCATCATCATCATTATCATTATTATTGTCGCCTTGAGCTGTGTATACCGTATGTCTCCTGGCAGCGATTTCCGCTTCATTAAACGCTTCCGTTCAAGGGGCAAATCTGTTGGCGTACTTGCATGCTGATTACAGGAAACAGGCAAAAGGGTAAACAGCCAAAAGGTATAAACAAAACTCTAACCACACAACCGGATTGCCATTGCATGCTCAATTGGCATTTTGTACTTGTTTTTCAAATATTTTAAATAAATATTTAACTAATTGACAGCTCCACAACTTGGCAATAAAATAGAGACAAATTTGGCTAATTCTGTAAATAACTGATATAAGTTATAACATTTTTATTTATTTCCAATGATTTTATAATATGCTTATAGCTAAAAATCATATAAATGGATCAGCTTAGATGAAGCAACAATGACATTTCCATTTAAACTTGTATTTAAAATACCAGTAAATGCAGCCTAATATTATTTTTGATTTTCTATTTTCTATTCATTTTTCTCTTTCCTTTGTGTGTAATACAATAAGCTTTAATTCAGAATCTTGACAGATTTTTCCTTGCATTTTTAATAATCAATAATTCCATTTCATTAAAGAAAAAGGAAAATAAATAAGAAAAATAATTTCTTTATTAAGATTCAAGGCTGAGCTGAGTTGATTTTTTATTAAATTTAACTACATATATATGATATGTAAAATAAAATTTTTAAGAATAATAAAATAAAAATAAAATCATATCAATAAGCTAAAATATAAGTAAATTATAGAAAATATGCTAAACTGTAGAATCAATCAAGATTTTAAAGAAAATCTTTTAATTTTGTTAATGATTTGAATTTTTTGCCTAGTGCAAAAAAATATTTATTAATATAAAATAAAATATTTGGTATTCATTTTTATGTGCATATATATATATATATGCATATATATATATATATATATATATTAAAAATACAATAATTCTTGGATTATTCGAATATATTTTATTGGTAACTATCACACAGATATGAATATTTTCTCTTTCTTTACCACTCTCTCTACCCCCTTTCACTCTTTACCCCTTTCTCCACAACAAGTTCTTTACATTTCATATTACACAATAATAAAGCCTTTCGACAATTTTATTACGCGCTTAACTTTCCGTAACATATGTTCCGGTTTTTCATAGCTTTTGTTTTTGCTTTGCATACTAAAAAAATACTTTCCTTGAACTTCCTTAGTTTAGTATTTTTTTGGGGGACAAACTTACCACCGAAATCCGGTCGAATGCTATTATCATAGCCACGCAGCAAATTGTCCAGCAATTCAGAGATGTTGGCATGATTATTGCTTTGGGTTAGCCAGGAGCGCGTCAAGGAGCCGGCACCAATTTCATCGAGGCGATGCGTTTCACCGCGTCCCTTGATGCTGCCGGCCATGACCCCCAGTTGGCCCAGCATGGACAATTGCCAGGCATTTGTATAAATGCAGCACATTAGAGCACAGCAGCTAATCAAAAGTTTAAATATGCGCAAGTTTAAACGTTGTCCTTGCGCCAGCCAGGACGGACGACTTCTACTGCTGCTACTGATGCTGCTGCTGCCACAGTAGCCGCTGTCGTCGTCGATGAGGTCAGCCGACGCATTGCCGGATGTTGTTTTTGTTGTTCTAGTTGATGTTGCTTTTGTTGTTGTTTCTGTTGCTGTTGCTTTTCTTGCGCACATATTGCAGAGATTTGTTATTGTTGTTGTTGTCGAGTCTATTGTTCAGACGGCTGATGGACAACTGTTCTGGCCTAATCTACACATCCGTTTGGCTAACATTTGTCGCTCCAACTGTGTCCAGCTACAGCTCCCGTTTATAGTTGTTGCCACTCTAACTATTGCTGCTCCTGACAGTTCTCGTTTTCTAGTTTGTTTGCCAGCCGCTTTTGGTATTTATTTTCATTTATGCACCGGATGTTGCACTCGACACTGCCAGCATTCTGAGCGTTTTTCTTAATTTCAGTAGCGTCTATCCACTTCCTTGGCTCGCATTAGTTCCGTTTATCTTGTCCAGTATCTTGACTTTTGGTCTTTGTGTATTTTAGTTCGCTTTGGCGGCTTTTGCGATGAGTTTTATGATTTTAATTGTTTGCACTGGCTGACTGCCCATTGCCAACAGCCCATTGCCCCTGCCGACTGCCGACTGCCGACTGCCGACTGCTCTTGGCAGTTTGATTAACTGCCAGTAGTTTGATTGGTCCAATTAGCCAGGAGCATTGAGCTTTATGCTAAGCAATTAGTTAGCTCTTGCCAGTTAAACGAGTTTTATTTTATTGTCTTTTTTTGAATTCAGTTCACAAAACCAATTTTTGATTTTTTTCGTACACTTTTTAGTTTTCAATTAATTTTATATTCTCAATCTATTGGCATTAAAAAAAAAGTTTGTTATCAAAAATATATGCATATTTAGATTGATTTACTCAAGCAACACTTGGCTAATGCGTAATATAAATATTATAAAGTAAGCAATTAACAAGTTCTTTTGTTGCTCAACTAGTTCTTGAGATCAGCTTCCTCAATTATCTTTAGTTAGCAAAACTATTTATGAAATGACTATTCAACAATTTTACAACTTTACACAACAAGACATGGCGTATGCGCAGTATTATTTAAAAAATTAAATTAATTATTTAGATAATTCTCAGCAAACTCAACTAGTTTTTATTCATTTGCCTTCGCTTAAATTATTTATATTAGTTTTTTCTTTGTTAGCACTTGTTATTTATTTATAATATATTTAATTTCAAAATATTTTTATTGATTTAGATAGCAATTTACAAAGTTATATTTAATATTATTTAAGAAATTAAATTAGTTATTTAGTTCTTAAAGAACTTACTTTTTCTTTGTATTGATTGATTCACATGCTTAGCTGCAGACGGAGTATGTGTAATATTGTTTATTAAATTAATTTAATTGTTTAGTTATTGGAAACTCAGCTAGTTTTGTTAAGTTTTCTTTACTTTAAACTATTTATATTTTGAGTAATTCACATATTTAGCAGCACATGGCGTATGCGTAATATACAAATTAAGACTGCGCTCAACTGGTGTAAAGATTAATGCACATGAAGCTCACGTTGTTCCTGAGCATACGTATTTAATAAAAAAAATTACACATTTATTTTGTGCAGGGCAAACCCTTCTTCTTATTGACAATGAGTTATTAAATAAAATAAACACGCGCGCAGCGCCCAGCCAAGCAGCCCAACCAAGCTGGACCACAAGCCGTTAATGAAAAATCAAATGCCATTAAGCATAAAGGCAGGCCAGCCAGCCAGTCAGCCAGCTGGTCTCTCATTGCATAAGTTGACATGTCCTTAAATAAGTCCTCATACTTGGCCAGTGGCATGGCAGGCGTCAAGGCGGACACCATCCAACCAACCAACCAACCAACCAACCAACCAACCAACCAACCATCCATCCATCCATCTAATTATGTAAAATACAATGCGACCCATAAGTTGATTATACGTCTCACCCACTAACCTAATTTGGTAAGTGTGCGTGTTTGAGGTGGCATCAGGCAGCAGGCAGCAGGCATCAGGTGGCGTTAACTATTTTGAATACTAAGTGGAGGTTCCGTGCGGCTACTTGCATTTTGCCTTGCCTTGCCTTCAAGTCGGCCATCTGATAGCATCTTACAGCTAGTGCATCTCAGCTCAGCATCGAGGCCTCGTGTTCTCGTCAATGTTACTTGCCACTTGATTAGACGCTGTGTTTGCTAATTGGGCATGCGACCAGCCCAATCTCGGCCTGAGACTCGCAGCTTCTTTAACTATGTGCCAAGGAAATATGCATTATGTTCGCTTGGTTTGCCCAGCACTTGACGGATGTGAAAAATTTGTCAAAGTTCAAAGGCTTTCAAGCAGCGCTTATTGTCTAATCTGTTGTTTGAAACTTTTATTTATATTGATATTGAAAATGCTATTCATACTTTTCATATATTTTAATTTCTCTTAATAAAACTGTGATTTATATATACATATATTTTTTATTATTTTTTATTGATTTTATAGCTGATATAGTTAAATATGAAATAACAATACATGTATTTGATTGTTTTATAGACAGTATTTTCAGTTATGATATATATAATTTTTAAATTAAATTAAATCATATTTCGAGTTAATTATACCAGATTTAATAATTTATAATTATAATTTATTATATAATTATTTACTATTAATAAAATATAATATAAATAGTAATATAAATCTTTTCTGAATAATGTCCATCTTATTCTTTCTTAATTTATTTAATGCTCATGCTTATCCTATATACAATAAATCTCTTCAAAAATATGTCTATTCATATTCTTATTATTATATTTATTTATTAATTATATTAATTTAAAAAAAAAATTGTAGGGAAATGGAAATTAAAAAATAAAATCACATTAATCCAATCATATTTCCAGCTTATACTTCATTGAATGTTTTTAAAATGTTGTAAACATTTTTTTATAAAAGCTTTATTATATATTGTAAAGAAAATTTATTATATTATTAATAAATATCTTCGTGAAATATGTATATTTATTTATTAATTTATTTAATTATTATTATAATATATATAATATCTAATATTCAAAAATTATTAAAAAAAAAACATTACTTAATGGAAAGAATCAACTTCACTTGACTCAGACTTGTCAAATTAAATAATTAATTCTCAACTGACTTTCTCATAAAATTAATTTAAATCATTCTAAAATATATGAGGCTTTTATTTTTATTTTTTTTATTTTTTATAATATAAGCACTTTAATATTTTTTGCTTTTAATTAACTTGAGACGTTAATGCATTAGCAACTTGGCTGTTGAGTAGCCTACTAATTCCTGTGTCATACTATTGGCTTTCATCATAAATTAAGCAGTTGAACATAAATTGTGTGCCGTAATCTGAGCCATACACGCACACTTCCCTTTTTAATAACAATTTGTTTTATTTTTCGTCTCGGTTGCCTTTTCGTCAAACAAACAGCAAGAAGCCAAGCAAAGGCAACATCAGCTTTTATTTCTAATTTCTCGGTTTGGCTGACGCGTTCGCATCGTCTAGCGCCAGCGCCAGCGCCTAGCGCCTAGCGCCTTGGCCAACGCTTTGTGCCTTTGTTAAGCTGGCGAAAGGGTTAAAATGCGGACCCGGCCACAAGCATAGAGCACAACTTGAGCACGTTCAACGCATTTTCTCATCAACGTCGTCTAAATTGCACTCAATTTTTGAAGGCTACACCCGCCTCATCACTGGCACCGCTTCCGCTCGCTACCATTTGCCATTTTCTTTCTGTGCCCTCTGTGCGCCCAGACTCTATAGACTCTATAGAATATGTCGCCTTTTTTCGGCTCTGCCAGCTGCATTGTTATCAACCGCATGTGTCCTTGCAGGGTATAAATTGAGTTTGCAATGCAACAAAGCATTTGTAAATAGTCTAAAATGCCCTAAAATGTTTTTTTTTTTTTATATTATTTTAGAATTGAATTTCAATAATTTATATCAAAAATTGACTTTAATTATGAACTTTTTGACATTTAAGAAATTAAGATTTATATATTTTTTGTCATTTTTTTCTATCAAAAAATGTATAATAAATTTGTAATCTTTTGCATACCAAACATACATAGAGTATTCAAACTATGACTTATTGTCAGCCTCAGTTTCTAACCATATTTCTAAGCATCTGGCGCATGTATTATATTTTCTTTTGACTTTGCCTGTGTGGGTGCAGCAAGTGGTTTCTATAGACTCGAACCCAAAAACCTGAGCTCTAACCCAAGACTGCCATTACTCGCTGCTCGAGTTCTGCATGCAATCTCAATTCATGTAAGCTTGATTATATATATAATATTTTCATATATAATTCATTTTTTAGGCTGCGTGTGAAATTGTATTGTCAGTGGCAGCAAAAAGTTGCCCACAAGTTTTCTAGTTAACCTAAGTAGCTTTAAAAAACGCATTTTAATTAAATGAAAGTCAAAAATTTATGCCACAGCTTTTTTGACTCATTGCTGCGGTGGTTTCACTTGTCCAGACCAATGAAGTTTGGGCATAAAATAATGCAATTGTTGTAATTATTTTAGAGCAGAACGGCCGCACGTGCTGCCCAGAGCCCATGGCCAGGCCATCTGGATCACGTTTTACAAACATAACGCAGTCAGCGGCTGAGTGCTTGATTTTCTGTTATTACTAAAGCTTAGTTGAATTTGTTTGCATTTGGCCGTGCTAAGTGCATTCCTCGGTATAGTAGACGCTAAGATAAAATGCTCAGCTGAGTTATCAATTGATATGCGAACATGTTTATTGAGCGGAATGATTGACGCGAAAAAGTGCTTTAGTCTTGTGAAGAAAATAGAAAAGATTTGATTGAATTTGTAAGCTGATGTGGAAAGCAGTAAATTACAAGTGATGTGCGTTTGATAATGTATTGAAGTAGTTTGTAGGAAGAGATGTTAAGAACTGAAATTTAAGTATGTTGCTTTTCTTTAAAAGTACATACCGAGCAGAAGTAGTTTTAGCTATGCTCATATTTTATATGTAAAGCAAAAGTCTACCTGCACCTAAAGCCTCGATAACAACTAGAGATTTGACACATATTTTGCTCGAGTTCTATTTTTGATTACATTCAGATTGTCCTTGAGTTTTTTCCATTTTAATTAATTGATTAGGAATAATAAATTCAGTTTTATATTAATCGTCAAGCTGATGCAAAATTAAAAAAAAAATCATCTTTAAGTTACTATGCTGTTAAGGCTTAAACGAATTAAATATAAATTAAAAAATAATATATATACTTATATATATATATAATTAAATTCAATTTTAAATAAATAAATTAAAGAATTAAATTATAGATTAAGCAAATTAGGGTACATTTTAGATTTATTTAAATTATTATATATTTAAAAATATAATTTATTTTATGAATATATATTTGAAAAATTAAATTATTTATAAAAATAAATATTTGAAAACTAAATCTATTAAAATAAATATATATTTAATAAATACATTTATTTATAAAAATATTTTTTAAAATAAAATGTATATTAATAAATAAAAATTTAGATATTAAATTTAATTAAATAATTATTTATTTAAAAAATTATTTTTTTTAAATAATTATATTTTTTATTATTATCATGTCTTACCACATTTTTTTTACTTTTATTGAACCAGTCATAGATTAATCTAATTACAATTATAACAAATCTACCGTATATAAAATTGACCTCAAGTTACGAGCTATTGCTTTCAATTTTAAATATAATATATCCACCAGGATTAACAAATTCTTATGTAAATAAAAATACATTGCTCTGTCAATCCGATTTTCGGTGCTTATCCAAAACAGTCTTCAGTGTCAAATTCACAAAATCTTGGACAAACATCCATTAGAAAATGCTCATGTATTATTTTCAAAACATTCGATTCACAGCAATCAAATATCTAAACGAATTTCAAAGGTAAACAAAAACATTTCAGCATTCTTGCAAATTTAATGAACACATCGCACCGAGATCCCCAAGTAGATGACGAAGAATGTAACAAATAGATACAAATAGATGCAGTGCTGTGGCCAAACACATAATGGCACACAAAGTGCATGGGAGATGGAGAGAGGACCCTTAAGTAAACTTGATGGAAGACCGGATGGGGCCGGGGGCCCATCAACTTGCCTTGTGGGTCAACTAACAAATCCCCAAACCAATTCAATAAAAGCTATAGACCAAAGCGTTAAGCTCGACAAACGAGCGGGCGCAGAGCCTCGCCTCAGGTCACAGGCAGCGTAAAAAATCAGGAAAATTCAATTAATTTAAATGCAGTTTTTGTTAGGCTGTTGTGTCATGCTAGGGTATGGCACACACACACACACATACACTCATCCACATATATAAGCAGACTTTTCTTGCTGACTGTAGAATGGGGTAAAAAGCTAAGCGCTTCACTTTACAATGTAAATCTCAAGCGTGCGATGCCCAGCTGTTTTTTTTTTCTCTCTCTTCTTCTTTTTGTTATATATTTTTTTTTCAACTTGAGTCTGCTTTGCATTTGCCTATTCGAGAGATGTTTTGTAACGCGAAGCCTCGGCGGCTGTCGAAAGATGTAAAAAAATATATATATATATTTAAGTAAAATCAAGAGAAAACTAAGAACTGCAAAAGTGTCAAAATTAAACTCACCTTAGTCTGTTTAAAAATAAATCTTTTTTATATATTCAAATCAAATATATATAATAAATATATTTGCAACTTTTTTCTTATTTAAATCTAAGCTCGAATATTATAATTCTAAATTGCAGCTTAAGTGCAGCTGCTCACACTCGTAAATAACACACTTTAGCCTCGACTGGCAGCTAACCCAAAGCCGTGGGGGAAATGTTGAAATCTTTGTTAATGATTTGCCTGGTTGACCAGAATCGCAATTTGTAAATATATTTGCTTTATGTATATATATATTTACCACACATTTACTGACGGAGCTCATTATCAGATTTCTAACTCACATTATTTACATTTATTTTTTTTTTTCAATTTTTTTTTGTGATTTTCATATTTGTGGTTTTTGCATTTATCATTTGGTATTTCGCGTGCGGGCTGACCGCAGTCGCAATTGATTTTTAATGCATTTGGGATTTGTTTTATGCCTGTAAATAGTTTTAATTGCACATTTAGCTGAATATTGGGTCAACTGTCTTCAATTTTAAATTAGCATTAGTTTTATTGACTTTGACATTTTAATTGGCTCGCAGTAAATGCTGACAAATATGACAATGCATTTAGAGCATGAACTATATTTTGATTAAAATTAAATACTAAATTGTAAAAATAAAGTCAATTTGTTTATTGACATTTAAATAAGCTGATAAATATTAAAATTTAGGTCTATTTAAATGCCTCATTTGGGCAGCCTTAAAATTACGCTTTAATTTTAATTATTTACAAAGATCGCAATTTTATGTTTATCTTGATTAACAATTTATATGTTTAATGATTTAATTACCACATATATTTTTTATATCTTTTTTTTCGAATATTTTCAAACACATTACGCATACGCCACAATCGCTTAATAATTTATTGTTCGATTCGCAATCATTTTTAATACAAATATTTATTGTAATTCACTTAATTTTGATTTATTAATGCATTACGAATTGCCTCCAGCACTGAGTTTATCAATTAATTTTTCAATCAATCGCTGCTGTCGCTATGCAATCCACTACTAATCACCCAAGAGTACACAGCAAATATAATTTGTTTTTTTTTTTTTGCAGCGCCGCCGGCGAAAATACATCAACGACAACAATATGAATTGACAACAAACAAGCAAACAGATAACGGAATCAAAATGGAAAACGATTCGTTAATGCGCCGCCCGCTTAGGGTGAGAATTGGACACAGGAATACGTCGAGACGCGCCAAGCGCGCAACGCCAACTGAAACGACATTAAAACCCAACCGTTGGCCAAGATTCAATTGTGCAGCTGGGTACATGAGCAGAGGATGTGCCGCCAGCATAAAACACCAACACACTCACTCACACACACACATACATAGAGCTGCGAGGCAAACACATGCAAAAGGCGCAAAATCAGTGACGCCCTGCCACAGCGGGCTAAATCATGGCAGAAATCCATTAACACTGCAGCGACGGGAGTCGAAGGCAGTCTATGTGTGTGTGTGTGTGTGTGGTTGTGAGTGTGTCTGTGTGGGTGGCTTCATTCATAAATGTGACTAACTTTGTCAACTGTTTACGTTTGCGCTTCTGCGCAGGCGCATTGCGCAACATGTGCGCTTTGTTATGACGCGCCAAATGCTTTTGCACCTGTTGAACTTTCAGTGATTTTGGAGCCTAGCCGCCCCCCGTCAATGGAGCTGAAGCCTGTCATTTTTGGGAGACAGCTTAAATTTTTGGTATAATAACTTAATTGTCTAATTGACAACGACCGAATTATTTTGGCCAGCTATAAAAGCGTTTCTGCGCTGCGCTGCGCTAGGCAGTGCCGTTCAAGATGGCAAATTTGGCATTATATAATTTTATTGTGCACAATTTGCTGGAAATCAATTTAAGAAATGTGCTCATTTTTCATTGTTGGAAAATTCCAGGTAATTTATTATGTGAAATTCTTACAAGAGAAATATTCAAATAAAGTATATATAAATAAATTCATAAGATACATATGTATACCCTTTGAAAATATTTTGATTTTTTTCCTTAGCTCTTCTGTCATTGGGCCAGCTCTTCTCTCACAACTTAATATTTTCACAATACATAAATTTGAATCAGTCCAACGCGATTTTAGCCAATTTTAGTAAAGTATATTTGGATAGTGAATTGACAAAGTTGGGCGTGTTTCTAGACATGAGCTGTGAGCAGAGCAACTTTGTAGCTATTCAGGTAATTGAATAGATTTATATAATATATATTTTATATTATAAATTTTATATTGTATATTATAAATTTAATATTTAATATTTTATATTTTATATTTTAATTTTTATATTTTGTATTTTTTATTTTATATTATAAATTTTGATTTTTACATTTTATATTTTATATTTTACATTTTATTTTTTATATTTTATATTATAAATTTATATTTTTACACTTTGTATTTTATATTTTATATTTTATATTTTATATTTTATATTTTATATTTTATATTTTATATTTTATATTTTATATTTTATATTTTATATTTTATATTTTATATTTTATATTTTATATTTTATATTTTATATTTTATATTTTATATTTTATATTTTATATTTTATATTTTATATTTTATATTTTATATTTTATATTTTATATTTTATATTTTATATTTTATATTTTATATTTTATATTTTATATTTTATATTTTATATTTTATATTTTATATTTTATATTTTATATTTTATATTTTATATTTTATATTTTATATTTTATATTTTATATTTTATATTTTATATTTTATATTTTATATTTTATATTTTATATTTTATATTTTATATTTTATATTTTATATTTTATATTTTATATTTTATATTTTATATTTTATATTTTATATTTTATATTTTATATTTTATATTTTATATTTTATATTTTATATTTTATATTTTATATTTTATATTTTATATTATATATTTTATATTTTATATTTTATATTTTATATTTTATATTTTATATTTTATATTTTATATTTTATATTTTATATTTTATATTTTATATTTTATATTTTGTATTTTATATTTTATATTTTATGTTTTATATTTTATATTTTATATTTTATATTTTATATTTTATATTTTATATTTTATATTTTATATTTTATATTTTATATTTTATATTTTATATTTTATATTTTATATTTTGTATTTTATATTTTATTTTTTATTTTTTATATTTTATATTTTATATATTATATTTTATATTTTATTTTTTATATATTATGTTTCTTATTTTATATTTTTTATTTTTATTTTATATTATATTTTATATTAAACTTCTCGCAGTCCAGTCAGGCGCAGCTTTATACACATAACTTTCATTGGCTGATCTACGACAAAGCTGGCCACATGAACCGTTTTGTGGAGCTCTTTGCAAAAGCTAATCTCAGCGTTAATGCAGACGTGACCTATGTGAAAGAGGAGAAGATCTCAGATTATGACAGCCTCTTTACTCTCTACGATGTGTACAATCCAGGCAGCCAATTGGGAGGGCAACTCAACATAACCATTGATCAGAGCATTTACTGCAATCAAACCAGATGTGAGCTGAGGCAATATTTGAGTGAATTGTACAAAAGAAGCAGACTGCAGCAGCGCATGGATTTGAGTGCAGTTACCTTTCGACAGGTGGCCTTGGTGAGCTTAATCTGAGGATCTACTTAATCGAGGCTGCATTGCATTGTCACTCATTAACCCCAGGTCACTGTGAAGCCCTTGACCTTGGGTCAGGAGCAGCTGCTTGCCTTTTTGAATAGCGAAGGGAATGCACACTTGGACTGGCCCTCACGTTTAGGTTTTCGCAACAATATGCTTCTCCAGGAGCAGCTACGATTCAAGTAAGTTGAATTGCCACCAAAAAAATCCTAGCATGTCAAAGTAATTTTTTTGTTGACAGCATAAGTTACATTTGGCGCAATCTGTGGAGCGTCAATGATAGCCAAGGTGGCGCCGTAGGAGAGATGAGCAACGCGAATGCCGAGCTGTCGACATCGGCATTTGTGCTTTCATCCCAGCGACTACGCTACATCTCGCCCCTAATAGAAATTAGCCAATTTCGCTCGATTTGCATTTTTCGCACTCCACGCAATGCTGGCATCAAAGCGGGCGTGTTTTTGGAGCCATTTAAGTTCACTGTTTGGTTGGTTTTTGTTGCCCTACTGATCCTTGTCGGCATTTTGCTGTGGGTAACATTTCGCTTGGAGCATCATCTGATGCAGCACTACATGCGCTACATACCCTCGCTGTTGAGCAGTTGCTTGATTAGCTTTGGCGCCGCCTGCATTCAGGGCTCGCATCAGATACCCAGCTCGACGGGTGGGCGGCTGGCATTCATTGCCCTCATGCTGACCTCATTTCTCATGTACAACTATTACACATCGATTGTGGTATCCACTCTACTGGGCTCGCCGGTTCGTTCCAATATTAAAACCATGCAACAACTGGCCGACAGCTCCTTGGATGTGGGCTTCGAAACAATACCCTTCACTCGAACATATTTAAACGTAAGCTAAGCTCGCTTGATGTAGGGCACTGCCAAATTAATTCCATTTCAGAGCTCACCACGCTCTGATATACGAGATCTGGTCAAGCGCAAGGTGGATGGACATAATCCCAGCAAAATTTGGCTGTCTGCCAGCGAAGGCGTGCTCCGAGTCCGTGATCAGCCCGGCTTCGTGTTCGTCTCGGAGGCCTCCAACCTGTACACCTTCATCGAGAAGTACTATCTGCCGCACGAGATCTGTGAACTAAACGAAATTATGTTTCGTCCGGAGAGCAATTTGTATGTCGTTGTGCACAAAAACTCCAGTTACAAGGAGCTGCTGAAGCAAATCCAAGTACGCATGCTGGAGACTGGCATCAGCCACAAGCATAAACTGTTCTATACCAAGACCAAGCTGCACTGCTACGCCAACAATCATGTCATCACAGTGGGCATGGAGTATGCAGCTCCACTCTTCATAGGTCTCCTGCTCGCCTATTTAGCCGCAATTATTACATTAATACTGGAACATGGATGGGCTTACATGAGCCGTCGGCGAAATAATCAATAGACATAAATTAGCAAAAGCTTGAACTAGGTGAGCTTATCACAAATACATTTAGAAATGTGAACTGGCTTAATCTTAAATGCTCAATTAAGTAGTTAGACAGCTCAGACAAGCCGTCACGAAGCTGTCACTAGCTGTCAACTGTCATCATTTTATAGAAATTTATGAACTATTCATAATCGAGACATATAAAAGGCCATCGATATTAACTGACGGCATTATTAGCTAAACGGCTGTTTAATTGTCTAGTGTCTAGCGCTATGGTTGTGTATCAATTCGTTATATATTATTTTTTGCATATTGCAAAGTTAAATGATATATTATTTTTGCATTGTTGGACAGGGGATTGTGAGTTGATTATAAATGAAAATAATTGTTAAGCATTTTTAATTAAATTATTTTTTTTATAGCACTTTTTCGCTCTGCACAATTAGCCAGCAAGGAATTACTGTTCACGCAATATTTAAACCTTAACTATACAAACAGACTAGCAGAGCAGTTAGAGGATCAGCTCGTGAGACATAATCTCAACAAGCTCGGCATTTATCTGGATGTGAATTGTATTGGGAGTGCGGAGGTCTTGGCTATGGTAAGCATAATTTTAATTAATATATAAACTCTTATTTATTTATATAAATTTCATATATATTTAATTTATTTCTTAAATACAAATATTCTATTAACTGACAATTAGAAGTAATTAAAATCCCATTATCCACTTCCTGCTAAATATCCCAATATTGTCTACAAATCCCTGAGAGAGACAGTATAACTTGAACAGCCAATCACAGCTGGTCCTCTCGATTGTAGTACACCGATGTGTTCGAGCGCGCGTGACAAAGCATGACAAACAGATCGTAACAGTAAAAGTAGAGAGTCGCAGTAGTATAAGTAAAGCAAAAGAATACATCTTCGCTTAGTTCTATTTACGGAGTGATAAAAGGAGAGTCGAAGCGGTATAATTATGACAGTCGCATAAATTTGAGCTTAGTTGCTGTCACGAAATGTTCTGGTGTACATTTATAGAAGTGTGTGTGACGGTGCATAATGAAGAGCACATCATATGTGTTTGTGTTCGTATAAAATGAGAGCCAATCAGAAGTGTTAGTTTGAGTAAAGTTGAGCCAGCAGTATAAATAAGACTGTTCAGTTCGGGCTGACTGCAGTTGAGCCCGAGCAGTTGGACAATGCATATCTAATGTTAATGTGGGAAAATTAAATTAATGTATAGAAATATGATGTATTATTAATCATTAATATTTGTTATATATATATATATATATATATTTATTTATTTATTTATTTATTTATTAATTTTATTTTTTTTTTTCTATTATATATTTATATTTATATGTATATATATATTTTTTTATTTTTATTATATATCTCTATTGCAAGGCCGATTCGCAGCGTCTTTTCACAGAGCGCTATCACTGGCTTATCTATGATCAGTACTTCAACCTGAGTAAAGTGCAACAACGATTTGAAGAGGCGCAACTTTATGTAGGCACGGAGTTGACTTATGTAGAGCCCAGCGCAAGCCGAGATAGCTTCATACTCTATGATTTGTACAACAAGGGAAAGCACTTGGGGGGTAAACTAAATATGACAATGGATCGACAAATCAATTGTACCGCTCAGCATTGTTACTTGAGTCACTATTTAAGTGATCTTCATAAGAGAGATCGTCTGCAGCAGCGTAAATATCTGACTGGCTTGACTTTGAGAGTGAATGCAGTGGTATGGAGTATAACAATCTATATTATTATTTTCATATTAATTGAAATTTGTTCAAGATTAACGCCCTTCCGGTCAATACATCAGATTCAAAGCTAAAAGAGTTTCTTTCGCGTGACGATGATATAAATAATGATGATTGGGCTAGATTGGGCTACCAAACGCATGAAGTGCTCAGGGATATGCTGGACTGCAAGTATATATTCGAGTTACATATATAATACATTAAATAAAATTTCTATCAAGATATCTTTCGCAGTTTTAGTTATATATTTCGTGATCGCTGGTCGGATTCGGAACTGACTGGAGGACTTTTGGGGGATATGCGCAACGGTAGCGTAGATATCACTACAAACGGATTCCTCATGTCACATAAACGCTTGGAGTACTTTAAGACAATGACATGGATGTCTTCATTTCGGTCCATGTGCATGTTTCTCAATCCCAAATCATCTGCAGGCGAACTGCGTATTTCGGAATTTCTTCAGCCCTTCAGTTGGACCGTGTGGCTCATGTTTGGTTCTCTGCTGCTAATTGCTGGATTTCTACTCTGGATGACATTTCATCTAGAGCGCCGACTACATCACATGGACATGAAGCCATCGCTGCTCACCAGCATTCTGCTGTCATTTGGAGCCGCTTGTATTCAAGGCGCCTGGGTGCTCCCGCATTCCACAGGCGGTCGCATGGTGTTCTACGCCGTAATGCTGACATGTTTCCTCATATACAACTATTATACGTCAGTTGTGGTGTCCACGCTGCTGGGAGATCCGCCCAAATCGAGCATACGCAGCATACAACAACTGGCGGATAGCAACCTCGAGATATCTGTCGAGCCGACAATATATACCAAAGTCTTTATTGAGGTAAATTGATTTTTATTATTAATTTCTATGATATATTTTTATAAAGCCATCATGCAGAAGTCAACTTATCCCGATGTGCGCAGTCTGTATGTGAACAAGATTCTAAACAGCAAGCGGGACACGAAAAGCATTTGGTTGCCCGCGGAGCAGGGTGTGCAAATGGTGCGCAACAATCCCGGATTTGTCTATATTACGGAGGCATCGACCTCATATACATTTGTGCGCAAGCATTTTCTGCCCCACGAGATCTGCGACCTTAATGAAATTCTACTGCGGCAGCAGACAAACGCCTACACCATGGTGGCCAAGAACTCCAGCTATGCAGAGCTATTGAAACTGAAGTGGGTCATCCAATATAGTTATCATTGTGAGAAATGCAAATATTGAAATATATTTGTAGCCTACTGCGTATGCTGGAAACTGGAGTTCACTTGAAGTACATTCGGTATTGGGTGCGGGACAAGCTGTATTGCTATCACAGCAATAGAAATGTGGTTGTGGGCATGGACACCGCGGGGCCGCTGTTCCTGCTGCTTATTTGTGGCTACATCGTGTGCCTCTGTGTTCTGGGTCTGGAAATATTGTGGCACCGGCGACGACAGCGACGACGACATTGAGGCAAGTGCGCCTAATGGCCAATCATATTTACCTTGTTTAAGCAAACAAATTTGACAGCCAGCTGACACACCGGACAGCTAAATTGCTTGAGTAGCGGCCAATAAAAAGGCCCAGCCCAAATCTGTCTAGAGTCAATAGCAAAATGCAGCTGTTGGCATTGGCCAACTTTGTGATGCAGAACTTGCTGCAGTCGCGCATAAGTTTCATCATTTTCTTTCACTGCTGGGCAAACAATGAAAGTGCGCTGCGATTAATTAAATTTAGTATATATATATTAATTCGAGATTCGTACAACTCTTTGCAGCTCTACAATTCGTGCAACAAATCCATAAGCCTCATCATCAGCTCATCTATTATCAGTTTGCACACTTGAGCGACTGGAACTTTGAGCACTTGGAGCAACGTTTTCTGGATCACGCACAGCCCACGCTGGCCATTTACCTGGACTTGAAGTGCTTGCGCAGCAGAAGCCTTCTAAGCGAGGTAGGCGCCGAGTCAGCGAGTAAATTTTGTGTGTCAAAATTACCTTTGCAGGCGAGTCGCGCTCGGCTCTACAATCAGCACTATCATTGGATTCTGCACGACAGTGCGGAGGCTTTCAGCTTCTATGACTTCTTTAAGCCCTCAAATATATCTATCGATGCGGACGTCAGCTATGTCCGTCAGCACATCGCGGACAATAGTGGCGCTGTACTCTATACGCTGTATGACGTCTACAGCAATGGCAATCACATTGGCGGGCAGCTGAATATCACGGCGGACTATGAGCTCAGCTGCAACCAGAGCAGGTGCCTTGACATTCGCTATCTCAGCTCGTTGCACTTGCGTTCCAGATATGGCAACCGGGAGCAGTTGACCGATGTGGTGCTGCGTGTGGCTACGGTGGTGACCCAACGGCCTATTACCTCTCCGCCGGAGGAGCTGCTGCGTTTTCTCAACGATATAAACGACACGCATATCGATGGCATCGCACGCTTCGGCTTCCAGCTGAGCCTGATACTCAAGGACCTTCTGCAATGCGGGTGAGAGCGGGTGAATTATCTCTTTTCCCGTATAAGCTTCAGGTTTTCTATGCTCTCAGCATGAATTTCACATTCAAGGATCGTTGGAGCACTGGCGACTACACTGGCGGCTCTGTGGGTGCTGTCGTCGACGAAACAGCCGACATTGGCTCCGCGCCTTGTCTGGCCACACCGGGCCGACTGCATCTGTTGTCCGCAATCATTGAGACGGGCTACTTTCGCTCCATCTGCCTCTTTCGCACACCTCACAATGCCGGCATTAGGGGCGATGTCTTTCTGCAGCCTTTCAGCTCCTTGGTTTGGTTTCTCTTTGCTGGAACCCTGCTGCTGATTGCCCTGCTGCTCTGGCTTACGTTCTACGTGGAGGCCAAGTGGATGCGTCGCCGCTGGCGTCTGCAGTTTGTGCCCTCCCTGCTGAGCACCTTCATGATTAGCTTCGGCGCCGCGTGTATTCAAAGCTCGGCGCTCACACCACGCTCCTTGGGCGGACGCCTGGCATATTTCTCACTGTTCCTAATCAGCTTTATAATGTATAACTACTACACTTCGGTGGTGGTCTCCTCGCTGCTGAGCTCGCCGGTTAAATCGAAGATCAGCACGGTGCAGCAGCTGGCAGAGAGCTCACTCCCAGTCGGACTCGAGCCGCTCTCATTCACCAAGAGTTATCTAAATGTGAGTACGTTCTCTATACTCTTCCGT
This sequence comes from Drosophila mettleri, assembly GCA_035047625.1. Taxonomy (NCBI): domain Eukaryota; kingdom Metazoa; phylum Arthropoda; class Insecta; order Diptera; family Drosophilidae; genus Drosophila; species Drosophila mettleri. The sequence goes on from JAWNPI010000103.1 coordinate 18,894,897, forward strand.
ATATATTTTATATATAGTCTCTCGCTTTAAGTACTCTCAACGGCCGGAGATTCATTTGCTTAGCAAGCGCAAAATCGCTCCTCAGGCCCATAATCCGGAGCTCTGGCTGCCCGCGGATCAGGGCATTCTACGTGTGCGCGATAGACCTGGCTACGTCTTCATTTTCGAGGCCTCTTCCGGCTATGCGTATGTGGAGCGCTACTATACCCAGCAAGAGATTTGCGATCTTAATGAAATACTGTTTAGACCCGAGCTGCTGCTCTACACCCATTTGCATCGCAATTCCAGCTACAAGGAACTCGTGCGCTTAAGGTGAATTATACCGTATGTGAATTGTTTATATAAATCATATATTAAATCTAATTCATGCAGATTGCTGCGCGTGCTGGAGACTGGCATCTATCGCAAGCATCGCAATTGGTGGGCCCGCATGAAGCTGCATTGCTATTCGCAAAACTTTGTCATTACCGTGGGCATGGAGTATGTGGCGCCGCTCTTCTTCATGCTGCTCTGCGGCTACATTTTGGTGGTGTTGCTGCTACTGGTCGAGCGTGCCTGGCACCGTCATACGCTCAGCGCTCAGATTAAGCTTTAAATGCTTGCACCGTGCACCGTGCACCGTGCACCTTGCACAGCCCAACTCGCACCTTGCAACGCTTTAAGCTGTTATGCAAAATAATAAAAATAATAATGAAAAAAAAAAAAAAACAGGTGAAACACTTTCCGTTAACTTTTCGCCTCGTCCAACGACTGTGGAATTATTCAGCAATGCAGCGAGCCGTCGTTGTCTCCTCGCTTCCTGTTGTCGGAGACCCACGCCTCGTTGAGTGAACCTCGTTTTTGTGTTTTCATGCGATTTTCGTATTTGCATTAAAAAGTTTCTTGTTTGGGCAGTCATTTCTCCCCCGCTTTCTATGCTATTTGCATTTTTGTGGACCCGCTGCAAAAAGGCCATTGTGAACTAACTGTTTGTGCGTGTGGCCGGAGATAAACATAAGCCCAAGCATTAAATAGTTATCTGAGTGTGGCAATAGCTAGGCCGGAATGCACCTTTAAAGAGCTGTCGAATGCCGCTTCCTTGCCATTCCAGTAATAGCAATGGTAATCAATCACTTGACATATTTATTTCTATTTTGTCATGTGATTTATGTGCTCTTTGATGACTATGACCTGCAGACCCTGCCTGTCACAATTACGCAATCAAAAAAAAAAAAACTGTGGCAAATTATTGGTTAGCCATAAAAAAATTGACAGCAATTAGAAATAAGTATAAGAAATAAGTATAATCGAAAGTATACAGAACTATTTTTTATTTTATATTATATAAATATAATAATAAATAATTATAATAAACTGTTAAAAAATAATAAGAAAATGAGAGAACACCCTATTTTAATTTTTATTAATTTATTATATATTTATCTTTTTAATTTTTATTATTTATTTATTTAATTGTATACATTTTTTAATATTAATTTATGCTTAATTTATATTATTTAATTTAATTATTTATATAATTCAATTATTATTTTACATTTTTTTTATTACATACATACAACATAATTTACTGCTAATTTTATTTACATCTAATATTATTTAAATTAATTATATTTAATTTAATAATGTTTAATTTATATTATCATTTAAGTCACTTTCCGCAATATACTCTACCAAATAGCAGCCTTGGGACCTTTTGTGTATGACAAATTGCTGCCACGCTGACAAATTGCCATCTCAATCTTGTTGTCAACAGGCTGTTTAAGTTGTCCACTCCCTTGACGCAACTTGTAATACAATTCAGGCATTCACTTCACATTACATTCAACGATAAATTGACAGTCAATTTTAAATTATTTACTACATTTATTCCTTATCCCTTATCCGTGCTGCACAGCGAGCGAGAATGCCGTTCGTATTGCAAAACCCCAACAACAGCGCCCAAGCAGCTCTGTGAACTCCCGCCGCATGTTGTATTCGATACGTTAGTTTGTCAATAAAATGTTTCCCGTTTTTTCACTCTCACTCCTTTTTGCACTTTGCTTTCGATAGTCGCTGCATTTACCGCTATACATGCATTGAAGATGAAGAAGTGGTTTGTTATGGTTGAAGCATAATGGAATGGTATTTGTTTAGTTATAATAAGTATTTGCCGTTAAACAGTTACTTGTAAGCTGAAGAAGTGGTACGTTATTGCTTTCGATTCATAGTCATAAGAATTATGTTTGTGCTTAAGGGCATATCCATTTACAAAATAGTTTATTTATTTTTGTGTTATAAATACTGTACAGATACGCAACGCAGGGTAGCTAACAGTCGACTACCGTCTGAGCCATAAGTATTTTTTTGTTGCATACTCTGCGGCTGCGATGTTCAATTGTTTTTAGTGGTTTTGTGTACGTGCTAAACAAGCGCGCAAATGGTTTGGTTTTAAATCGCATCTCTCACTTTAAATTTCTAAATATAACTATTAGTGTATAGCTGCTATACATATATCTACTGACAGTATGTTGTACATATATACAGACATACATATATTTATGCCTTGCATAGCAATTGAAATTCCCATATAACTTTATGTGCGTTAGTCGACGAACTCTGTTGCCAAACGTTGTCTCGAATGATATCTTAAGATTTATATAGCTCGTGCCCTGTGTACATCTTATCGGATTGTTATTGCCTGCAACCGCGTTTTAATCTATGTCCGTGAATTACTCAGATAAAGCTAATGATAATGATGTCAATTGGTACTCAAGTGTTTAACTTGAATTTGACACATTCAGTTGGATTTGGTCGCTTGGACGCGCTTAATCGTAGAGCTTCAGGCTTGCAAGTAATCAAAGGGTAATATAAAGTGTACTCGATAAGGCTTAAGCTAAATGTGCTCAGGCAGTATAAAATAAAATAAAAATAAAATAAAAGCCGAAACTCTGCTCTGCATAAAATGAATGGACAAAGTTAAAGTCAATGTGTTGAACAACAATTCAAGTATATTTAAATACAATAAAAACTGTTTAAAATAAACGTCGCTGTTTATGCATATCTGTCAGGTGTCTCAGCTTATACCATATTGCGTATACGACACATTAGACTGAAAGCTAGTTTAAAAAAAAAAACCATTAACAATAGCAACACGTGTGAGAAGAGCGTTGACGGTAGGACAGAAATAAAGTATATATATATATATATATATATATATATATATATATATATATATATATATATATATTATGAATTCTTAAAAAAGATTCAAAACCAGCTGTCATAAAAAAAAATAACATACAAGTTTGGCTTTTTGAACTAACCTTTGTGTGCCTTTAAAGGTTTTCTCAATAATGTTTATATATTATACTTTATATTTATTTTATTTTTATATATTATATTTTTATTTACTTTAGCAATAATTATATATATATATATATATATATATATATATATATATATATATATATATATATATATACGTATATATATGTATATTGCTAACTGCCTGATCGACACTTTGGCACCTGTTGTTGCTGTCGCTTTACTCCGGCTTTTATGCTGCCGCTCGCAACTCGCGTGATTTTTTACCGCTTGAGGTCTTTGCCGCTCAAAGCAGTCGACGCTGGCGTTGCTGCTGCTGCTGCTGCTTCTGCTGGTGCTGTGACCGCTGTCTATAAGCGAAACAACGTTCTGTGGGTTTACTCATTAAGTGGGCGGTTCACTCACATTCAGTCGCTCGTGAAACGTTAAAACGCGCGAAACGGGTCGTCGTCTACGACTACGTTATCTGAAATTCTAAAAAAGAATTCTTCACATTTTACGAACAGACATTTATAACCATTAAAAAGCAGTTTTTCGCAGCAAATACTATAAAGTGCTGCGAAAAGGTTTAGAATATGGGTAAAAAAAAAATACTTGAAAAATATATAATAATAAAATAATTAACTTGAAAAGCAAAAAATAAAATAAATAGCTAATAAAATAATACAAAAATTAAAAACATTTCAATTTAAAAAAAAAAATCTTTTTATCTTATTAATATTGAGTTGATGCTTGTGTAACGTAATAAATTTATTTGTAATATGAAATCAATTAATTTAAATAATTTTTGATTTTGCTTTCATTTCTATAAATTATTTTTAAAACAATTATTATTAGTTTTCTTTTTTAACTTTTGTTGATATTACATTTTTTATTTTATTATTTATACTTTTTTTATATTATTTTCTAGTTAATTTTTTTTTGACTAGTGAGGCAAAAGAATTTATTTTTTTTACCAGTTTTTGCTGAATGAATTAACAAAAAATATAATAATTCAGTTTATTATTATATTTCGCGAACTGGAAAAAATGTCTATCAACATTTGTCATAGCTTCATTTGCAACCTAAAAACTTAAATTCTCTATATACTGATATGCGATATGCAAAATAAAAAAAAATATACTAATAAGGAAGAGTCGGAATATGACAATAGCAAAAACCAAAACAAAAATCGCTGTGCCATAAATTTCAAACTCAAGGCAAATGTCGCAATTGGAAGTATCAATTTACATCGTCAGTTATAGTTCAGAATAAATTTTTGATTTGAAATTGTCGCGGTGTCAGGTTAAACGCTGGCTATGCCAAATGAAAGTGAAAACTTAGCTGGGATTGTCTTACAGAATTGGGTCAACAACTTGACTGCGATTAGGTGTGAGAGTCAACATTGAATGCGTCAACATTGTGAATGCGATCGAATTTAGAATTATTCATAGACTGTTTATTTTTATTGAGAACCTGACCTGCTTGAAGTATTGAATCGATGGCTTTAATTATTCCCAATTGAATTGTTCACACGTGGACTTATTCAGCTAAACAATTTATCCGCTAATCTGTAGAATTGACAAGGTCAAATTGTTGCAGCGGCATCAGTCAGCAACACGCTGAGATAATTAGATTAGATGCAATTGATCGAGTGCCGCAACATGCTGGCCACCTTTGTTTTCACCCGCCCATTTAGTCACAATACACTCTCTGTCTTTGGCTATTGCATTTCATCTTCTTATATCGCATCTTTCATGTATCTATTTCTCTCTTACGGTCACAAGTTTTTGGGGTTTGTAAACAAATCAAACATTTTGTACTTTGCCCGTGCGAGAAGCTTGCCAAAATAATTGTGGGGTTAAGGCAAACTATTTTGGATCTACTTACATCCGGGAGCGCTAAATGCTACATAAACTAATTCTATTTTAACGACATTAAAACAAATAAATACAGTATACCCAATTTCCAGAAAGTAATTATTATAAAAAAGTATTATAGAAATTTTCAAAAACAATGCAAATTCATTTATGCACGATTCAACATCAATAACAATGTCTAATTGCTGTCTGTCTGGCTGAACAGCAAATAGCTCTTCACAGACTGACGCAATTGATAAAAAAGCTTGGCTTTTTTGACAGCTCAAACAATGCGATTCAAAAGTCAATTTGCATAGCCATAAACCGAGATTTAAGACATCAACAGGCCAAAACAAATATTTGCCAAGAATGTGCGTCAATCGCTCTTGGCCAATATCCACAATTACAACTCAATTAAATTAATGACAAATTTATTAATGGCATACTTTAATCTTATCGCCAACATACTTTGTGCTTAGCAACTTTTATAGTTTTACTATCAAAAAGCATATTAAAAATAAAAACAAAGCTCATTGGCTTAGAATTCAAGAACTCTTAATTTCTTTAATAGTGTGTTTATCAAAATCAAATAGCATTATAAAATTCAGTTTATTGACTGAGAATATGGTTATTACCAATAGCTGAACATGAGCATATCACGAGCGACAGTAGTTTGCAAAAATATGTTGCCTTATTTACTATGTCCTATGCACTATTTTTGAGGTGAAAGAAAGATGGAACTAAACTCTATATATACTATAGACTATATATACTATAGACTATAGGCCATATCAGTGCTAAATAAATTGGAAAATATCTATAAAAGGAAAATGTATCCAACTTTATCCATTTCTATGCCTATTTTAGTTTTTAGGCATAAGTTTCACTTATCATATATAATTTTAAAAAGATTATTTTTAATAATCATTAAAAATTATTTATAACAATCATTAAAAACTTAGCTTTTGTCAATAGCATCTACAATCCTTTTATTTTTTTGTACAAATTTTTGCATTGAGCTTGTACACATATTTAGTCAGCCTAGTGTATATCCAATAAACAATAAAGTATCAAGAGTATAATTACACAGAGCATCCCAATGCGAAATGGATTTGAGGGAATTTGAACCTTAAAATGCTTCAGAGTATAGCTATAGAAATGCTGCTACTGAGCGACAGCTACATAGTATAACAAGTTTTAATAATTATACAAGCTAAAGTGGCATAATATTTTCAAAGATTTTATCAATTTATTCTCTTCTTTAAAAAAAAATCCCCTTTCCCAAAAATTCTCAAAACATATAAATAAACCCTAAAGCTTGACGTCACAGCACTATTCTGCCATCAAACTCTGACTTTAGCTCTATATTCAAATTGTTCCTTCCCAAAGTTTCTTCTGTTTTATTTAAAACAGTTAATGAATTTTAAAATGTTGCATCACTCGTACTATTTATTTGCATTGGCAGCACGTTCGCGCCATGCAAGTTGAACTTGGTCAATGAAAACATTCAAGACCGCCGTCGCACCTGTTTAGCTTAATAAGCGAAGCTAATAAACGGCAATAAATGAGTTATTGAACAAGGCAAAGCTTTTAAACTAACAGCGGAAAAAGCTTTTTTAAGCACTTGAACTAATTGCAGGCCAAGAAACTTTAGGCTGTACATAAACAGTTCACAAAGTTGGCCATAGAAGTTGAGACGTGAGATGAGAGAGGCCAACTTAAATAAGCGCAAATGTCTTATACTTTCAGTGCTCCCGCCCAAGATGTCAGCGTCCAGCAAGCAGCAGGAGGCAGAGGACAGCGATCACAATCCGCAGGTGGTGGTCACGACGACGGGTGCAGCGCACAGCGTACGACACGATCGCAGTCTTTGGCGCGATCTGACAGCCTATTGGATATTGGGTCTCTGCAACAACTATGGCTACGTGGTCATGCTGAGTGCTGCGCACGATATCATAGCTCAGTTCAATGATGAGGTGGGATATCTCTATAGATTGTATACTGAGCATTTTCTATATTATTATAAATATTTTCGTCTTAGCCTGAGGTCGAGCCTGGCGACGGGTCGGGCACGGGTCGCGAGTGTCATTTGGTATCGACCGGCGCCATTTTGCTGGCGGATGTTTTGCCCTCGCTGTTTGTCAAAATCCTAATGCCCTTCTTTCCCTTCTGGGTGAAGTGAGTCTTTAGCTATATATATATATATAATTATTCTTTTATTAACCTCCTTTTTCTTGCAGTGTACGCATAGGCATAGCCGTTGCGTGCTCGGCCGCGGGTTTTCTGTTCGTGGGCTTTGCGAATGCCGAGTGGTTGGCACTGCTGGGCGTAATTATTACCTCGGCTAGCAGCGGCATAGGTGAAACCACTTTCCTCGCCTATTCCTCGCGCTTCAACAAGTGAGTTCATCCACTTAACTCGAGACGCTGCTTGCTTAAGGTTGTCCCTTACAGAAATGTCATTTCGACCTGGTCCTCGGGCACTGGCGGCGCCGGAGTCATTGGCTCACTCAGCTATGCCACGCTGCGCTCTCTGGAAGTCAGTCCACGCGACACGATGCTGATCATGCTGATCTTTCCAGCCATCGAAGCGTTTGCCTTCTGGCTGCTCCTGCGCCGTCCTCAAGTCTTGCCCGTCACCACGGTCGAATCGACTGAGGAGCTGATTAGCGACGACAAGCCCCTGGTGGGCTTCAAGGAGAAGCTGTCGTACATCAGACACCTGTTCAAATACATGATTCCCCTATGCCTGGTCTACTTCTTCGAGTACTTTATCAATCAGGGCCTGGTAAGTGATGGCATCTCGTGCCTCTCGCATAAGTTTCTAATTGACTTGAATTTATTCTCAGTTCGAGCTGGTTTACTTTGAGAACATCTTCCTGGACAAGGCGTCGCAGTATCGCTGGCTGAATGTGGACTATCAGATAGGCGTGTTCATATCGCGCTCCTCCGTCAACATTTTCCAACTGAACAAAATCTGGCTAATGTCCGTGTTCCAGTTCATCAACGTCATCTACTTCCTCACCGAGGTCATTTGGTTCTACACGCCCACCATTTGGATTGTGTTTGTCATTGTGCTGTGGGAGGGTCTGCTGGGCGGCGGTGCCTATGTGAACACCTTCTACCGCATGTCCAAGGAAATATCGCCGGGTCGCCAGCAGTTCGCCATGTCCATGGTCGTACAGTCCGATTCGTATGGCATTGCGCTGGCCGGATTCCTGGCGATACCCGTGCATAATGCGATTTGCGGCTTGCCGGCAGCGGTGCGAAGTGTCGTCTGGTAATAGGCAAAGTAATATATATAGAACATAGAACGAGCTCATAATGAGTATTTAATTATGCCTTTAAATTAGCTAATGTCTGAATGTGTGTGTGTGTGTGTTTTGTGTATATTTTATATTATCTATGTGAGTGTGCGTGTGAGTGTATATCTACGCCTTACTGAGGCGCGTGTAATTTAGCAATTAGTTAATACTTTATATAACTTTTAGACACTTTTGATCCAAAGTGTAAATTGTATTAAAATAGACCTAAAGATCATGTAAAATAATCATAATGTGCAATAACCGCAGCTAAGAGCTGTGAGAATAACTTTTGAGCAATTAAAAAGACAATGGACAATAGACAGACTGAAAATTGATTGTGATTAACAGAGCCAAGTACGAGTGGGGTTATCATGCGGCCAACACACAGTAAAATCTACTACATAAAATTCAAGTTCATGAACATTTTCTTGATACACATAAATAATACCAAAATATGCAGCATCTGAGAGCTATGCAAAGTCAGTTTGGATAAGTTTGTATAGCTAGTTCGAGTGTATATATAGTATAAATAAATATTTATATATATATTATATATTATATATTATATATTATATATTATATATTATATATTATATATTATATATTATATATTATATATTATATATTATATATTATATATTATATTTGAAAGTATTACAGCTGAAAATCTAATATACGGTTAACCTCGTCTATTAATTACGAACAGTTTTATAGCTGGTAGAGCCCCTTAAAGTTGAACCAATAAATTAGTATTGCTGCGAAAGCCATAAATTATTTAAATTATTGCTGTAAGCGAGTATTATGCAGTCGGCAGCACCACACTGCAACGTGTTTGTTTATTATAAAACAAAAACCGTGAATTCCTTATCAATAAATGAAATAGACAAAGTGAGAGAAAGAGAGGTAGAGCGTCATTTGGTTATACTATATATAGCCTATATATAGCTAGTCAAACTCAGTTCACACAAAATTATACTGCCTAGCATAATACCCTAAGCTCGGCCGAACTTTGCTAATTTATCAAACACAACCAAATTTATGCTTCTATTTTTTTTTATTGCTTTAATTTTTTGGAATTCTTTGTTTAGAAATAACTAATTTGATTTATATTTTTGGCACTTGATTTTCGAGCTAGCCCAATTCAGTTGGGATATAGTATGTCATAGTGTCCAGGTCGATAGATGAGAAAGACCGTAGGCTGCGCTCCCTCGGGGAAATCGTGTGCCTTGACCATGTCACCCTCGGCCCTGTCCAGGTATTCGACACGCACGCCCACGCCGAGGGCAGCGCAGAGCGCGATGATGTGTATGTGATCGGATTCCTTGAACATGGGCTCGACTTCTTGATGGCGAAACTCTTCGATGGACATGTCACCTTCGATGAAGTTCTGATAGAATTCGGCATCCTCCTGCAGTTTGCCGGAGGTTATCAAACGCAGATAAACAATCACATAATCCGAATAGCCTTGCTCGTTGAAGACATTGTGCAGCTCGCTCTGATGCATTGCAGTTCCACCTGGATTATGTGGACTAACTCTGTCAATAACATCCATAAACTAGAATGATTACAATATCTTATACAAATTCCTATGTGTGCGCAATGCCAACGACTTACAGTTCCATGAAAATCTTCCAAAGTGAAGCTGGAAAAACCAAGTTGGATCAGCTTATCCTTGGACAATTCCGCAATCTGTCGAAACTTATCGTAGGCAGCTTTATTCCTGGTCAAGCTCTCCAAATATGAGTAGGCGAAGGCTCGAAAGAAGCAGTTGCCATCGGGACGCGTTCGACGCATTAAATTATACTTGCCAGCCAAAGCCTGAATCTTGGCCGTGAAAACCGCGTCCCCATTGTATTCGGCAGTCAAACAGGTCAGCGGCAACTGCTCGCTGACCAATGGTGTTGAATCACTGATCTACACATTTGGAATGAGTGTGAATATTTGCTAAAGTACAAATTTGGCGCGCAGCTCTCACCTCCCTCTCGATTTCACGCTGCTGCTGTAAGATTAAATCATCACGATTCCCGTGATCGCCATCGCGTTCCACCGACTCCATCAGTTTCAAATTGGTTATTTAACAAAGTTACGAAAATATTTGTTCCAAATATGAAAATATCATATAGGGTGAGTCTGACAGACAGCAAGCATAAAATACTTCGAATACTTTTATCGAATCGTTACAAAAAAATATACCAACGATTAATGTCCCAGGTCGAAAATAATCCCCAGAATTTCCTTTATTTTTATTTTTATTTTTTTTTTTTTGATTTTTTGATTTCTCAGTTCAATTTTCGTTGCGCTACGAAACACAACCAAGAAAATTCACAAAAATTCACCAAATTCATTCTCTCACGTCAGTTGGGAAAACACATTTCATATTTCTATAATATTCGTCGTGATTTCTAAATCTAATTTTTAGCACTAAAATATGAATTTACCACGTGTTTATTTTGACATCAGTGCCGGAGGCGATAAGCTGGGACGCATTGTCATGGAGTTACGCTCGGACGTTGTGCCCAAGACAGCTGAAAATTTTCGCGCTCTGTGCACTGGGGAGAAGGGCTACGGCTATAAGGGCTCGCCGTTCCACCGGGTCATACCGGGTTTTATGTGTCAAGGCGGCGATTTTACCAATCAGAACGGCACTGGGGGTCGTTCGATATACGGCAATAAGTTTGCCGACGAAAATTTTACATTAAAGCATACGGGACCAGGAGTTCTGTCCATGGCCAATGCTGGACGCAATACCAACGGCTCGCAGTTCTTCATATGCACTGGCAAAACCAATTGGCTCGACAATAAGCACGTTGTCTTTGGCAAAGTTGTCGAGGGCATGGACATTATCCATAAAGTCGAAGCAATGGGCTCTAACACCGGCAAGACCTCGAAGAAAATTATTATCGAGGATTGCGGCGATTTGTAATGCGACGCAAAATTAATTTAATGTTTTATCACATATCCGAAGATATATTTAAAATTTGTCAAGACATTAAAACGCGCTTTATGTGCTTAGGTCAAATAATAATACAAATTGAAAATAAATTATACTGTATTAAAAATATCCAGTTTATATATTTTTCTCTGCCTGGAGGGTATTCTTAAGCAAACATGCCAAAATTTACTTTTCATATTTGAGAGAGTTAAATTTAAAAATATTTGTATCAATAATATTCATTTATAAATTGCTAAAGGGTGTTTAATAGTCAAATAGTCTAGCTATTGTAATTTTTTCCAGAAAATTTAAATTTAAAAATAAATTATATTTTGTCAATATTCTTGCAAATCTTTTACCAAAATTTAAATTTATTTTAAATTAAACTGTTTCAGTAATATAATTTTATAAATTTCTACAGAGTATTTGCTAGTCTAACAGTATAGCACTTTTAATTCTTAATCCAACAGTCGATATTAATATAAGGTAATATAATATTTGCTTTTCATATTCTTGTTGGTTTTTCCCATGACATTTAAAAATAAATTATATTGTATCAATAATGCCGCTTTATAAATTTCTGCAGGGTATCTGAGAGTCAAATAGCAGTTATAATTCTTAGGCCAACAGTCGATATTTATGTAAGGCAATATTTGCTTTTCATATTCTTTGAGCGCTTTGCCCCAAAAGTTGGGCGCACATTTTGCATTCTAATGTCGTCAACTTGCTCTAATTAAAACAACATTTTTTATTTATCACAACGCATAAAAATTTCAGGTTTCTTAAGTTCGACAGCCGTTGTTGCTTAACAGCCACTTGATGTGACAATGACAAGCGTGTTGAGGTACAGAGCTGACTGCTAATTGTTAAGTAGTCTCTGAGCGCTGTTTGATCAGAGTTTCTGCTGCTGCAGCAGCAGCAGCAGTTGTAGACACAGCAGCAGCAGTAGCCGCCGGTGCTATATAGATAATGTTTGTATCAGTCGGTGTTGAGCTGCCGCATCGAATGGTTTTTGGAGCGGCATTTAAACATTTTTCACATTAGCATTCATTCATTAAAATGCGCGTCGTCATCTTATCAGCATTTTTACTATTGCTCAATCTCGGATGGGTTAAAGCGAGTGCGACGAACACGACAAGAACTGGCAGTAAATTGCCTAACATAATCATTATAATGGCCGACGATATGGTATATATATATATAAAGATTAGACTAGGTCAACGACTAAATATAATTAACATTTGTCAACTGCGAATTATAGGGATTCGACGATCTCAGCATACGCGGCGGACGTGAATTTCTAACGCCCAATATCGATGCATTGGCCTTTCACGGACGTCTGCTGGATCGCCTCTATGCACCGGCCATGTGCACTCCGTCTCGCGGCGCCCTGCTCAGCGGAAAATATCCAATACATACAGGTGAGATTTAATATATATATATTACTATATATTTACAATATTAACTTTCAGGTACTCAGCATTTTGTAATTAGCAATCAGGAGCCGTGGTCCTTAAAATTGAATACCACTTTGATGCCGGAAATCTTTCGGGCTGCGGGCTACTCGACGAATTTGGTGGGTAAATGGCATTTGGGTTTCGCCAGGCCGGAGTTTACGCCCACCCAGCGGGGCTTCGACTATCATTATGGTTATTGGGGTGGCTACATTGATTACTATCAGCGACGCTCCCAAATGCCAGACACCACTTACATCGTGGGCTATGATTTTAGACGAAACATGGAGGTGGAGTGTGCAGATCGTGGCGTTTATGTTACGGATTTGTTGACTAACGAAGCGGAGCGTGTGATACAGGAGACAGCTGCTAAGCAGCAGCCACTTTTCCTAATGATCAATCACTTGGCTGTGCACACCGGCAACGACAATGATCCGCTGCAGGTGCCAGAAGAGGAGCTGCAAAAATTTCTGCACATCCAGGATCCCAATCACAGGAAATACGCAGGTGATCCATGGATTTAGTTGATAATGATTAGGATAATTGCAATGACTAAAATTTAAATTTCCATAGCCATGGTTTCTAAACTGGATCAGAGCGTGGGTCGTGTGATAAGCGCATTGTCGCGTGCCGAGCAGCTTGAGAACAGCATTGTGATCTTTTACTCAGACAATGGAGCGCCGTCGGTGGGCATGTTTGCCAACACGGGCTCAAATTGGCCGCTCAAGGGACAGAAGAACTCACCCTGGGAGGGTGGTTTGCGTGTGGCCGGTGCCATTTGGAGTCCCTTGCTCAAAGCGCGCAGCAGTGTATTTACCCAACCGATTTATGTTGGTGATTTTCTGCCCACTTTGGCGCATGCTGCCGGCATAGAGCTGCCTGAATCATTACAGCTCGATGGCATTGACTTGTGGCCACAGCTGTCGGGGCCAAGGGAGGCACCGCATGTGCCACGCGAAATATTGCACAGCCTCGATGATGTGTCGAACGTGAGTTCACTCCTGCTGGATCGCTGGAAGTATGTGAACGGTACCACCCTGGCGGGTCAATACGATCAGCAGCTGGTGCAACGGGAGCTTGATGAACTTGATCCTCGCGCAAATCGTTACGTTGTGGAGGTCCGCAACTCGCCTGCCTCGAAAGCTCTGGCCCGTTTTGACCAGCAACGCCTTACGCAACATCGCATAAAAATGCTCTTGAGTGACGCTAAGGTCGAATGCGGCGATATGCAGCGTGGCTGCAATGCCTTGTTGGAGGAATGTTTGTACGATATCACCGTAGATCCGTGTGAGAAAAACAATCTAGCTTATTCAGCGCAACACGCGGATATACTTGCGGCTATGCGTCAACGCATCAAGCAGCTGCGTGCTGGAGCTCTCCCAATACAAAATCGCCCAAGCGTCGCCTATGCAAATCCGACCTTGCATGAGTGTACATGGGATATGTTTGAGGTCAAGAAGGCGGGTTCAGGTGAGTAATAATTCAATAAATAATAACACTCATTTATTAATTTACTTTTTACAGTGCCGTTGGAGTGCGATTACCATGGTATTCCTTGCTGCGCCTAATTTAACGGCTTATTTCGATATAAGTTTCCAGTTCGATTACATATCGAATATTTAGCAACACTTTTAATATGGCAACGCTGTAAATATTTAAAAACTTGCAATTGCCATATTTCTATTGAATTTATTTAATTTGCGTTTTATCGTATCTTAATGAATTATTGTTACTTATATGCATATGTTTTAAAAAATGATTTCACATAAATCTGAATTACATTGAATTTCAAGTATCAGTTTAGAGCTTAATAGTATCAGCTGATGGCAGTGTCAGTGTTAAGGGTGGAAAGGAAAACTCATACCCAAATACTTACAGACACAAAGTTTTCCCAGCAGCATGGAAGAACGAGCGGTTTTGGCAAATATAGCCACGATTATTGCAAAGGATTTACTCATCGATGAGCAGCCCAACCAAAGTAGCACTGGTGGCTTCTTTGCCAACACTTTTCCGTTGCTCGATGCCAGCGAGGACGATGAGGCGGAGGTCTTTGCGTTGATGCAACAGAAGCGTGCCGCCGGGCGGGTCAAGGGAAAGCTGAAGCGGGCCCAGCCCACAGAGCCTGCGGCACTAACCGCGCAGCCGTCCAGTAAAGTTGCCAAATTTGAGTGGAAATATGCAGAGCTCAATTTGCTACATCGCTATGTGGACGTCCAGTTCGAATCTTTCCTGCATATGCGCAAGCTAACGTTTCTCGTGAGTATAAATTTAGATGATGGAAAATGGTAAGGTTACAGCAGTAAATCCTTGCAGAAAATCCAGCAAGCTCTAGAGGAGATTTTGCAGCAAAACGCCCTACCAGGCTCGCCTACTCCACAGACTACTCTTTCCCTGGCCTTGTGGAAGTTGACCACAGATGAACATTTCGAGGAGATTGCTCGCAAGTTTCAATTTCCCTGGTCACTGTGCCAGCAGGTGGTGCGCAGCTTTTGGCATATTATCTCCGATAACTATGAGAGTTTCATCAAGTGGCCGAATTCTTTAGAGGCACAGCAGAGCACACTGCAGGGCTTTCAAAACGTGCCCAGACTGAGTTGCTTTCATGAGCTCTTTGGCATCATTTCCTTGAAGCGTTTAGATATTTTCTTGGAATCTGAACACGCCGAGGTGGCAGTTGTGGTACAACTGATTTGCAATGGTGAACAAAAGATCATCGACTGCTATGTGGAGCTGGAGCAGGAATATACCTTTGAGGAATCGCCAATTGGACAAACATTGGCTCTGAATCCACGCACAATGCCAGCGAACAGTTACCTTATTGGTAGCACTTGCTTCCCTCTAAAATCATATTTAATTCGTCCCATCGAGGCGGAGTGCTTTCGCAAGGATACCGTCTTCAACTCGCTCTTGGAGCCCGCATATCAACTATCTGACAATGTTATGGATTCCTTGGCACGTCGCTTCCATACTTTATATGCGCTTGAGGCACGAGACTTAAACGAAGTGCGGCTAATTGTGGAAAGCATTTGTGCCATGCATAATTTGTGCATGGATTTTGAAGATAATTATTTGGATACAGAGGCAAGTGGACAAAGTAAATTTAATTGGAGCGGCGATCTGCCAGGACGTGGGGGCAGCGAGAAGGATACTAAAGGCTTGCGACGTCGTATGGAACTGCTCGATGCACTGGTTGACACAGAGGAGGGGGACTAAAATACGAATGAAAACAAACCAATTAAAGCGTCATCCATTTTAAAAACATTTCCTTATACTAAACGATATTTCTATAAACAATAATTATGTTATTTATTTTAACATTTTTCTAAAAACTATCGATAACAATTATTATCTATTGTCAAGTTTGCCGCATACACAGTATCTGGCAACTCTGTAGTAATAACAAAACAAATGCACGTGCGCTAAATATTTTTTAATTCAAATAATAAATCATAATGGACACGTTTGACATATTTAAGCAATTGACAGCTGGTGTACGATTTACCAAAAAGCGCACGGTTAGTAAAAGTTAATTAATTGAAAGCTACAGCTAAATATATAAAAATGCTTCACAGGCTACGCCTGCCAAGCCAATCGCCGTAAATGTTGTCAAGGAGACACCTAAGCAGCCAAAACCTGTCATTAAGCCACCTGTAGATTCAGATTCTGCAGAGGATTCCTCCGTGGTGGAAGACTTTCGCCTGCTTGATGATAGAGTTGCTGGATCAGCAGCAAAAGTGCCCAAGCGTAAAGAGACCAAAAAGCAATTGTCAACGGAGCAAGCGGAAGAACTGCGCCGCACCGAAGAGATAAATGCTCTACGTAAGAAAAACTTAATAACAGTTTTAGGCAAGGATGTACCAGCGCCGATTAGGTTATTTGATGACTTGAGCACTTCGCAGTACAAAATACTGCCACGTCTACAGGAAAATCTGTTATCCTATGGATTCACACAGCCCACACCTATACAAATGCAGGCGCTGCCAGTGCTGCTGAAGGGCAGGGCGCTGATGGCCTGTGCTCCAACCGGATCAGGTAAGACGCTGGCTTTTCTGACGCCCATCATCAACGGGCTGCGCAGTCATAGAACAACTGGTCTACGCGCTCTGGTGCTGGCGCCCACCCGAGAACTGGCTCAGCAAATCTATAGGGAGTGTGGAGAGCTGACCAGAGGCACGGGTCTGCGGACTCATTTTATCAGCAAAGTGAGCGAGGCGCATCAACAATATGGACCAGAGTGCAAACAGAAGTATGACATTTTGATATCGACGCCAAATCGTGTGCGCTTCCTGCTGCAGCATCAGCCACCGCTGCTGGACTTCAAGTCAATTGAGTGGCTTGTGCTCGACGAGGCGGATCGTCTTATGGAGGAAGGTCAGAACAACTTTAAGGAGCAGCTGGATGATATCTACGGGGCATGCACACATCCAGAAAAGCGTGTTGCCTTTTTCAGTGCCACTTACACGGTGCCCGTGGCCAAGTGGGCGTTGCGGCATCTCAAGAATCTGGTTCGTGTCACAATTGGCGTACAGAACAGTGCCACAGATACAGTAAAGCAGGAATTGCTCTTCGTGGGCTCCGAGAGCGGTAAGCTCTTAGCTGTGCGTGAGATGGTGCGTCAAGGATTGCAGCCGCCTGTACTGGTCTTTGTACAGAGCAAGGACCGTGCCAAGCAACTGTTCGAGGAGCTGCTCTACGATGGCATCAATGTGGATGTCATACACGCGGAGAGAACGCAGCACCAGCGCGATAATTGTGTGCGCGCCTTTCGCGAGGGTCACATCTGGGTGCTGATTTGTACGGAGTTAATGGGCCGCGGCATAGATTTCAAGGGCGTCAATCTGGTCATCAATTATGATTTTCCGCCCAGCAAAATCTCCTACATTCATCGCATCGGACGCACAGGTCGCGCTGGTCGTCCAGGACGTGCCGTTACCTTCTTCACCCAAGACGATACGTCCAACTTGAGAAGGTAAATGAGGGGCGATCTCAATGTGTATTGCATTTATTAATATTGTTCGATCTTATAGCATTGCCCAGATCATCAAGAACTCCGGTGGCGAAGTACCGGAATACATGTTGCAAATGAAAAAGGTTCGCAAATCGGAGGCGAGAATGCGTTCCAAGAAACCGCTGGACCGTGAAGATATATCAACCAAAATACGTCCCGAAGCACCTAAAAATTTTGTCACGTTACAGAAAATAGAAAAAAGCGAAAAGGTGCTCAAAAAACATAATAAAACGGATAAAAGCTCGATAAATAAAACCAAAAAGTTGGCGAAGATTAAAGAGCAAGTAAAAACTAAAGCAGCCCCAGCAAAAGCCAAGGCGAAAAAGTCCAAGAAGGCGGCCAAATGATTTGCTAATTTCAATGAATCAATTATAATAAATAGGTTAACTATTATTATTGCATTAAATATGTACATATAAGTAGCAACAAATATATTTTCTTCATCATTTTATATGTAATATTCAAAATTCTGAAGGTGTTTTGCTTCTGGATTTATGAGTTTTATATGTATACTCCTCCTGCTCTTCATACCAATGTCGACTTTCCTTTGCCCCAATATCTAATCTAACAGTTTTTAGTTATACTCAGTTCGGCTTAATATAACTGCCGGAAAATGTCTTTGTCCAAATTCCCATCGAATATGTCTGTAAGAGTCCTGAATCTAGGATGACCAAATTTGATATGTTATCGAAACGATAACTTCTGCATTATCGATATTTTATTGGTGGCAAGAACTTAAAATTCCACTAGTAACTGGTGTAGTCCTCTCTATTAATACATAAAAACCATATACATTTAATGTGGTACTGATATATTTAATGTTTAATACATATATTATCTTATATGTGACATCATTTATTTTCTTTTTTTTTTACGGTGCAATTATTTACGTTTTCCGCTTGTGTTGTTTTTATTAGCATTTTTTGTATGTCAATATCTTATTCGTATTATATATAAATTAATTTCGTTAAATGCTATACTTAGTCTAGTTTGGAAGCAAACTTCAAATTTGTTTACCAAGTTAACAACGTGTCAAATAATAATATCTTATATTATATATAATCGCACAATGAGAAAAAATTCGTGAATAAAAATCCAAAATAAATAAATATGAATGAATATATATATTTATAAATATATATATATAATGAAGGTGCATGAGTTTGATAGAGCAATAACGAAACAAGAAGTATATAATAAATTATATGGATAAAACCCTACTTTAAAAACTATAACTGTCATTTTAAATATAATTTATAATTTTATTTTAATTTTTTTTTCGAGTTGGTTCCTTTAGCAACATTTTGTGGGTTGCGCAGCTGACACAACACTCAACAAATTGTTTTCCGACAATTGCTTTAACTTATTAATTAGTTATATGTTTATGTAGGTTAGTCGTAAATTGTTTCTATTGAAATTTGTTAAGCACTAGGTAAAATCTAAATTTCATTGTATTTTTAATCCTTTTTTAAGCTTGATAGGAAGCTATTCTTTTGGGGGCTTTTTTACTTACATTAATATTTGTTTTTTTTTGTTCTTAATGCAACTATGATTTAAATGGTTGATTTTGTTTTATTTTGTTTTGTAAGCCCTACATGCATTAATATTTTATTTTCGCATTCCGATTTGTTAATCATAGCATTTTACAATAAGCATAATTATTTTATAATCCAATTATATATAAGTATATTTGATTTTTAATGCTTTGTTTTTTTTTTTTTTCGAGAAATTCTAGATTATTTGTTTTTTGGGAGAAGGCATGTTATAAATTTCCAGGAAATTTTAACCAAGTGTGTTTTTTTTACATAGAACATTCAGGATTCGTTAGTTGCCATTTAAGTTTTCCATTCATGCTATGTGACGATGTTTTTTTGTTTTGTTTTTTAGATTTAACACTTTGCATATTTGATTAAAACTCGCGATACGATTAACATTTTCTTTTAACGCGCTACCAAATGGGAAACAATTAACAATCAATTATACAATTACGTCCTTAATGTTCATCAACTCTATAACGCTGAAAAATTTGGCTTCGATTTGTTTGCAGTTTTTGCTGTGGTTTCTGTTGATGTTCTCAGTAGAAATGCGGCGGCGGCAACGTTTGCGATGGCAACGCTGACGTCGGCTTCTGCTCCCATCAGACGACCGAGTCCTTCCGTATCCTGCTTTAGTACATTTGTGTTTAAGCATTAAAGTGTGTTTAGAATGAATACAAAAAGAACAAAATAACATTATGCAATTATGAGTGAAATTACTTTATGGATTAAACTCTAGATAAAACTATTTTCGCACCACATATAATTCTCAGTCTGCGGTGCACGCATAACGCCAACACCGCCGCCCAAACGGCGATAGTTCATGCAGCCGCACAGGCGCCATTGGTTCGTCTCGGGATCGTACACCTCAATGGTCTTCAAATAGGCGGAACCATCAAAGCCGCCCACAGCATACAGTTGCCCATTGACAACAGCCAGTCCGACCTGCATACAAGGAATATATTAATATCAATTTGAAAGTGGATATAAAAAGTTATAAATTACGCCGCTGCGTCGTGAGGTCATGGCCACAATTGGACTCCAGGTGTTGGTAAGCGGATTGTAGCGTTCCGCAGAGGACAACTCCATGCAATCATCACGGCCGCCAACGGCATAAATATAATTATTAAATACGGCGCAGCCAAGGTGTTTACGGCGAGTGGACATGGGGTTGACAGCCACCCATTTGTTTTGTCTGTCAAATACGGATTAGATATAGGTCATGCTAGATGTAATTAGATTGGCTTGAAGAACAAAATTACCTGGGATCATAGCGTTCCACAGTATTGAGCGGACATTGGCCATCAGAGCCACCTATGGCATAGAGGTGACCGCTCAGGACGGCAACAGCAACACCTAGACGGCGTGTAGTCATTGGTGCCACTTTGGACCATTTGTTCTCCTTGGGATCATAGCGTTCGACGTGATTTAGACATTGCACACCATCCTGACCACCCACAGCATATAGAAAGCCATCCAGGACGGCTACGCCGACGCTTGTGCGGCACGATGTGGTGGGCGCAACATCGCACGACCATTGATTGGTCTGCGGATCATAGCGCTCTATGCTATTCAAATAACTTTGGCCATCGTGCCCGCCAACGGCGTAAAGAAGATCATTGAGAACGGCAACACCGACGCCACAGCGTCGTTTGCTCATGGGTGCGACCATTTTCCAGTCATTGGTCTGTGGATCGAAACGTTCAACTGATGCAATTGCATCGCCGGAACACCAACCGCCAACGGCGAACAAGACCTCGCCACGTCGTGTCGGTTTCCGTGGACGGGTTCGTGGACCCTGCATCAATGGACGCTCCTGTGGCAATAGCAAGTAATTCTTGGCCTCATCGACCAGATCGCGGCAGGCCTCGTCCGACCGCACCAAGAGATCAGAGCCCACAGTGCCCACAAGGAACTTGGGCGAGAGCAGCGGCAAACGCACATGTTGTAGCACCTATCAACATAAAGTAAATAATTAGAATTTGGCTCACTTTGGTTGTATGTTTCCCACTCACCTGTGCCAAGTGCTGGCGCCGCTCAGCTACATTGTACTTGAGCCACGACATGACCGCATTGAACACCTGCTCCTCGCTGCGCACATTGAGCTCGTCGCTGCAAATAATATCAACCAGCTGGCCGACGGGCAATAGCAGGAACTCCTCGCTCTCCATGACCTCTTGGAAGTTGTGTTGCGTAAATTTGTCGGCGATACGCAGTAGCTCGCGGCAGGAGTGCGTGTCGGCGAAGGCGCGTATGCCCAGGCAGTTGGTCGGATCAAGTTGGCGCTTGAGAAACTCACAGCAAATATCCTGAATTTCAACAAGCTGTAGCAGGCAGGCGGCCGGCAGAAGCGTTTGTACGTTGGACTCCTCCACAATAATGTGGGCGGTGTAGCAAAAATCAATCAGTAGCTCCATGGCATTTTCATCAATGTCGCGTATGGTGACCTCCGTTTGGCGCGACTCCTCTAGCTCGCCGGTGAACATGGCACAGAAATAGGAGCTGCAAGCGCTCAGTATGACGCGATGAGCGAAAATCTTGCGTCCGCCCACATTGAGCACGACATCGCAGAGCTCTCGATGGCGGCGTAGCATGTTTAGCTCGGTGAGCGTTACTTTTGGATGCTTCTCAGATGTGTGGGTGAGACGTGCTGGGGATGGTGGGCGCTCGGCACCGCTGGTGCCGCCGCTGCCCAAGCCAGTGCCCGTTGTACCCGTGGCACCAGTGGCAGCAGCTGCACCGCCGCTGCCAAGGCCTGTGGAGCCAGGCAGTAAAGGATCGCCCATTCTGTTCGCCGCTAAGCGCAGCGGGGCGGAAGCCCAACCCCACACGGCGTCTATCTAAATTGAAGAAAAAAACAATTCAAATCAGTGAAAAAGAATGAATACGCATTTGCCTTTAAAATTGCAAGCCGCTCACACAACTTATGCAAGCCAAAGAGACGGCAGCGTGAAAGGCTTTAGGTAAGCTGGCTGAACGACCAAATTTTTTATTGATGTGTAATATTGTAATTAATTGTTTTATTTGTTACTTTGAGCAAGCTAATTTTGTGTACTATTAATTTTTAAGAATTTGTTCAACATGAATATAACATAAACTATATACATGTGTGTTTTTATGCACAGTGCTGGGGCGTGAGAAAGTCACGGGCTCATCTCTAAGTGTACTCGTTGTAGACTCAATACCTTTGCGTCTCTGTTATCCACGGATCCAAAGCACGTCCACGGAAACCAGGTGCAAGCGGAAATGTTCGAAAATGCAATTTTGGCGCTTGCTTAATGCGACATTTGTGCTTATATTAGGCTTTGCGCGTTTTCAATTTGTTTTTGCTCTCGCAAATAACCAGATTTTACACCAGAAATTTTTCTGCTCTGTGAAAAATCGAACAGTCAAAAAAAAACACAGATTTTGTGACGTTCAGATAAACTGTGCGCGACAGTTTACAAATAACTGATAGAAGTGATCATAGTATAAACACAACTTGCATTATTTAATAATGCATTTGCACGGATTTTTGCACAATAAAGACAATTTTTCACAATATTTTCATCAGAAGCTTCTCATTGAAATAGATAGAGGCAGGCCTTTTTAGATCTATGAATTATCGATATAATTTAATACAATACATTTAACCCTCATCGATAAAATCATTTATACAAAAACTCTAATGTCGCATTTCTGCTTTGTTTGTTTTATATATCTCAATGACCATGAATTATTTTGCTTGTATTCTCAATGTATCCATTATTATTAATAAAAAGTTAAGTAAACTTTTATCGATCGGCTAGCAACCCTATTTCGATTAGTGTTACCGCATTATGATATACATGCTTACCTAAAGCAAAGCATAGTACATATTGCTTGGTATTTTGGTGATGCCCAAGGGTGGTCTTATGTCTGCAACTTTCATATGTGTATGTGCGCGACGAGGAAGCATTTTTCCAAATATTGAAAAGCTATTTAATAGTGCAAAATAATTCATAAATTTAAGTTCAACGTATAAAGAAAGAAATATAAAAACTACGCATTCGAGTAAATAACAGCGACTAAGGCATATTGAAGCTGCAAATAAGAGTGACGCAAAAACCACACATACACATACATACAGGCAGCCTCATTTTTTTTTAGAAAGTACGTGAAGAAAAACAAGTTTGGTTGTGTGCGTGCGTACGTATGTCGAGTGGAGAGTAACGGAGACTTTTTGTTTCTGTTTAGAGCGACACAATTAATTGTGGATGGCTTACAACACAAACAAAAACAACAGAAGAAAAATAGCAGATTATGTTGATTGCAACAACACAACATCAACGGCGAGAAATGCGTGCTACAGAAACCATCAAGTACAACAATTGCATTGGAAATTGAAATTTGTGCGACAGAAGCAGCCACAGAAGCAGCTAACAACGATTATTGACGACTGGCAGCCATATTCACAGCTACACCAACAGCAGAATCCGAAAAAACGCGATCCACGATATTGTAAAGATACGTGACAAAAATCGACAAAAAGAACGACGAAGACTGAGCATAAAATTAGCGTGAAGAATTATAAAAATAAAATTAAATTAAACATTTCTGTAATAAAAGAAAATATAAAAATTTATAAACCAAGTGTATTACAAACAAAAATATATAAAATATTATGGAAATTGCCCCAATATATAATACTGCCGTCGTCGCTACAGCCGCTGCTGCCACAGCAACAACGTCGACGTCACAGCATAGGCAGCGACAGAGGCGCTCCGCTGCCGCCGCCGCCGCAGTTTTAACAACAACAACAACTACAACAGCAGGCAATACACTACACACTGACAGCACAGCCCAACAAAATGATAACGGTAAATGATAGCATAGGCAAATAACAAATTAAATAATTGCAAACAGAAAATAAATATTACATTAGTTTAGTACTTGAAAAGTGCGAGTGAGAGGGACAGAGCGTTAGTATTATCTTTTCAGTACAGTATGGACTACCTAAACGGAAAACTCGTACTTAGTGGACAAGCCAGAAAGAAAACTAGTTTTTCATACAATTTTATTTTTAGCAGATTCAATATTATTCATTGCAAAAGAGTGCAGAAAGTGTAGTGAAATTTTATTGTCGAAACAACATATACAAGTGCCTTCGCAGTAGGCCATACTGTACATTGGTATTTTTATCTGCTAGTCTCAGTAGTTTTCCACGCGTGCAGTTGCAGCGCAGTCGCTTGCAACACTCGAAGGCAGGTCGCTGAACTGCGCCCATTCCCAATTAGTATTCGCTCGTAGAGGCCGTACGAATGGTAATAAAATAGTGTTTGTAATTGTTGTTGCGCAATTTGTAGATCATTGGCCCAGCTGTGATCATTATGTGCACACACACACAGACACGTACACACAATAGTACTGATTATTCAGCACTATTTTCAAGGTGATCTCTGCTTGAATATATATATAAAATCGGATATAGCAGAAGACAATTCAGCAAAGAATCACCTGAAGGTCGACTAAGAAATTTCGGATGAACTAATTAACTAAGATAATCAAAGGGGATACATTTAAACTATGACTAATGTATGCTCTTTATTTATCTTAACAAATGTAAGCCAAATTTGGCTTAAATTCATTAAGAATTGGCTCTTGTTTACGGAATGGATTTATATACACTTTCTATTAGTATCATGAACTCTCTCTATTAGCGAGTGCTCAGAGAAACTAGTTTACGAATTATTAAAGTTATACGAAATTTACTTTACAAACTATTTTCAACTGTTTGATATCTCTCGAGTTGCTCTCATATCTTTCGATATTTATTTTTGTTGATCATATCTTTAGATATTTCCGGTAACTGAGTATGTTTTGATATATCAAATATTTGTAATTAAAATACATCAAATATTTGATCAGCTTCAAACTAAAAGCTGAATCAATTATTCAAAACAAATGAAATATGACCACATTTAACAAACAATTGTACGAAATTAAATTGAATTTCAGTTAAATAATAAAACTGAAGAAATCTGTCTATTATTTATATTTATTTTTGCACTATAATATCAACTCGAGGCATTCCTTCTTCTTATATGTGGAAATTAGTTTCAATGTCAAATTGAATTAATTTATTTAAATATTTACCTTGTGTGTATATATTGCCTTGTGACATTTGTCACTCAAATTGTGAATCTATTATTTAATTGCAAACAATATGAGCAATAAATGTATTTACAAAATATGATAAATAAGCTGGAATATTATTGTTATTTATTTATATTCTAATTATGATAACTCTGTTTTGTGTTCTGATTAAAGTCAATAACTTGACGTTCATTGCATCACTGAGGCTCCAAAAGGTGCTAAATATCAACAATATTAACAACAACAACAACAACAACCACAGCAGCATCAACCACAACAACAATAGCAATAGCAATGGCAATGTTTCGGGCAACGCTTTCGTCTCGTCTTATCAGCAAGTGTCAGCTGTCACAAAGACAACGACAACGACGGCGACGGCGACGGCGACGGCGGTAATTAAACAAAAACAATCTCAGCCGCAGCCACAGCCACAGCCACAGCAGCCGCAACAACGACGACACTCCGATAACGAAGCCGAGAGTGACATTTTAACACAATTGCTAAAAACGGGCGCGGTATTTGAGACAACGGCAGCAGGAGCAATCGTTTCCATCAGCTCTTCGACGGGCAGCAGTGCGCCGATTGCCATCGAAAGGAAGTCGTCACAGCAGAAGCAACAGCAACAGTTTCATCAGCAGCAGCATGGGCATAGCGCACAAAATCAACGACTCAATTCATCCATATCATCGACTAACTCAAGCACATCAACCAACTCCTCAACGGCCAATAGCTATGGCAGCTCCTGTTCCTCCTCAGAGGAGCCAACGGCCACAACAGCGACAGCCACAGGCAATGCGGTAACAGCGGTAACAAAATCAACAGCAATTAAGTCGTCCAGCACTAAATTGCCAGAGAAATCGAAAATTCCGTCCGATATACTCGACGATCTGGCCAGTCGATTCATCATTAATGTACCGGACATGGAGCTAAATAATTTAATACGCATTTGCTTTCAAATCGAGCTGGCCCATTGGTTCTATCTGGACTTTTTCTGTGCGCCCGAGGAACCACAACAGCAGCAGCAGCAGCAGCAGCAGCAGCAGAAACGAAAGCTGCCCGTGGTGGGCATCAAACAGTTTGCCATGCAACTCTTTCAAGTGAGAGAACCTAAACAATTGAATAATAATATTTTTATTCATTTATTAAATTTTATTTTATATATTGTGCAGCACATTCCCTTTCTGAATAAGCATTTCGACACTGTGGATCAGATATTGGATGAGTGGAAAAAATATAAACTATCTGTGCCAACGTATGGCGCCATCCTTGTATCGGAGGACTATAATTACTGTTTGCTGGTGCAATCATATTTTGCTCGAAACTCTTGGGGTTTTCCAAAGGGCAAAATCAATGAGTACGAGAATCCCGAGCACTGTGCCACTAGGGAGGTGAGTACCCAATGCAAATGCCATTAGTCAAGTGCTTAAACAATGTTCGCTTCGCATTGCCTTAGGTATATGAGGAGACTGGGTTTGACATAACGGACATCATAGATGCTGATGATTATATTGAGGTCTTCATTAACTATCAATTTACACGATTGT
The DNA here is from genome assembly GCA_035047625.1 of Drosophila mettleri. Taxonomy (NCBI): domain Eukaryota; kingdom Metazoa; phylum Arthropoda; class Insecta; order Diptera; family Drosophilidae; genus Drosophila; species Drosophila mettleri. The sequence continues at coordinate 18,921,929 of JAWNPI010000103.1, forward strand.
ATATAGTGCGCAATATACCGTTCGATACGAAGTTTGTGCCACGCACGCGCAATGAGATTAAATGCTGTGAGTGGTTTCGCATTGATGCATTGCCGGTCAATAAGAACGATGCCATATCGAAAGCCAAACTTGGCAAGAATTCCAATTCATTCTTTATGATCATGCCGTTTGTGAAGCGCTTGAAGAAATGGGTGAGCGATTGTCGTGCCGGCATCGAGCCATCAACTCGTCGTCGCAAATGCTCGGGACAGCAGAGTCCCAAGGCCCATCTAAATGGTGGAATGTCTGCATCGCCCACAATGTTGGCCAATGGCAACATTGACAAAAAGGATCAGCAACGCGGCTCATCGAAGCGTCAGCGACATAAGTCGATGGGCGATTTGGATGGTGTTAAACTAAATAATCTCAATGGAAAGGGGGCCGTAGGAGGCTGTGGTGGTGTCGGGGGCAGTGGTGGCCTCACTGCCGCCAGCAGCAACATGTACCACTGCAATATCAAGCGCAACAGTAACGGTAGCAACAACAACAATAACAACAATATCAACGTCAAGCAACTGAATGTGGCTGCAGGCAGCAATACACCAACAACAGCAACAACAACGCCAGTGACGGCAAACGCAGGTGCAGCAACACCAACAACAGCAGCAGCAGCAGCAGGCGCAGCCGTGACAACGGCAACTACAGCTGCAACAGTAACCAGCAAACGGCAACTGTTTCATAGCCAAAGCCAAAATGATGCCCAACAGCCGGCAACTAATGAGAAGGTAAGCAATGCTAAGATTGCAGTTGGTGCACTCAAAGCTAAACAGCAGCAATTGCAGATTGTCAGCTCGTTTGATTTGATACGCAAGGAAAAGCAACAGCAACAGAAGGCCGCCAAGGCACAAAAGCAGCAACAGCAGCAACGTTCGCGCGCCAAGTCGCAAAGTGATAAGCAGAGCAATCAACAACAACAACAACCGCAACAGCAGCTTGTAGTCAAAAGCATTTTGACCAAGAACAACACACAACAGCAACAACAACAACAACAACAACAGCAATCTACACCCACAACTGGGATGGACTTGATTGCCATGTTAACAGCAGCAGCTGCAGCGCAAAAGACAAACAACCAACCGGAGCAACGCCCACGTCCGGCTTCGGTTTCATTAAATTCCCCAATAACAACAGTTGCTGGAGCAACTAGCAGCAACAGCAGCACAACGCCCGATGTGCAGACATTGCACAAGCTGCAACGGATGGCATCTGGCACCAATTTGCGAATCTTGAAGCGTCCGCAATCGCAACAGGCGCAACAACAACTACAGCTGCTGCAGCAGCAGCAACAACATCAGCAGCAGCAGCTACAGCAAACCCCTTTAAATTTTACGCCCAATTTCAATTCGTGGACGAATTTTTCATTCACTAAAAATTTCATAGCAAACGTATTTTGCTAAGTCAATTGAGATGATTTTTTTCATTCTAAAATGCTCATACTTCTTGCATTTCTAAGTCACAAGGCCAGTTTGTAGGCAGCATTCACAAAAGAAAACGAAGAGCAGTAATCGTTATATTAAGTTTTAGGTGTTTCCCATGGATCTCTCAAGAAAAAGTCTGTCAGACTTTTCGATAGATGCATTTTTCAACAACAAAAAAACAAAACAATCTTTTCAGCATTCATTTGTATATAGCAAGCAAGCAAGGATTGTATTAACGAAAAACACATTTTCATACCAAAAATCTAAACAAAAAAAAGAAAAAAACAAAAAAAAAAAAAAAAAGGAAAAAGAAAAAGCAAAGTAAAGAAAAAAGTAAAACGTGAGTCTTCCGCTCGAACACACGTCATTTTGTAAAAATTGTCAGGCAAACTTTTTATATATGTATTATATAAAAGCGAGGAAGAGCTAGGAATGAAGAGTTGTGCAATTAGAACGCAGAAAACACTTTTTAAGTATAATTATGATATAATTCTACAATTATGTTATTTGATTGGTTTTTATTTCTTGTAAGCGAAAAGTGAGGAAAGCAAACATCCTTCTAATTAGAGTTCCAGCCTAAGCCGTGTGCGTGTAATTATTTTAGACAGTAAAGTGAAAAGAGTTAAGTGAAGAGGAAAAAGAGAAGGAGAGCAAAAGTAAAGAAAACAATGATGGAACAGAGAAGAAAGCTAAGCTTTAAATGCCCAGCGTTCTGCTATATAAGTTTATCGTTTTCTATACTTTTATTAAGTACAATTCGTTCTTTGCACCCACGTGCAATGAGCATTTTATACATGGAAATTAACTGTAACATCGACAAGAACAAGAAAAAGAACATCAAAATATGTGGCAAAGAGGCAAACAACTAAAGTGCAACAATTTGCATGACTTTCTGGGTCGTTTTTACTGCCCCGCCCCAACTACCACCACCTAAGATGTAATGCGATAAGCATAAGTACATATAATAATGAGTGTAAATATTTAATTGTGATATAGTATTTCTTAGCACAATTGTGATCTTAACAAAACGGCTAGCTACTACGACTACTACAACTACTATTACATAACAAACAACGTACATACGCATAAATACATACGAGAACGATGTACCGCGAACAAGTGTTTTATAAGCAAGAAATTTTAAGATTCAAAATTATGCTATAAATCGAAGAAAACCTTGTCCATTGCCCCAACATGAAGACACACAACATATAAACACAAACACACACACACACACACACACACACACACACACACACATACATACATACACCTAAAACTAATATTAGAGAGTTAGTCAGAGTGAAAGAGCTAGAGAGAGAAGGGATAAAGATCCCAAAACTGATTTGGGGGCAATATCAGGCAGGCATATCCAACAAAAAAATAAAAATCTAAACTAAAATGATATAAGACATACATTTTTGAAACCTTGTGACAACTCTTGATAAATTTAACGAATTTAATTAGTTTAAAGCATTTGAAGCTGAAACATTATCTTTAAACTTGTTTTACGCAATGCTGTCCACAAACTGGCCTTGAAAACTGTCCTTGAAACGATTTCGCTTTAACTTTTTACAATTGACTTTTAAAGCTTTTTGAAAAGCCATATTAATTTTGTATTTTTTATAACAAAATTTTAATTTCTTTTAATCTTTTTATTTTCTTAAATTTTATTTTTTGTTTTTTCTTTATTCTCTAACAACGAACGGCTAGAAATCGAAACTGTTCGCGGCGCTTAACAAATGTTCAATGAAATTGTAAATTAAATAATTTCCAATTTTCTTTTCTTTTATATTTGTAATAATTTCTATGTGCATTTGTTTTGCGCAAACAAAAAAAAAAAAAAAAAATAATGAAAACGAAACAAAACCCTTCAATTCAACAACAACAATTTGCAATGAATATTAAATATCAAACAATAGCAACAATAACCAAGTTCAAATTCAATTTCTTTCTGTCCCTAATAGTAATAATTGAAATTTAAAAAAAATATCAAAAACAAAAGACATTAAATTAAATTCAAAATTTTGACAAGAAATTCATATGCTTCTACAAAAGAAATACGAAATATAATTAATAATTTTCCGTAACGTGCAACATTGGAAAGCAAATGCTTTTACAATACTACGAGTATATCTACTACATACATTTACATATAGTTTATGTTTCACAAATCAATAGACATAGCAAATAGTTAACTTTAGTAACAGAACAGATAAATCCCTAAAGAAAGTAAATCGACAACACAATTAAGTTTATATTTAAGCAAAAACAATCCTAAAATACTTGGGCGAATGATTTCGTCGAAAATACTCGTAGTGTAAAGTCTATAAAAGATACTTGAAATCATGTTGTAATTGCCGTACTCTACAAAGCTCTACACAATACTTGCCGTAGACTAAAATCATTTTAAATGTTACCGCCCAAGTATTCAACGAAAACGGTAAATGAGTAACCTTTGCTATGCATTTGAGCAGTTTCAACTGTAAAACGTCCAGCAATAACAAACAAAAAAAAAGTGAAAAGTGAAGACAAAAAGAATTTGTCGTCTTTTGATCTAAAACCGAACCAAACGAAACGAAACGAAAACTTTACGCCCATTTCATTCAATAAGAAATCTGAATTACTCGTAGAAAATAGTCCCTAATATCCCATATTTTCTTTTCGTGTGCAACTAACAATGGCAATATATATTTTAAATTCAGGCAATAAAATCTGTAATACATTTTTATTTTCTACTTCCGAGAACCCGAAAAAAATGTGTTTTATTTCGACAAAAAACGGTTTACACATTGACAGGAGCAACGCTTAAAGAATGATGTGCTACAGAGACATAAAATAATGTACATAACAGATAAATTTTTATACACTAACAGTGCAAGAGTGGAGCATCTCTGTAAATGTGAGGAGTACTTCTGTTAACGAAGTTTTTGTTCTGAAAATTAAAACTTTGTGGCAACTACTACAAACCGATTGATCTGTGTTATCGTTATTATTCTGCATATCTTTCTGTTCTGCGTTTTTCGTCGGTGTAAAGTGCATAAATTGTTTCATTTGTGCTATATTATAATAGTTTAAGTTCAAATAGTTGCCTAACAGAATGGTACGTAATTTTACACGCACTGACTGATTGAGTATTTAAAACCAAACGCGGCACAAAGTTTTTGGTGACGTGAATTGTGCATGTCAATTGTGTGTGTATGTATGAGTGTGTGTATAATCAAAAGCGGCCGCGTCACAAATTGCATAGCTAACATATATATACTTATATACATATATACTATATGTGCGGTCGAGTTTCGATTTTTCCAATATAAATTAATACGTATCTTTATTGCCATTGTTTTCTTTCTGTTCAGTCGTTAGCGGGAAAAATAACCGAGCTTCTAGCGCGGCCAAATCAAGATCCAGCTGGCGGTCCAGAAGCACCTTGGTATCTCAAATATGGCTCACGAGTGCTGGGCATTGTTGCTGCATTCTGTAAGTAACTGACAATAAGAAGAACAACAACATCATTTACAGTTTATGTAGCTATTAGCATCGATTTTTATGTTTTGCATGTAACACATTTTGTTGTAACACAGCTTATCTATTTGTGTACCATGCGTGGCTCTATATATACATGTTTGTGTGTGTGTGTGTGTGTGTAATCCACCCACAATACTCACAGCACGCACACTCGTTTTCTCGCTCGCTCGCTCTTCGACCTGACATTGATAAAAGCAAAAGGAACAACAACAACAATAAGAAACTGCTACAAAGGATACAGAAATGTTTGCCTGTGTTTGTGTGTGTGTGTGTATGCTGCACACGCTGGCAGAGCCCCATATACATATATAAATATATATACAAGTGTTATGTATTTCTATGTCAAGTTTGTTGCATTTTCCATTTTCCTTAGTGCATTTCGATTTACTCATTAAATGCTACAATTTGGCATGGTTAAATTTATTTTTTATCAGTAATAGAATTGTCGCTGTCTTTGTGGTATTTCTCTCTCAGCACATTTCTCTTTGTTTTGCATAATGTATATGTATATTTATAAATGTCGTATGTGTATATCCATTGTTCTACGTTTCCGCAGTTGCTATGACATTGAACCCCACTGTCTGATGGCTTTTCCCTCGCAACTTAACGCGATTTCAGCATGCCACATGCAAACATTTTCATTTTACACGCATTCAGAGAAAAAGGCGTAAAGGTCAATGACATTTTGCATATGAGAAATATTATTAGTTGCAAATAGAGCTTCGTTTTTCTTATTCTTATGACTATTTGATCAGCTGCTGAATCATGTGCCAAATGTTTCATAATCAGGGAAGCCCACATAAATTTAAAAAAAATTTATATTAAAAAATAAGGTAATGATCGGCATTCTTTTGATATTTAAATAATATAAATTTAATACAAATATGTTTTATTTCATATTAGATTTCAATCTAAGAGAAACAGACAGTCTGCTTCAATAGAATTCACTCGTGCGGCTTCCTACAACCGGTTTATTATAATTAATACTTATAAAACTATAATTAAATGCCGCTTCACAGAGCACAGCGTCCAAGTACTTGAGGAGTTTAGGAAAGTCCGCGCACCGCAATAACCTCAAAAATGAGATTAACTTACAATGAAACTGGTTCAGTTTCTGATGATGTTTTCGGGTAGTAAACTACGAAATACTCTTGAATCTAGACTGGCGTATTCAGTGCAAAATGTTGCCCAATTAACACTTGAACACATTTGTTTACCTGGGCCTCAAATTGTTATCGCTTGCGTCCACGATTATGTGCGCTGCTTGGTAAACAGTTGATAAAATATTTAAATAAAATTGCTCGTATTTGATTTGAATATAAATTATGTTACAGACTAAACAATGCATATATATCTATTCCGTATAGTTCATCAGTCTATGGAGCACTGACAAGGGACAACTATGACATCTGTTTATTCTCTATTCATTTAGCAGATGCTGAACCGACATATGCTCCAATTTGAACAAGTGTTTTCGTTTGTTTTGTCACGCTCTCTGAGCCGTTAAGTTTTCATTTTTAATAAATTTATAGAAATAAAAGTTTAGCCATTGTATGAGTCAGCACTGTTGATTAGATTACACTTGAATCGGTATACTCTATGTGTGTTGTATTATTTGCTGCGAAAACTCGAAGCGTAGATAATGGGGCCAAATGTTGGAGGCGTTGAATTTTTGGACAGATTCGCTTTAAATAATAAAACGAGCTAGATAACATTTAAATGTCTTCGTTTATTTTATTAATATGTTGCGTGGCTCGCAACGCCCTTTTTTATTTAAGTTATCTATTAAATGACTTTGTTAACTAATGCATCCAATATGTACAAGAGCTTATGATAAACTATCTGGCATGAATCCCATTTGAGTAGATAACATGCATGCTAAAAGCATATAAGCGGATGCTAACCTACACATGCGCAAATGCAGATAAAAGCGTGTCAAATACAATGCTTCTGCTTACATCGAAAACCTAACACATATATTATTATTTTATATAATCTCTAAATCTTTACTGCACTACTTTTCTAGTATGTCAATAAGAGCGTGCAAAATTTTGTATCTTTTGTTTTCTAGGTCAGCTCGAAGCACTATTTATAGCATATATTAATTTAAATTTATATTTTCTCCATCTCTCTTATGTTAGTTGCCATACTCTTTGGGCTGTGGAATGTTCTGTCAATCATTGGTCTCAGCGTTTCATGCCTCGTCGCGGGCATTATACAAATGATAGCAGGCTTTGTGGTGATGGCGCTGGAAGCGCCGTTTTGCTTTTTCTGCATCGAAAAGGTTAACGATATATCGAATTTGGTGGATACCAAGCCCATGTTCTTCCGGGCAGGCCTATACTGCGCGTGAGTAGCAAATGCCATATCAGTCGATTGAATATTTTCTTAATTATGTTCATATTTATTTTTACAGCATGGCTGTGCCGCCAATTTTCATGTGCTTTGGGCTGGCGAGTCTCTTTGGCAGCGGCTTGATCTTTGCCACAGGCGCTGTGTACGGCATGATGGCGTTAGGCAAAAAGTGAGTATTGCTCGGAAGTCATGGATGTCATATATATGGCCCATACATCCGCCCAGTTAGTTGACTAGTTAGTTTTAGTGTGAAATGGAGCAGAGAACTAATACACAGCAGGCACAAAATGCTAATCCAAATAATGTTCTCTCTATTCCTTGAACTGCTTGCGCTGTGATTACGCTTACACTTACAACTAATGTTATCTAACATAAAATAATAAACATCTGTCATTCAATACAATAATGAATGATAAATAACAAAAGAGCTTCGCGCGAGGACATGGCCGCTGCGGCCACATCGCCCACACAAATGTCCGGCAGCCAGACGGGTGGCCAAATGCAAATGGGCGGCGATCAGCATATCACACTCATGGAAGATCCCGACGTTTGGCGTCCAACATAAATGCGCTCACAAAATGCATAAACTGCCAAAAAAAAAAGAACGTTAAAGCATAAAAAAACCAATTACAAACACTCTCTCATACACACACAAATCAAATATACACACAGATGCCGAATACACATCACACAGTTAGAGAAGGAAATATCATAATGAAAAAATAAGTAACAAATATTTTACGACGCATAGTTTTTAGTGTTCGTTCCAATTAAAAGTATATATAAATATATATATATGTATACATATAAATATATGTATGATAATGATTACAGCATGGTGCCGCGCAGAGATCATATTGTAGTCTCACAGAAAACAGAATACAGAATTACAAAAACACCCCACCAATTGAAAATGAATGAAACTTTTCGTAATTGTTGTTACTAAAAACAAAGAAACAAAACAAACAAAAAGAAACGTTGATAAAATGTTGCGCAAAAGTATTTTCTCTATTTTCTTGCTCATTGTTCGTCCTTTGCATGTAGTTGCATTTCTCCAGTTTTAAATGTCCTGTGGCGTTTTTTGAAAGAAAAAAACAAAAAAAAAAATTAATAAAAAAAAATAAATACAGTTAAATATGCAAAAATATATAATAAAAATATATTAATAACGTGTACAATTTATTTTTAATGAAAACTCATATTGATAACGAAGAACACGCTAAGCAGCTTCCACACGGCTATAGAACAAATTACCTGCAACATAAGAAAGTTAATGTCAAGAATCATAGAGCAATATATAAAACTCAGAGAGCATTCATTGAACATGAAACATGTAAACAAATGTAAATGTTAAAATGTTAATTGAGATGAACATAAAATATTTTTGATTTGAAAACAAATACCAGATTTGTTCTCTGCATTAGCAATTGTAATCTAAATCAATAATATCAATGAATAACAATTTTGCATATGAAATGTAATTATTTTGTAAATTTTATTGTGAAATTTAAGCACTAAACTACGTATGGGCAATAGCCTTTTGTTGCTCAGAACTACATTCCATTTTAATTTAGATTTATTTTCCAGACAATCGGTCTGTCAATTAACATTCATATTATTTTGTTGAACAAAATTATCTTTAATTTATATATTTATTGCTGTAAGCTAAGCACTCGTATTGTTAATTTAATCTAATGCATAATTATTTAATTGAAATCATTATAATACTCGCAAAATAGAAAAATGAATAAGCATCCTAATGGATCCATGTTGGCATCCAATGTGGCTTTCTCTATATAAATGCATAATCTCTGGTTACATGTTACAAAAATCAATTTCTCGTAATCAGCCTGAACAACGTCCTAGCTTAATATATTATATATATATATATATCTATATATAGTTGAAATTAGTTAATTTATTATATATACATAATGAACGCAACACTAAAAATCATTCAAGTCGAATATTATGTTGAAAAGTTAACTGAAATAAATATTATGAAATAAATATGCTAATGAATTGTACATGCCAAAACTGCCACAGAACACAGTCCCAGTTAATAATGCCAATATTGCAGCCTGCAGCAAATGAGCTACATAAACTTCAACAACAACAGCGAGAAGTACGCTAATGCCAAGGCAATTCTTTTATACTTAGCACGAATTTTTAGTTTAACTATTCTCTCTGTAGTCGAATCGAGTCAATCAATTCTATCCAATCGCACTATGTTGCTTTCAATTAGAATGTAAATATAAAGCTGCTATTATATAAGATTTGGTTTAACCTTTTCCATTTTATTTTGTTTACATTAAATGGTTGTTATATTATTATTTAGCAGTTTGCATGGAAAAATGTATTGACATTGCTCTGATATTGACTCTGTTGAAAAAGTTGTAAAATATTTTTAATTTCAGTTTGTTTTATTTTTCCATTGAGCCTTTTATTATTTTTTGTCTATGTATTTTGTTCTTAATTCATGACTTCTATATCCTAATTCCATGCAAATTTTAGGGTCATTGTTGTGCCTGTTTTAAAATTTTTCTCTTTATTGATCTTTACTAAGTCTGTTATGCACTCGTTGCTTACATGTATCAAAACTTTATTTGTAAAGAATCCGTTAAATTGTTTAAGAATCTTTAATTTCATTTAACTTCCTTATAAAATGTAGTAATTTACTAATGTGTTAATTAATATTTATAATTTAAACTAAAGTTGTTAAATGTTTAAGTAATGCGTAACATGTAGAGCAGCTACTGCATAACAGATTAAGTAAGAAATCTGGATCCGAGGATCTTTTCTAGTTGTTTGGCCTACGCAAAGCACGAGACCTTTATTTGAAACACATTCCCATTAGTTTTCCAATACTAAACATATATTTTTTTCTAGTATTCTTTAGTAATATGTTGTATTAAGTTTTAGCGAAGTATTTACACTAGAATATTTTTTCTGGAAGACATGTCTAATATTTATTTTTCTCATCCATCGCAGAGCCTCCGCTGCCGATATGCGTGCCGCGGCAGGGCAAACTTCATATGGCGGCAATGCGGCGTCCACGACCAACGATCGAGCGGGCATTGTGAATAATGCGCAACCGTTCTCCTTCACCGGTGCCGTGGGCACGGACAGCAATGTGTGATGACATCGTTGGCAGTCGGAGCACTTGGAGTGTGGCTGGGGTGTGCGGTGAGAAAACAAGACTCAAAACGCAACGCAACGCAACGCATTAAGGCAAACTACAACAACATCAAAGAAGAGTTAAATTAAATAGGCAGAATATAATCTAACTAATTACGCAATTAATTGTTGGCAATAGATTTCCCAACCGGAGCCAATCATAAAGGATCTCTATTGGTATTGAGCTGACTAAAATGTTTGTATGAAAGTCAGCCGAATAATGGAAACCTCAAGGAACCTCTTTAAATAAACCGTCTAATTATTGATAAAATATATATATATTTATATATATTTTATATTGTGTTTTGTTCAAATATGATTTGGCGTTTTATGTTTTACATTTCAATTCGTTGCCTGTGTATCATTCCAATTTTAATTTTGGTTAAAAAGAAATCACTTATTTAAAATGTAGAAAAAGTATAAAATTATATTTGACCGTATTTCAATTAAGTTATTGAGCGATGGCATAATTGTATGAAATTTATGTTTAGTCATAGTTTAAATATACATATTATATATTTAAATGCATAATACAAATAAATACAAATATAATTAATTCAATGTTTGTAAACCATATTAAAAATTGGATTATGCATACTTTAAATTATGTTAAATAAAATTAATTATACAAACGTTGTTAGATTTTTTTTTCTGTTTCAGTTTCAATTGTGGTTTTGACAATCGGTAATCAAATAAAATAAAAATATAGCAAAAGCTGCGGTTAAGTTAAATAATATTTAAACAGGCACAAACATTAATTAAAATTGTTGCATTATTTTAATTTAGGCTTCTTCCTCCAAGTTTTCGTCATTGAGTTGCTCCGCCTGTAATTTCTCGATTTCAGCATTGATAGCTTCGTCTGATGCAAGGCTATCATCGTCTTCAGGTTCATCTGATTGCCGATTATTATCTTCGTCATTTATGTCCTGCTCCTCCTCCTGTTCGTTAGAGCCTTCCCAGCGGAATCGACGATCAGAGATCTTTTCTCCGCTGTCGTCGGCCGAAACAGCAAGGACCAAAGCGAATAGAGCTATTTATATATAGTTAATAAGTTAATCAAGATTGATCTATAACTCACACATTGTCATTTACTTACCAATGCTCATGATCAGAAATTTGTTGGAAAACATGTTGATTAAGTTGATTTGTTAGTAAATTTCTATGCTAACTGAAGTGTAGCCTGCTGCTTTTATAGTCAGCTTTTGGCAAATGATTTTTATCACAAATGTTGCTTAACAACTGTTTAAATAATCTTTTATCTAAATTTATGTCACATTTATTAGGTTAAACATAGCACGGACTACTCCAGTTCCGAGTGATTGACATCAATGCTAAATGAGATTAAATTATCATGGTATATTTTTGAGTTGAATAAAAATTTATAAAAAGAGCTTTAATTTCCAATTTCGTTTATTAATATATTTATTATTTATATATTTATCATATATTTATAATATATACTTGTATTTATTAATTATTATAAATATATTATTATTTTTTATAAAAATTTATTCATTCATAAAAGGAAATTTAATAATTTATATCAATTTTATGAAAATTTTTCTGCCAAAAACTAAAAAAACTTTCGAAGTTTTAAATAAAGAATTTAAATGCATTAAAAGTTTAATTTGCAAACGAGAAAATGATATGTATAATATATTATATATTATTATTATATATTATAATAAAATATATTTTATGCAAGTTTGGTGCATATCAAGGTATAAAAACATAATATATCTTTGAATATAGTCTACATTTTTTAATATATATTATATATATTTTATTTTCAGTTTATTAATATATTATTACAGTTTTATTATGTATTTAGATACATAAGCTCTTAATAATAATCTTTGCATATATTATTTTAGACTACTTTGGTTCTTTTAGCATAGTCTTAGGCATTTTTGCTATTTCGAGAGTTGCAAGATAAATATTGCATACTTTTGAGATGTATTAAATGTGATTCACATCGGTGTTCCTATGTACATAAGTTGATTTTCCTTCTTCTTTATCACTTATTACGAATTGGTTGCTTCACAGGCATCGATCCAATCGTTGTAGACATCGATTGCCTCTGATAGCGCCATAATTTCGGTATGGTACGATTCCTGGCAGACGCGACATCTAATGCGACCGACCTTTCGCAGCTTGTCCCTGTATTTGAGTTGATAGATAATAGTTATGTGCTCAATACACACTATAAGGACTTACATTATTACATCACAGGACCGCTCGTGGTTGCAAAAAGGACAATTGAAATGACTTTCCAAGTTTTGTATAATTTTACGCTTTGGCGGCGGCTTGCGCTTCGACTTGCGACGTCCCATAATTAACTGAGAAAATATTTTTACGATTTTTTGTAAAAAAAAATGTGGAAAAAACTTACAGCGCTTGGATATGCGGTTGTTGTACTGTGCTCCGTTCGAGACTAAGTTTTATTGTATGCTCCAGGCTGCAGCAAAGGAATCAAATGAGCTGACAGTAATATCTCGGGTTGCCTTTTATTAAATTTTATCAACCGAGAGAAATATCAAGAATTGCTTTTTATATATATTTAAAAATGTGGTTTGCTCCTACTCAATTATTATATCCTCTGGTTTACCCTAAGAGAGCCACATTTGCTTGCCTTTATTACAAATTGTTTTGATATCGAAACCACAAGGAAACTCAATTGATTGTGCCCACAGCCATCGAGGCTGCTGACAGCTGGCTCTTATCTAATGCTATTGTTTGTGTCTTACAACTCAATGTAGCATAAAATCGTTTGTAAATGATCCTTCATTGATCTCATCAGTATATCGATTACAGGCTGCTTAATTTGGCTGAAGGACGGAGCTATGCTAAGATGGCTGTTGCTAGCGCTGCATGTGGGTCAAGTGTTATGGGTTTGAATAGATGGACTCTGGGAGATTCGGCTTCGGCTTTCCCACAGTTGTGTTTGAAGCAAACGATGGCCGATTTTTTCTGGCTAATGCCTCTTTTTCTCAGCTCAACGCCGACGACAGCTCGGTGCGCAGCGAGGCTTTTAAGGCAACCTGCTGTTTAACATATTAGCACCAGGACATGCGAGGTCAACGGGTGGTGTTCCACAGGACAGCTGAAAGTGTCAACAGTCGGAAAGTGAGTTGCGCTCGCAAAATAGTTTGCCAAAAAAGAAAAGTTGACACTGCCAGCAGGACACTATATAACTATATATTGCAGCGCACAACAGGATGCATCTACGAACGATGTGCCGCTGTGCAGCACGTTTATTGCATTCGCAATGCCTTTAAAGGCTTGTCAAAAAATAGTTGAAATTATTTGCTAAATGGTTTTAAAATTTCATCAGCGATGTAGCGCGGCTGCTTCCTGGCTTTCAGCTTAAGACTTCCGCATTTCATCAATCGCAGCCTCCTTTGTTGCCCTCCTTTGTGCCCCTCATCTTTATTAATCTTAGCCAGCTGCTGCCGTTGGCCGTTTGGCCGCTTGCCTTTTGTGGTTCTTTGGCCAGTTGACCATTTGCCGCTGGCCAAGTGGGTCCGCTTGCCTTTTGTTTGGCCTACTTCAATGCGCTGCCGACGTGTCTTGCTTCTTTCATTTTCTCCTGCTACTTTTTGTGTTCTTTGTGAGTTCATTTGCTTAAATGCATTTTATCCTGTTAAAGTGTGCTCCTTCTGTTCGCAGAAAATTGATCTTTTTTTCCTCGCAAATTTCCTGCTTTAGCTTACCTTATGTCTGCCTTAAGAGCGCTTCTTAATTGAGTTTTTCATACTCCTGCATATAATATTACTGTAATGGAAGACACAATTTCCCTCTCTCTCTCTCTCTTTATTTTAGTTAAATGGAAATTCGTTGTTAGAATTTTTGTTGGCTCTGAAATGCTATTAAAATTAATAATTATAACCCGTTGCGGCTTTTTGTTTTTATGGCAGCTCTTTTATTGTATTAAATCCGCCTACTTAACAATAATAAAGCTCAACAGCTCTTCGATAATTATAAGCTTCATAAAACCCGCATCGAAAATAAAATCAAAACTCCATTAACAATGCCCAATCTCATAAACGGGCCACACCTGAGGGGAAAATCGAAAGCTTTTCAAACATTCAATTGTTGTTCTTTCTGCCCAATTAGTTGTTTTAAATACCATAAAATTATTATGTTGAATATTTTTGTGGTCCGCTTGGGATTTCATATTCCATATTCGTGTCGTGCTGATCCGCTCCGTCCGCCCGCTCAGCTCTTGAACAATATTTCATCAAGAATGCACTGCGCCAAGGCGCCCAAACATGATTATTAATTAAAATTCCCAAATCAAAATCAAATTACCACTAAAAAAAGAGAGAAATGCATAAATTTTTGTAAATTGACAACCACACGCAACATTCGGCCGCAGTGTGCAGTGTGCAGTGTGCAGTCTGCTGCAGTGATTGGAGCAGGGGACGTCTGTCGCCAGCGGCTTCCGCTTCGCTCGTGGAGCACCTTCCAAGAATTCTGAAACTGGAAAATGCTATTTGGAAAATGCATATTAGAATAAAATTAAACTATGCATAATAATAATTTTGTGTTGCTGGCATTTAAACAAAACTAACGTGGCCCAGCAGGCAGCAGGCAGCAGGCAGTAGGCAGCAGGCAGCGGCAGCGGGGGCAGACTCATAAAACTGTCATAAGCCGGTGAAAATGTTAGGAGCTAACTAGATATGGGGAATATTTAATATATATATTTTTTTATTTTCTTTTTCGCTGCGACACGTGTGCCAAGGAACAGAGCAGTGCACTCTGCTGCAGGGTTCTAAGAACAATTGAAAACAATTCTTTCAGAATAACTGACTAAGCAGTTTCTCTTAGTCTAAAAATATATGAAATTAACTAAATTATATTTGACCTAAAATGTCATAATTAAATTCAAGCTGTTGCCTTTTTCAGTAAAAGACTTTCTGTATAATTTTCCCTTTCATTAGCCATTTAATAGCTTCAATCTAGCCCAAGTCTCTTCATGCAAATTAACACCTTGATATTTTCACGCTTATAATCCGAGTTCTGCATTAACTGTAATTCGCATTCATATTGGGCGCAATTTTGTTGCACAGTGTAATAATATTTCCATAAAACCATTGAACGCGTTGAGGGCAAAAATGTTTTTGTGCTCAATTAGCGTATAACATTGTCACAACCTTCCGGCAGGCCCCAAGGCCCCGTGTGCCATAACATCATCAACAGGTAAAAGGCTGATTTCGTATGCGAAGGACAGAGCACGGTCGAAAGAGAGGGAGAGATAGAGAGCAATGGCATATTGCATAATCGTTAAAATGGATGAAACCCCTTTTTTTGTTGTTGCCGTTGTCTAATGCTCATTTTCATGCGTTTTCCCGGAAAATTATGGGCACAAAGTGCTCGGCAATAGTTTACCATATTTTGAGCCAGGGCTTACGCGTGGCCGCGATTTAAATTATGACAGTCGAGGAGCCGGCTCGACTGGGTGCCTGGCTTCCTGGCGCCCCGTCCTCTAGGTGCCTCCGCCGCCGCCGCCGCTGCTATGCATTGTGATTGGGCTTGGGATTTTGTTTGTCTGCTTAACGATTTAAATAATGTCTGGGCACAGGAAGGATAACAAGCGCTGTGGCGCTTCTATGGAACTATAAATTTTCAATTCAAGTTAGTGCCGGAGCATATTAATGGGGCAGGTGGTAGGGGCAGCAGGACAGGCAGCTTCTACTAAGTAGGATGGCTGACGGTAGCTACGGCAGCAACGGCAGCAACGGCAGCGGCAGCTGCAAATTGGGACAAACTAATCTTATCAAATATTGACAATAACCCAATTAGTAACCACCTACAGCAAAGAAAACAAAAAATAACGTTCGAAAGACAAACAAACATTGCGCAAAAGGTTTTATCCTCGTCTCTCTTTATTTTTATTTTTATTTCAACTGAAATGCTACCAGGGAAGCTGTCAGCCGCCCGGCTGTGCGAGTAAGACATCAGGAGGCAAAGTCGCAGGACAAATATCAAACGCAGCTGCCGGCAGGACAAAAGCGGATAAGTCAAATCGCAAGATGCTCGCGTCAACCATAAAACTAGCCAGCCAGCAAGCCAGACAGATAAAACGCATGCCGGACCCGATTGCTCACAGATCTCTCGTCAGCAGGACCGCCCCTGGCGAACGCTATGAGTTTTTGGTGCACGCCAGGCAGCCTCTAATTTGTGAGACTTGCCTACAGTTTAGAAAGCGACGGGCAGTCGCCGTCCAGTCCCCCTCGCCGTGCGCAGTGACAAAAGAGCAGTCTCCTCTTTGCCATGACATTTGAGATTTTGCAGTCGATGATTTCGTATATGCCGGACAATGTGATTCAATTCAATAGAGACGTCTTTCCTTTTATGTCAGGTCAGATAGCTCGTGAAAAGCGCAATGCTAACTGTCCACAAAGAGCACCGAAAATTTGCCATAATCATGACGTTTTGTAGGTTTCCTTTGTCTCGCTCCTTTCGCCCGAACTGCTGGCAGCATCTTCTTTATAGCATAATCGTAATCGTTATTTGTGGGACCTGAGCAGCTAAATTGTATGTGGGAGTAGGAGTGCAAATGGATGAGAATACTTTTTTTTATCTCTTTGTTGATCGTGATTATAGAGAACTTCGAGTAGTAGATCTTTTATGTGCAGAGAAAAATTGAGCATTTTTATTATTATGAATTTCTGTCTTTATCTGCTTAAACATTGTTGATTTTTTACTTTTTTATATTATATATCATGATCGATATACAACACATAATGTTTAATTATTTTATATATTATATAATATTCTTAAAATATTTGTCATGTTAATTATAATTATATTCATTCCAGTTTGGTAGATTTATTTTAAATTATTTCATTAACTTCATTTCAAATTCTTTAATAATAATATAATATTTTTATAATTTATTGTTAACTAATTAGACGAAAATGCTTTCTGCGCTTTCCTTAATTTTTTTTAACGGTTATTTCAAACTATTTAGTGAATTGTTTTTACTATGAGAAAAAAATGTATTTTTTGCATATTGTATAATATTTTTGAAAATACAGTTATATAATTATTTTATATTTTTACTAATTACTAAATTTTTTGTTAATGAGGTAACATTTATTAATGATATATTTTTAAATTATTTTGAAGCTATATAATAATAAAATTATAATATTGAATTTTATTTGTATAATTATTATGTCATATTTTATTTCTATACTATATAAAACTGTTTCTTTTAATCATTATTCCTATAATAATTCTTATTTATGACTGCTTCGCTGTTTGCTTATTAAAAATTGAAGATTAAACATTTGATAGCATTCATTAATTTTTTTTATGAATTTTAAGTTAAGCATTTATCTTGTATACAAATTTTATAATATTTATTGCCATAGATCTATATCGTAATCTTCTTTAGGCATATCGTTTCTAACCCAAATGATTTTCAACTCTTTTAACGAATCCGCATTGAATGTCTTTTAAAAATATCAATTTAACTATTCATTTGTTGCCCGTAAATATTGCCATCCAGCCATATCCAATATACGCATATAGATATAGCGGAAAGGCCAAAACTATAAATTATTAGGTATTCATGGGTCCGGCGAGGGACAGTGCGATAAATCCCCAATAAATGTTTTTCATTTACTGAAAACGTAACTCATGAATATTTCAGCAAAAAAAAAAAAAAAAAAAAAAAAAACGACAAACAACAACAACTAAAAACCATAAAAATAAAATACAAATTGTAAAAAAAAAAAACAACAAATAAACAAAAATAATGCACAGTTTTATTTAAGAGCAGGTTTTCTCTTCTTTTCTGGTGTTTTTTTGGGAGATGGGAACTGGAAGCTGGCCAAAAGCAACAATCACAAAAGTAACCTCAAAAATTTCAATAAAGACCACAACAAAGCAATTTATATAAAAATGCCGCAGAGAGAGCAGGAGACGCTGGAGAGGATTGGGGGCCTGATTGGAGGAAGAGGCAACACAACGACAACAGACGGCAAATAGAGCAAAATATTAGTTGGCCAGGGGGCGGCAACTTGGGCTGGGAGGCCGGGGGGAGCCGGCACGACATTTTAACAAAACAATAGAAATCAATTGATTGCGTTGTGGGAAGCTTAGCACTTGATTTCCGTTGTGTTGTTGTGTTTGGGATACCGCCGAAGGGGCAAGGCTGTGTTGCCAGTGGGCTGAACGTAGGGAGATTGCGTGGTTCGTCTGAATTGCGTGCGCCACCCAAAAAGAGGACTCA
Organism: Drosophila mettleri; assembly: GCA_035047625.1. NCBI lineage: Eukaryota > Metazoa > Arthropoda > Insecta > Diptera > Drosophilidae > Drosophila > Drosophila mettleri. The sequence goes on from JAWNPI010000103.1 coordinate 18,940,691, forward strand.
CTTTTGCTGCTTTGCCCGTTGTTGTTATTGTCGCGTTACTGGCGCTGCGTTGGTGCGGCTAAAATTCTATTTTTCCAATTTTTGCGCAATTTATTGCATTGTCAAGGGATTCGCAGCACAGCAGAAGCAAAAGCACAGAAAAAAATTGAAAGAAAACAAAATGAAAAGAAACGCAAAAGCCATAAGAAAAACACCAAATACAAATACCAAACAAGCTGGAGCTGCAATGGAATGGATTCGAATAGGAGATACTCTGGGAATTATGTTATTAAAAAATGCATAAATTATAGATTATGCATATAATTGTATAATTTTAATATTTAATGTATTTTTAGAATATTAATAAATCATATATTATAATAAGAGTCGCCAGAAATTATATCCCGGTCTTATCATAATTTTAGTTTAATATATTAATATATTTCAACAGATTTCATAAAGCATTTTATATAAATTTCAGAGCAGAAAATATCGCAAATCATAAATATATTTTTATATAATTAATGCGTCTGATTTAATATTTAGTTTGTATATCTACTATTTAGATGAAGTGTAAGAATTGAGACAGAAATAACTTATGTTGCTCAATTGGCAGTCTGGCGACTTCTTTATAATTTATATTCAGATATAATTATAATTTATATTTATATATTTATATTATTTATTTTATTAATTATTTCTGTGTTTTTTTTTTTAAATTATTCTATTTATTTGGCTTGGAGTATAAAATATGTCTACATAATATTCTATTATTAATTTATATTTATATATTTATATTTAGATATTTTATTATTTCTGTGTTTTTTAAATGATTCTATTTATTTGGTTTGGAGTATAAAGTATGTCTATATAATATTTTATTATTTTACATATTTTTTAATCACTTTTTTTGAGCAATTGAAACTCGCATTCGCCTTTTTTACATACACAGATTTACGAAAGGAAAATATATTATATTATATATATTTCAACAGTAAAAGAATAATCTGTCTAAATATAGAACTAGAAGGCTTAACAAATTTAAAATACTTTATATAGTATATATTTTACTGCATTAAAATATAAAATGAAACTAAAATATAAATTTGACATGTCTATCCATCCACTGTCTAACTGAGTCATTGTACAGGGTATAAACACCAAATACAAATACCAAAACATAGTGCGGCTTGTTCGATGGTATGTGGGTAGCGTGATGGCTGTCTGCTGTCTGTGGCTGGGGTTTGCTTATGGTGCTGGGGACTTTGGGGCTTTTGTGTGGCAAGCGTAAAAGTAAACAAAGCTAAAAGCGGAAACGCAAGTGAAATAATGCCACAGAGCTGCACGGAGCTTAACAACAACAGCAGCAACAACAAGGACATCAGCAACTAAACATCAATAAGCATTGACTAACTGGGATGCTGTGAGCAAGGAACCTGGTAGCAACTGCTCCGCTGCTGACTGCCAACTGGGGAGTCACAGCATTAATAGCTGAAATTAAATAATCGCTCCTTGAGCGAAACGCCGCCTGCGCTGCCGAGCACAAAAGAATAAGTGAAGACCCAATTGGGATTTGATTTCAATTGAATAAAATTAATTTTAATTGATTCTGTCTGCGTGTGAAACGCTCTGAGCATAAATAGTGTGCGAATGATTTGTTTGCTTGCGTTAAAGAACAAAATAAATAATTTTGCATAGAATATCAGCATATGGAATTAAATCAAATTGAAGCTGTACCTGGCATGAACATCACCTGCACAACTCTCAATGTTGTGACTCATGGAGCCCGGCAGTAACAACCCTCTATAAACTACCCACAAGTTGTCAGATTCTTATCTCAGCAGCCCAAAGAAAATAAATAAAATACAAAATCCATTAGAATTTGACAGACGCGCGTTTATTAATAAAATTTTATGTTTTTGAGAAAAGGAATCTAACCTGATAAGCATCAGCCCACAGCGGCATAAAGGGTAGAAATAGCATCAAATACATAGAATCTTGGGCTTAATGCATTCCATTTTACCTGGAACAAAAATATGACAAAGAAAGGTTTACAGCTGTTTAGGTCTGCTATACACACCTGTTGATAAGGCGGCTAATTTTTGTGTGCCCATAAAGTAAAATAACTTATATATATATGTGTGTGTCTGTGTCTCTAACAAATTAGTCTTTGATTGAAAGGGTTCAAGGATGTGCGAAAAGGCGCCATATGCTTGGGGCTTCCTGTTTGCCTTTGGCTCTATGAGGTGTGAATTTCTGGGCAAAAAACCCAGAAATAACTTTTGCTGAAAGCCAGAATGTAATCAAAATAAAAGTAAATAATAAAAGGCACAGGCCGGATGTGTGCCGTCTTCTGGTCTGTCCTGGTGTGCCTGATTGTGTTAAACGATGATGTCTGATGGACAGCCTGAAGCGGGGAGCCCGGGTACCGGGGCTTGGGGCGAAAGCTGAAATCAATGCCGCAATCAAAATCATTGCAACACAAAACTTGTCTAAGCCTTTTTGCGTTAAGTCCTCAACTATCTGTCTAGAAATTGAAGGATGCAGCCAGTCGAGCGTGTTGTTGTTTACATTTGCTGCCTTTGGGGAAACGCCTGGCAACAATTTTATTATCCCTTTGCCGACTCTGTTGGGAAAAAATTTTATATTAAGATAAACATGAGCTGCTTCTGCCATAGCTGCTGGTGCTGCTGCTGCTGTTGTTATTGTTTTCAGCCCCAAGTAGCCTGAACGTTGATTGAATCCTAGGGCCAGCATCCTTTTTGGGTAGCCTCTTGGAAATTTGATTTAAGGTTAAACGCAATTAAATTTCGCCTTAGGCTTTGATTTGATTTGCTGCGGCACAACATTTTCTTGTTTACGCTAGACAAAATTGAAGTTTTATGCATTTTCCCATAGTTTGTTGTTTCTATTATTATTATTATTATTATTATTATTATTGTTGTTGCTGCCGTTGCGCTTGCTGTTGGTTTTAGGCCCTGTGCAATTTGCTCCGTGCGGTCAGCTGTCGAAAGGATTTGAAATTATTTTGCTGCTTTGGTTGCTGCGGCTGCTCGCAGCCGTTGCAGGCGTTGATTAATTGATTTCATCTATGCAGCAGTATTCTATATAAGTGTATACATTTATAAAGGATCGACCATCTGAGTGTGCTCGAAAACAATTGCCATGCATTCGGCCTGGCATTCTCGTCTCTGCTAATTAGTTTTTGAGGTTTCATTTTAGTTGCGGACAGCCGAGCAATGCACTCAGTTGCTTTAAGCTTAAAGGCATTCGAATGACTTTATAATATTATGCGAATCATTAAATATGCATTATTTTCGTTGACTTAACTCATTCGTAAAATATGACTTTAATTATTCTTAATTGGACTTAACGGCTGAATAATTTAGTTTGCTCAAGCCTATTACAAATATATTTAATTGCATGTGTAAATTGTTGCTTTAAGAATTTGGCTTAAATGATTTAAGTAAATTTTGTATTCTTTTTATTTATTTATCCCTGACATTGTCAAGTTCATTGCCAATGCGGCTGCAGTTGGCCCAACAACAAGATGTTGGCATATTTCATGCACACTTGGCTCAGCAGGCGAAAAAAAGTAATGTTATTGCCAATGCCAAGACGAAGTGTTTGGCCAAGTCTAAGCTCTGTTATGGCAGCACAGCTTGCCAAGGCATTCGCATCCTGTGGGTAGCGCGTCGAGCACATAAAATTCAATAAAACGCATATTTGCTGTCATTTGTTCCGAGTTTTGGGCGCCAAAGTGCCACAAAATTTGCTGCCGTTGCTGCCGCTGCTAAGTTGCTAAGAAAACACAGACAAACAGACGGCAGCAAGCAGACAAGTTGGAACATTTTTATTTCTCTCAGCTACCATCAGCATCATCATTGTCATCATCATCATCGTCATTACCATCATAATAGTCATCATCTTGAAATGATTATAAACATTTTTGGCTGATTTAGCATATTTTCGTTGCACGCAGTCGCTCTCTCTTTCTCTCTCACTCTCACTCTCTCTCTCTCTCTCTCTCTCTCTCTCCTTTTCTCTCTGATTGGCACGCACTTCCGCTTCCGCCTTTTTGGTTTGACGTTGGCCTAAAGACTTCCGCTTTCAGCGGTGCTCTAACTTCATTTTCATCTTTCTTGTGCTCCATGAACTTGACAGTTGTTACATGCCCATACCCTGAGAGTCATTAAAGGGTAGATTAAATATATTGTAAAATATTTCACAATTATTTAATTATTTAATGCTAAAAGCTTCTAATCTGTAGAATATTTATTGAAATTTTTCCATGCCTTGTGCTGGAATGGTAGCTATATATTATAGGGTATACTGCAGTCAGTTCACTTTATTGCTCTGCGTCATGCTCTTTGCGGTTTGTTTTTATATGTCGACTGAGGAATTGGATGCTGGCGCTGGAGTTGGGCGGAAAAATGTGCAAATTTGTTTTGCTAATGTTTATGCAAATAAACGCGAGAGCACATCAAGAGTCACAGTCGGAGTTGGAGCTCGTATACTCATATTTATATATGAAGTCGACTGTTGCTGTTTATGAAAATGTCTCGTAAGTAGATGGTTCTGCCTCAGTCAGCCTTATCCACAGGCTCTGGTTTCCCTTTCCGCCGCTCATTGTCGCGTCTTATGTAAATTTAATGCTAAAATGTTTATTTTAGTAAGATTTGCTTAGCTCTCCAAATGCTGCGTCTGTTTCGCTCCTAATGTTAGGAGCCGGTGCTGGTTGGGGTGGCGAGTGGGCGCTGGTTGCCCCAAAACCTGGCTGCCGTCCTTCCCCAATTTGTGGTTGCTCTGGAGTGGGCCTTGGGGGGGTTAGCAAAGGGCATTCATATAGCGTCCATAATGCTAAACGACGCATAATTGAAACATTATGTCAGATTATTGTTAGCAAGCGCCGAGATTTACTTAGTTGGCGTTTTTTTCTGCTTTTCATACTCTGAGCTCTGTTTGGTAGTAAAATTTTCTGTTGGGGGCTAAAGAATAAGTTTGTGAAACATACGAGCAATGTCAAAGAGATTTTCTTATTTAATATTGCCAGCAGATATGAGTAAATAGTCAAAGATGTTTGGGGTGCCAAATGGCTTGAGTAATGGCAAACGATAAGAAAGCTCAAAGTTGAAAAAGGAAAGTTATTATTATGGCATGAGCAGGAGGTTTTTTGTGGTCTTGAAAAGAATGTTGAAGTAAACTAAAAGAGAAAGGAATCTAGAATGGGAAGCTTAAGCTGAAATGGATGGCATGGGAAGCTAATACTGAAATGTATCTATTTAAATGTAGATGGACTACATTCTCTATTATTAATAATTATAAATCTTAATCGCTTGTCAAAATAATTGTTGAGCCTTATATTTATTTTAATACAGTTAATTTTTATTGCAATGAATTTTTTTTGGATACAATAGACAATAATTATTTTTTTTGTTATGGCCAAGAAATATATATATATACATATATCTATATATTTATAAGCATAAATGTATGTCTCTATCTATATCAATTTAATTATATTTACATATATTTCCAAAGATATATATTCTATTTATCTATTTAAAAATTTATATCTAACTATGATACGCCCTATTCCGAATTTCTCCTCAGTCAAACAATAGTTTGTTTAGTCATTTGTCGTTCTGGAACTTGCAATATCTAAAGTGCATCTTATCTGTTCGCTGTCACTCGCCCAAGGCAGCTTTATATAAATTTGGAAGCAACTGCTTCAATACGTTTACGTTTCGCGCAAATGCAATCTTAGCTCATATGACTAATGATGATTTAAATCGCATGTAAACCGAGCTCATTTTTCCGCGTTAAGCCAACAAAGCGGAGCCAAAACTTTTAAGTTCCCTCAACGTTTTGCCATTAATATCACATTTATCAATATCACAGTTTTTCATTTCATTTCTTCGTCGTGGCGCTGCAAACGTATTATATTCTTTTATTTCCTGCTCTCCACTTTTTATTTTTATTTGCAATTTTCATTCACCAGAAAGACGAAGTGTGCAAAAAAAAAAAAAAACGAAAAAGAAAAACATTAAAAAAGAAAAACAAACAAAGGAAAAATAGAAGTAAATAGAAAAACCCATTTCCATTATACAATGCCACATTCCTCTTTTCCGGTTTATACCATTTAGATCGATTGCATTTTATAGTTTGTTTTAATGTGGCCTCGCAGGACATAGGACACAGGACGCAGGACGCAATAGCTGCGGGTGTACTTGGCGTTGAAGTTAGAACTGAAGATGGCCAACTGTCTCCGGCACAGGCATTTATTTTAGCTGCTTGCACTAGCTTCCTTTGGCCCCGGAAGCGCTACAAATTGTCTGCTCGCAGTTGTTACAGAGGAAGAGAAAGAGAGAGCAAATAAAAGAATATAATTTTTATTGCTTCCCTTTCATTTAAATTGAATATAACATCCGTTTGTGGCTCATACAATGCGCCATTGTGCCCGCTGCCGCACCTTGCTCTTCCCCAGCTTCAAAACACTTCCAGTGTCCAGCTCGCCTGTCGCCCTCGATATTTGCTTTTATTTTCACTTTTGCTACAATTCAATTAGGCATTCGCCTTTGTACGTTAACGAGAGCCCAAAAAGTCAAAAGTGAACACATTTCCCTTGCCAATTTTTAGAATTTCGGTGTCCATTTCAAAGGGAAACTAGCTAAAAAAATAGATGTTAAAAGTGACCTGCTGACAGTCGTGTGTAACAGGAATGAGAGCACTTTACGGGGCTATATATTATTTAGACATGTTTTGGAGAGTAAGTTGAGCCAAACAAAAACCATGATTGCTTTCTACTGTATTGACACGAAAACTAAGTTTGAAATAAGGTCTTAAGTAGAATTAATATTTAAATACATATTTAATTTTTTAAGTCTATGATTACGTCAAACACAAATTTGTTATATTTTAGTTTTATGTGCTATAATTAAACTGCTATATTAAATTCTCTTTTCTATATGCCTTAACGTCAAATCAATCAATAGCTTCGTTTGGCATTCATAATCAAGCCAGTTGACGATGAGAGCTTATCACATGCCCACCTCTAAGCTATAATCCTTCAACAATCAACATTCAAATGACAACTAGAAATAGCTCATTTGTCACAGTTTCGCACCCACGCACACACACACACACACTCACGCGCAGAAAAGCAATTTTCGTCGCAATTAATCAAATTAAACAAGAGCATTTGGGGGTGAGGCTGGCCAAAAGGTTAACCTTTAACAAAGTTAATTGAAAATTTTGCGGTTGTAGTTTTGAGTAGATTTTCGTGACAAGGGGGGGACCCGAACCCTTGTGCAGCTGCAACAATACTTTGTATACATTTTGGGCACGCTGGGAGTGCAACAGCGCATTCGGATCAGAAACAGGATCAGAACTCAACGTACGCACAGCGTCAGGACAATTACGCACACGATTAGGCACACCGCTAAAATCCAGAACCTACACCCCCGCACACTGCTCCCTCTCAGCGATTTTCCATTTTCCTTTTGCTGGGATCTGCCAACTTTTATCAGCTGTGAAACAGTTGCCACTGAAATGGCGCAGAAGTCGTTAGATAGATGGGCAGCAAGGCAAGCGAGAGAAAAAAAAAAAACAAAAAGAATGAAAAGCAAGCAAGGATATAGGAGTCGCAACAATGCGCCAAGGCAGCGCTCAAGCCCGTCCCCAAGTCGTTTAAAGAAAAAACATTGCGAAAATTGCTTTACAATTGATTAAGCATTGAACAAACGCACGGCACGTTTAAATTTGGGTTAAATAGATTATATGAACTGGAAGTGTTATGAAATGATGTGGTCTGCTAGCTCTATGGGCATGGCCTCCTAGCTAAGCTCCTGCTTGGCTGCTGTGCACTGCTTTGTTTTTCTTTCATTTCAATTTCGCTTTTGGCTCGGCTCTGCTCTGCTCTGCTCGGCTTTTATCGACAGCTCCATCCTGATGGCGGTGCCTTTTCACGCTTCAAGTGTGCTAGTTAATGGATTTGGTAGATGTTAACCACAGTTAGGGATTTGGATTTGGATATTGTTTTTGTTATTTTATTGGTTTGCCGATGGTCATTTGAGACAGTTACGTGAGGCAGGCCTGCTGTGGCTTTGACCTTGCAAATGTTCAGGCTAGCAGAAGTCATTATATGGATTAAAGTACCAGACAGCATCTAAAGAAAGCGAAGTAAGATATTAAGTACACAGCTTCTGAAGCTTCTTCTATTTATTTATATTCAAGCCAAATTTAGCAACGCAATCATTTTTTGTAAATTGATTAAAGTTAAGTATTCAGTTGAAAGCTGTTTCGATAAGCTGCAACCCTCATCAATGACAACTACTTCAGATCGGATCTCTTACCAACCAACATGACGTGCCTATCACCATAACCCAAATCTGTCCAAAAAAAAAATCATAGACATGCTAACAATAAAATATGCTTGAAGAACCGAATAAAGGACATCAGAGTCCAATGCCGCCCACTGAGAACGGAAAACTATGCACACTGCATAAAAGGATTGAATAACTTGCCTTTGAATTCGACACGCACTTTGTAAGCAGATACCCTAACTAAGCAACCGAGCGGAGTTGCTCAGCTTTAACTAACAACAACAATGTGTATAAATATTACTTTTGAGAGGGATGTGCGGGCGCGTCCAGACGTTGTCATGAATCATAATGGTATCGTCCTTACAAACGTGGCTGCCATCCCATCCTGAGTCTGTCCTTGTGTCCTTAGGACCGTCTGTTCGGTCGCCTTTTGGCCACTTTATTTGTGTTGCGCTGTTCCCAGCGACTTTTTGTCGTATTTATAATTTAATTTAGCAGAAATTTTGTGGGCGTTGAGCGAAAAAGAAACCAAAAAATATGAAAACCTTGTAAGGATTCGCTTGCTTGACCGGATATTTGAGCGTTGTACGCTCTACGCTTCTCTGCTGTCCAGCTAAACGTTAACAGGCAGTAAAGTTCTTCCTTGGCTTGTCGTTTGCATGTTAAATGCACATATGCCAGGACTCTACAATACTTGGGCTTGCGTTGTTTAAGTTATGTACTTTACCCACATAACCCATGTCCGCTATCCATATAGACAGACTGAAATGTGTGTGAGGGGCAGCATTGACTTTGTGGTCACATTTCTGGTTGGCGTGTTTGGGGTTTCTGTCTTCGAGTCACATGTGTTTATGAATACATAGAAATTTTTGGACATTTTTATGGCTGCTCGGCGTATTTGTACGCTACGCATGCATCCGGGGGGCAGTTGGGATTGTGAGGCATGCCACAGATTGTAAAGGATTCGTCAAGCACACAAATGAAGTAAATATGTTAAGTGTCGATAACAGTGATCGTATTACGATATGAATATCTGTATATGATATATAGATTACAGATATACATTTTGAAATATATTTTTAACTCTGTTGATCATTTCATTCTTATCGATAAGTTAAAGAAAAGGATGGAAAATAAAATTGATTATTATATATGATATATAGATTACAGATATTCAATTCTGAAATATATTTTTAACTATGTCGATCATTTCATTCTTATCGATGAGTTAAAGGAGAGAATAGTAAATGAAACTGATATATGAACCACAGATATAGATTCTAAATGATTCTATTCTATTCTATTCTATTCTATTCTATTCTATTCTTATAACTCTCTTGATCAGTTATTGGACAAATCAAAAGAAAGAATGGAAAATAGATATGATCATTATTTTTACTTTTTTTTATATATTTATTCTTTTAGTATTTTATATATAGATTACAGATATACATTTGAAAGGAAAAAAAAATTAAACTGACATACATAGATTTCTAAATGCTTTCAAATGTTTTTACTCTTTCGATCAATAATATTCTTATTGATAAATTTATGAAATAGTGGAAAATAGATATTAATAATATTTTTATTAATTATTTTATTTCTTTTACTATATATGTTGTTGATTATTTAGAATGAAAAAATATTCAATTAATATAGATCACAGATTATAGATTCTTAAATATATTTATTAACTCTGTCGATTAGGAAAGGAAAGTTAAAGGAAAAGGGATTTCTATTTAACTAATCAAACATTATTTATTTAAAAAAAAAAATAGAAAATTGGTGGTTTCTACTTATTCATTATTGTATTATTATAGATATGCAGAATAAATCAAAAAAAATAAATAAATCGTTTAGTAGAGCATACGAGAATTCAATTAGTTTAAAACCTTTTATGATTTCAGCCAATTTGGCAGTCTATAATTTTGTGTTGGCCTCTGGCTGGGGCTACCTCCTTCGACTGTGTTTATTATGCTTGGTAAATGGCCATACGGTCAAGTTTTTGTTAGCTTTGCCATGTGGGTGTTGACTCTTTTAATGTTTCAATATGACTAAATGCCTCGGGGCAGAGACAAGTTGGCTCTGGGACCTGCCCTGTTTGTGACGTTACCCTGGAGCGTGTTTCGTTGTTTGGGGAACGCCTCCAAAGCGTTTCTCTTCTGTTTTTTTTCTTCTTTGTATATTTATAGGAATTTATGAGGGGCCTGTATGTGCCGGACATGTGCGGGAGGTCCGTCTGTCCGGGCCCATTCCGAGCAAGTGTCAAATTCTCATGCGTTACGGTCGATATCCTTTTGGTTTTCAGTTACGCAAGCTGCCCGACGAATCGAAGGAGCCAGAGCTACAGCCATACCTCTTAAGCACTTTGACAGCTACTCTTTTGCTTATTCACTGGCCTTCCTGCTGCTGCAGTGGCTCATCACTAATGAGGCTATCAAATGGCTGCTTACCAAGTGCCTCTCGGCTCTCGCCTGTCAAATGTGTCAAAATTCCAGGGTGCGGTTGAAGCTGTTTGCCTGCCACAGCTCTGATTTTTATGTGTCTGCGGCTTCTGCGGGTCTCTTTCCATATGCACATAACGCATCCCATTCCCAATCGCAATCCCAGTCCCAGTCCCTGACCCAAAGACTCTTGCTCCCCCCTACCATGCACATGTGTCTGCCACACTTGTCACTTGTGTTTTTATAACAGTTTTGTCTCTTGAGTGCCCGCCGCAGCGTCTGTTTTTCCTCTTTTTCTTCTCGACTAAAGTGCTAAAATCTGTGTCGTTTATTAATTTCGGTTGGGTTTTTTTGTTTTTCAGATATTTTGTGCTTTTACATTTGTCATTAGCACGGATTTGACATTTCAATTATTGGCCGCATGCCTGATGACATATGTGGGCATCTAATGGGTTTTACAAATGTCCAGAAATCAGAATGGTAATTGTGACATAAATATCCTACCCACATGAGCAGACGACGATAGATGATATTGAGCTATCTTTGAGTTGAAAGGCAAGTCAATTTATGGATATTTTAGAGCTCTCTTAAAGAGCTCTTTGAGTCTGTATTTTAGTTGACACCTTTCGTACAACCCTTTTTGTTAGTTTTTGACATTAACGCCTTGCCAATCTCGTTCAGACTCCCCCAACCATCCGTCAACGGCAGACAGCGGGTCCTGTGTGCTCTGTGTCCGTCCTGTTACCCATCTCACGAACTGTTTGCACTTCGTGCTTTTGCATTCAAATTGCGTTTATTCAAATAGAAGCGAGCGCACACATTTTCAATTATTTTATGCTGATTCGCAGGCGCCGCAAATCTTTTGTATCTGTGCAGTCGTGTATCTGTTAGATACTTCAGCTAACAACAACTTTAAGTCTCTCTTTTTTTTTTATTTTTTGTGCTCTTCTTTTTCACTTTGCCTGTGTGCCAGGGCCACAAAATTTAATTATGCAAAATTCTGCGCAGCGCTTTCCTTTATTTTGCCCGAAAAAATCACTCAAGTCATTGCAGAGCTTTTCTCTGTCATTCTCATAAAAATGCAAACCAGCGCGCACGCTTTTTGATGACACTTGGATGTCACATATGAGTCGGAAAATGTCAGTGGCTATACACAGAGACACACTCACTGGCGCACATATACATATATGTTTTTATGCTCCTGATGCTGTAGTTGCCGCTGCTCTCTTACCCTTAGACATGTCACAAAGTTTGACATTTAGTGGCTGGCAAAAACTGTCATCACGCGCTGAGAACTTCACGATGATTGCTCGGTTTGCAATTGCGAAAAGTTTCTCAACAAAAAAACTAAAAGCTGAATAGTACAATGTGTGCGCTGATTTCAGGGCTAATAGAAGATCCAAAACACTTAAAACTATGAAACCACTATGCTCAATTTGGTCGGCTACAATTGAAGCTTTAGCTTAAAGTCTAGCACAAAGTTATCTTAAGATATTCCTATCACAATTTGAGAAATTAGATATATACATACAATTATAATTGTATATACATTTGGCTTAAATTTATCATATAAGCAATGAGCATAAAGCATTGCGTCTGGCAGTGAAATTCAATTGAGAGCGGCAATTCGACAATAATGTATTATAAGCATTATCATAAGAGATTTATTTGTAAACACATTTTGGTAAGCTCGTTCTCTTTCCATTCCTTATGCATATTGCATTTCCTAGTTCTGCTAAGCCGGCGCTCGTAATAAGTTTAATAAGCAATTAAAACAAATGTAATACAGACTTGTTTATTAAATTGTTCTTCGAAATGATCGACAAATATCGTTAGTTGTTGATGCTTGAACAATTTAAATATTTATATTATTTTTAATTGGACTTAATTTATCATTTATTTATTTTTTATTTTTTCATAAGGTTTTTATTGTTATTTTATTTATAAATTTTTTTATTTATAATATATTCTGTTATAATTATCTATTTAATAATTTTTTTTTTATAAATGTAATCTCTTATTTCGATTACTTTTTATTTTTTTGGCTCTATAATTTATTTGTTTATTTATATATGATGATGGTATATATTTATATTTATATATTCATGATTTTTGGTTTAAAATACACATCAATCAAAGAAAATAATATAAGGAAAATACATTAAAGAGAAAATAGATAAATATTTATTTATTTATTTTATGTTTATTTTCAAGCCATACATATATTAAAATGTTTTTAAATACTTTTATTATATTATTTTTTTATAAATTTGTATTTATTATATATATTTTTTTTAACACCAGAAAATAACTCATTTAATATAATAAATATTTGATTTGATACATTGATGCACTCCTGGATATGTATGATTTAGGGGAAAATAAATTTATTTACTTATTTATTTTCTTCAATCATTTATTTTTCATTCAAAGATATTTATAATAAAATGATAAAGAAACTTCGAAAATGTACTTATAAAATATATTTATTTTTTTTATCTAACGCTTCCAGTATATTTTCTATAATTTCGCACACTCAGATCTCCTGGAACAGTTTGTGCTAAAGGAGTTCATTGTAAAAAGGTGCATTGTGTAGACAAATTTCGAGCTGCTCTTTAATCTCATTGACAGAATCAAAACAGCAAATGTCTAACCAGCTGGACCTAAGCCCCTTTACCAGGCACTTTTCCCCCTTTGCCCGGCTTTCCCTTTAAGCCCGCTTGCATTGTACGTTTCCATTTACAAATTTCCACACCTACGCACACAATTGAGCGCGCAGGCAAGTGCGAAGAGCAGCAAATACAACAACAAAAAATTGTTAATGCCATTTGACAGTTGACAATTATAGCAATTGTCAAAGCATTTAACACGAGCAGAGTGCAAAAGACAGAAAGAGATCGAAATAGACAATGAGTGAAAGAGAGGGAGAGATAGTAAGAGAGTCAGAGTGCGAGGATGGAACGGATAGCCCTTTGTTTTCGGAATGGCGGTTCCCGTGCCACAGAGCCTGCTCAGTGTCCTGTGTCCCGTGTCCTGTCACTCATTTACCCTTTTTTGCATGTCAGCGCGCATTAGTTTTGGGCTGCTGGCAGTTCTCGGACTCTGCTTATCTGCACCAAATTTGCACAGTCATTGTCGGAGGGCACTACGTGCCCACTCTCTGCCCTCGGTCTGTTTTGCAATCCTTTCATTTGCCGCTGCTGCTGCTGCTGCTGCCGTTGCCGTTGCTGTTGCTGTCCATGTCTTTGGCCAGGACTCGCCCGCGCCCTCACACTTTTTGCCAGCTTTGCATATGTGCGAATAATTTAGCATCCAACAACAATGTCTGGCAGTGCAGCCTCTGAACCGGACGCTGGATTTACTCGAGATTAGGGATCTTTGTTAGCTGGTTGCCTGACTGTTGTTTGTTTGTTAGTAGTTACATGGATCCAAATAAAAATTACAGTTGTTGAGTGGCTGCAGTTGAGCCTGGCAAGTGTCTTTTCTCTGAATTAGCCATGGCTTGAACCCATCTCCATTTTGACGAGTAAATGCCGGACCAAAAGTAGCTTTAAAGTTGTCCCAAGCAGACTCAAGTTGTCTGCTAGACAAACTAGAGATAAAGAACTAAGTACTTAGAGATTTATCAGTGAAATGTCATTCTCTACTTAAGATATTATTTGGCTTGCACTTTTAAGATGAAATCCAATTATATTTTGATTAGCTTTTAATAAATTGAAAGGTTTTCTTAACTGTTGCCTAACGAAGCACTTTTAGTTAGTTGTCCTCAAACAATGTATTTCTCCTCTCACATTGGACGTAGCTGTCACAACAGTTTGATAACTATTGACCAGCGATAATTCAACACAAGTTAAGCCAAATAGCTGGTGAAATGAAACATTTCTTGGTTGCTTATCTCAAAGTATTCCCATTTCAAGTTCATAATTTCATCTCCCTTATCGCACAAATGTGCTCCACAGAGAATTTTTATTCGTTGCTGTTGTTGTTCTTTAGCCATGAGTGTCTCATTTCTTTTTATGGCATATCACACTTCTTCTATACAGAAATTGGCTGTCACACACAAGGACACACACACACACACACACTCATGGAACATATTGTGCACAATCTTGAAAGTTCGACGAGGCGAACAAATATGAAAACTTTCAGCGCAACGAAGCGAATTTTTCGTTTCTTGATAGCGAGGCAATCTCTCATCACTCTCTCTCAGCATATGTAGTGCTCAGATGGAGCTTAGCACTTCAAGCTGCGCCAGATGCATGAAAATGCATCTCCTTGACGAAGCCTCAATCTGCAGCCAACATTCTACATCCTGCATCCTGCATCCTGCATTTTACATTCTGCATCCTGCACAACACCAAAGTCAAAGCTGCTGAAGTAGGTCAGTTAAGGGAGTCCCATCTCCAGCGCTGTCATTGTTGGAACTTAAAGAGCGCGCTGAAATCCTTTTTGTGTAAACAAAGTTGTGCAGTTATACATGACCCAACATACAAGGCACCCTCAACGCCCCTTTGTGTTTCTTCTGGCATTTGTCGTTGTTGCCGTTGTTGTTGTTGTTGTTGTTGTTGCTGGCAGGGCGTCATTGTAGCAGCATTTCAAATGCAAAATCCCATTTTGCTTCTAATTGCTTTATCGCTCAACAAGCTGTTGGCTCTGTTGGCTATTGGGATCTGTTCTGCTCTGCTCATTTCTCACTCGTCGCCTGCTGACATCAGAGTAAAGCACTGAAGAGTCACAGTCTAGAGGGGGTCGGTGGGAGAGGGGTGGTGTTTGTAATCAACCCCCTCTCTGCATGCTGTTTACTTTTGCGCTCTGTCAAATATGTTCGAATTTTCTAACGATTACAACTGCATTGGATCAGGGCCAGGGACAGGGCCAGGTCCTGTTGGATTTGACCTGATTTCCCATTTTTCGTAGCATGTGTTTTCCATGTTGAGCCGTTCGGGACTTGTACCAGTTGTTTGTTGTTGTCCTTAGACCCAAAAACGGATTTGTCCAAATGTGTTGTCAGAGTTAACAACCTGCCATAGTTATAGACGCATACTGAACAAACAGTTGGCCCTCATCTACCGTTTCGTGTTGCAAAATTGTCGATTAATTGCAATCTGCACAAGCAGAAGAAGCGTCAAAAATGTCCAACAATTTCCAAAAATTTGCACACTTTGTGCTGAGAGAGGCTGTTAAGTGGCTGATACAATTTCGCAACAGTTGTGAAATGCAGTTTAACTAATGTCTGAGGCAATTTTCAAGGCTTCTGCTATGTCATTTAAGTTGCCAATTGCCCTAGTTTAGTTAGTTTGGACCTCAAAATGTGTAGGGCTGCTAAGCCAATTATCGGTAGTTCGCTTTTATGGCTCATGAATCCAGACTTGTGCTTAATCTTTGCTTGGCTTTGCCGTACATATATTCGACATTATAGTTTTTATAAAAATATATTTATGCTGATAATATTTGGAATAAATTAAGAACTTAATTAGTACGGATTGAGCCCATTTGAAAAATAAATTGTTGAAACTGATTTATGAATAATTTATCAATTTTAGGCAGATGAGTTATCAATCAAAACTATCTTTGGTAGTTGATTGTAGTAGTGAGTTTCCTTAGTCAAAGATCTTCACGTGTGACTATTTTTGGAAAGACATTTATACAAGGCAAAAAATAAAATTAAATAATATATTAGTAATAATTCATTATAGTTTTTCATACATTTTTTAGTTAGTAAAATTCTCATTTAAAATTAAAATAACCAAAAATATGCTGCATTGTTAAATAACAAATCATTTTCTGAGCTTACAAAAGTTATACTCTACCTTATAGTGTACTTATGTTTCTTCATAAAGTTCCTTATAAAACTTTATCAAGAACTTATTTAGATTTGCTTCAAATTCGACTCGTATAACATTCTCATATTATTATACATTTTAATTTAATTATTCTATTGTAGTTCGAAATAGTTTAATTTATAATAGAAGTGAAGTCTGGCTTCTAGTAAATGCAATAATTAAAATTTATAGTCAATATGTGTAAAATTTATTTACAACTCCTGTAGATATTAACTCTTTCTAAAATATGAATAATAATTATAGTATGTAGAATAGAACAGAGTTCACCACAGCTATTTCAAATGAAACATAAAGCAAGTCCAGTTTATGTTTGGACTATTTTGATATTCATAGAAATCGTGTAATAAATTTTATGTGTAGCCAGAGCTCATTGTGTGCCATCCATTGTGTCTCTGTGTGTGTGTGTGTGTGTGTGCGAGCTGGGCATGTGCGTGTAATCAATTTTATAACAACGATCCTGACAAAAGATCAACGTGTGTTTAGTGTGATAGTTTCGTTTAGGTGTAAGTTCCGTGGCCCAACACTTTAGGCCGCAGACAATGTCAAATTCATTTTTAAGCAGAAGTGGCAAACGCACACAATGCAAGCTGCGTGCAACTTGTGGCAGCCACAGCATAACTAGAGTTACAAAAGAAAATTTATATAAATGGAAAACGAGAAATTATTTTTATTTTTTCTTATTCTTCTCTTTGTCTGCAGTTGATGTTGCACCGCGAGACGTCTGATTGTCTGCCTGGCCATTGTTGTTGTGTGGCTGTGGCCCACGTTTTAGGGGCAGGTTTAGGTTAGATTAAGGCGGAGACATAGACATAGACCTGTGTCGAACCACAGGTGTATGTGCATATAAATCTACAGATGCGTGAGAACTTTCCATGGCTGAATTTATGTGATTTTCATTTCGGGCTTTGTCTATTTTTCTACGACTTCGATATTGTTTGAGCTGGCGCTGGCCAAAGTAATTTCTATTTGCGGTTTCAGTTCGGGACAGTTGCTAAAATTATGGCTCGATGGGTGGGCCTGGCGCCAGGAGCTGTCAAACTGAGAGGCCCTGCTATTATTTATAAAGTAAATAACTTAAATTAAAATAAACCTGTCTAGCTTGAACCCTTTTTGGGACCACTTTCACACAGTTTTCCAGCACACTAAATTCTCATGCATTTTTAAGCACACATTTGGATTTGCCGTGAGTGGAGCTAACGCCTCTCCATTGGCCGCCTCTTGAGCGCCCTGGCTCTACATTATAACAAAGCCAGCGACCTCGTCTCTCGGTTGCAGTCGCATTCTTCAGCCCATATTTTTTTGGGCTACTTGTGAAATATTAATTTTTATACGCTTGCAGCGCAGGTGGCACGTGGTGTTGGCGCTGGTTGGCTTTTGCACTGGAAATTGAAATGTAAAAAGGCGCTTAAAGTGCACATAAAAAATTGAGAAAGGAAATTGCATTTGAGCTTCACAGTAGGTCACAAGCTGAGCCCAGCAGCCGGGCCAGGTCAGGCGAGGTTAACTTTTCATAAATGGGTGCATTCAACTGTTGATGTGCTTGTAGCTTAAATGGAACATGTGCTTTAATCAACGAGAACTTATTGACTCAATTCGTTTACCTTTTACACTTTCCCGGCGATAAAAATATTGAGAATATTTGCCTTATATAAGTATAAGTAGAACTCAGTAGTTTCAGTCCTTTATCACCTTCCTTCCAATTTATATTTAATATATTCATTTACATTTAACCAAATGCCTTTTGAAGTTCCAATCCAATTTAAATGCATTTCAATATCCACTCCTCCAGTCCCTTGTCCGATGGCAAATACCACCAATTTGTCCCTTAGCAATTTTTATAATTTGTACGATTCGTAAAAAGAGAGAATTATTATGCAACTTGGTTTTGTGCTAAGCGCCATGCGAAACAAATGGCAACAATTTAAAGCAAATTGCCGACTGGACGCCCCATGGCGTCAACGTTTGGGCTCGTGCCATGGGCCACGCCCCTTTTTACACCTTTGACGCGAGGCGTTGGCAGAGAACAAGGCGTGTGCGCTGCATGTCTGGCACGCAACTCTGCACTTACAAGTGATAGGGGCCAGAGCGGCCAGAGGGGCACGAGTGCCACGTCCTGTAGTACACGCCCCAAAATATTTGAGTCCCATAATAAACTAGGAATATGTGCTTGCTTTAAATGCTCCATGACATTTGATTGATGTGCATTCTGGACAGCTGCAAAGTGCAAAATATATATGTTTGTGTGTGTGTACACATACATATGTATATATACATAGTCCAATGGTATCAGCTGTTTTCCCATTTCGTGTTCGCTATCCTAGGGTAATATTTAATATGGGTTCTTATTTAGTAAGCGCATTTCATGGAAAAGCCTTGCTGATAGCACCAACGACTGCGTGGCGAAATGGGGCAGGCAAATACCCTAACTGCGGGTTGTAAGTGAGATATAGATTCGAGATATATGAGAAGGTGTCAGTATGTCCATTAGTGAGTTTATGTTATAAATTTGTTATATATTATTATAAATTTTGTATATATATTTTAGTAAAAATTCACAAAAAATGTATTCAAAATTTTTTAATTTTTCTTAACAAGAAATCGGGTTATTAAAATTTATAATTTTTTTATTTCTATTTTAAGTTTGTTTAAATGCCATTTAGCCAAGCAATTTTGGAGAATTTTGACTAATTATTTTATATATGATTTTGTTGTAGATATAATGAATTTTTACTAAAAATATATATAGAAAATCCGTTTATTCAAATTTAATTTTTCCTTTTTATTTTTTGCGCATTTTTAGAGTATTTCTCAGAGCGCTGTGCTTGGAGTCCACATTGTTAAGCTACGTTTTTGGCCAATTTAAATATGCATGAGCGTGAAATTTTGCACGAAAATATGTCACTAAAACCAGCAGCTACAACAACAACAACTACAACAATAACACCAACAACATTTATGACAAAATTCCATTTGGCGATCTCATTCCCGAGCCGCTTTCGCACAAGTGTTGGGTGTTTAGGCTAATGACATTTGCCATTGCAGGTGGGGAATTTTCATGTGGAATTTGTCATGTGTCAGTACGACTTAAATGCCAAGAAAATATTTTTATGGTGGCGCAGAAAAGCAACAACAACAACAACAACAACAATGAAAATAAATTGTGGCAAGCCGTGCGACTCTAATGGACTTTGATAAGGTGGCAACAAGAGCAGCAAGCAGCAACGGTTACCGGTAAATTTATGCAAATCCGCCTTTGACCTAAATTAGCACGAAAATTTGTTAGATTAGGCGCATTTCATTTCCTTTGCTTTCGAGAGTTCAGAGTGGCCGAAAAAATGAAGCCACAGCTAAAATATATAACACTTCTCTTTTCATATCGTTCGGCTGGCATTTGACTTTTTGCCATTTGATTTTTGCTTTTAACGGCAGCATTTGGCAGACGGCTTACAAGCCATAAAAATTGCATGTGTGCATGTTGAAGGCAAACTCTGGACATGAATGGGAACATTTCTGGGTAGCTTTTAAGTGCAACTCTTTGTATACAACTTCCGTTTGGCGTGTGACGCTGGCAAGAAATGCAAATTTCTGCCCATATTACGGTCGTAGTAGTAGTCTCTGAGCGCCAAGTCGGAATCATAGTCAGCGGCAGCGGCAGCGGCAGCGACAGTAGTGCTCGAGTACTGGAGAATCGGAATTGAAGTCGAGTCAGCAAGCGCACACGCATTCCATTCCATTAACCTTATCAATGTAAATCACCGAAATGTGCCGGACTGCCCGACTGCCCCATTGTTATGAAAGAAAGGAATGTGATAGTACAAACGATAAAACAAGTGCGTGTTGGAGACGGGGCGTGGGGCGTGTGGCGTGAAGCGTGGGGCATGCCACATGCGGAATGTTGCAAGTAGTCATAAAAGCAAGACATCGGAATCAGCGAAATGTGAATGTGCAGTGGAAACAGAACAGCGAAATCGTCTGGAATGATAGCAGACTCATTCATTGCTCAGCAATCACTTATGCGATCTTTATAACTCATATAAATATTGCACAAAAGTTCTTCAGTTACAAATTACATTTGTTTACTTTAAGTATAAATAAGTGCTTAAATAGGTCTGGCTGACATTACTTAAAGAAATTGTCTGACTGAAATTCCAATGCTCCGTTTGGCTAATGGCAATTGAAAATATTTACAAATATTTTCATAAATTGATGTAAATATGAATAAAATTCAATCTTGGGCTAAGCTTCACAGCTCTATGTATAACTGATTACCTTTTTTCTTCAATAAATCACAATTTGTCTCGTCTAAAAACTCCCTTTAGACATTTTCTTCATTTTTCTCTTTATATATTTTTTTTCTGCTTGCGCCTGTAAATCATGTGTCAGGCGTGAGAACCAAGGCGAGGCCGTTTGTCGACAATTTTCACTGCATTTCCCGTTGGCATCCCCCAACAATAAACCATTAGCATGTCAAATCCAACCCCAGCGCCCCTCTCACTTTGAGGTGCCATACAGTGGGCAAATCCCAACTTCAATCCTTTGGCTGTCAAGCCTAAAAATAACATTTTCTTTAATTTAAGCAAGAAAAACAGGCGAGCCAAAAGACTTTAAGCGCCCTTTGACAATTTTCACGTCAGCTACAAATCCCGCACGCAGATAACATGAAGCAGACGCACAGGCCACCTAAAGTAAAAGAAAATTCCCAGCCTTGCCTCATTTGGCTGCAGTGGCAGCTCCAGCTCCAACAACAACAACAAGAAAATGAAAGAGAAAAAGATGGAAAATAAATAAATTTACATACATGTGCAGCATTCAACGCATATCTGTCCCTGGCTGCCGCCTTTATATTATATCTTGTACATACGAAAATAAACACAATTTATCTCGACTTTTTGCTCAGCTCAGACCACGACTGTTTCAGTCTCTAGAGGCATTCGATATATACTCTTATACCTATCTATATATATATGTATATATGTAAAAATATGAAGCGGAAAATCAGTGACAGCAGCCAAGCGCCGCTGCCTGCCACGTATTTGGAGTCTGGTTGGAGTTTTGAAGTGGAGTTAAATTACTTTTGGATGGGCGTAGTGGGTCGGTCTAGTGCGTCCCTATCTTTGTATGTTTTATTGGAACTTATTCCCAGTTATTCCACAGATTTTGGGCTGGCGCTGATGGCCGGCTTTGACTGTTTGTCCATCTGTCTGTTAGCTTGTCCGATTTGACTGGCAGCGAATGAAATATGGTATTTGCGAAAAGCAACAAAAATGTTGTTCAAAATGGAGAGAGAGAGAGGGAGAGTCAGAAAGAGAGAGAGAGATAACAAACACACTGAGAAAGGTGTTGGCTTAGCAAATTGCATTCTGATATTCGGCAACTTCTGTTGCCTATTGATTTTTAGCTTTGGTAAGCGCTTTAAGTGCTTCAAGTTTTCATTGAGCAATCAAATTCAAATTTACGCTTCAATTATTGGACCGGCCCCTATGTGAAAGATTAGTCGATTAATTTATGGGCAAATCATGTAAATTTCACTAAACATCAAGCTGCATGATTAATATTGATTACCCACTGTCCGTTACCCGCTGCCCGTTGCGCCCCTTCACATATAATTAAATCATTTTTTATGAGTTTGTTGTTGCTGCAATTAAATGATTTCTAATTGCTGTCAAGCGAAATTCATCTCATGGGCAGAGCACACAGTTGATTTGTCCATTTATTATAAGGCTCTGCGCTTTGCTCACAATTCGTGACATTTCCCATTCGCATTTGATAAAGATTTATTATGACATTTCTTTTGTATATTAATCATTCACATCAACTTATTCATACGAATACGAATCGAATTTTCTTTATGCTCGATATTAACTGAGCTAATCAAATTCAGAGGGCATCTTAAGGCCTTTGTGTTATCGTTGGGCTTATTTAATGTCATAATTAGGCGTGTTATAGGGTATATAAAGTTAAATGAGCTAAACATTTCATAAATCTCTGCTTGATGGCGAGGCAAATATAGTTAAATGTATACTTAAAGAAAGAAATTTAGTTGCAGCTTTAAGCAAACTTAGTATACTCAATATATCCTATAATATTTGCCTAAAGTTCATTTATCAGCTGAAATGCCTTGGGCAATCAATGCATGCCTAACACAATTTTTTTTGACAACTTGTCGCACACGAAATTATGCAGAATATCAGCATGGAAAGTTAATCAATGAAATTACATGCAGCATCAGCACAAAAATTTGCCTTAGTCAATGCTACACACACACATGCACACACACAAACACACACACATAGCCATAGACCCATCCCATATAGAGGTCCCCAAGCAATCAGTTTAGCACATTTGATTTTTGCTACGCCAGCCAGAAGTTTGAAAAAAAAACTACATGCCGCATGAATGTTCATTATCGATACACATAAAGCGAGACGGACAGATAGAGGGAGAGAGAGTGAGTGAGCGAAATATATGGTTAAATTATCGCCCAAAAGAAATCATCATGATTGACAATTGACAGTTGAGCATTGGATTTGGATTTGAGCTGGGGCTGGAGCTGGAACTGTAGCTGCGAGTTGTGATGTGCCCGACAATCAGACAGCAAATTTACTTTACTCCTGCACGCCGCGGACAGTGGACCCTGGACAGTGGACAGTGGACGGTGGTCAGTTTTTATGGCAGCTGTTGTATCGAGAATTGAGTTGGGCATCTTATCAGTCGCCGGCTGACGTGCGGGCTGCACCAACGAACCACTGGACCGGACCATCATAAACTGACCATCACTTTGATTTTCATTTCATGGATGGGCTGCGTGCGTGTGTCTGCCATTTATGGCTTTGCGCAGTCTCCGTCTGGGCATTGTCTGCGGGGAGACTGGGCCCTTTCCTAATTTGTTTTCTATTTGGTACTAATTTCTTAATTTAACCGTGCCTGCTTATCTATTGGCCGGTCATCGGTCATTGGTCATCGAGTTTTTCAGTGTGCCAGGCCCGCCTGGATGCTGGTGCCGCTTGATTGGTTTGGTTTGGTTTGGGGTGTGACGCGTCCGGCTCCCAAGTTGGTGATAAAACTTTAATTTATTTTAAACGAAGTGGGCAGCGTTTCCATTTATTTCGCTGACCTCGCCGCCGCTGCTGTTGCTGATGAATGTCAGCCAAAGTGGATTAATTTAGATAATGTTTAATTACTGAAAATGTTTTGTATTTTTCGGCGGTCTGCGAACATTTATCACACTCTTTGTGCCATAAAAACTAATTTCGTTAAATGAGCATTTACATATGCTCTATTAATTAAGCTGCAATATTTTGGAATTTAAATTGTTATTTAATGTATTTTTATATATTATTTTTTTAGTATCCCATTTTTTGTACTTTACAATCTCAGTCTAAAATATTTCTAAGGCTCAGACGTGCCTGAAAACATAATCCAAAACGCAATTTCCTCTCATGCTGAATAGCCTTATATAATGTATTCTACTGCTTGTTGGCTAATATAAATAAGAAAATAGAATTTATATTAAAAAAAAAAGAATTAACTTTAGTTGTAGAGCTCCGTATGTCTCTACCTAATTCCACAGTCTTTGAGCATCGTTTCAGTCAACACACATGCTGTTAATATTAGAGGAAATCCACGTCTGGCACTTGAGACGCTATCTGCAAGTTTGGCTTTGTTGAAATCAAACAGCAAAAGCGCAGCGAACATTTTTAATTAAAATCCACAGACACACCCACAGGCGACAGCGACGCCCAGGTGAATAGCTCGAATGCAACGCATATGCGCTGCTGTGTATTTACCTGGAACGTGAGCCAATTATCAGGTAGAGTAGTGGATACAGTTGAACCTTGCTCTCCCCTCTTGTCCACACTCGATTTCTCTTTTGCTTTCTGTCGCTCTGTGTTGAGTTGGTCTTTACTCTTTGCACCCGAGTGCAATCGAAGTTATTAATCTGATTTTTCAAATCTCATGCAGGCAGCGTCATCAAGACGACCGACGCGTCGCTCGATGGTCGTCATCATTATTATCGTCATCATCTTATATAAACAGGACGCGCCCGGCTGCAATTTCCATTTATAAGCCAAGTAAGCCGCTTATCTAGTACCCGAAATCCCGACAAATTGGCTGCAGAGCCCAGCTCGGCTTTAGCTCTGGCTCTGGCTCCAAATTGTAAAGACGACAATGCAAACGTCAAAGTTATAGACGAAGACAGACGTTGATTGGGTTGCCCTGGGCTTTAACGGATATTTGGACTATGGCCAGAAATTATAAAGAATTACGACTGTGATTGACAACTTATGGCGGTGCCTGTCAGCGCGCGCGACTGAATATAAACTCAAATAATGCTAGTTTCTAGTCTCTGTCATATCGAACTATCGATTATGACTCAATTTTTTAATTTTTTATGGAAGCTGTCAACAAAAAAAATAAAAAAAAAGAAAGAAAACTATTGCAGCCAAATTTTGAGGGATGCGGGTCTGCCTATACAAATTATATATAAGCTACCTAGCCTATCCCTACAATCGTTGACTGCTTTATTTATGGGATTTCACAGTGCTAAGGATCGGTCGCGTGCACGGTGGTTGGAAATGCATTTCAATATAGAAAAAAATGCTCCCTAAAAAGGTAAAAGTTAATTGTCTGACAACAACTGGAACAACAACAAAATCATGAACATTCAATTTATCATGCTTAAAGTTTGCATAGAACGTGTGCAAACAATTTACCCGAGTGAGATCCAATGAAAGGAATTCCATTTCAGGGCGTGCCAAAAAACGCACATCGAGCGAACACCTTGGGTGGTATCACACAGAGGGAGATAGTCAGAGAGAATAAAAGCATAATGGAAGAACAGAAAAGAGAAATCACGATAAAAAGAAAAAATTTAAAAACAAACAGCGGGTGGTCACTAATTTTTTACGTGACGCTTACATAAGCTGAGCAAAATACGCAGAGGCGAAGCAATCGCGAAAATCAGTGCCAAGGCGCCAAAAAGTATGCAGCGGCAGACAGAAATCAAAGAAATGAACTTTTCTAGTAGTCGCTTCTGCAATTCCGATTGCCAGATTGCCAGCTCCCTGCATCTTACCGCCCGCTCACATAATTGAAAGGGCGGGTGGAAACGAAACGTGCAAATTGCAAGAGTTTCCTTCTAGTGGTGCGTGGGCTGTAAGAGAAGTAATGACTGACTAAGCCTTCCACATATATTGATTGATGACAAGCCATAAGCTATGGGTTCGGTACCCATGGCATATGGAACTTCTAGATTCACACGATTGATTAATGAAAAGAACTAGCTTTCAGTCTAGATCATTTAAAGTTAGCAAAAATCAATTGACTTTAGTGACAGAGATGCTTTTAAATTTACTGTATATCTGACTCAAGAGCATCGCGACTATAGTTATAGGTATATACTAAGAGTCCAAAGTGTCATGAGATTTTTTATATTTCAACTATATCTTGCGCTGTAATGCATTATATTAATGTTTTGAGCAGACCTCGTTGTTTGAAGCCATTTTTTCACTATCTATGCTGAATGCTCTGCTGGCCAGTCCCGCACTGCCTGCCCCTGCATTTGCTGTTGCTGCTCTGTCTGTCAACCCGTTTCCTGCCGCCAATAATTAAAGTAATTGCTACATTTCTGGCACTTGCCTTTGTAGACAAAGAAGCAAGCAGCGAGAGATAGAAATTGTGTGTGAGAGAGAGAGAGGAAGAGAGCAGTAGCAAGTGGCTCTTAGTTTTTGCAAGACTTTTGCCAAAAAGGAAACTATTTTAAAAAGGCAAAACTACTTTGGTTTTAATTGCAACTATTCAACTCTTTAACTGTCTGCCTGGCCGTCTGCGTGTCCCGGGCACATTGTAGTTCTTGGACCGCTACGCTGATGTGTCCTGAGTGTAATGTCCTTTTAAGGCGCTCGGCTGCCACAATGTGCTTCCGTTTGCATGCAACTGCCAGCTAAGCAGCTTAACTTGGCGGCCCGTAGAGGGCGTGGCCCCCTACAGCCTGGTGCGTGTTAATGATTACTTGAGCTGCCATTTGCGGCCTGTGATCGTGGACACAGTTTGTGCTCTTTGGCTTGGTCGAACGTAAAAATCAATGTCATTGCGTTGTTTGCTGTTTGTTTTTGGTTAACATTCCTTGGTTCCGTTTCCGACCGCACTCAGCCCCGCCTGCTCCACGCTCAACAGTGATTTTCCCTGTAGCTGTAATAGCAGCCGCTGCAATTTGCTGCGCTATGCTGTAAAAGTTTTGCGGCAAAAACAAAAAGTTTTTCACTTAAACTTCGCCGCATTGCTGCAGTAAGAGTCCAGAGTCCTGCGCTGCCATTCCCTGCATATTGTGCACTACATTCTCAGGGTAACACACAATTGGCTTGCCATACAACAGCATAAAATGAAATAATTTGCAAAAATGACAAAATATGGCAGATTTATATTATAAAGCAGCAGAAGCTTTGCTTTGAATATATTTGAATTCAGATAAAGTAAAAATTATCAATTATATTTATAGAATTTATTCTGACTTTCTCATTAAGCACACTTCGAATGTCTTTCAAGCATGTCCCTCTCCTGCCAATGATTTCGATTGCTATTGGGTATTTCGTATTCGTTGACATTTCGTCATTGCGATAATATAGCTGCTCTTGTGATTATTCCCACGTTGGTTCCGGGTCGCCTCTGGGCTGGCGCACCACTTAAAATTTGTTTAAACATAAGTGGTTAATTATCTTGAACGTTTGCGTGCCAGGGCCGCAGATAGTGCGAGCTACCGTTTGGAAGATACACCTCATGCACACATCCCCATGCAGCCCAGCTCTCCTTTCATGCGTCTATCTCTCGATGGGACTCTGTGTGATTGTGTGTCTGCACCCCTATAATTAGTTTTCATAATTTTATATCACTGCGTATGTGAGTTCTCGTGTTACCGTCAATTATCAAAAAAAAAAAAAAATATATATATATATATATATATAATTTGTATGTATATATATATATGTATTTTCAACTCTCCGAAATGTTAAATGCTTTTGCTGCTGTCAGCTGGTCGCTGGAAGGGTATGGCTGCCCGGCCCGCATGAAAGTTGTTTTTATCATCTCGAAAATTAAAACAAAATATTTACATTTGCAATAAGTTGAATGCCGAATGGGTTGCCGACTGACTGCCACTGGCATTCAGTCACTCAGTCAGTCAGCCAGTCAGTCTCTTGGCCTCTCCTACTTTTGCATTTCATTAGAGTTGGGCAACTCCTTAACGTTACATTTTTGTTGCCCAAATTCTAACTGGCTGTCTTTTTCTTATTTTTTTTGAGTAACTCATTTTTGCCTCAGTTGCAGCTTATGACATGTTGACGGACATTTTGAATTATGCATAGCGTCTCAGGCTGCTACAGTTTCATTTTTCTCTCATTTTTTTATGCATAACAATGCAGAGCGCTCGAGAGCTTCATCTTAATGTTATACCATTGTCTAGGAGCAGAGCAGAGCAAAATGCTAATGTTCATTTGCATTACAAGTTGTGGCCAAAAGTTATGCCGGCGTAGGCGTTGCTTCCAAATAGCCAAAACTAGTCTAAGACTGCGGCTTACCAAAGGTGTCCAAGGCTTATAAGGTGCTGAAGGCATTGATATTGTAGATGGTTTTTAAGCGTAGGCATTACTAATGTAAACTTTTTTACTTTGAAATGTGGATAACTAATTAAAAGTTGGAATATTTTTACTTTGGGAAAAGAAAATTTTGTCAATTAAGTTATTCATAAATGAGTTAAAGTTTTCATATTTATACATTATTTAATTATTTAAACAATAATTCGAATATTTTACGATTGATACAAATTTAAGCTTAAATCAAATAATAAATTATTTAATATTCATAAAATATTTAGAGTACTGAAATTTCTTTATTAAAAAATCATACTAACTAAAAAAAACAGTAAATTATCAAATAACTGCAGTAGATAACTTACATAATTTTTGTTACTTTTATTTATATATACTTTATGCATTTGCTTTAATATAAATTTGTCTTTAAATCGATATAGAAAGCCTTAGCGCGTAAATAGGCGTAATCAAAATATTATTAAATTTTAAGAGTATTAAAATTTCATAATTATATTTTAATAAATATAAAATATTAACAAATTAATTTAAATTAATAATAAACAATTTGGAATATATTTATTTATTTCTTTTATGCATCATTTTCTCTACTTTTGATTTAATAAAAATTGGTAGCTATACGAAATTTATTTAAAATATTCAGTGAACTGAAACTGAAACTGAATTTATAATAAAATAAAGCTTAAATTATATATTAGCAAATAAAACATTATAGTACGTGTGCTTTGCTAATCTAATGTCATATATCTGCAGTGGATACTTTTTAACACATTTTTATATTACCCGGCAAAATCAAGTAGCTTCTAAATGTGGCATTAACGAAGCTCTTTTCATAATTTATGAGCACATTAAAAATATCTCAGATGCAAAAAACTATATATATAAATATATATTTAATATCTGCTGCATCATTAGCCATCATCGTTTTAATTAGTTAAATGACTTTAGCAGCTGCTGAGCGCTTACGCTGGACAGCGCCTAATATCTTTCAGCTTGATCTAGGTGCTGCGGCGGCCATAAAACAGTATAAGGCGTGTATATATAAAATAATAATATTTCACTGAGCTGGCAAACTGCTCAAGGGACTCTTAATAACTTAATTAAGTTGAACCGGGCGCAGATAAAAATCAAGCGCAAAAATTAACAAAAAGAATGGAAAAAATCTGCAGCTGGAGCCAATAAAAGCGCGAAATAAATAAAAATGGCATTAAGCGAGAGGAACATAAAAAATTAAGCGCAATTACATGCACGCATGATACGCATGCAGGATACATCAAAATGACAAACAGGAAATGCACAACGGCCTTTTATTTGTGTCGTTTTGTCATCATGAGGCCACAGCCAGCCAGAAATGCAAAGGGACTTCAGCAAATTAAAGAGACAACTGACAAAGAAGCCAAGAAGACAATATTTATGCATTTATACATGTGAAAGCGGGCGAAGAAGTTGCGTGTCTTAAATTTGCTATAAAAGTGTCACACAGACAAGCTGTAAGAGCGGGACAGGCAGACAGACAAACAGGCAGACAGACAGAGGGCAGAAGGACATGCGTGTCCTTTGTTTTTATGCGGTACGCCCCCTACTGCCATTAAGCTTGACGAGAAATGGCAGACGGCGAATGTTTGAGGTTAGGTTCATTTGCTCTAAATCTTTTAAATGCCTTTATTTAGACTAAAAGCGCCGAGCAGACGTGACACGAAGGACGCGGCTGGCAGGGGCAGGGGCAGGGGCAGGAGCAGGGGCTGCAGCTGAACTAAGAAAGATCCAGTCGGAACGTGGCCCGCCTGTCAGTTTAATGTTTAACCATTGGAGCCAAAATGCTGCTCAGTTCTCTCACATTCTGTTCTGCTGTGTTGTTCCGTGGCAAGTGTTTCGCTGGGAGCCTTTAGCTTTAATGTTTCGTTCGCATGTCCTGTGGGTGTCCCGGTTCCGGCTGCGGCTTTGCCTCTGGCTCGGGCTCGAGTTCGGGCTCTCTTTCACTTCGGCTCCGTGTCGCAGCTGCCTTTGCGTGCTATACTGCTTTTATGTTGAAACGCGTGTAAATATTTTGTTTTACAGCTTCTAAACACAGTCTTCTAATAGACTTGGCGGCTGCGCCAGCCGTAGGTGTCTCAATTTTCTAAATAGTTGCGGATTTTCTAGAGCGCCAGGCGATGGGTGGCGCTCTGTAAACAGAGCGTACGAGGAAATTTTCTAAATCAATGCAAAGCACGGCAAATATCATATAAACACGTATGTGCGAGTGTGTGTGGGTGGGTGGGTGTGTATGTATGTAGATGGGTGTGGGTGTGTGTGTGGTTTTATGTTTGCTTAGGGGCACCTTTTTGATTTCGCATTTCAAACGCTTCTCATTTTTTGGGTTATGTGTAAGCGTCGCTGTCGACGGCCACTTTTGAGGGTTCGCTGGCCAAAATGTTGACTGAGTTTCCTTTTGTTGGATTTACGTTTATCAAATTGAAGCTTAAGCTTTGTAACCATTAGATTGTTTTCCAGCATTGTGCGGCGACTGTGGGTTTCGTGTCATTACCTCGACAGAACTCGGACTGCCTTTCATGGCGCTATGGCAGCTTAAATGGGGATTTCGGAAACTTTGTTTTCTTATGAAACCAATCTTAATAGCTCATTTGTCTGCCAAGTTCTTTTGTTTTGCTTATGACCGTTTCAGCACGTCAAAAGTCATTCATCTTGAGTTCATTTCTTGGCACATTTGTATTTAGAGCAAGCTCAATTTATCTACTCCCACTGGCAAGCTATCGCAGTTGGCTTTCAACACATTTCCCTCAAGAGCGGCCCGGCCCTCAGCTGTCTGTTGGCTCGTTTGTTGTGGGCCAAAGTTAGTCGAGCCTGCAAAACATATGCATTTATATTCAACTACAGCAGCGTCTTGTCCGAAAGTCGAGCCTCGAGTGCGGCACCCGACTGCAATTACAGTTTACAAATGTCCGCACAATTCAGTGCACATGAAGCACCATCAATAAAATTAGAGCAGAGGACAGAACAGTACAGAACAGAGCAGACCAGGACCCAGCTGGGTAGAGGCGTATGGTTGAGCTGAGAGCTGGGAACCGCAGGCAATTCTTTAGGGCTCGGGGCCATAGAAAAACATTTATTAAAAATTCTCTACGCAAATCCGTTTTGAAATTAAAACAACATCATTTTGATTGAATAGCAGCGGCTTTGCTCGACCGCAAAACATATGCTACCTAATTTGAAATTACATCATACAAAAGAAAATGTGAGGAAAACGAAAAAGAAAAGAGAAGCCACTCCAAAACACACACACAGAGCACAATGACTTAAAGAAAAGGAAAAACAATGGCAGGGCAGTTGGTAAATTGCATTTCAGCCACGGAGCGACGAGTCTTGGGACCTGGAAAGAGGAAAATTTATATAAATTGACTTCTTTATTGCTGAGCAGCGTTGCCCTTAATTTCGCAGAATTTGTCGAGAGCTCTTGGTTCGACCAAAACAATTTACCACCTAAGAAGTCACAGACGCAGCCGCAGTAGTCGCTGCCACAGTCACGGCCATGGCTACAGCCTCAACCGCAACCTCAGCACCAGCCTAAACCTCAACCTCAACCTCGACCTTAAACTCGAACTCGAACTCAAAGTTGAATCTCGACCACGACCTGATTGAATTTTACGCTTCATTTAAATTGAATTTATTATCCAAGCCTCCAGCTCAGGTGGGCGCTGCGCCGGGCTCCTCTTCAAAACCCAAAATCATAATTAATAGACAGGCATACATTTCTGGCAGCGAGAAAAAATGTGTAAAGGTAAAAGCTTTTCCCTTCAACTTTTGAGCCTTACAAATTTCCACGCTTATTTCAATTACCCCGGGCGCTCACCTCGAGGAGGCAACCTCAGGAATTTCTCGCACTTTATCATAAGTTGCCCAGGTACCGGGCCGACCTGAGGATTATTTCTTGTCTCTTTTGGATATGTATGTGCTCCAATTTGTTAGCTACTTTATTAGGTTCCTTCTTCGTTACTTTCAGCCCCAGCTGCCGCAGCTGCATCTTTTATTTTTAGCTTTTTTTCTCTCGATATTGTTTTATCCGCTTCGTTTGCTTGGCGTGTTTACCTGGCTGGAAGTTTTTCGTGTCGCTGTCAGAATTTTCAGCTACAATAATACAAAGGAACTTTTTACTTAGGCTCTGCTGCTTGGTGGCAGCAAGGTTTCTGGGTTAACAGGTTGCTCTTTATTTAGTCTGAGTGTCGGTGGGGCTCGACCTTTAAAGCTCTCTTTAAGTGGCACTGCTCAAAGTTCGCCTACGCCGCACATCTTTCGCTCATCAATCAATCTATCAAACAGCCGATGCGAGTCATCAAGTCAACCCAAGTGACAGCCCTGTTGCAAGTTCACGAATCAAATGGTAATCGAATCGAGATGTCTTCCTGCCTGCCTGCCTGCCAACTTGCCAACTACAGCCGAAAGCTTTTAGCATATGCAAATAATTCAAATTGGAAATTTGCCCTAAACGTGGGCTTGGCAAAAGTTAAGAAAATCGAGATTTCATGCATAAATTGATGGAATAGGCGCAAAAATTAATTTAAAACTTTCCATTTATGCTCATGGAAATATTTTGTTTTAAATATATATTTTTGTCTAATAGGTGTAAATTATATTTCGTCGTTCTCTAATTTGATTTATTTATCTAACGCCTGTGATGAGATTTAAGCCAACATTTTCAATTAAAACTTCAATCAACAACTCGTCATTCACAGTCTACGCTATCTATTGTGAATTATGGCTTACTCAAGCTAAAGTCAGCTTTAAGCATATACTTCAATGTTGCCCTTATTTAAGCTATATTTGGTCTTTCTTTGTGGTTGGCCTAATAAAAAAATTAAATTTAATTACCAGCCACAAAACTAATTTGAAACTTTATCTCTGGATCGGCACTCACACACCAGTGGCACTCGCACGGGACAGCTGAGCATTATCTAACATAAATTTCCCATTGCGTGTCCAAATGCTATTTGTTGTTGTCTCTGGAACGCACTCTCGTTCTCTCGGTCGCTCGCCTGACATTCAGTCAGTCAGTCAGTTGAGCAGTCGGCATGTCAGTCAGCAAGTTAGATAGACGCACGTTTCATTCAGCATTTTACCACTTTTTCTACTTTTTCTACTTTTCCGCTTTTTCTGCCATTTTCATTCACACACTCACATAGGCATTGTAGTTGTATGTGCATTTTTGTGGTTTGCCGGTGGTCTCCCAAGTTATCCTATATTGCGGAGGCTGATTGCCTACGCACTCGGCTCAACAAGCTGGATGGAAGCTGATGCCGCTCTGAGTCTTTTAGCAAAATGTAATACGTGCTAAGTTGTCTAAGAGCTCTGGACAAGCTGAAGGCAGCCCATTTAATTGGCTGCGCAGAGCGTGCGGCTATGACCTTATAGCTTGACATTGATCAAGTTTATATATATAATATATATATATATGTATATATACTCTGTGTAGCTAAATAGCTCTTGTGACACCAATAGAAGTAGGAGCAATAAAAAAGGCTTAGCATGATTGGCCCATAAATTTCCGTTATATCCGTAATTGTCAATTGTGCGTGTCATAAAAATCCATCTGAGCAGCAAAAGCAAAGAGAATAAAATTTAATTTTACGATTTTTCAATTAAACAAATTATCCCGAAACATTTGGCGTTTGAGTTTTGCTTTTAAAAGTGGGCACTGGCACGCGCTCAGTTCCGGCATTCTTGCTCCATGCGGGCTGCACTCTGCAGGCTCATCAAATTTTATTTTACAATCAAGGAAAAAAAAGAAGCTTCAATTGTTAACGCGCGTTGATTTAAATAGTTTTAAAATTTAATTGCGTCGCATTGTCAAACAAATCGCCCACACCTCGCGCATAAGAGGGCCAATTGAGAGTGGGTATATATATATATGTGTGTGTGTAAGCGTATGTAACTCTGTGTGAAAACTCAACGAACTGCAACGAATCGCTGATGGCTTCGACTGGACATTAAACTATTTTTCTTAGAATTTCCGGTAGTTTTGCTGTTGACAAAAACACTGCGCGCTCAATTTTTCAAGTTGCCGGCCCCTACCCCCCCTTTCAGCTTGTCGGCGACCTTTTGGCGACTCATTGGCTGCGGCTGGCTGACCTGATCCGATGCGACGCGACGCTGCGACCTGACCAACCGGGGACAGTCGCAGCCGCAGCCGCAGAGCGTCTCGCTTGGGTTTTTGCTGTTGTCGTGTCAACCAAAGTGTTATTAATGGCTTGTTTTTACTAAATTTATTGCTTGCTATTTATTAATTTATTGACTTTAAATGCAATTAGATAAGAAAAGTGCATTGCAGTGGCGCCCTGGCCGTGGTCAGCCACTCTGCTCTGGGCGCTTTTTGCTCTCCACGGCTCAGTTCATTTTTCGTCCGATCATCAGTAGCCACGCATATGACGCATGTGCTATGTATGCACTGCAGCTGCTCGATAACACTAATTGCCATTTTCAGTGTAAAAGTGTATGAAGGCCAATTGCTGACCTGCTGCAAATGCAGTTTGGCAATGGAATTACCATTGGAGTTACTTTGAGATGAGGTCTCCTACTACTAAGATTTTATTCTTACTATCGGCATTTTTTCGTGTCTTCAATAAGAGTCTCCATTGGCTAACATTGCCTTAGTTTCTAGCTCAACTCGCTCTCAAGATATCGATCTTCAAGCAATTTCTCCCCTCCTTGAGATGCATGCCTTACTGATTCGTTTGGCCTCATTTACAGTGCATATATAATATGTACATATTAATTTGTTTGTTTTCGCTTGGGCTTGAATCACTTATACAGTCCAAGAGGGAAGAAAAAACAATAACAAATTTGTCTCTCCCATTCCCGGGGCTGTGAGTTCGGTGCGATTCGGCTCTGTTGTGCCAATCAATAACAATTTAAAAGCTGTTGCGACAACATGTGCCGAGGCCCCAATAGCTCAGCTCTGTGGCGCACAGAACCACCTCCGATGAGAGGCCCACAGATTGCAGCAATTACGCAATATGGCATGCAACAACAACACGAACTTTACTAAGAGAAGCGCCATATTGTGTGGGGTTTGGGGGGATGTTCTACCCTAAAATTTTATGTCACATTTGCGTCAGATGCCGAACAGCCAAAAAATGCCAAAGAAATAAGCTGCAAAAGCTACCAAAAAGCAAAATCGAAACATTTCTATACATATATATCTCTCTCTGTGTGTGTGTGTGTGTGTGTGTCTATATATAAATAGCAATGCGACAAAGTACGACAAAACACCATATAAAAGTTAAACAGTAATTTGACATAGACGACAACAGCATATGTGGGAGCTCCAAGCTCCAGGGGGCATGGGGGCTCTTGTATTTTAAAAATGGCTTACAAATTTGGTCTGACAAGTAAATATTTTGTAGATAAAGCGTTCAAGTGCGTGAGCGTGTCCCTCGACAAAGCGTAGGCGCGTGAGCTATTAAAAGCAGAAGAAGAAGAAAAAGGTTTCCTTAGAATAAAGGCACACAAATAGGTCATCAAGGCAGACATTTGCTGTTATTGGTCAAGCCCGCCCCATGGCGAGCTTTGATCTATGCCATGGGCCATGGTCCATGGCCTCGCTCTTTAAAGAGGCAAAAATTAGTTTTTGTGGTTTCAACTGCTGCTGACATTTCAGCTAAACAGTTTCAGTTGTGGTCTCTAAGTATTGTTCTTTGCCATTTCGC
Source organism: Drosophila mettleri (assembly GCA_035047625.1). Lineage (NCBI taxonomy): Eukaryota > Metazoa > Arthropoda > Insecta > Diptera > Drosophilidae > Drosophila > Drosophila mettleri. The sequence goes on from JAWNPI010000103.1 coordinate 18,976,584, forward strand.
TTATATAATTATTTATTTTTTATTTTTTACCACATGGCGCCGTCATAAACATGTTCATCTTGTGTAAAACCACAAATCAAATTGTGGAAAAATTGTGCCACAGCTGCTGATGTCTCTATAGCGGCTCGATTGCATCTCTCGACAACACTGGAACGGAAACTGGCTACCGTTTTGGCGTTGCAGCTCAGACTCAACCTTAACCTTATCCACAGGTAAGCAACCACCAGGCAGCTCATTTGGAACTGCTAATTATATAGCTGCGGGCTATCTGACTGCCAGCAGACTGAGGATCATATGAATACAAAAATTATGCATTACATGCAACCGTTTTTGACTTATTGCCTTCATTTTTCGTCCTTCTTCTCGTGTTGTTTTTTTTTTTTTTGGTTTTTAGAGTTTTGGCCATTCTTGTAATTACCAAATTATAGGCTTACCCTTTTGGCTGACTGATTAGACTCATTTACAAATTTTCGTTCGAATGCATTTGGCTGCCGTTTGCCACTCCACTCTCAGAGACTGTCTCGGAGCAAGAGGGCCCGACCCAATGGCGCTTAATAGACAAATTAACTTGGGCCAACTTCGGCAGCAGCTGTCTCTGGCTCTAGCCGGCTAGCCTATACTTAGCCTCGATAACATCTTGTAAATATTATGTAATTTTTTATAAATTTCCCATAATTATAGTGGGCACGTTGTTAGGCTATTTGATTTATAAGTACGCATAATTTGCTGCAGTTTGCGCTGTGCCGCGCCGGTGGTTGGTTTATGGGAAAGATTATTGAGTAGAGGAATCAATTTAGCTGCCATGATAAATATAATATAAATAAATAGTTATCATTGAAGCTTTTTCTATCTATTCTATAAATAATAATTGAAAATTGATACCAATTAGGCAAGGCATAAAACGAATGCGGTTTAGTTTAACTAACGACAATTCGCCTGCTGCGTTTTATACGATTTAATCAACTAAATGCTTCTATACTAAAAACAAGTAACGAAACTCTAGTCGAGACTGCTCGACTAAGAGATACCCTGAATCCATTGAGCTGTAATACCAATCATTAAGAGCTTCATTTATTCATTAATAGTAACCAACACATGCACACACACACACACACACAAACATATGCATGCACGTAATATGCTCACTGCACAGTTTTGCGGCTGCAGCAGAGGCTGTGCTATGCAAACTTTATTGTTTAATAACTTTTTTTCTCGATCTATGTTCTTAATGAAATTTTCGGGGAATGATTATGACATCCAAATGTACCTATTTGCCAAATTTCAAGTCTCTAGTATTTGATATACGTGAGTTATCGTTTTTGTTGAATTGTGGGCGAAAGGGGCGTGGCATCAAAAATCCAAAAATGACAAAATGTGCGGATTCAATATAGCAATCAAACACAACTTAGAGCACGATTCTATCTTTAACGGTGTGCACGCCAGACCTCAAAAACAAAGCGATATTTTCGATAGTTATCGATAAAAAAAAAATGGGATGAGTTATCGAAAAAAAAAAATAAACTCGTACAGCGTATGGTATTATAGAGCATTTTGCTTTTTATTTGAAGTCTCTAGCTTTTGTGGTTGCAGAAATCCAGGTGTTTACACGGACGGACGGACGGACGGACGGACGGACGGACGGACGGACGGACGGACGGACAGACGGACAGGGCTAGTTCAACTCAGCTCATCGAGCTGATCAAGAATATATATACTTTATGGGGTGTGGCACGCCTCCTTCTGCCTGTTACATACATTTGCACAAAAACATTATACCCTGAAATTTCCATTTTCAATGGATTCAGGGTATAACAAGTAAGAGTGCTCGAGTTGAGAGAGTTCGACTAGAAGATACCCTGCATTTTTTGTTGAAATACAGTTGAAGAAACGGACAGATTTATAAATAGCGCTAATTAAACTCAGCACGTCGTCTTATTCAAGAATATTTTTACTCTATGCTGCTCTGCTCGTTACATGCATTCTCTTAAAACTATTAAACTCTGCATGTCCTTTTTCAATGGGTTCAGGGTATATTCAAATATACAGCGAATACATAGTACATGCAATTTGATCCGGTAATCAAGTTAATTGAATCCCTCTCTCTCTCTCCTTCTCTCCCTCTTCATCTCTTCCTCTCCCGCTCTGTCTGTACAATTTAGTCAATACTTGCATTTTATTTGAAATTATTTGTTGCTTTTACTGTATTTAAATACTTTTTGGGACTCACGCTCGATTTTTAGTGTGCGCTGTAAAAAAGAGGAACTCTTTGAGGAAATGTTTTGAAATGTTTGCCATAGATACGGTGGGGTAAGCCCGTGTACGATTTTAATGGAGTTGTTTAAGGTAACTGTAAGTTTTTATAGATGTGTTTCGTGTTTCAACAGCGCTGGCAACTTAAATCAATTTGAGTAGTGAACAGCCCGAGGATTTTATAACAACAACAACAAATTTAATGGCGTATTTTGAATGGCTTTTCAGTCCACGTCTGGCAATTTATCATGGGGCTCTTAACGAGCGCGCCTCGAATGCGTTGACTATAAACAAACAATTAAAGAAGCGCAACGAAAACTAAAACTCAACACTTTCATTAAAGCATATACAGATACCAAATACCAAATACCAAATACCATATACCAAAAACAAAATGCCAAATACAAACTCAATTGGGCAACAATAAAATATCTTTATTCTAGCCATGCTAGAGGGCGGCTGTCATAAGGCTTAAGGCTGGGGTGCAGCAAGTCGATTCTTTGTTTGTCTGATCGAGAATAAACAAAAAACTGAATGTGACTTAAATGATAAAAATGTCAGAAAAGTGTCAAATGACGTCGACGAGGGCGACGAATGATGATAAACGGCTCTGACTAAGCGGCTGCACCCCTTTGCCCCCTTTCTGCTGCGGCAGGGGGAGCTGCTATAATAAAATGATGATAATTAAACGCACGGGACACATTTGAATGCCACTTTATACTCTTAACGAAGTCTCTGCAACTGCAGCTCCCCTGGTCCACTTCCGTCAGGCGATCGGATTGCAGCCGCAGTCGCAGTCGCTGTCGCTGTCGCTGTCGCATTTTTATTTCCAGTTTCCATGTTTCTTCAATCTTCTGCTGCAACGCCCCCTGCTTCCGCTCCGGTCTGGGAGTAGCCAGCCAGCCTCTGGTGATCTCGCCGCTTGATTTATGCGCCGCCTTTACTGAAATTTTGTATCTAAATGTGGCATTTAAGTTATCAACAACAACAACAACAATCAACAGCAACTTGTGGTCCATTGGCCGTTGCTGGCCATCTGCCGCCTGGCGGGGCGCGCGCGTTCTCTTGCGCTCAATACGTGCCCTTCAGTTTTCAGCTCTTGCCTCATTTCTTTTGAATGCGTTTCTTAAATCCCAGAAATATTTCGCGGCATGATTTAGTTGCATTTCACGCACATCGCACGCAACGTTCTCTTCTGGGTGGAGCATGGGGGCTATGGACAATGTGAATGTGAATGCGAGCTATTCGCGTGTGCGTAGCTGGCATATCTTCATATACTCATGCATGTTTGGGGCTGGGGCTATGCAGACGCGGTAGGTGCGTCTCGTTGCCAATCCCCGGTCAACAGCTCCCGCTGTGTAAATGTTGTGCCATAATTTTGTTCCACGGTATTTACAGCCAAAAGACAGGGTCTCTCCATCAAAACAATCTGGGGCACTGCGAATGGGGGCCCTGATCATTTTCTAAATACATTTGCAGAATCATTTCATTGTTTTAGCAGAGATTTATACAATTTATTTAAATAATTGTGTTAGCCAAGTTTTAAGGAGATTAGAAATGAATTATGAAACTGAAATATTAAAGATTATTTAAAAATTATTTCTGCTGATTTGTTTAAAGATTAAGTAAGAGCTATTTATGTATAATTAAAATTATTTATTATTATTTGATTGAAAATTTTATTGTTTCTTTTATATATTAATTTTTTTTATTAAATTTTTATTTTTAATAATAATTATATAGAACTGAACTTTATATAAATAATACAAATTAATAAAAATGAATTATTTATATTTGGTTATTTTTAATTTATACAATTTAATACTCCTTAGGAGTTCGTGTGCAGCGCATTTAAAATTTTGCAGCTTGCCAAAAGTCGATGATTCGTTTTTTTGCGTTTCCTTTTTGGTTTTTTTTTTTTTTTTGAGACTCCATGGGGCGTTTATTTTTCATTTTTGTTGCTTAAAGCTTACCCAAAGCAAAATCAGCTGTGCCTGACAATCGACTCATTTCAGACCCAAAAGCAATTCCTTTATGACTCGTCTTAAAGTATCTTGTTGTTTTGCTTTTTTTACTTCGTTTTTCGTTTTTGGGTTTAAATACACTTGAGGCTCTTAATTATATTGCTGCGTGTTAAATTTTCTGGGTCGGATTTGGCTTTTGTTGATTTTTCTTTTTTTTTTTGCAGTGAAACAAAAATCACCTGCGGCGTTTTGATGGGTTTCCGTTTGCGTTGTTCATTCGTGTTAGTTTTGGTTTTGGTTTTTGGGTTTTGGCTCCGGCTCTGGCTCTGGTTCTGGTTTGGGCTCTGGCTTGGGCATGTGTTTCATCTTCATCAGGAGAGCGGAAATTTAGTTTTCGCTAATGGGCGCTAATGAAGTAGCTCGTGTCCGATTCGCTGTTGGATATCTTAAGAGCTTGCAAATTACGAGCAGGCTTTTAGTTGCCAGCTAATTAGCAACTGTTCTGCATTTACAGCCGCATGCTGGCCATTGTGCTGACCCCAGCTGCCTGGTTATCATAATTAACAAGCTCGCGCATTGTCCGACTCCCAATACAAAGTGCGCACAATTGGACACAGATTTCCGTCCCCAAAATCCCACTTGGCCCACCCATCGAGTTGCTTCCGTTGTTTTCTTTTGGGGCCGTGCTACAAGCACAATATAGTCTCGGGCACTTGAGCCGCGTCAAGAGCGGACCACACACACACACACACACACACACACAAACAGACCTACACCTACATACAAAAATCTCAACGCCGTCGCCTGACAGTTGAGTTGGACAGGCCCGGAAGAGGCGACGCTGTCGAGTGGCTAAAAAAAAAAGGAAAAAATATATATTTTTGCCTCTTCTGTTGCCTTTTTCATACAAATTGAATTTACAGCTATAATTCCAAGCATGCCCTAACTAAAATTAAATTACTATAGACCAAACACAAGCTCTGCGATGCGGCGAGAATATATTTGTATTTATAAAAAAAAAATATAAATTTGAGCTTTGACTCAACTTTAAGTCTTGAGAATTAATGGATAAGTTCGAACCTTGAACGAGTTCATATAAATCATAGATAGATGTTCACACAGAATCCGTGGCGTTTCAAAGGTATTCCATCTTCGTAGTAAGAAAAAATTATCCTGAACTTGTTTTTTTTTTTCTTCCCGGCTGCCATTGCCTTTGGGCGCGACATTTTTGTCAGCGGCCGCGACGCCTGCGTCACAATTCATGAGAAAAAGTGCAGTCGGAGCTGGCGACGGCTCTGAGAGTCTGGGGACCTCAAGTGGTGACAGCTCTGGTTTTGTTTAAGGCCTGCAGCTGATTATGGCCAGCACTTGCCGCTGGCAGACACTTGGGCCGGGGCTACTGTTTGTTTAGACTCCTGCGTCCAGTCGAAAAACTATGCCCCGACGATGATTTCGAAATCTGTGTAAAAAGTTTTCGAGTGAAAAAAAGAATAAACTCGAACTCATTGCGGCCTGCGGTGCGTGTATCTGGTGTCACATTGTTTACATAGACAACTGTGTGCGGTTTGTTGTTGCACTTGAAGGGGATTTGTGAGATTAACGTGTTAAAAAATAAATATTTGGTCTAGTTAGTTTCGCTCTGGCAATTTGTTATTCAACTCTCGACAGCAGCAAAAACAAACAGAGACAAGCAGCAGCTCCTCGGCGTGCATGCACAGTTTTTCCATTTCTGCAGTGTTTCATCTTTGCAGTTATCCCCAGCAGCTGCAGCAGCCCATCAGCATCATCATCTCCAGCACATCCGCAACGTCGTCATCCTGGTCATGGTCATAGTATCTCGGTTCAGCATCAGCATCAGCTTCGACTTCTTCTTCTTCTTCTTCCTCTTCTACTGCTCCATCTCGTTGTTGTTTGTTTGTTTGCTCTTTTTGAAATGTGCATAAATTCATTTTGGTAATGGGGTTTTCCTTGCCTTGGCTTGGTTTGGCTTGCCTTGGCCTGGCTTGGCTTGGCTGTGGCCTTTTTATGCCCGCTGTGTGGGTGTTGCCACTCGGTTTAAGAGATTTGTAGCTGCTTGTTGCTATTGCTGTTGCTCTGCATTTAATAAGCAACAGCTGCCAGCGGCATCCACTGAATGATGAGGTCCAGCTTTGTGTTGAAATTAATTTGAATTTATAAATCGTATACAATTTTGTAATTTGCACTTGAATTGCCATTATAATTTATATTTCATGTAATTCAAATTAATAACTGCAATTAAATATTCGCTACTTTTAATCAAAATATTGATGCGTAATTGATTTATTTAATATAGCCATATATTTCTCTCACTCTCTCTCTCTCTCTCTCTTTCTCTCTCTCCAGTAGTTTTCCATAATTTGTGAAAATTGTATTTTGCCGCGAGGCTTTTTGCCAAATGCGTGCCAATGCGCTAAGGTTTTGCTCAATTGTGCATTGCGGTCGGGCCGTTCAATGCATTTCCTATAAGCTGGCTCGAATTTTCCCATGTCCATTAAATGTAAAGCAAAATTAGAGCAACAACCCTGCGAATACTTTTCAATAGATGCCTAATTACGTCATGCTCAATTAGTTGTATTTGGGTCACTGGGCAGGGGGTGCTGAATGGGTGTGGCCAAACAAGGTGTGTGTGTGTGTGTGTGTGAGTGTGCCTGGTCAGTGGCTGGTGATCGATATAAAAATTATGGAAAAATGTAAATTAGACACAGGAGTAGCTGGCCTAGGCAATGTTTGCGCAGGCGAGAAGGGTTAAGGTGGCCCCAGAGACGTAGTTACAACCCTCATTGCTTGTTGTTGTTGTTGTTGTTGTTGTAATCGTAGATGTTGACATTTCGTAGCGTAAATTGGTATTTACATATGTCCCGTTGTCGTTTGACGTCGCAGCAGCGATCAATGTGCCGCCCGCCTGCATTACCAATTGGGACAATTTTCTACATGTCCTTTGAGCTTTTTCCGGCAGGCAAGCCAGCTTGTGTGCATGTATGTGTGTCTGATTGTGTGTGTGTGTGTGTGTTGCTGTACATGTTTATTTGGTGATTGTCCTTTCGTGCTCGTCGCAATGCAGCTGTTTCATGCCCATTTAACACCTTCAATCCGCTTTGCTCCTACCGATATAGATACATAGATATATTTAAATATATTCAAGCACATACAGATACACACGTTTATATATATATATATATATATATATATATATATATATATGTGTGTGTTTATATAGTAGAAAGCAAGCTGTGCTGTAAAAATATTATCCGCCTGACATACTATTCTCTGTTTGTCAGCCCGGCCCTGTTTGCGCGCTTCCCACGTCCTGTCTGTGCACTTCTATCTGTATCTTTCGAATGCACAAGGCAATTGGTTTATTTTCCAATACGGTAGCCGCCCAAATATGCCAATAGCTTCGTGTTGACGAGGGGGGGAGTTGGCGGTGTGTGGCAGACGCCGTGCTGGATCCGAGCAATGTAATTTGTGTAAACATTTGCCCAGTTTTCTCACTGATTTTTGGCTCTTGCTCGTTTCGCTCCTGTCGAATCTTTTTTATGATAAACAGTGTGAGAAATCGTTGGATGGATGCCTCGTTCCTCGTTTCTCGTTTCTCGTAAATTTTGTATTTTGAATTTTCACTTTGCATTTCCATTTTCGTGTACGTCTCTTGTGTAAACACATCACAGATTCTGTTTCTGTTTTGGTTTCTGCCTCCGATTCAAGATCTCAATTCCAATTCATTTGTCTGCAAAAATTCTTGAACATCAAAATGCTGCACATAAATATTGGCGTATTATGGCTTCAGTTTGGATGAACATTTTCTAGCTATTTGGGTCAATTTTTTATCGGACAAACGCAGCACATTTTAATCATTTTGTATTTCCCAAAGTTCAACAATTGCATTTGTAGAAATTAAGTCCTTGGGGCATTGGGTGGTCACAGTACATTGATTGAGATCTCAACGGTGCATTGTTTCTCATAGAGATCACGTCTCAAACAGTAGTTCATGAGTTGCATTCTCACCCAGCTAAATGATCCCTAGCAGATCCTGCTGCATACGCTTGAGTGCCGAAGTGACACAACACTTTGTTAGCCACGAAAATATTACAAAAATAGCAAGTAATGCTGTGGGAAGGAGGAGGATATTACCACCCACAGACACAGACATAGATAGGGACGTAGACCAACCGCATAGCTTGAGCTCTAAACAATTTTCCCATGGACAACAAGCCAAAAATTTACTCATATTTTTCACAATTCCAACGCTCGGCACATAGATCATTTTTAATAGGGGTTGCTCCCGGGATGCTGCTAGTCGTGCGTGGCGCTCCCTGTTCCCCGCTCATGTTCCTGTGTTCTACTGTGTCCTGTGTAGTCGTCCCTTAACATTTTCCTTTCGCTTTCATGTTGTTTTTCATGTTTATGTGCATTTAGTTAATCAGTTACGGCTCTTTGATAGTTGGCTCGGGGGCGGTTTGGATTACAAAATTATAAAACACGTCACGCTTAATGAAACTTTATGGCGCCTACTTTAGAGCACAAGTGAGTGAGAGTGTGAGAGTGTGAGAGAGTGAGCGAGTGAGAGTGCTAGGCGCCTGCTCTTACCTGTTCGCAATTAAGCGGCGGCAGGTGTAGCAGCTTGCACGTGAACATTTACGAGCCCACATATCATTCCTGCTCATAGTTGTTATTGTTATTTCAAGCGTTTGCTCTCTTGCTCTTTTCCGGCCCCTCTGCGGAGTGGAAATCCGTTTGGTTTAACAACAGCTCCGGGCTCGATGCTCGGTGTTCGGGATACACATACACACACTTACACATACATATAGCTACAGTTACATCCTATTGTATGGCAACGCCCCCTCTCTGGGCTCCGGCACATACATCAAAATTAACTGAAATGTCAGCTGCAGCTACAACAACGACAACGACAACAACTAAGAGCAACAACCAACTATTTTCACTGGCCAACACTGAGTTGTTCGTATTGTTGTTTTTTATGTGTTTATAATTCATGCTCATTCATCTTACACATACTGCAACTGCCATAGCCACAGGGACTGCCACTGCCACTGCCACTGGCTAGGGCCCTGGCTCTGGGCCTGTCATATTGGTATTAACTGTTAAGAGCAGCCAGCGTCAACCTTACTACAGAGAGATAATTACAATTGTGTCATATTTTTCTCATTAGCGCAGACTTCGGACTTTCTATACGCTCGCACGGTCGACATGTCGCTGGGGTCGTCAGCTCCCTTGCTCGTCATATGGAGGCGCATCGTTAGCCACGCCCTCCTCCATTTGAAGTGAGCACCTTTTCATACTTGACTCCCGGCCGCTGCTGCTGCTGCTGCTGCTGCTGCTGCTGCTGTTGTTAATTAGCTTTGCTTGATTACATTCCAAAATTACAACTGTCAACGTATTATTTATGAGTAAAAATTCATTTCTTTTCCTCATGTCTCAGCTCACAATATACTTTTTCTTCACCGAACATCGCCTCACAAATTAAACTCAAATTTAAGTCAGAGTTTTAATTATTTTTTGCGAAAATAAAAAAAAAGCGAAATTAATTTTTTGTTGCATTAGCAAACTTTGAGCTCTCAAGCTTTCAAAGTTATTTTTGCAGCGAAAAGAAAATGCCGGCGCTCAGGAACAATTTATGGTGGCAGCTCTGAGAGGCGAGCTTCGACACAGCTTGACAATGGCGGAGGCATGCAACTCTAGAAGCAAGTTTTTAAGTGCATACCGCAAATTGAATCATATGTGCCACCTTGAAAACTGAGTTGAGCATTAAATAAATTTATTTCAATCATTGCTCAACCCGTTTCATCAGCTAAAAATTTCCAATCAGTGCATTTGTGGAACGAATTCATTGGCTGCCCAAATGTCGCTATCAATTAGTGGAATCCCACATCGAACACGCCTCGATGCACACAAGTGTGGGGGCATGCCGTTGGGGAATTCCAGTTAACCTCAACATGACATCTTCTAAAATATATGTGTAAATACCTGCGCATAAAGCTGACAGACACACATGATCAAATTATCGGTCTGACATGTTCGGTGGAAAGTATCTTTTAAATGCGATCGAGCGAAACATTGATCAAATGAGCTGCCGCTCGCCGCTCGCTGATCTACGAATAGAATGTGGTCTCTGCGGCCCAGCCGCGATTCGCCCCACTTGGCCAGCTGTGTGGTGTGAATGCAATCACTTCCGTTTCGCTGCCTCTGGCTGGCTCTTTGAAGTGATCGTGCGTGCTGATAAAAGCCGCAGCGTCGACTGCTTCATTCGCTGCGTATCTTGTATCTGTGGCGAGTATCTTGTATCTGACGGATAGGCATCGTACCCTGCCGCTTACCTTTACCTCAACTTTGTTTGATGTGCTCTGTTGATATTTCTATGGCAATTAATTGATTGTGACAGATTGCTATGAAGTGCTCAGCCCCGCGCACCGCCTGCCCCCACATGCCCCAGTGTTACCCTTCGATATTCTGTGCATCTTCGCCTGACTGACACTTTTGTGTTGTGTCATGCGTTCAAATTGAGAGAAAAATACAGCGTTGCGTCGCAGGGGCAACAGCGTTGACGGCTGGCTGCATCCTCCGCTAGACAATGTCTTCCAGCAAAAAGTAATACATTCTGTTTACATGGCGCAAATCTAGCAACAATTGCCATGAAAGACGCAAAAAGAAAAAACTGCTGCTTCTGCTGCTTCTGCTGCTGCTGTTGCCATTCGATGGCTGATATGCAAAGCAGATGTTGCCGCATGTCGTTGCATGCCGCTGATGTTTCGCAGTTTGGACTGTCATCAAAACTGTTGTCCCAGCATGCATATTAATTTTATTGCTAACAATAACAAATCCATCGACAACTATTGTCGAATGCATTTAATAGTAGCACTAAAACGCAACAACAATGCCAGGCGACAACAAAAGAAAGCACTGTCTCGACGAGTTGGCTCACAGCCGACTAACATATGCACTATGCACTTGCAACATGTAGTTGGCGGTCAAATCATGACATAACAAACTAATTATATAACAATTACGTAGCATGCTGTCATTAGTTGTTATGCAATCAGACGATTTAGCAATCAGCATTGGAGGCTGGCTTGGGTTGTCGCTAGAAGAGCTGTAAGTAATTCCTATGAGAATCATAATTCATAATATATACATTTTTTTAAACTAATTTTAATTGCTATTTCGAATGATATAATAATATAAAAATAATAATATTAATAATGATAAAAATAAAAATAATAATAATAATAATTATTATTATTATATTATATAATAATTTTTTAAATAAGCTTAAAAATGTAGCCAGCCAAACTGCTGAGATGCAATTTTCATTGCAGTTGCTAATGCGGTTTATAGAAAATTTGAAGCAAGCTTCAAGCAGCTACAGTTAGCATGGAGCTCAAGCTGAGCTACATGCATATTTTATATATAAGTATCTATATATAATATACATTGCTCATTAAGAGGCACGCATATTTCTGTTAAAATTAGCTTTATAAATTATTTGCAATACAGTTGAAAAAAAAATGTATATATAATACAAAAAGTTTGGCCATTCAATAATTTTTCATGTACACAGCTCAAAACATTTTTTAGTTTTTATTTAATCAAAAAAGCTGCACTTTTTAAAACAAGACGTAGAAAACTGATATGCGTCTAATTCAACAAGCAAGGGAAATCCATGTATTTTTAAAGAGAAAATTCGAACATTTTCGAATGCATAATTATTTTTTCGCTAATCAACCAACTATGAGTAAATGTTCTTCGCAAGAGATTTGAACTTTGATAATTTTATCATATTTTGGGCAACTAATACAAGCCTAACAGTAAAATACCAACTTGTTAAAATAAATAGGTGCATCTAACCTAAGACGTGTAGTATATATATAGGTAAACTAAATAGTAAGCCTATAACTTTAGCTCAAATTAGATTTATTGTTGATTGGTTGTCATACGTATTTGGTAAATTCCCGTATTAATGCAAGCCTTGCCACGCAGGGCGCATGCCCTAGAACAGCACTTATACGGAAATGCAGGGTATACAATGCAAGGCAGCGAGGGAGCAAAGGAGCAAAGGAGCAACGCGGATGACAACAACAAGTGGGGACACCTCGGACGCGCTCTCACTCGCTGTCAACTGACAGCCTGTCACTGACAGGGCACAGTCTGTAGTCAGTGTCGTCATTGTTGTCGTTGTCACCGTGGTACGTTGTTGCAGTTGCTGCTGCGGGTATGCCACATGTGCAGAGAACAAAAAACAAACTATAAGATTTTATTGCTTTCTCGCATGTGAAGAACTACTACGCGAAGTTGATGCTGCAGGTTGCTGCGGGTTACTGATGCTGCTGCTGCTGGTGCTGGCAGTGGCAGGAAGCAACAAGCCGCTGTCTGGCAAAACCCTAAAAGAAGCTACAACTGGCAACACCACAGACCCGCCTCTCACCCAAATGCAACTGCAAACAAGGGCGTTGCACGAGCTGTCAAAATGAGCAATTACTTTGCAAAAATGTTGCACAACTCACGTGTTCTATGCTCTGCAGCAGCGTACAGATTTTGCTGCTTCTTTCGGGTCGGTCGCTCCCATTCCAGGTGCCGCTGCACTGCACAAGTCGTTTGTCTTGCTGGCGAAAGTTCTCGTTCTCCTTCCCGTTCTCGCTGCGCTACCCCCTCAAAGCTGGCATATGCAATATGGAAATTGATAGTCTAACCTACTTATTGTTCAGTTTACGGGTTTATGCAGCAAATGCCTGTCTGCAGCTGTCTAGTAATTAATTGTTTGAACTAATTACCTGACAAACAGGTGCTCGGCTTACAGAGTTTAACATGTTAACATGGCAGCCAGCAGTTGTGCATTGTTATATATTTTTTACTTCACCAATGGGCAAAAGGGTGTCTCTTGGTTATGGAATATTACATTCTAGAGCTGGAAGCTCTTAGAATTTAGTTGCAGGTCTTTTAGAAATTGTAGATTTTTATACAACCTCTTGGCTTAAGGTTGGGTCTTAACCATTTGGAAATTACAAGCATTCACCCAGTGTTAATTGACTTGGCTGTTTGGCACAGGCTGCGCCCAAAATTCTATTAGTAGTGAATGGTCTGCCACACCCATTAGCAGGCAGCTGAGAGGCCGACCCGCCCACTTTAAAATACAGGCACCTGCACTTAATGCCCTGACCACAATTGTAGTAGCCCATTAAAATTTCGACTCAACCTCAACGCAATGTTAGCTTTACGTGCTCACTATTCCTGGAGCACACTTTTTTTTCCTTCTCTTCCGCGCCTCCCAACACACACACACACACAGACACACACACACGTACATGAAAGATGTTGACGTTTACGATGCAGACGAGACTCCGTCGCCGTCTCCAACTTTGATGCTGATGATGATGATGTGGACTGCGGCGACGACTATGACGTTTGAACCAGTCAAATAGTGTTGCCACTGCTGCCCCGCGCCCAACTGCTCAACAAGCTGGCAACGCTTCTGCGGGTGTTAAACGTGTGGCCCCTGGCGCTTCCGGAATTTGCCTCCGTTTGCTTCGCTTTTCTTTATTTCGTCTTCACTTTTTTTTAGTTTTCTCGCTCTCTTTCTCTCCCTTTCTTGTTTTTCTTTTTTTTTTTTGGTAACTTTTGCCGTTCATTTAATGGCTTCATTTCTGCTTTGACATTTTTCCATGTAGCTCGTAGCTCTCGTTTTTCCTGCTGGCATGTTTGTTGTGCTGTCAGCCTGTCAAGCTGCTCCGCCTTTTGGCATCCTCCGCCCACCAGTTGTTGGTCGCTCTCCTTTTTGGCCTTTTAAACTAATTGCATTGCCATGTGTGCATGTGTGTGTGTGCGTAACTGTATTAGTGTTCGTGTGCTGGAAGAAAAGTGCAATAACTATTTAAATGATTGCATCGCGCACATGTGGCATCCACAACTGCGGACTCGACTTCACTCACTGGCGGAAAAATTGGAAGCTCGATCAACTTCAAAGTTATTTCACAATGCTCTTCATAAAGTCTAAAGCAAGAGGTGTTTCACGATCAGAGAAATTTAAGAGTGAGTGTGATTTTTCATAAAAATATAAATAACGCGCATATTTCTCTGAGAATTCCACTATACCAAACGTCAATTGTATTCGCCTCTCTATGCAATTCTCATACTTGAAGCAATGTTCGTAATTTTCTGTGACTGTATGTTCTACAAGTAATTATAAATGTGCCTTGGCTTCAGATCAAATGAAAGTGCATGCGTTACTCATGAGTTCCACTTAGTCTGACGCGCATTAAATAAAATTACAAAAACTCTTAACACAAATTTCTGGGCCTTAGTAGAGTTAGTTCTTCTAACTTAGTTTCGCCCTATAGAGCATTCGAGCTTCGGCTAGCTGCAGTTTATTAGTTGTTTGGCTTCCAAGTGCCAATTAAATGTTTCTTATGTTTGATTATGGCTGTCAATTCGGCAGCACATTTACGTCTGTTGGCTGTGGTTGCTGCCGCAGCTAGCGTCTTCCAGCTGCTTGTCATCAATGGAGCAGCAGCCGAAGATGGGGCGATGGTGGCAAGTGCCAGAATTCGTTTTAAATGCTTTTCTCTGGAAATGCTCGCTCGGCGGGTGACTGGGGTGTGGGGAGAGCAAAAAGGAAATGCAGTGCACTGGCCGGCACTAAAGAGTCGCCCCAAATTGCGGGGGCGTGACCTCCGGTGACTGTGCCTCTATTGCCTGATAGCTGCTGAAATGGTTGGCAATCAATTAATCATAATTCTGATAGCACAAAACATGTTGCAACACGACCACAATAGCAACTGAAAACCGAAAAGGCAAAATCAATAGCACGAATATCCGAGCCCAGCCGACCCCCACATCCACCCGGTTCACGCGTTCACGTACTAAGCATTTGTGAGTGTGAAAAACCATAACATGTGCTTATCACATAGCAAACACTAATACAAAACACTCTACAAACACAAACACACGCACACACTTGCACATGTGAAAACCATGACAAATTAAAGACAACTCCCCCAATTCCCAATTCCAATTCCATTTCCAATAGCAAAGGCCAAAGCCCAATCCAATTCAAAATCCAAACCATATTCGAAACGTGCCACATTGCGGCATAAACGATAATTACATGTGGCAGAGAAACCGTTTACCTACACGCCAGGGCTACATATATTCGAATTATCCTTATTGATCCTTATGGCCGCGGCTTATATGCAATCCGAGGACATTGATAAATTGTCGCAAACTGCAGCTAGAGTAAAAGATTCCTTGAATCTCAAGAACTGCTCTAGACATGTGCATTATAATCGGTTTTTTCCTTTTCGTTTCGTTTACTCTCTGCACAATGGAAAATGATGCAGTGCCTTTTTGCTCAGTAGTTTTCTTCGGGAAATTTATCGCATATGTCGCAAGTCTCACATGATATGCCAGATTCTCTCTCGACTGTCTCTGGGGCCATTGTAATTTTTAATGGTCTGCCGGCGTTGCTTCCTGCAGGTCATGCCAGTAGTCAGAGCGTTATCCATAGACAGGGAGCAAAGGGGGCTCCTCGCATTCGGTCTGCTGGCTTGTAATAGAAATTTTGCATTGCATTCGGCCTGAGCTGAGCTGCCTGCAACGATAAATGTGATAAATGAAGCTTTAGTCGGTCTTGTTTTTGGTCTGCATAGAAATGCATTATGCAGATGGCCGCACCGAAGGATTTATAACCCTGATGTTTGTCTTGGTAATAGCCCAAGTCGACACATGGGATAAAAATATTAGCAAGCATTATTACAAACGCATTGTAAATTGTAAAAACTAACCATACAAAACGGAATAAAATTTTGTTTTTCATCTTAGAAGCGACTTGGAGAGCTGCTTTGGAAATCATGAAAACAAACTTTTCATACTGGATGCTTACAAGAATTGAAGTTGAGAATGAAGAGATATTACGAAAAATATAAATTCAATATGTGTAAGATAATATATATATTATAATTCATATATACACTACTTTGTAAGTGCACAATTTACAGACAGTCCGTGTCGAGTGGCGAGCAATTTTCCAATTAATTTTTTATTAATTTATTTATTCATTTTATTTATTAATTTTTGATTTTTATAAATGTAAATATTTCTTATTTTAATGCATTAAAATAATTCAGAGACAATAAAAAATTATAATAATTAAATAATTGAAAGAGTAATAAGTTCTATTACTCTTTCATTAATTAATATAATTGTTACTTAATAATTATAAGCTTTTTATTAATAACTATCTTCGAGGCCTTGCCACATTATTTAAACTTTTTATAAGAATTCCTTTTTTATTTTATAAAATTATATTTATATAAAAATGTACGAAATATCTAATTTAATTTATTTTATTTTTGAAAGGCCTAAATAGCAAAAATATGTAATTAAAATTAAAATATATGTATTCCATTAAAATCAAATATCAAATGTATTTTTATTTACTAAAAATTATATTATAATTCTTTGTTAGCAAAATAAATTATAATTTATTAATGGCTTTTAAAGAAATATACAGAGAATATTTAATATATATATTTTTATATTTAGTCGCTCTCAATGGATTCTTTCTTTCTCATGTGTCTCTTTATTTTCTGACTGCCTTCTACTTCTTTATTGCTGGGGGGCCAAATGTCCACAATGGTAGTTTATGACAAATAAATATTTTTTTATTGCACTTCCTGCAATTTATGGCAATGCAGTTTTGCACTTTGCAGTTGTCAGAATATTCCGCTTATCAATTGACCCAACAGCAGAAATATTTTGACAAAAGTGTGGAGCTGGCGCGCAGGCAGGGGCAGTGGAGAAGGTTGGTTTATTTGTTGTACTTGCACCGTATTTATTTTAAAAGCATTGTTGGCCATTGTATATTGGATATTATAATCGTTAAATTTCGTATTTATTTGCATATATGAAAATAGCAAACAAACTGACGACAGCCGACTGAGTATCACAGTATTCTCATGTGCTATACGGGGAAATATTATAATGCAACGCGCGTGCACAGAATTTTAAATCGGAATATAAACACAATGCAGACGGCGGATGGGGTATGGGGGCTGGTCTGTGTGTGTGCGTGTGCGTGTGTGTGTGTGTGTGGAGGGGGTATGGAGCACGGCACACTTAAAAGATTAACCATAAGCGCATGGCACACGAAACAAGATTCGGTTTCAGTTCACAGTTCTTTATAAAAGTAGATGCACTCGTGCCTGGCCAAACACAAACACACATACACGTAAATAAAAATGAAAATGTTCTCCGTTGTTTCGGCTTTAATTTCGTTTGATATTAAGCATTGTTTGAGCTGCTGAACATAATAATAATAACAATCGCGGCTCTCACCTCTTTATAACGAAAAACAGTTTGCCTCGACTCCTATTTATATAGCTTTTTCTGAGGGCTTTTGTTCTTTAAACCGATTTAAATTTCAACGTTTATAAGTTGCCACCGCCTTGTGGTACGTATATATAAATATATATAAACGTTGAAATTTAAATCGGTTTATATATATGCTCTGCAAAAGCCTGAGTATATGTAATATGAGAAGCCTGATCTGAAATATGAATACTGGACACAGCTGATAGGCTTGCAATATTGACATGATCGATATATATAAATATGTATTATTTTGAGTAATTAGAAATTGAAAATATTTAAAACAATTTAAATATTAAAAATATAATTTAAGTATTAAAAAAAATATATATACAAATTATTAAATAAATAATTAAATTAATTATTCATAAAGTTGTTTTTAGTTTTTCAATATAGTTTTCTATACATATTTTCATTATGATTTCTTAAATATTCCTTCAACTAATTAAGAGAGTGTATCAGCTGTTCGTCATCTCACAGGTCTAACTGAAGCTGGTTTCTTGTCTTTTATTTACATACGCGACTGCACACCGACAATTTGTTTGCCTTTGTTTTCTGTCAATATCGCAGGAGCGTTGCGCACTTGTCATCATCATCATCATCTTCAACTACGGTCTGGGTCTGTGCCTTGGGTAAACACAAAATCCCACGCACGTCGGCTTACGTAACTGAAATGCTGCAGCGGGCTGGGCAAGGGGGAATTGCAGCGATTCTCGAGGGTCTGGGGCAATGCAAGTTTTGCCGCCAAAATCCACTTGACTTTTTGTCAGATACTTGAGCAAGTCAAACTGTCGGTCTCTGAGCTGTGTTTCGCTGCGCTCTGCTTCTCGCCGCCTTACGGTTTCTAATTATAAACTGCTCTGTCAGCAGTCAGTGGTGCGAGCCGTAAACCCTTTGCAAGTTCCAAGTTCATGAACTTGTGCATTGAACTTCGGCCAGTCAGCCAAGCCGAAAAGCAACTTGAAAATGGCTTCAGCAGCGAGTTTAGACAAGAATTTTCTTTTCTAGTTTTTCCTATTGCACCTCTTGCTCTTGTTGTTGCTTTTGTTGTTGTGGAAGTGTTTGTTTTCATTAGGTTGCAGTAGCCATCTGTTCTTACTTGCAATTGCCGCAGACTTTTAATTTGTGTGGATTTCCAGTTCCGTTCAACAGCACGATGCGCCAGCTCTTATGTGAGGTCGAGGTCGTTGCTTGAAATTGAGGCTAAGGTTGAGGTTCCGCTGTCGTGCCATCTAATGTAAAGTGGAAGTTGTAATTTAGTTAGCTCCAAATGACTTTTCGGCACAACATTATCATTATGTGCACTTAATTGCTGATGTTTGTCTTCCGTCTCCATCTCCATCTCTCCATTCACTCCTTTTCCATAACCCAAGCACCGATTTGTGTGAACTCTTCAACTGATTGTTGAAGAATCTTTTTTTGTTACTTTTGACAATCGGAAGTGTGGCATGGGTACTGCTAGAGAAGTTCATAATAGCTATTGACAGAGTAGAAAGAGATAAAAATGTTTATTTTATTTTTATTAAATTAAACTTGTTTTAATTAAAAATTCTATTCCACAAAATTCTAAACAACTTGCTAGTTCTATGCAGATTTTATATATTCATGACATTTGTTTAATTCTTACATTTCAAATTCAATGCAAATATTCCACTCACATATCTGCGGGCTGCCCTGGCATATTATTAAATGTGAATAGTTTTGTCTGTGTGCAGCAGCGCGCACTCATTTACGTGGCTCGTCCTGGCAGAGGACACATAGCCGCAGCAACCGACAACTGTCCACAACCACAAAACACATCAACAGCAGCGGGCAGAAAGCAGAAAAACGTTGAAATTAATGAGAAAATTCTCCGTTTGATAAAAAAAGAAAAAACCACAAGATAACACAACACGGGGCACAAGCTACTAGTAGGGCTGGCATTCAGGATATGCGGCCCAGTTTCGCCTCAAATGCAAAGCGCCAACAGCCACGTAGTCGAGGCAAAAACTTCGGACCAGATAAAAATTGCAATGCATTTAACAGCATTAAAAAACCCAACAATAAAGTGCTAAATAAAATTAGTAAAAAAAAAAAAAGAGAAAGAAGAAGAAGAGCCGGAAGTGAAGGAGGCAGCGAAATAAAAGTAGCAGCAAAAGTTGCAAATGATATTAACAGCGAAGAGCATATCTAACTAGCGGCAGATCTCGACTGCAATCTGTAGTAGTTAGTGGCAGGGTATAATCACAAAATGTGCCGTTAGTTGGCTTAGTTATATACGCTATCTTTTAATGACGCCCGCTGCTGGCCATAAAAGCAATCATATAGATGTTGCAGTTGCCTTTGCAGTGGCTGTAACAGCAGTAACTGTGCCACTTGCAGCTCCAGTGGCACTCGAACGCATTCGACATATGCAGACAAGTGTTCCACCAACGATGACACGTGGCAGCAGCAACTGCTGCCTGGCATCGCGACTGGGAGCGGTGCAGTGGGAGTTGGACTGGGAGAGCGAGTGCGAGTGCGAGTGGAACTGTCACGAGGCAAGCGTTTGTCGGTCACGTGCAGCTACTTCAGTTAACAACGCCCGGAGCTGGCTAGATGTGCAGCTCTGTGGGGGCGTTACTTGCAGTTGAACGCTTTGTCAACTTAATTTTCATTTGGCTCTGCGGCTTACCTGGCTGCCGGTATTCCTTGCTCAGCCGCCTCCCCATCATCATCGCTGACTGATGCATTCATTCACTTGGAATGGAAAACAAATCAGCCAAGTATAACGACATTTAAATCTACTCCGATATGTTGCCAAGTACACGCGATTCATTTCGCTCAGCAGTTCACACTTAAAATATTTTTTATAGTATTGATACTCTATCGAGTTAATAGGAATTTTGAAATTGTTTATTCATTCGAATATGGTATATCATTTTTAAGTATTTCACAGGCTCGCAATAAAAACAAAATCGAAACAAATTTGATTTGCAATGATACAAAATATTTCACAGCTCAAAATTAAAATAGAATTGCAGAGATATTACAACGGTTGGTTATAAGAGTTGAGAGTCATTCACTGTCATGAATTTTGGTTCTGAAAACATACTAATATTATTGAGAGTTAAGATTTTTCGGATCAAAGGTATATAGTTTCAATATCAATTTAACATTAAAATTGTAAAACGTTATTAGTCCTAAAGCAAGTTAATAAGAGTATATATATTAATTAATATATATATATATATATATATAAGATTTAATAATTCACATATACATAACATATATATATATATATATAAACTGTTATGTATATGTGAATTATTAAAAGTTTTTCTTGCTTTGTTTTTACTTAAAATATAATTTAATATTATCGAGTTTCTATTGCATATATATTTCTATAAAGATTATAATAATAATAATAATAATAATAATAATAATAATAATAATAATAATAATAATAATTATAATAATAATAATAATTGTTATTATTATTATTATATTAATATTAATAACTATTATTAATATATTATTTTGATACTAAAAATGATTATTTCATGCCATACACCAAATCCAATATACTCATTTTAACTTTTCTAACGAGCATTCATGAAAAGCACGTGAAGCGTCAGGCAAGTGGCTGCCATTTTAATTTTTACCAATTGATTGCAATTTTTATGATAAATGCAGAGCGAAAGAGTAAGCAAGAGAGGGAGAATGAAAGAGAGGGAGAGGGAGAGTGAGAGAGAGTAGAGAAACCAATTTGTTTGGCACTAATACAGATACGCGGCCAATTTAATTAAAGTGCCGCCTGTGCGCCGATAATTATGCAACAGCTTTTCTCTTTGATGCGTTTATCGATTTATTGAAGTGTTAACCAACACTGCGGCCAGTTGTTGATATGCCTGGATATATGTGATCCAATAACTGCAACGCACCAACGCACATTTGCTCGCTGATTGACGTCATGCGGTTCTTTCGTTACCGGCACGCCCACTGCCCACTGCCCACTTCCCCCTGCCCCGCCGACGCACTAATGATACGCTTCAACGCGCTTTACATTGATTTCGCCTCGTTGACGAGTTATTTATTATTATTTTGCAGCATGTCTCGCATACATATTTATATATTTTTCATTCTGTTATTTTTTTTTTTTCGTTGCTTAAAGTGCAATTTATCCATAAATGAATACATATGCATATGCGGAATATTCGTGTATGAACATGCATAGTAATTAAAAGGTAAATCGACTTTCATTGCGCTCAATTAAGAATATAATTTAATCAATAGTTTGGCCAACGCAATAAGCCTTAACCATAAATGAAAGTAGTTGTATATTTGACTGATGATGGCATTGTGCTTTTGAGAATCGAGTCGGTCATGTAATTTAATTTCAGTATGACGCAGTTAAAAGCTCTCTCGAAAATTAACTGAACAAAGAATATTAATCTAACCAAAATGTGTAACTCCCCAGATATTAATTTACTCAACAGCGAACGCACCCACGTACATTTCATGAATTTCCCATTCCGTCTCTCTGACTCTCTCGAAAAGTCCATTAAGTTGGCGGCATTCTAAGCACTTGCCAAACAATTAAAATAATTTGCCACACACTCTCCTGGCGTCCCCCGACGCAATGCACTGTGTACAATAAGAACAGCAACAACATCGTTTTTTCAAAGGCTAAAATTGCCAGCACTTAACTCTGACAGTGTCCAACTGTACTTTCGGGCCAGAACATGGCTTGGAACGCACTGTGGATGCCTGGGGAAGCGCCATCCGAGCGCTGGTTGACGTCAACAATTCCGACGACATTTTGTGCACGTTACCGAATGCCCTAACCCACAAGGAGCGGCACAGGCAAATGATACTCTAGATACGTGAATTTTGAAATATCAAAGTAGTTTTCCTTGCAACTAAATATGCTTGTCTAAAGATGGGTTGACTTGAATTTAATTACTAGCTTAATATCTTTGATAGGGCATCAAAGTGGCTTCTATGTGGCCTAGGATGGTCTTGTTTTTGGTCTCTGTTGTTACTGGGGCTATGTGTGAAATATGCCACTTTAATGAGCCAACGCAGCGAACAGTAAGTGCCGGCCTCGCTTTATGCATCGCCTCCCTCCTCCAGTCGCTCCATACGGCCACGCCCACTCGACAGGCAGTCGGACGGCAGTTGTTGTAGGTGCAACGGTGTGGACTAAACTCAGACCGGCCCGCGGCACATGTCGTGAATGTTTGACGTTCACTATTCGCAACAGGGCACCCAGCCAGGCGTCATGGGCATAGGTGCAGGCGGCAGGCCGGAGGCGGGAGGCGGGTAGTCGGGCTGCTTGCTGTGGCACTCAAGTGCTGTTGGACTGCCGCATGGCCGCATGCCTCAATTGACATTTTGAATTGTGCAACAGCAGAGTGCAAAAAAGCGTTGCATATTGCAAGGGGCTATACCATGCGTGTGTGTGCATGTGTGTGTGTGTTGTGTGCTCTGTGCTAGGCAAGGATAATGCCGAGCAAAAACACGTGTTTAATGCATAAGTGCGAACGTGACGCTAAACTCATTTAAAGGATTACGTACTAAAGAGTATATAAGTGTATGAGGGTATGGCTGTGTGTGTGTTGGTGTGTAAATGAGATTAAATTTTGTTGAAAGCAGCGCGAAGGGCGACAAAGTGCGGTCCACACTTTTTTTTACACATATATTCAAATGGAAGGGGGGAAGGGGAGCGGAAGGTTAAGTTTATTTATGCATATGTATATGTATGTAGTCACACATACACACATACATATGTATGTATGTATGTGTGTGCTTGAGTTTGTTTACACGAAAGTAGGTTAAAAGCACTTTTGGGCCAAAGCCACGCCCACACGCCCAGTTGTTTATCTGCTGTTGTTTTTTGTGTTCGCTTCTGTTTGCATTTTGTCTTCGGTTTTGGGAACAGTTTAAGCGTCAAATTGTTGCCCATTGTTTTCGCATTTGTTAATCCTTTCAGTCAGCCGAGCAGAAGAGTTGACTTTAAATTTAATTAATTACAATATTATGCGCTGGCTGTTTAATGCAGCCACGACACCCACCACGGACAACGCCATAGCGTAAGCTGCTCACTGTTTTGTTTACTTATTTCATAAGATTAAATATCAAATATTTGTCTGGCTGTCTGTTTGTTTGGCTTACGACGGGGCTGTGCACTTGTAAGCCACCAGCGTCCACTGGTGTGGGGCTCTGAGTGTGTATGCGTATGCTAATCGCTTCCATTTGCCTGGCAGGGTTGTCAGGTGTATTTGTGCAGCACTCGAAGTGTGAGCGCAATCCGGTCGAAGCCCACTGCAGCTGGAATCCCAGATCATATTCTGTGTGCACTTTGTGTTAATCTTCAATTCAATGAATAAATAGATTTGTATCACAAATGTAGTTTGAAACTAAGAATGTAAATGAGAATATATATATATATTAATTATTAGTTTAATACATATTATGATTTGGTAGTTTTGTATGTTTAAATGTTTATCGTTTGTATGTTTATTGTTTATTTTCCAAGTATTTCTTTTTTATATTTATTTATTTATTTTTTTTTTTAATAATTTGCATTATATTTAAACAGGCTTTTTCCTACCTAATTGGCAGCTTAACAAGTTGAAATAATTAAAATAATTTTTATATTTATATAATTATTATCTGTCTTCATAGCTGATCAATTTATTTTTATTATTATTTATTTTAGGTACAAATATGACTATTTCCCTAATTAAAAAGTAACAAATTTTATTTTATACATATATATTTTTCACTTTTGATTTAAATATTTTATAAATAGTTAAAAAAAATAAATAATATTAAATACATATTTATTATGTAACATAAATGTGTACCAAATTCAGTTGGTTTTTTTTTTCTTTTTCAATATTTATATTTTTAATATTTATACTTTTAATATTTAATATTTTTTATATTTTTTATTTTACTCTACCACTTAAACCCAGATTGCTTACATATATTCGTCAGCTTGACAACCCTGGCTAATCAATTCTATGCGGTGCTTTTGATGTGCCAGTCACTAAAAGGGTTCACAAATTTTAAACGTTTATTGACATTTTGGCAATTACGGCGCCACTTGCAGGCAGCAGGCAGCAGTCGGCAGTCACCCTGTGCTAGCACGCCCCTCTAGACGGTTTCCAGTTGTCAGTTTTGGCTTATCAAATGTTAAATTAATGAAGTTAAAACATGAGTATTGAGTGACGCAATCTGCCACCGCGTGTGGGTTCCCAACTCCAGAGACAGCAGCAACAGCAGCAGCAGCAGCTAATGATATCAGAGCGAAGAGCTTATCGATGCTTAAGTTAGTTATGTTAATTCGCTTGACGCGATGATGTCGATGGCAGTGTCCCGCTCTTACTATTTATTTTTCTTTCTGTTTTTATTTTTTTGTTTTTACCGTAACGAGCAGTCTATCAAAGTTGTCTCACGCCGCTCACAGGTGGCCAACTGAGCGTGAATAATTGTGCGACAGAGATGGTGAGAGCGAGAGAGAGGCTGAAGGGGTGAGGGAATTGTGCATTTGCATACAGAGCTGGACATCTTGCAGTTGGGATATGAGCTGTGCCCCGGCGGGTGTCTAATTATGCAGCTTGACTCGTGAGTGTATGCCCTCTCACTCTCTCTCTCTCTCTCTGTCCCTGCCAGTGCCTCTCTTTCGGTTTGTCGCGTCTCGTCAACGCCTTTGTGTGTGCTCATCAAGCTGTTTAGGGAGAAATCAAGATAAACTTTTAATTTCTGGTCAGGCAATAAAAAGTGGACGTGGGAAGCATTGTAGCGACAGACGAGGAGCAGCTCCTCCTCCTTGCCGTAGTTTTGTACAATTTATTCAAATTTAAACTGCAGTCAGCGGATGGCCATAAAACTGGCATTTTATGAGCGCACTCTTAATTGTCCACCGACCAGGCAGTCCGCGTCTCGCACACAGGGAAAAAAGGGTTAATTCGCAAAGACTCGACGACCATGTGCTGCCCGCCAACTGTGCCAGTCCCTATGGCCGCTGCTCGGCGAGCGTCCTTAGACCCTTTTTTCACTTAGCCACCCAATGGTCGGCCATCTGATAATTAGAAATTTATTAAGCTTAATTATGTGTTGGCTCCAAGTACGCACTTTGAATACTTTCCGTTGGTTCCAGCTGCCTGATTAAAGGCAGACCACGGAAGTAAAAGGGTTGCCTACAATTCGGTTAGGGCTGGGCTCTTGCCAAAAAACTTTGCTTATTGCGGTGGCGTCATCACGAAAATAAAATTAATTTCATGCATGCCTCTTGCACATATAAAAGACCAAACGGAGGAATTTACATTCGGATGTAATTCTTTTTAGTGGTTTGTAATAAAAAATAATAAAATTGTACTCGTAAAATTGCCTCTGTCGCTTTAAGGATTCTAAGGATAAGTCGAGTTTCACTTTAACGATCTTTAAGTTAACTTTTCCATATTTGTAATATATTTAAAATTATTTCAAAAAGCCATTTTCTTAATAGTTTCAATAGCTGTTTAAGATTTTCGTTTTATTGCTTTATAAATATTTTTATTATTCATTCGGCACATATTCAATATTTAAAGACCCATAAATCTCTGAAGCAATTCAAGCAATTCAAGTCATGTTTCTTGATTAGATTTGTATTTTTTTTCTTTCTCAAAAGTATCATATAAACATATCTCAAATCATGCACACATAAACGCCCAATCTAAATGCTATAAAATCAGCCCAAGCATATGGAAAAACTTTCCAAAATACACAGAAGAAAACTTTCATCTAAATACCACCAACAGCAACAATAACAACAACAACAACAACAACTGCAAGTAGTTGGCTGATCGATGATCACATTAAACTTTTAACCCGTTTAGAATCGAATCCGAAAATAGAAATCCGAAAAACGCGCCATTTGGCGTGGGCCGGCGATGAGATGAGGCGACCGGAAAAACGCCTCGAAACAAGAAAATTATTTAAAAACCCATAAAATTTGCATATTTATGGGTTGAGTTGCAAGTTGACGTGTTTATAGACGCTGCAGACCTGAATGCTGTGGGCAGCCGACTGTCATATATGCATGAGGTGATAAAAAACTTTTTAATTGGGTGTTGCACACATATCGAGGCGTTGCGTTTCGTCTAAGTTTTTCCCAAAAATATTTTCAATTCATATATGCCAAAACAGCCGAACGCCAGCACGAGCACAAGCACAGACTCTTCAGCTGAGCCTCTTGGATATACACTTTGCGGCATCTCGGGCCGGGACGCAGCCGTGGCAGATGGCGCACTACGTGACCAATGTGAAATCCGTTGACTTATGTCAATATGACGTAGCGTCGCGACGTCTCTGCCAGGAGACCGACTCAGCTCAAATGAAGATAGACAGCGCAGACGACAGACTGTAAACTGTAGACTGTGGGCTGTAGGCAGAGAACAACAGTCTGGGCTGAAGGCAGTTGCATAACGTCCTCCGATATCAACTTTTTGGCAGTGGTGAGAAATCAAATAAGGACGACCCAACGACAGACTGTCGGGATGGCTGCTAGCCTGTCAGCCAAATGACAGACAGAATTTTTGAACTTGAAATTATTTGCACGACAGCACAAAAACGCTGCGCTGCAATACGAAAGTGGTTGCATTACTTTTAAGGGTAACTGTGCGACGACCTTAAATGAAATTAAAAGACTTTTTGTATTTTAATGTCTTTCGCATAATCCGATTACGCACATATGCCGAAGGCCTGCAATGAAAGGATAAGTGCTTTTCACAAAAGATGCCGCATGAATAGTATTATTATAAATTATAACACAGAATTGCGTAAAAGCACTTTCAGCAGAATCTAATTTTTGGGACTGTAAAGAGATTCAATTACTTAAATAATTTTATTTATTTATTTACATATTCCAGTTAAATATAATTAAAGGCTTTTGCCATACTTTTTCATATCCAACGTCGCTCTAGAGTTCATTTCGCAGTCGAGTTGGCCGAACGAAGCTCAGCATTTGTCGTTTAATTTATTTTCACGCCACGTTGTCGGGCGTCACATTGAAAAGTAGTTTTCACATAGGACTAAAGCGCTTAAAACTGTACGTACATGCCCCATCCTGCGCCCCACTCTCTGTCCATGCATGCCCTTTCCTCTGACAGCTGTCAGCAACTCACAAAATGGCGCACAATTTGCCGTCAGCGAAAAGAGTATAATATGAAAGAATTTGAGCAGCATTGGCAAAGTGTTTGCCAATTTTAATAAACGAACTTGATAAAAAAATTATATATATGTATATCTGTAAAAAAATTATATATTTATATTTCGATAAAAATTATATTTGCCGCTTGTATTTACTTTGCCGTAATGTTATTTGATGCCATTCAATTGCTATCGATAGCAGCGTCAATGTCCTGCCCCAACAGGATTCTGCACGTTGTCCACTGCGGTTTTTGTTGCTTTCGCGCGTTGTCGCCTCTGATGCGGACAACGGGCCGTCGCACAATGTGAACTGTGGACGAGGAAGTGGTTGGCTTGCGTTGCCGGCTGCCAGGGCTGTCTGGGCTGTCCGGGCTGTCCGGGCTGTCCGCTTGGTGCGTGCAGCCACAAAATGTCATGCACCTGTCAGCCTGGCCATAATAAGATGCCAAAACAGTTGTGCGGTTTCAGGCTGACCAACAGCTAGCCCCAGGCCGTAGAATAACAACAGTCTCAGCAGGCAATCACCAAACAGGCTGCAGCCTCCAAAGAGAGTGAGATGAGCTTTCGGCTCACTGACCAAAGCACCCGCCTCGTCTGCTGAGGGCTCTGCCTGCGGTCGACTTGCAACAAGAGTTTGCATCAAACTGATTTAGTAGCCAAATGAAAGGCAATCCCAGAGTGAACGTATTAAAGCTCAACCCATTGGCTTATTTATACAAAATAATGTTTCCTTAATATATATATATATATTAGTTTTGACTTCAATTCCATTTGAAAAGCAATTTGAGAGCTTATTTATCTCCTATGTTGCTTGGGCTTGAAACTTTTCTAAGAGCATCCAACTACTTAGCACTTTAGATTAACGCCATTTCTACGAGTTAAGATTTCTCGTACTTCTTAATAAATGAGTTTTGATACCCCGTCATTTGAATACACATGATGTATGATAGACTTTGAAGTGTGTTAAAAAAATAAAAAATACTTTTCGTTAATAATTTCATTTAATATCTGAGCACGTATCTTCTTCCATGGTATCTCCTAGACACACAACTGCAATTGATGCTTCTGGAATTTATCTTTTATGTTAAATATGCAAAAGAAAGAGGAAAAGAATAATATTTCTGTAGTAATTTTCTGTAGTAATTCTGGCTTTGGCCAGTCGACGGCAAGTTTTGCCTTTGCCCAGCATTTAGCGCCTGTCTTTTGGTTTGACGAGGAGGACTTCTCCATCAGTTGTGAGCAGTGGGCGGCGGCGAGGCCCTTTTGTCGCGAACACTTCAAAAAATGTGGCAAGCTCATAATTTTAATCCAGCTTTCAGTCTCTTGGCCCACTGCCTCCGCCACTGTCTCTGCCTCTGTCTCGGTTTCTGCCTGCTGTTCACGCACAATGTGGCAAATTAGCAACAATATTTAAAACTAACTGCCAGGACTATGCGCTCCTTCTCTCACTCGCTTGCCACTCCTCAGTCTCTGGAGTTGGTTGGCAATTATTTAAAGCTGAAACTTTTGCCATTTGCGACAGGGCTAGACAAGAAACAAAGCGTGGAGAAGTGGCTTAGCGTGCGCCAGATCTGGGAGAGCGAGCTCGATGGCCACAGGAACGCAAAGTTTATGCTAAAAGCTTTGCATTATGGCCAAAACACTTGAAGTTGCGAGGACGACACCAGGACTAGCAAATGCCGCGCCAAGTTGGGGCGAAATATGATCGCAAAGTTGACGCTATGAAAATCGTGACACATTTTTTGGGTCAGCTGCGCGATGCAGATTTTAATTTTCAATTTGCTTGCGTCACACTTTTTAATTAAAAGCAAACGCGCGAAATAAACATTAATTTTTATTAAGCTCCTCTCACAGCTACAGCAGCGCCACTTCACCCCCACTAGCTCAGCTCGATTTGCTGCCTGTGGCTTATAATGTGTATTTCTATGTTAATAACATCATTATCGGCCATTCGTCGGCTGGGCAGGCAGGCGCCATTGCCACTGCCACCGCCACAGCCACAGCCAGTGCACATTCTGACAAAGTCCTGGCCGAGTTACGTTGCCTGTTGGCTTTTAACGCCTTTGCTTTTTAGCCATTTCATTGCCATCCTTTTGGCTGGTTGGCTGCTTCGCTGCCTGGCTGGCCGCATGCCTAATGCAGCCTCAACCATTTACCATCTACCATGTACATAAGTAGCTGCGCCTTATCCTTGCCTTATCCTTATTGCCATCGCATCTTCATTTTTGCTCGTTCAGCTTTATTAGAGACGCGCTTTCCGTTTTCTGCTCTGTTCTGTCCACGCAAATCCCGCCATCAAATTTACACAAATTTCTGCTCAAGTCCGGCCACGGTAAAGGACATGCTTTTTGTTATCGCTCAACATGGCGAAGACAGAGAGACAGAGAGAGAGAGAGAGAGAGCTTTGTTTTTTGGGCTTACAGTTGCTGTTGCTGTGGCTTTTTCATATTGCCGGAAATTGTGGCTACCGGATGTGGGATTATGTTTTCAAGTTTGTACCGGAACCTTAGCGCTTCACGGACTGGCGTAGTAAAAATCATGACTCTTACGATTCAGCCGGGTCTCGTTTCGGATGTGCTCTTTGCCTTGCGACAGGTCAGGTCTTAAGTGGGTAGTTACCTTTGATATGGGTTAGCTTAGCATAATTGATGTTTTATTACTAGGAATTGCTCAACTGGTTTAACATTCTCATTATATGGCAATTAGAAAGTTCTGCTCAACCGAAATATACTCTTTTTTTTATAGAGTATATTATTTATATTTATTTGGTTTCTGCTTCTGTTTTGTGCCTAGCATTAGCTTAAGCTCTCCTATCAAATTCTATTGCCATCGTGACTTTGAATGCTTTCTAACTCTCCTTCTCTCTCTCTCTCTCTCTCTCTGTCGCTATCGGGCATCAATTAATTTCACACTGCCTCTGAGAATTGTTGGTCCACGCATTATTCACGTCGTAGCCAGCACTTGGGAGCAGCATTTTGCGATTTGTTGTTAGTTGGCACAACTTTTATTGGCTTGTGGCGCCTTTTGTGTTGTCACCAGGCAGCAACACCAGCTGGTCGCCGTAGCTAGGACTGGCCACTGAGTCACTTGGCTGTCGTCGTCGACACTGTCGTCATTTGCGCACTTAAAGTAATTAAGTGAATTACTTCAGAAGTCGCCAAGTTTTCTAATTATATCGAATAAATTTGTTTAATACGCGTATATTGTGAGAAGAGTTCGCCCTCTGCCACGGCCTAATATCCTGGCTTTTATTCTGGCTATCTTCCAGTGAATCTCACTTAGTTTTGTCCCCGCCTCAAATAGTCATTTGCATAGCTTTTCTTTTTTTTTTGGAAATTTGTTTGATTTTTTTTCTGTTTTTAGTGATTTGGCGTCGTTCCTGATTGTTTACTCTGGTGGAAATGTTAATTTCGGGACTTTTGACTGCCATAGCATCGATGCGCCAGCTCCACTGATTTGAATGATTCCGCTTTGAATGGCAGGCGTCAGTTTTTGGCTTTTATTTAATGCTCTTCTTTTTGTTGCTTTTGATTACTTGCTTCACTTGTTTATTCAATTTCCGCCTCTTTTCTTCTATTTGTCTCGATTGGCCTTTGCATTGTGGAAACAAAGAGGCTTTGAGTGGGGCAGCGCGTTTATTGGTATTTCAGCAAAATTAAAATTAGCTCAACTCAAAAGTTTCATTTTAAAAAGTATCCTAATTTTGAAGAAAGTCTTTAATAAAGTAATTGAAATCAAAATTTAAAGCGATATCTGAATGCTTACTAGTACACGGACATACCTAGTATTTCGGTTCTCACGTTGCCTTCGAGTTCACAAAACTAAATGGAACAGTTCATAACTTAAGCCACACACATAATCTGCTCACACACTTATTAAACAATCCAATCTATATCAAAAGCAAATAAACACGCGCTTCTTGAGTGCAACCCCACCCGGGGCTACACCGGGCAGTCCTGCCTGGGCTCAGCGACAACTGCAACATTCATTTGGTCGACTGTCTGACCCAATTTAAGTCTGTTGAAATGAGTGTAGTCAAGTAACCCTCGCGGCAGTCGCCTTGCCTCGTCTAAGTGCACGCATCTTCCCTCTCCCTCGCTGCCACAGTACGTCTCTTTCTCTTTCTCTGCCTCTGCCCATGTCTCTGCTTCTGCCCGTCAGTTCTTAATGAAGCAACGCACGTAAACAATAAGCAAACTTTGAAGCGAAAATTTTGCGCAAATAATGTTGGCTTTACATTTTTTTCTCTTCTTCAGTGCGCTTCAGTTGTTGTTGTTTGTTTTGGTGCAAAAAGAGATACGAATGCGGATACGTGCGGCGTCATGCGCCGGCAGGAACTGGCACGAAGGTCGTCCTGGTAGCAAAAGTTTTGCGCGCCAGTAACAAGTTGCTCGGAATTAGTTGCGAAAAGTGTGGCAACTCTGGCCCCGCAGCCCTGTCCTGTCCTGTCAGCTCATTAATTTTAAGGCAACAAAACGGAAGCGTGCAGCCAGTTTCCGGTTAGCAAAAGGCCCACAGCCGGAGACAGAGCGAGAGCCATGTCACGGCTTTGGATATTTCCATTCCCACTCCCACTTCCGTCGCATTCGCATTCGCATTTGTATTTGTATTTGTATTGGTATTTGTATTTGTGAGCCGCACTTGAATTATGGCTAAAAATTCTTTTAGCCTTTCAGTGTTTTTTGGTTTGTTTGTTTTCTACTCTTAATAAGCAACGGCAGCGAAACTTTTCGAGTGTGCAAAATATGCGCAAAAAGCACGCGATTCGCCATAGAATGCCGCCTATTGGCCGGGTCTAGGAGAGCCTTGCAACAGCTGATGCTGCGAGCCAGCAATGAATACAAAATTAATGTAGGTCGAAATGGCGCGGCATGCGACTGAAACTGAAATAGATTAATTACAAGTAGTTTCACATTGGGCTCTGAGAAATTGTGGGGCAACCCGCAACGCCACTCCCCCCCCACCAACCCAGCGAGCCAGCTGAGAGCTATTTATTTAGCATATGAAATTTTCAGTTCTGATATATTATCAAAAAGAGCAGCAAAGGCTGCTAACAATTCAGTTCATAAAAAAAGTAAATGTGAAGACTCTGCTCAGCTAGAATATTCGACTACAAAATACTACTCAAATGATTTTATATTGCTATGTACAGCAGTTGAGTATGGCATGTGGAAGCATGTATACAAAGTTTTCTATGAAATTTGCATTTAAATCGATTTCAATTAACTTGAATAGCTTGGCTTGTAAACGTGATCATGTCTCAAGCTTGTGAACGTTTAGTAATCGATGTTTCCATATAAATGAAATAATAATGAAAATAACTAGTGAATAAAGAATTATATATACGAATCAAATTAAATCGACTCGACAGCAATATTTTTATTTTTATTTTAAAATTGTGCTAAGCTCGGCTTCTGAGATTCATAAATCTCCAAATGCGCAAAAATGTTCAACTCATTCAATTTTAAAGTCTCTCGGTCTTGCCACGCCTCCTATGGGCATAAATATATATATATTAATAACTAATAATATATAAATATTTAACTAATACAGCTTAAGAAATAAGGTGTTTAGTTAGATTTAGTCCCATGCTCCTAGTGGGTGTATTGGGATAATCTTGACACTGTATCAGACAAGTATATATTAAACATTTTGAGACTCAACATGAGAGCAAGTTACACCAATTTCAAGTCTCTAGCTTCAACAGCATTAAATTATGTTTATATATAATGGCTATTGTAAGAAATCAATATGCTCTATTTAGCTGTGGGGAACAGAGTATAAAAAATTTAGAAATTAAGTTTATTAAGGTAAGGCCTAATTAGGTATATGAAAAGAACACCTTCAACTAGATAATTATACTAGAGTACTTGACCTAAAACCAAATTAAAAAGCAACCGCTTCAAGTAAAGTTTATGAATTTTGACAAGGTAAAGAGTAAGTAAAGTATGCAAGGCTTGAGCGTAGAGTTGGAGCTGATACAGCTATAGCAGTTAGTATAATTATTCAGTTAATGTTTATATTTGAGACCACAACTATGAGTAATCAAATTAAGCATTAGCCGTTTTGTATAATTTGAGGTCACAATTGTTTATTTGTGCGATGTTCCTTTGCATGCAAATTGTTCTTTTGCCCGTTGTCACTGTTTGCTATTTGCATAATCTGTGTAAGTAAATGTTTCTTAAGCAATGTGCTGCACATATTTCTGGCAACAAATCCTTTTTAAACTGCTTTAATGCAGTTTGCCTTTTGTTTTGCTCAAATGCAACATGCCACAAGCAGCAGCAGCAGCAGCATCAGCAGCCGAAACACCAACAACAACAACTACAGCGAGTGAAGCATAACTGCAAACAGGACCTCAGCTAGTTGTATTTGTTGTGCCAGTATTCCAAAAGAAAATATGCAGCTTGGCAACAAAAGAAACAAGGGAACGCAGGCAGGCAAAAAAAGGAGAAGAAGAAAAATATAGAAATAAAAATGAGCACTTGTTTGTTTGTCAACAGTTTGTACTGTGTAGTCCTTTGTGGCCAGGCTAGTTTCCTGCCTAGTTGCCAGACAGGCTGCCTGCCTGCATATGTTGTCAGCGCTAATCAAGCGCACATATGATAAACACACAACTCTATACTTATACACACACACATATGCATATTATATATATTTATATCCGTGTGTGTGTGTGGTAGACACAGACAAAGGACTTATGCAATTGTATTTGCTTAGCCAGCCTGGCGGGCTGAATTGCCTTGAGCTGTGATTCATCTGCCTCTTCGTGCCACGCTGGCATTCAGTGCATTTCTTTCAGCCATCGCTGCCTTTCTGCACAATTTCACAGGCATTTTGCCTCTTCCCATTCTTCTTCTTATTCTTTTGATTGATTTATGCTAATCCAGCATCCTTGGGCAATTATGCAAATGCACTGAAGAAAGTTGAAATGCATGCCAATTGCATATTCCATTAATAGGATTATGAATGCTGTTGTTTTGTCTCTCACAAAACAATTCGTCTATGAACTGTGCTGCACTCACTATCTAGACTGCTGTCTAAACTTGAAACTAACGAATAAAGTAACATTTTATTATGTCACTATGTCACACAGATACTCTCCGGCACACACCGACGCCGAGCTGACATGTTGACATGTTAAAGAGCGTGTAAGTGAAGTGTGATGGAAGCTCGCAGATACAAAAAGCCCTGAGTAGTTGCATAGAAAGCGTGAGATAGACATAGTTAGGAGGGTGTATAGTGTATGGCGGCACAGCCACAGTCTCAGCCTCAGCTAGTCTCTCTACTCCCCTCTCTCTCTCTCTTACATCTCGTCTTTGACTTGTCAGCTTTTACGGTTTACTTTTTAGTTAGTTAGCAAAAAAAATATATATACACAACTTTTTCTTAGCATCTCTGACTCCCTCTCCCTCTCTCTCTCACTGACTGTCTCTCTCTCGCGCACTTGCCGTGGCTCTGTCTAGGTATTCTTTATGATGGAATTTTTAATGAATTTACTTTTAGTTTGGTGTCACACAGCATCTGCATACATGGAATATAGCATGAATGCCTCGGCATCATAAGCACTGACAGCTTACATATTTCCTTAGAAAATATATATGTAAGCAACGTGCATATATATATATATATCTGTATATTAAAAACGTGCACAAAATGAAAGGTGTAAATTTGTTTATAAAAGTTAACTTCTGGCTCACTAGCCACGTCTAGGCAGTCAGTCAGGCAGCTCGCCTTAGTATTCCTCTCCAGACTTGCCGTAGATTCACAAGATAGGGCATGACGTGGCATCTATTGTCATGTGTAAAGTGCAAACTCATGGGCGGTGGTGTCTGTTTGCGGGGGCGTGGCATGGGCATGGGCATGGGCCATGCTTGCAAATTGAATGCGACAAGTCAAGTGCTGTGAATTTAATTTCCATTCACATAAAATTAGATTGAAACGAAACAATGAAATAAATATTACATCTGAGTGCTGAAAGCCAGCCTGCTAAAATCAATTTAAATAAGAATTCCTTATTTTTATCTTCAAATCTATGCAAATATATTGAATATATTGTGTCAGGATTGATAAAGCCAAATGTCTAATTGAACAAGGCATCCAGTCGACCTAAAAAAAAATAATAATAGGACTGGAATTTATAGTTCATCCTATTTTTGTATTTTGCATGAAATTTTTATTTTTTTTTAAGTTGTATTTTTCTTTAGAAAATTAAATTTCTATAGATAAAAATATTTCACTTCCAAGCTAACAAAATTACAGCTTTATAAATTGAATATATATTTATTTAAATATGTTTTTTATTTAGTGAAATCTTTCCACGAATATGATTCCTCTTTCTCAAATTATAACAAGTAACTAAACTCTAGTCGAGACTGCTCGACTAAGAGATACCCTGAATCCATTGAGCTGTAATACCAATCATAAAAAGTTTCATTTATTCATTAATAGTAAACAACACATGCACACACACACACACACAAACTTATGCATGCACGTAATATGCTCAATGCACAGTTTTGCGGCTGCAGCAGAGGCTGTGCTATGGAAACTTTATTGTTTAATAACTTTTTTTCTCGATCTATGTTCTTAATGAAATTTTCGGGGCATGATTATGACATCCAAATGTGCCTATTTGCCAAATTTCAAGTCTCTAGTATTTGATATACGTGAGTTATCGTTTTTGTTAATTTGTGGGCGAAAGGGGCGTGGCATCAAAAATCCAAAAATGACAAAATGTGCGGATTCAATATAGCTATCAACCACAACTTAGTGCACGATTCTATCTTTAACGGTGTGCACGCCAGACCTCAAAAACAAAGCGATATTTTCGATAGTTATCGATAAAAAAGGAATGGGACGAGTTATCGAAAAAAAAAAATAAACTTGTACAGCGTATGGTATTATCGAGCATTTTGCTTTTTATTTGAAGTCTCTAGCTTTTGTGGTTGCAGAAATCCAGGTGTTTACACGGACGGACGGACGGACGGACGGACGGACGGACGGACGGACGGACAGACGGACAGGGCTAGTTCAACTCAGCTCGTCGAGCTGATCAAGAATATATATACTTTATGGGGTGTGGCACGCCTCCTTCTGCCTGTTACATACATTTGCACAAAAACATTATACCCTGAAATTTCCATTTTCAATGGATTCAGGGTATAAAAATATATGAAATGTTATCAAGCAAAATAAAAATATTTTATGTTTTTTTTTTTTTTCAATTTTAAGTGCTTAATATTTACTTATTTGTTCGAGAAAATTACAATTTGCCATCGAAATGGATGCTTAAGCATCTTATAGAGAAAATATTTTATAAAATTATGAGCAATATTATTAAGTAAAATAAAAATAATTTTAAAAATTTCTTTTTATTTTTTTTTTCTCAATCTTAATTGCCTAAAATTGACTCGACCAAATGCAATTTGCCATCGAAATGGATGCTTAAGCTATAGAGAAAATATTTGATAAAATTATAAGCAATCTTATTAAGTAAAATAAAAATAATTTTAAAAGTTACAAATACTTTTTTTTTTCAATTTTAATTGCTTAAAATTGACTCGACCAAATGCAATTTGCCATCGAAATGGATTCTTAAGCACCCTTTACCCTACCAGCTCCACCTTTGCTCTTATCGTGTGGACATAAATCTGAGAGCTGCAATCTACGTTAAGCCGGTTGCTGTTAAACTTATGTTTAAGTTCAAAATTAGTCGAAAGCTAATTAACGATAAGCGTTTGGCTGTTGCCTGGAGCTTATGCCATGGCCCAAGTTTGCAGCAGTCGAAAAGTTTTAATGCATTTATCGAATGGCTCGGGTAGCAGCAGCTAAGTGCATATTATCGGGCATCTATTTCAATTTCCTACAGCAATTACAAGCTTGCGCAGCTCCCGCCCTGCCTGCCATGCCCGCCCTGCCTTGCCTTGCCTTGCGTTGCCGTATGTAGTCCCCTTGGACCAGACCGAAACCAGTTGCTGATTTTACGTAGATACTTTTACATGGCTGCGGACCGCACGTAGCGCCCACGCGGCTCGACCTTTAGCCTGGCGTAGTTCAAAGGCGAATGCTGCCAAATTGACTTTGTGTGCGCTCATTTCGTGCGCGAGAGTTCAGGGAAATTTTACTCAATTCACTCTCACCGCGTGCGCACACGCGCTCAGCCAAACCGGTTTATGAGTGAGACTCAATGGAGTTCGAGTCTCGTTTGAGCACGATAACTGAGTCTGAGTCGGAAAGACAGAGAGAGAGAGAGAGTGTGTGTATGTGTGTGTGTGGGAGAGGCAACTGCCAGTTGAGCAATGCATTTGTTCCACTTTCTGAGCACGTTTTTTCGGCCAACATATCACGAGGAACCTTTGTGCATTGAGTTTTGCTGTCCGGCTTTTGGTCAGCATTTGGGTTGCAGCTGAAATGAGGCGTGCCCAGGACATTCACGTTCCTGCCCCATCTCGTCCGGCTTGCCAGCGACATTGGGGCAGGAAGTACTCTGGCATCCCAAGGGACACATAATGGCCGAGATTTGAGCACTAACTCCCTTTTCTATTTATTATACATATAAACATTTTTTGTTTTCTGGGGCATTTAAAGTAAATTTTTCATTCTTTAGAATTGGAATTTTCATGCGACTTTTGCTGAGTTCATAAATGATTTTTATTTAATTCGTTTAAAATGTAAGAAATAAGTTAAAATAAATTAAACTGTCTTTTGAGCATTATTAATGCTTTGGCCTGCTTAGATTTATTTAACCAGCTCAGTTATGTTTTTACTCTAAGCCGGGCTAGAAAAGCGAACGAAGAGCTGCAACGTCTATAAACTAGAATCATGTTTTCCTGCTGCTTGGCTTTGCTTTGCTTTGCTTTGCTTTTTGGCCATAAATCGTGGACGAAGCGTTGGCTTATCGAATACCCTGTTCGCCCCGTAGCTTATTATAAGCACACGCAGAAGTTTTCGTTGCTGCAATTTGGTTTTTGCTTGAAAAGCTCGAAAACTTGAAAACTTGATAACTTTAAACGCCTCGAAATGCGTCACGAACGTGACTGGAGCGAAGTTTTCTTTAAGCAAAAAGAAAAAACTGAAAGGCGAACGAACGTCTTTTGTCTTTGCGGGCCAAAAAGGCAAACGCTTCCAACTGGGTCAGCAATGAGGACGTTGAACATTTCAAAAAAACATGCGGCAAAAATTGCAAACTGCTTCTTTAAGACGAGCCAAGCCAAGGACTTGAGGAGTTGAGCCGCATCAACTCAATTGCGAGTTGGAGTTGAGTGAGTCACAAAATATCCCCGAGTGAGTGAGAGTGAGCGAGGGTGTGTGGCCACTCGATACAGCCGGCACTCTCTGCGTGTGCATTTCACTCGTTGCGTGCTGGGCACAAAATTTACCTTCCGCTCGCAGCACGAGAGGCAATTCAGTCAACAACGAGCCGCTCCAGCGAACGGACGCAGTGCGCGGGCCACACTCAAAATACCAAATACAAAAATATTCGTATTCGAGAGTTCGACCAATGACTATTTATAGACTCCGTTTTGTTTACGTGTCGTGACGCGTGTGCCAACCTCACAGCAACAGCAACGACAGCGCAACAATACCAAATCAGTGTTTCAAGTGGTAAACAGTTAAATAGAGAGAAGAAGCCGAGTCAGAGTCTAAGCCATGGCAGCCATGTCACTAGCCAGCACCACGGATTATCCGCTGCCAGAGACAACAACGACAACAGCAGCAGCATCGGCCAGCGGGGAACTCTATGCGGAGTTCATCTCAGCGCCGGCGAGCAGCATGAGTCCCGCTGCCATCGCAGAGCACATGCAGCAGAATCAAATCACATTCGAGATACCCACAGCGCACGATCTGCGCCACATCGATGCGCTGCACTCGTTCAACACGCTGCTGCAGCGGATTGGCAATGCGGCCGTCAACTACGACTCCTCGCCACCGGCCAGCATCAGCACCGAGCAGCTGTCCAATTCAGTGGTGCTCGATCTGGCTGATCTGCGGGAGCACAATGCCGATGCGGATGCCAATTCCACCTGGGAGCAGATCTTCGGGGATGCCGACATGCATGCCATTGTCAACTATTTGTGGATTGGCGTCGTCACCTCGCTGGTGGTGCTCTCCCTGGTGTTCATCATGTTCAGCTGCTACTTCTACCGCAAGTTCAGGACATGGAAGAAATGCAGTAAGTACTCACAGAGCAACCCTCGATCTGCCCCCCGTTTATGTGACTCTCTGACTTTAATCAAAATGTATGTGTGCGTGAGTGTGTGTGTTTGCCTGGAGTTGGGCTGGGGCTGCGACCTTATCAACGGCCATTTATCCAGCTGTTTTGGCTGCCGGGCTAAACAATATAAAATGCAGAGAGAGGGGAGGGAGCGCGCTCCCTCTGTTATGGCCGTAAGTCTCATAAATTTTGGCGCGCTTCGAAATTGTCAGCCGAGGCGGCATTCCCATGGCTTTGGCTGTTGTAATTTTAGATACACAAGTTTATGAGGCCACAAAAAAAATATATATATATATATATAAATGCGCTGCATATTTATAATATTAAACTGACCCGGCTGCCCCGCCCCAGCGCCCCTTTTATGAGCGTGATAATGTGGAGGCTGTGCGAAATTTGTTTCTCTTTTCACATTTCGTACAGAGAGAAAGGCGTGAAATTGTGGTGGGCAGTGATAAAAAGCAAAACCAAAAGAATAAGAGGCAGAAGAGTGCGCTGAGTGATATATGGGCATTATTATTATGATGGGGTAATTCCGTCTTATCACTGTTGCAGCAGTGACAATATCAGCAACAGGCAACATCTAAAACTATATAGATATTGCTGGATAAGCCTTTTGGCCAAAAAGTTCATAAATCGTGGCTTAGGCAACAACTTGAACTTGATCCAGTTATTGGCCAAAAACCTGTTGCTCGATGTGGGCTTTGCAACAAATAACGAAAAGTAAATCATATGCTTAGGCACTTTACACATAATTAGAAGCAAACGAGCTGTGCGCACACAGGCAGACCTGGGCCAACTAGGAGAGGGCACGAAAACTAAACAAGTCTCAACTCGAGTGTCAAACTTTTTGCAGACCAATTTAGCCAAATGATTTATTTAGGGCAACACAAAGAGAGCAGCAACTGAGCAAGAGATCCAGCGGGTAGGAAGCCAGTGTGTTGTACAAGTTGTGAGCCGGCTCGGGCCAGGCCAGGCCAAAGGCCGTGGCATTAAAGTATGGCCAACTCAACTGTCAAACTGTCAATTTCGTGCTAACGAGCCTTAAAAACTTTCCGCCCCACAACAATGTGGGGAGCGGAGCGGAGAGCGGGACTTTAGTTAGTGGCAAGGGCCGGGCCACTACGTAAAATATCAATTTGAGCCTTGAGCGATATGTGCGCTGCCCGCTGCCCGTTGCCCGCTTTTAGTTCGTTTTTGTTTTTTTTTGGGCGCCTGTGCGTCTAATTAGTTTCGTTAGTGTCGTGTTTGGTTTTACTTTTTCGCTTTTTTTTTACGTACGTGTTGGACTGGCCTACATAGATAGCAACTAGACCGTGCACACACACACTCGTACATCTATCTATATATATATATATTGAGTGTGTCTAGCTGTGGTTGCTGCAGCTCACTGTTGCCTCTGCCACACGTGTGTCATTTATAATTAAGCAAGTTTGGCTTAAGTTTGCTCGATTTTCGTAGCACGCTTTTCTGCGTTTAATGCCCGCTACGTGTGCTCCGCCCACTCTCCTCCTGTCTACCTGTCTGCCTGTCTGCCTGCCCGCAAGCCACTTCTCCACACAGCGTGTGCTTACCTTATAAATACTTAACGAGCCGTAGATGCCAAGCAGCCTCTGCCTTGGTCTTACAGTTTATTTATTAAGCAAGGATACACTCATACAGCCATACCCACACACACATATATATCCTCGTTGTTTCAGTGTGTTGCAAGTTTTTGGCTGGTTATCAATTAGAGCCGCACACAGCTGAATTTATTAACAGGACAACAGCCAGCGGCGCCAGGCACTTCTGAATTAAAGCGAAACAGGACGAAACAGGACGAAACAGGACCTGCTGCCACTGTTTATTATGTTGTATAGGTTGTGCATAATTTACTTCCGTTAAAAATGTAATTAAGCGTGCCACAAAATTTTCTCTCACTCCGCCCCCTGCCAACGCCACTGCCATAAAAAAAAAATAGAAACTAACAGCCACAACTTGCTCTTAGCTCTGGGAGCCTTTTCAATTTTTAATGCCTTTTGTGGCAGGACGCAGCACTAGCTCCAGCGCCGCCCCAACTAAAACTACAACTGCATATTTGTGTTTGTGGAAGTGTGTATATTAGCTGCAATGTTTGTTGGCTTTTTGGTTTTCAGTTAGCCAAAAGTAAATTGCGAGCTGTAATTAACCAAATTGTTTTGTTGCTCGGCAGCGTTTACTGTACACAGTCGCTCAAATTCAATTGAACAATACTTAATTTGACTCGAATACTCAGTCTTGATGCCAGGTAATTTAGTATACATTGCAAAAAAAAGAAACATGGGGCACGAAATTTAATTTCAGCTGCTCCACTCAGCAATCAGTTTTCATTGACATCAGCTGCGAAACCGATTAAATGTAATAAAAGGCGAGCGGGTTAAAAAATTAACAAACATTTATGAAATGCAATATACATACACACACACACTCACACATACACATACACACAGTCACTTCAGCATTCGTCAGCTCATTGCAATGAATTTAAATTGTTGCATACATTGGGGCGCATCAGCCGAAGTGAAGCGCAAAAAAAATGCCACAAATGTAACAAAAGCCAAAAACAAATGGCGTGCTAATTTTTTTCCCAGCCACTGCAGCTGCCAGTTGGGCTTCTACTTTTTGTTCTCCTTTGCATGCTGTAGACTGGCCCAACACTTGCATAAAATATGAATCCCTTGGCATGTGTGTATGTGTGTGTGTGTGCGCGCCACGCCCACTGCCGGCTACTGTGTGCCTGGTCGTGTTTGCCGTCTGTCTATCAAAAAAATAAAAATAAAACAAAAGTCAAATGGGTCTCTGTGAAAGTCCTCGGCACCCAAAAAATATACGAGCTTGCACTACAGTTACAGTTATAACAATAAATCAACAGCGCAGCACAGTGACTGCTGCCAGTCTGAGTGCGAGTGGCACTCTTGCTGGGCTCTGGCCGTGTGCTGCTGCTGGGTTTTAATATTGTAATGCGCCAATTTTTGCTG
This sequence comes from Drosophila mettleri, assembly GCA_035047625.1. Taxonomy (NCBI): domain Eukaryota; kingdom Metazoa; phylum Arthropoda; class Insecta; order Diptera; family Drosophilidae; genus Drosophila; species Drosophila mettleri. Next base: position 19,019,564 of record JAWNPI010000103.1, read on the forward strand.
TGGCACGCCTCCTCGTCTGCTCGCCTAGCCGTACCCACCCCACTCAAAAAAAAGGCTTTAATGGAAAATCATTGGGCCAAAATATTCGTGAACAGACAATAAGCAAACAGTAAAAAAATTAAATTCATTTCAGTTGAAATTTATATAAAAATAAAATTTAAATATATAAATAATAATTGCTTGCGCTGACAGTGAAAAAAAATGACGAAGCTTTTTCGTTTTATTCAATTGCATAAGGTGGCTTTCATTTAATAAATGCAGCTTAAATTGCATTTAATAACCACAACAATTTGTGGCAAGGGCAAACAATGAAAGCCACCTTCAAATTGACAAAAAAGAAGCTTAAAATTATGTGGTATATATCAGGATAAGCCGCTTTTGAGCGCTGTTTTATGCAGTCCGAATAAGCTCTCCTTTAAAAAGACCTGCTTTAAAGCGACTTTTCTGTTAAAGTCCAAAATTTCTTGAATGTACAAAATGTAACATTTCGCGCTGCATACTTTTCGGGGCTGGTCTGCATTGCTGCAGCTTCTTTAATATTTATTTCGCTTCTTCTGTTGTCGTTATTCGTATTTTCGTTTCATTGGTGCCACGCGCGCACTTCCGGCCAGCTTATTGCCAGCTTGCTGTTGTTGTCAATCAGTCGAACGGACAGCCGGACGGACAGTTGGTTGTTGTGCATGGAAAACTTTTGCTTGTCCGGCCAAACTCGCAGGCATTTCCGGTCGGCACAAAACTTTTTTTCGCTCTCTCTTCTTTCAGTTGGTTTTTTTTCCACTTTTTCTTCTTCTTTTTTTCACTTTTTGTTTTCGCATTTTTTGTATCTTTTCAATAAAAGCTGGAGAGGTTCCTGTTCATGTCCTGCCATTCACAAAGTTCAAGCGTTTGCGCCTTTACGCTAAATTGAATTTAATGGCAAAGACCTCTTGTGCCAATCCAACAAGTGTTCTCTCGCTGTGTGGGTGTGCATCTGTGCGTGTGAGTTTGTGTGTGTGTGGTCTAAACAAACAAACTAATGAGACGTTTGTCAAAGTCAAAGTCAAAGTTGGACAGCCCAAACAGAAATAGCCCAAAAATAGAAACAAAAACTAAACAAAACTCAACCTCTTTTCGTATTTGCAGACAAGGACATACGCGCACAGCTACATGCGGCCAGTGACTCGTACTCGTCGCACGGCGCCAGTCATCACCTGATCAGCTGCGATGCTAGCCGATTATTGCAGCAGGTGCCTGGCAATGCCGCTGCTGCCAATGGCAGTTCAACTGGCGGCGGCAGCAACGAGGCGGGCTTTTATCAAATTGAATCGCCGCCCTGCTATACAATTGCCACGGGTCTGCCCAGCTACGATGAGGCGTTACATCATCAGCCGCGCCATTTTGCCTATGGCATGAAGTTCGTGTACCCCAGTCTAGCGGCTGTGCATCATCATCATCACCACCATCACAGTCACAGCCGCAATAATCAACGTGCGTGCATTAGCGGCTGGGCAAAGGACGCTGTGCAGCAGAGCTCGAAGAAGCTGCAAAAGTGCAAACTGTCAGCAACAGTCGATCAGGCTCAGACACAGATGCAGATGCCGTTGCAGGCGCAGGCAGAGGACAAAGCTTCGCCAACCATTTGCATTAACATGCCGGATGAACAGGAGTTGCGGAATGGGCTGGGGCTGGGCCCGTGCCTGGGTCTGGGCCTGGACCAGGAGCATCGAAATGCGACGTCGACAGATGCGGCACAAACTTTGCTGCCGGCAGCAGCTGCTGACGACGATAGCGCCTCATTGGTTGTTGTTGTTGCCGCGTGATTGCCCAGCAACAACTAAAGAGCCAACAGAAACGGAAAGGGACAGGGAATCTAGCTGGGGTCTGGGAACGGGGTGCTGGGAATTGGGGTGGAGCTCGGGCATAGTTCGGGGTTAGAGATCATGCTTACATGCTTAGTCACTTGTAAATAGCTGTATCGTCTGTCCCGACCTCACACCACAAAGTCCTCGAATCCAATATAAAGCACTCGAAAACCAAGAGAATATATATATTAAAAATTAAAAGTTAAAAAAAAAAAAAAACAGATCCTATAGCCTATATGTGTAAATGATTTGATTTCGTTTTAGTTATTTGTTATATATATCATGTATTATGCAAGACTGAGTATTATTTATTGTATCTATAAAAAGTAATTTAAACAAATTGCCTATCGTATCGATTATGCCTAAATGTTAATGAATAATATCGCAAAACATATTAAAATATAATGCTAGAACAAACCATTCAAGCAAATCAAAAAATTTAGATAACAATTTTTCGTTTCACTTTTACTTTTACTCTTACTTTTACAACAATTATCATTTTATTGCTAGACAAACATGCAGAGCAGCAGCCGGCGAGTCCGTAATCCCTACTTGTCCCGGCGTAGCTGAGATATTGCAGTTCTCTCCGTTGTCCTCGAAATTGCGGACGTGCTGTTGACCCGAGAGGAACGTGAGCGGCGAAACTGGCAAACAGTTAGCTTGACCGAAAACAATATCTAGCCAAGATAATCAAGAGATACGCATTGGATCAACATGTTTGCTCAGCTCAAAGCCGGCCAATCGACCCAGAAGAGAGAGAGGGAGAATTTATTTTGGTTATTTGCATTTGACTTAATATTTATTTGATTTCTATTAAGCAATACAATGTTTAAAACAAATTGGTTTCTATTGCAGTGGCACCTCTTGATCAAGCACAGTTAGTTCATAAAATGTTGCAGTTACTACAGCTACACAAAAGTAGTGAAAAAAGAAAAGCAAAAAAGAAAAAAAATCAAACTAATTACATGCATATGCGGAAGCTAGAATCTAAAGCTAAATGAACTACATAAATTAATTAAATAATTAAAAATAATTAAATAAATAAATATTGTCAAGTATGGGAAACAAATATAAACAGATCTAAATCGAACTCGTTGTGTCTCTTAACTGTTATTCGGCCGACTCGAGGGAATCTGAGTGCATAACCAGATAAAGCTCGCTCACGTGTTGGCATAAATAATTTCATGTCAAATTTGACACTTTTGTTGAGGCTTGTGTGCATACCCAGCTGGTAATGCTGCAATTTGTATTCAAATGTTCGCTTTGTTGATGAGTCGACGTGGGACCGACTGCCCGACTGTCGGACTGCCAGACTGCCGGACGGATGGACGTTGTAGCACGCCGCATCAAACATAGCAAAACGCAGCGGAGCAACAAACACCAAAACAGGGCCATAAATTATATTATCGTGCATCGTGTATCTGGTTCAGGTCACAGTCATGATTGACTGCCAGCTAAACTGGCAGCAAAGTGGCTGTGGGCACTGGCCACGGAGGAAAGGAGGCAGGCAGCTCGGCTCTGAAACCTGGTAATGACATTAACACCAGCAGCAGTTGCAGTCATCGTTGCGTTTGCTGTCGCGGTCGTGTTTTACGTTCTTGCCATGATTTGTTGTAGAGCCCAACAAAAATAAGAAGCAAAGCTAAAATGTTTGTTTTCTTATAAGCTATCGACTATTGAATACTCTCTAGGTGAAAAGGAAGACCAATGAGTTAACCTAGATAAAAATTAAATAAATATTCCCTCTTTTCGTATTTCGCATTTATTTATTTGCAGACGTGCTTTGAGTAGGATTGAGAAACGTTACTTTTAAATTTAGACAATAATATAATTTTTATTTAATATTATAAATTGGATTGAGAATTATAAAATTTAGGAGAGATAGAAATAAAATCTCTATATAATTCTTATATATTATTATAAATATAGCTTTAATTATACAGATTTGAAATATTATCACTTTGTTAAGGCATGCGCGAACTGTAAATGAAGTGGTGTTCGCAAAGATAAAGGTACTGTTCGGACGTTGGGTATGTGCTCGCGGTGCGGGTACATGCGAATGGAAATGTATTTTTTTATGTATGTTAAGTGCAGGACAGGTACGCTTTTATGGGGTCTGCACGTGCGCTGGCCGTAATTGGGCGAACGGTTTTTTTCTTAAGTGGAGTTCAATGCACAGGTTGTTGGGGTTTGGTTCTCGAAGCGATAAATCTCTACGAACATATTGTAATCACCGCATTATCTAATTCTCGTGGCATAAGTTTGTGTTAAGGGTAAACGGATAATCGCAATGATCCATTCATTTAGACTTAATGTCTATATTGCGTAAACTAAAAGGAAATGAATACTATGATTTTTTATTTATTTAATTTTTTTTAAGGGCGTTTCACTTTATTAACTCCATCATCTCATTCGCCAGATTTTGGGCAATATAAATTTTTTGTTACTCATATTTTCTTCTCCCAAGTATTTCTCAGTATCAGCTACTTCAGCACTGGCAGATCTGCTAGGTAATTCAAAACTACCTCGTCCATAACCAATTAAATCACTTTCTGCACCGGAGTTACTAAACTCATTTAGTTCAGTGTTTTCACTTTCGGACTCATCTGCTTCTGATTCGGCGTTACTTTCTGCATTTCCATCCGAGTATCTATGTCCACTGGATCCACGGTATCCATGACTTACGACGTTAGCTGTAACTTCTACAGCATCTTAGCTAATATACATAAACAATATTATTAGCAACATATAGCTTACCATCAGATTCATCGACCTCATCATTTACAGCTTCATTAATAGCGTCTGTGTATCTTGGTATATTAGTAGCAGGATCTTCAAATGAATTGTAGCTAACAGTATATTTTGAATTCATAATTCTTGTAGCTCTTTTATCTTCGTCATACGATCTAGATTCATCGCGACGCTTATCATCCTTATCGAAGACGTCCCAACCATTATGATGGTCTACAGGTGAGAATGCTCTACCTCTAGCTTTATTCGCTGTTGTTTTATTGTCGTAGACCAAGGTACCAGTAACGTCCACATCATATGCAGTATCGTCGTCCGTATATATTACTACAATTGCATAAGTGTTCAAAGGCTTTTTAGGTGTTCTATGATGACGTTTCGTGGTATAGGTACCTGTGTAAATTGGTCTTCTAGTGGGTCTTCTAGTGGGTCTCCTAGTGGGTCTCCTAGTGGGTCTCCTAGTGGGTCTCCTAGTTGGTTTCTTAGTTGGTCTCGCGGTTGGCCTCGCGGTTGGCCTCGCAGTTGGCCTCGCGGTTGGTTTCGCGGTTGGTTTCGCGGTTGGTTTCGCGGTTGGTTTTGCAGTTGGTCTTGGAGTTGGTCTTGGAGTTGGTTTCGCGGTTGGTCTTACAGTTGGCTTCGCAGTTGGTTTCGCGGTTGGTGTCGCGGTTGGCTTGGGGGTCGGTTTGGGGGTTTGTTTGGGGGTTGGTTTTGGGGTTGGTATCGGGGTTGGTTTCGTAGTGGGCAGCGTAGTAGGCAGCGTAGTGGGCAGCGTAGTGGGCAGCATTGTTGGAGCAATTGGCTTCGTAGTAGGCGGCCTTGGAGCCGGAGCAGGCGGTTTTAGAGTAGCTGGAATTATCACCGGAGCAACAGCCGGTGGACAAACTATAGGCTTATTAGCTGAATTGTCACCAGGATTCATATTTGAAATAAATAGCCAATTGTCGGGAGTGAAGGGCCGCAATAAAATTTGCCAATAGAAAGTTAACCAATAAATAATGAGAAAATCGTGAAAGAGAATTAATGATCCCAGGAGGGCGTCATTTAACCGCATCTCGGCGAATCGACCGCCATTTATGGTTTGTGCGTGGTACATAACAAACTGAGAAGCGTGTGGCATTAGATAAAGGCCTTATAACAATGTTCAACGACTTACGAATAGTATGACTGTGGTAAGAGAGACTTCAAAGATTAGATAGGAGTAGTGCCCAAGCACAGGTACAACGAAATGGACCATCAAAAAGAATATTCCAGTAGCCAGAAAAATGAACGCCACAATGAAAACTACGGCTACATCTAAGGTAAGATCAGCCTAAACAATATATATATATATATATATATATATATATATATATGTGAATGTGAATCAAACATAGTCACAATATTTCACTCACGTCTTTAGGAAGAATCGACGCAATTAAAATAAATATCCAGAGAAGCAGAAAACAAACGAAATAGAATACGATCATATCCAACCAGTAGGCGCGAGAGACAAATGCGAACAGCGCAATAATTTGAAACTCAACCTTAAAAAGATTATTTTGAGATTGACACAAGACGCGGGCTTGTTATTGTTATTGCTACTTACAATAATAAGGAAAACGACAGTGCTAAGCGCAGTTATGAACCGCAGTCTCTCAAAGAATATGAATATACCAAAAAGGAAAATCGCCAATACAAACAATCCAAGGCACACATAATAATGCTTGTAGAATACCTTTCTGGCATCATCTCTGCATGATAAGGAAGGCGAATATAAGTCAATGAATCGACTTCGTAACAAAAAATATATATCCACTTACATGAAGGCTACCACCGTCCACTGTATGAAAGCCAATGTCAGACACACGAACAGAATGCCATAGACTTTAGCAGCGAAAATGTGGCGGGCTCGCCTATAGTACATATAACTCAAGTATGTGGCACTCATGGCTCCATTTATTGCACAATAATTTAATAACTTACTAAATCTGTCTGTACTTACACTACACTATTAATTTTGCACAACAATTATTTTTGGTGAAAACAAAAATAACTAAAATATAAAACTTATGCTAATGACACTAATCTGAAGTTGAGCATAGACTACTACTACCGAAGGAAAATGATTCCAGGCAGAGATTGCTTGGATTGCAGTCAACAAAAAAATCAAACAGGGCCCCTACTATAGCAACTAAAATATATAAAATATATAAAAACAAATTTTCTTTTTTTAAGCTTTAATTTTCTCTTTCACATTAATAATGTTCATCATTCATTAAAATTGTCATTAGCTGTGTATGTCTTAGTCGTTGGCATCTTCATATGTTTGATTGATCGTGCTATTATCTGGCTCCAGGATATACTCAGCGTCTGATTGATCTGTGGACTCATCATCAAGCTCAGACCACGTGCCCTTAGAACTTTTTGAAGCCGTATTCATATCGTTCGTGATAAAGTCAAGGGTCATCGGCAACTCAGTTGTTCTGCTCTCTAGGCTCATTTTATATACAATCTTCTTATGCGGATTAAACAAGGAAATTGCTAAAAAAAAAAATAAGAAAAAGAGTTACAGAATAATTGAGAAAGCAATTAACTTACTGTGAGCCCTAGGCTTAAGGGTATCGGGTATATATATTAAATTAGATGGAGTGGTCGCTATATAATACGGTCGATCTGTTATCGGGTGCCAAGTGGTGGTGGGCGTCACTAGCGTGTTGTACGCTTGCCAGTATATCGTTAGCCAGTATATGATTAGGAAATCATGGAATATTATCAGGGATCCAAGACAATAATCATGCAGTCGCATCTCAGCGAATCGGCTGCCGTTAATTGTTTGTGCATGATACATAACAAACTGAAGGATATAGGGATTATAACTCTTGAAAATAAGCCCTTGGTTCGAGCAACTTACAAACAACATGATTATTGTAATGGATATCTGACATACTATATAGGCATAGGGTATCATGGCAGCCTCTATAAAGTGCAGCACCAGAAAGTAGACGCCGATTAGGAAAAGCAGAAAAGCCACAATAAACAGCACAGCGACATGAAGGGTCAAATCCATCTGAAGGAAAAACATTATTATTATTATTGGATATTTATGAATTGTAAGTACTCACCTTATAAGGCAAGAAAGTGCCGATCAATATAAAGATGACTATGAGCACGGTGCAGATAGCGAAATACAAGAGCATTTCCAGGTAATGCACGTTAGCGACGAGCGTGAATACGGCAATGATTTGCAGTTCAACCTATGTAGAAGAGGGAAAAGAGGGCACTTGCCAGAAGAAAATACTTAAGCTCAACACTTACTATTATAATGCTTAGTATGATGGCGCATGCCGTCTTCCAACGAATCTGCTCAATGAACAGAAACAGAGCAAAGAGCAGAATCGCAATCAGGAAGGCCACAATGCTGATAAAAAAGTAAATCTGGAAAGTCAACCTCATGTTTATGCTGGGATGGGACAGAGAAAGTCAACGGCAGTCAGACCAAAAATTAACTTCAACTTACAGCATGGAGACCAGCAGCCATTGCACAAAAGCCAGTATCAGCCATACTGCCAGCAATATATACGTTATTAACACAAATTTTCGGCGACTTCTCCTATATGCACCGTAGGCAGAATCGTTGTGATACATAGCGTCTGTGTCATCCAACTGGATATTTTAAATTCACTTCAAACTCAATGCCATTCGCTAATAGTGTAGTCTGAATAAATAAAACTTAACAAACGATGTTGTGTGTAATGTGTACAGAAACTATAGAATCATTATTTCATTTCATTTTTTCATTTATTCTAAAAAATCTTTTGAGAGTCAGAGCAAACCTGATTTTGTAGCACAATGAACTATTTCAAATATGCATACATCGTTTACCTTCCACATCTGCCCCTCGCTACACAGCTGCTAATCTCAGCTGCGCTATTCGCCTAAAGCATTTTTTATGTACTCCAAATGAAGCATGCACATGAAAAGGAAGCGTGAGAGGCGACTGACAAGCGGCTAACATATAGAGTCAACAAAAATTAACAGCATATGCAAAACAGCAACGACAACACAATTAAACAAATAAGAAAAGCCCCAGCGGGTGGTGCCCGACTAGACAATACCCTGAATCCAAAGAATCATAGTTTTTTAATATACTCCATAATTAAAAAAAAAAACAGTAAAAATTTTGGAGTCGGGTGCAACTGACTCCGTAATACTCTGCTCCAGTAGGGGCAACCGCGATTTATGCTCAATAAACTGGCAAATAGCAAATATGGAATCGAAAGTGGAGTTTAAGAGCAACTTAAAAGTACAACATTGTCGTATCTCTGATGATTCCGGAGTCTAGATAGACTTTTTCGATTCGCCATGTCCATTTTGTGAATAAATATATATTCTAATCATTTTTAGATGAATTTGTAAGAAATTCTATATTTTCCAATCCGATTTTCCACGCTAACAGAAGCATACATAACTTATTTGTCAAGTTACATAGGCTCTTGACATAAGCTCATGTGTCCAATTTGTAGACTCTAGCTCTTAATCTGTAGAAGCTACAGTTTTATTCGATTTGCCATTCCTCGAATATGCGCAAGTTTGTCAACGTGAACCGTATAGAAATTTCACTAATAGTGTAAGGATTTAGTATGTCTTTTATTGTCACGACACCCCTGGGGGCATACCAGGATAATCTTGACACTTTATCAGACATGAGGTATATTTTATAGTGTCGAAATGGCTTGCGTTCTTACGGACAGACGGGAAAAAAAACAATATACTCTTTTTCACTTTGGGAACAGAGTATAATAATTTAAGTATCCAGCTTTTCAAGCCTTTTCACGCCTCCCTCTGCTTGCCTGTTACATTAATTTGCCCACAACTATCATACCCCGATTCCCCATTTTTAATGGGATCAGGGTATAAAATGTCAAATAAATAATACTAGAGCAGCAGCAGCAGCAGCAGCGACAAGAGCAACTACATCAGTAACAACAGCAATGACAAACAAGCTCACTAATGAGCTGCCTGGTAAATGCAGTGCAAACATAAAACTTGAACCTCGCACGCAGCTCTCGATCTGTTAGAGCAAAAGTTTTCCATGAGGCGTATGCAAACAGTCGAAGCTGTCAACGACAACACCATCAGTAGCAACCCAGCCGCCCAGCCGCCCAGCCCCCACGCCCCTGGTGGAAGCCAATTTGCATACAAAACCGAACCGAAGCCAAGTCGCTAAGCTAATGCCATTCAGAAGCCGAGTCGTCACACGGGCCGTATGCGCAACGCACGCACAGGTGCGTCGATATGGGTGTAGGCGTCAGTGGTGGGAGACGAGCGAGTCGAACGCATACCCACTGTCAACAGAAAGAATCATTTAGCGACACATTTGGCATAACAAAATTGGCTGCCCAGAATGTTCAGTTCAGTTCAGTTCAGCTCAGCTCAGCTGGCATTCAAAATCAGCTGCCAGACTGCCGTGTGCGTCGTTTATTAACTCCCAAATGTGACAACGAACGTCAGGGACTACGCACTACATACCACATACAAATACTTTATATATATAGCGGCTACTATATAGTCGGTCGGTCGGTCGGAGAGGTTCAGTTTCCATCTCGCTGTCTTTAGCTGACTTGCATGCAAAATTAATTACGAGCAAAATTTGTTTACGATGCTGACGTTGACGTAGACACTGTCGCTGTCGCTACTGTCGCCGCTGCTCAACTTTTTCCACGCGCGTTGCTTCAGCCATGAAAGTTTTACGTTTTAGCCCTAACCGAATTTAGAGCTGGGCCCAGCGCCGAGCACCCCTGGCCAGTCCGTTTAGATACATTCTCATGGCCGTTTGCGGCGAATGCTATAAAACTTGAAGTACCGCTGACATTTTTGGTGCTGCATTGCAGTGCGGCGCACACGACTGACTCATTGCGGTTTTTGCTGCAATTTTTACGACCACTACGGGCCACAAAAAGACGGACGAGACTGAACACTCCACGCCCAACACCCGACACCCAACACCCAACATCCAATTCAACAATCACAGTCACCAGAGCAGTCGAGAGTGCGAAATGAAATTTTAATCAGCGTCGGTTCGTGTTTATGATTTGGCCATAAAAATTGAAACTGTTTTGCTGCCAACATTTCATAACTTGAATCTCGAATGCAATTTGTGTCATGTTTGCAGAGTGCTAGAAAATTCACTTTGCTCTCATTTGATCATCATATACTTTTTATTATCAAGAAACTTATTTTCTTAAGATCTTCCCCAAGTAGGAGAGAGCGATGTCACGTTCAGCTAACACACGCAGATAACAGCCGAAGACTAGAAAAACTTGGCCTAGGTCAGGGACGATGTCGGTGTTGCCAAGCAAACAAAAATCTGTCTCGCGCTAGAGTTCAAAATGACAGAGCAACGCATGCCAACTAGTTGTTTAAGCAAATATGTGCAGAGGCCACACCGAAGATGTGTGGAGATGGAGGTGGACAGCAGCAAGCGCTTCGATAAGGACCACACCGAGCAATTGATAAGGCAGAGACTGTGCCGTAGTAGCAGAGCGGGGCTGATAGTGTGCCTAGGCAACGGCAAGTTCAAAGAGCCGACACGGCAAACGTCGTCGCAGCATCCAACAAAGTGAGCAACAAATTAGAGGCAAAAACTACCAAGAAATTGCCCTGGATTAGGCGAGATGCGTCGTGGATGCCGACAATACTTGCGTCATCAAATTTGTAGCTGGTTATCAACGGCAGGCGCTGGCGACGGCGACGGCGACGACGACCGATAACAGCGAGTGAACTACAATGAGTTGTGCTGAAAGCTATGGCCAGCGCCGTGTGAGTCATCTGGCACGACTGGAACGTGACCTGGCACTTCGACCACTCTCCATAATCGCTTCGTTTTTCCTGTTGTGTCCTTATCAGTTTTACGACTTCCTCGGGCTTGCACTGTCGCCACTCGACACACGGAGCTGCGGACCACCGGCTAGCTGCAATTAGCCTGATTTTCGATGGTAACCCATGTCTCGCATTAGTAGCTCTATCTTAGTTAATTGATATTTATTGCTGCAACACATTTTAAGAACTTTTCTAATTTTTTAGAACGTTTTTTTATTGTCTGACCTAAAAATGTTATGACTTTATAGAGCATTGGAGGCTGCAAAGAATACCAATGAGTCAGCCTAAGATCTTATAAATAGGAATATATACACAAATTTCATGGATAGGATTCTCTTTAGCTATTAATAAAATTTTTACTTCAAGTTCGAATGTTTCTAAAGATAACAAGGTCATAAAAAATGCATAAGGAATAGCTGTTGCCCTCTCCAGCATTTCAGCATTCGTCAGCTGTCCAGAGTTTGAAGTCATTGGCTATCATATTTCGGAATACATTCATGCTGAAATAACCATGAGGAAGCAGTTTTTTTCCTGTTCTTTTTTGTAACCTAGAAGCACTTAAGAGGTTTCACTCGAAAAGAGAAAATAAAATAAAAACATGCCCAGGATGTATCGAAAATTAAGAATCGATGTTGCCTTGATTTATGAATGAGTTTGTTGTCAGGACATTTTCCACGGCATGATGCGCCACTTTTTAAGGGAGCACTGCAGGAGTACTGAGAATGTATGGGTGTGTGTGTGTGTATCTGTGTCGTAGGACTACTTAAAAGTAAATAAATAATACAGGAAATTACATTCTTGTTTGCCAAGGAAATGTGTTGGCATGAGTCGTCCGAAAACTCTCAGATATGATATGTCACGGACAGGCTACTGTGTTGGGTAAACAGAGACGAAAAGGTAAGCGGGGCTCAACGCGATAATGAATTATGAAACTGAAAGGTTATTTATATCAGTGAAAGTGATCAGCATTATATGTAAATGGATTTAATGTTGAATAACTTTTATTAACCTTTGGTCATTGATACTTGAGAAACCCTGGCACTCGCACTCTGGGGAACCCTTTTCTACGCCACGGGAGCAGCAGCTCTATCAACTTGAGAGAGACTTAGGCTCTAATTTATGGCATCTCAGAATATGAATTCTGTCAAGCAGCAGGCGCAATTCCACGTATCGGCGAATAGAATTTTCGTGTATTGCACAGTGTGTGGCTGGAGTTGGAGTTGCTTCAAGTTCCGAGAATAGATTGAAGACCATAATTATGCTCACGCTTGTCATTTGCTGGACTACCTGTCAATTGCAAAAGCAAACACAAGCCCGGCCAGGGCAGGCGCTCGCAAAATGAGCAATACAATAGCCAAGAGCTGCAAGCTGAGCCGAGAGATGAGCTGAGCTGAGATGAGACAATGCGAATAAGTAGGATGCCGAGTTACCGCTACCTGCGTCATACGACCACGTTGTCCTTGGCGTTGTCCTCCAGTTGCTGGTTAGCAAAAATTTTACTCTCTGCCAACGATGCTGTCAATGTCAATGCTGTCCTATTCTCTAAGGCTCTAATGCTGACAAATCAGCAGGCAGGGCCAGAAATTTATGAATAGACGTAGGCTGAGCCTCAGTTTCTTTAGCCCAGAATGTGGCCTGCGCCGGCCACTGATCGCTTCATTATGGAGTAGAACATGTCAATTTCGTTAGGCTCTGCTAAAATGCTGCAACTGCTCACTTCCTGAACAATTCACAGATCTATCAATGGAACTCAGCTCAGATAAATCAATTTGTCGTCCTCACAAAATGTTTTTATTATTGCTCCAAAGTCAATGCCAAAAGCGGCTTAAAATTGTATTGTGCCGTCGCAAATTGAATGCCCGCCCGTGTAATTTAGATTGATTTGGCCCCAAGGGCAAACGAAAGTGTCTGGAAAATGAAGCGACAAATTTGCGTCCTTCAAGGAACTTTACCTTTTGACTATATTTTTTTTTGTCTCCTAATTTTATGACTAGTTCGTGACCCGAACTATGAGAGCATTCAAATAGTAGCCATGGCAATAGTAATAGGTCCAGAGCCCGGCGTTAGTCCTTGACTGCTCAAGCAACTGAACCTGTTACGCCCGCTGCAGGTGGCTGTCCTCGACTCGAGAAGTCGCGGCTGCCGCGCTCACTGCCCCACGACATTTGGCTGCAGGTAAATAAAAATGTTACGTGCCCACGCTTCCCGTCAACTGTTTTTCCCAAATTTTGAGTGCCTTCGCACGTTGTTTTTTCCACAAAATTAGTTTAAAAGCATCATAAAATAATTTTCCGTGCGCGCGCTGAGCATTTTTCGCGCTCCCATTTGCCGTTTTATTGCCGTCCAAGTTGAATGGCTTTTTACTTTTTGAATATACCCTGTCGAAAATATCGGTCGACAACTGAGTGTGTGTGGGGCATATAAAATTCCTCAGAACTGATGTAAAGTGTGGAAACCAATCAGATCTTATCCAGAATTTCTGTTAACTTTATACTGAAGCCAATTCGGTCTACTAGCTTCTACCGACAAACAACAACATTCGTAGGGTATCCAGAAGTTGAGTGTTTTCCTCTCGGGCTCGTTGTTTTACGCTCAGGTGTGTAAATGGATTTGGAGTACTTTTCGTTTTGGGCGCTTAGATAGCCCAGCGCCATCAGCATCATCATGAATAGCATTTGAAAATTCTGTTTTCAAATGATTCGCTGCATGGACATCATAAAAGACCCAAAGCCAAATTAGATTTATGCGTTGTTGGATATTTTTCACAGTTTTATGACGAGCAAAGGTAGAAATCAAATTGGGCTCGCGCGCTCTCTCGTCGGGGTCACTAAATGGTAATTATAGATACAATTTAAGCTGCGTATCAGAACCAAACACAAAGCTGATTATATGATGGACGCAAAAGATTTTCATAGATCGATACTCGACATATTTGAATGCAATTTCGACTGGCGGATATCATTTAGGTAATATTTTGAAATACTTTTATTGCATCATTGTTACTCACCCAAAAATGATGCGCGTTTTCTGATCTTTATCAGACGTGAATCATTTATCTGCAGATAAAACACACATTTAAATGTGACGCGTGAATCACGATAAAACTATTTTTATAAAAGATACGCGCTATTTGGCTAGATTAAAATATTATCAGAATTTGATTCATTTTTTCTTTTTAAGAATAAATTTGTAATCCTCAAGCATTTATCCTGCTTGAGCTGCATGTGTGTTTGTTCTTTGGCTCTGGTGTAATCCATGCCGTAATGGGCTTAAGCAGCTCGCTTCCTCCCACATGCACATGCTTCAGATACAAATAGCTCCATGGATATGTGAGTAAACACGAGGAGACAAAGAGGCGAAACTCTTGTAATTTGAGAAACTTGTTTTCATAAACAACGCTGCTGGCAACCTTCTTCTGTCTTATACAATATGAGGCCAGCGGCCAGTGGAAAGTATCTGGTATCTGGTATCTCTATGTGTGTGTGTGTGTTTTCATAGGAATTACGCTAAAAAATTTGTTAAGAATCTCTCAAGCTAAGCATGTGTAGAAGTGCATGTATGTACGGCTATGTGCGGCTGTGTGTTTCCTGCTTTTAACAGCACATCCTCTGAAAACAATCATAGATCCTTAACAAACCACTTGCTTGAGCAAATACTTTGCAGCTTGGCAATGCGGTTGAGGCGTCAACGTTTTAAGTGCGCTGCCATTCGGTTGCCTCTGCCAGTTCTCCTTGTAATGGGTTTTAATAACAATTTGCCGCAAATGTGACCAGGTTTTTCTTATACTTCGTTCTGTTTCTGTAAATATAATTTCTTTAATTGGATTTTGTCGCCGTGGCTGCAAACATGAGCATTAAAAGCGCCGCAAAAATTCGCCAGTTGGCGACGGCGGCGGCGGCCAACGACAGACAACCGGTCGGACAGGACAGTGAACCATGCAGCTGGTCAAAACCCGTTAAAAAGCGCACAAAAAAAATTATTAAAACAAGTTGAATCGGACTTGGAAGAAACTGTAGGCACTGTAATTAATTTTAAAAAAAATAAATAAAATTTTTTCATTATTTAAATATATAATTTTTGTTGATAGAGCTTAGACTGCAAACCTTTTTCTATGGCGTCTTTTCGGTTTCTTTCTTGCTAGCTAAATTTAGCATAAGCCGCTTTCTAGCTCGCACCTTTCCAATTATTGCAGCTTAAATAGCAATTTCTACAACAGCTGAAAGTAGGGTATACGAATACGTAATATGTTGAGCAATTGTCGGCGACAGGCAACAGGCAACAGCGCGACATGCTGTCTAACAATTTTAATTTTCAATTTTAGCTGCGACGGACAGCGACGACGTCACACGGTTTCCAGTCGCAGCTGAAGCCAGCCAAGAAAACAGAGACGGCGATAGAGTCAGAGTCGGAGTCGGAGTCGCAGTCAGAGCCACAGCCAGGCCAGAGACGTGGCTACGTCCAGTTTTATCCGGCCCGTTTAACTGGGTCACTGGTGTCAATCGTTAGCTGCTGTTGTGCTGGTTCTGGCTGATGTTGTTATTGTTGTTGCTGTTGCTGTTGTTGTCAACTTAATTATGTCGCAATTGCTTTGAAGTCGACTTTTGCAAATGTAAACCAGCAGCGGCAGCAGGTGGCATTACTCCACGGCCCGTGGCCCGCCGTCCGCAGAGCCATTTGAAATTGCGCTTTATTCAATTTTTATGCCCGCTGCCACGCCCTCTCGCCTGGCAGCGCCCTTTTTTAGTGGCTGCAACATCGTTGTCACCACTTTAATTGGATTTGCCTCGCTGACGCGCGGCTTTGCCTTTGTCTTTCACATTAGCCTTCCCCCAATGCTCTCCAGTCTCCCAAGACTTTGAAGCCATCGTCATCATCGCCATCGCCATCGCCATCGCCATCGCCATTGCCATTTGCCATTCTCTGTGGCAGTAGCTAAAAAGCTGCAGCGCATTACAAATTGGTTTTGTTATTGGCTTAATTGAATTGTTGCAGATTGGACTTTAAATACGCGGCTGCCACCATCTCCAGCGAGTTGCTGTTGGCGCTTAGCCCGAAGCCAATCTTACTTTCGACGTGTTTTCATAAGGTAGAGTCAACAATTTGACGTGCAATTAATTGTCGCTTGACGTGCCGCTGGATGAATACTTGAATGGCTAGATGGATGGATGGATGGACGGACTGCTGGATGGTTGAATTAAGTGTAAGTCGTGAAATTCGAACAGCGCATTGGGCGTTTGCCAAGCGCTAGAAACAGCTGAAGGCTGTTGACCTAATTACACATGCAAAGACAGACTTTGCTCACAGAAGCAATTTAAAGATGTTCTACCAAAAAAAATTATGTTGATATAGGCCAACTCACTAAGCTTTTAAGTTCTTCACTCAATTTAATTTAGAATAAAAATATAAAAATTCAACTCAAGATAGAAAGACATTATTGTAAAATTTTATAGATGGAAATGGGAATTAAAAAAATGTTAAGAGATGATTGTTTTTTTGTGCAATCCATATCAATCAGACTTTTCAAATTTGAAAAAATGATCTGAGATCAGGTTGGTCATTTGAAATTTTGATGCAGGTTTTCCTTTCATTTATGCTATTCATTCAGAAATTCGAAGACTTGCCTGTCCCATTTGGCTCCCTCCATTGCCGTGTGGCCATATCGCTTACAGCGCAAAACAAAGCGTCGCTGAGACACTTTCCCAGAATTGCTAACTGGCAAAGTCGAAAGCAAACGCTTCGTAATGCTACTGTCGCCGGTTGGTCGATGTTGACCCTGTTTCCCTTTTGCAGGCAGCGCCACAGCCCTTGGGTATCCACAAAGCTGTGTGTAAGAAACCGATTTCATTGTTTGCATGCAACGTTGACGAGACAGAAAGAAATGTCAACAAAAAAAAAAAAAAAAAGAAATAACAAAAACAAAAATACAAGAGAAAAAAAATAAATTGGGACTCGAATTGGAACTGATTGACACCAAGATGCACGGTAAACGAGGCGGCGGAACGGCCGGGGGAATTATTGTACAAGGTAACACTCGAAAAGTAATGCGCTTATCAGTGAAAATTGATCGGGCCTACAAGACCGAAGACGTCCGTCCGACCATCCATGGCGACTGCCACAATGAATGCAGGTGATTGTTGCTTGTATGTGGAAATAATTAACATGTACTTTCAATTTCGTGACTCGAGCTCTGGAGGCGCACTGGGAAAAGAAAGAAAAGCAGTCCGCGGAAAAGTGAAACGAAATGGAGCCAAATGAACGCACTAGATTTCCCTCTGCCTCCCATTTACCCTCTCTTCCAGTCGCCCACTCACCTTTCCACACACTTGGCCAGAGTACAATCAATAACATTTGTAATGTCAATAATGACAAGCCCGACAAGGCGTCGGACGGTCCTCGAAATTGAAAGTTTATGGCTGATGGATTTGATGAATTACCCAACCAAAAAGCTGTCCAAGCGAGCACCTTGCATATCATTTGACGGTAACCCCACTTGGCGATAAGAACGCTGCGATAAGCCGCTCCACTGATTTCCCAATGGCAGCTCAAGCATAATATCTGCCCAAAAATGAAAATCAATCATGGAATGCATTTATTGATTGGCCAGTCACAACTTTTCACTGCGCTTTGATGTGTCAATTAAGGTCGTCAAAGCATTCAGTCGGATGACTCGGGCCTGGCCTGCCAGGCGCCAAGTGCGAAATTAGGGTTAATTGTTAATTGAGGCGCTCTTTACTATATTAACCATTACTTTTCATACGAATCACAAAGACAATATAAAAAATATTTCTGTAACTCAACTTTGATTGCTAATGATGTACACGAGCTCAGGTTTGAGTGATTTTTTTTTTTTTGTATTTTAATTTAAAGAGGGTCTTGAGAACTCGTTTCACTCGCTTAAGTTCAATGACTAGCCCACACGTGGTCGAAGCTATTTTAGCTGTAAAATTATATAACATAATAAAAAGAATCAAACGAAAACAAGTTGCATTGCTTGGCTATAAATAGATGTCGTAATAGATGCACGGCGAATGAGATACAATCAGACAATGTCTAAATAATCCGCTTATTGTTGATTTATGGCACGACTACTGTTAAAATTTCTAATTAATCGTGTACCCATTTGCATAGCCATAAGCCCAGGCTTTTATTGTATATAGCCAATCCAACTACTCGCCGCAATAGCATGACTCCACATTGGTTGGCATATCGCTAGGCATTAATGATCAGTATGCAATCGATTCCAATTATCTTTGCCTATGTAAATGTCAACGAATGTTCAATAGGGCTTTTAGACAATATAAGTTCAGCTTTGATATTTAGTATTCATTTTTATGAGGAAATAAAGCTCTGTTTTAGAATTGCTTAAAATCGTTTTTCTCTGTGATTCTCATGAATTGAAATCAACTAATAAGCCCATTGCAGAGCCCATGACTTAATAGTTAGAACCTGGGCAATTGGTTATCTTATTATTAGGCATAGAGGTATATATTTTCTATGATATGAGGGAATGTTTATCGCCTATTGAACACTGACATTTTATACTGATAAGAGCTTTGTTTTCTTTTTGATAACTATTGCGGCTATGATTAGGCATTAGATATGATTATATTAATATTATGTATAACGCTGCGATTAGCAGTTGTTGTTCGCCCAAGCAGTATCTCAAATATAATTATTTTAATCGATCTACGAACTGTTAAATGTTGCATTACAACATTTTCACCTATACCACAAATCGATTAAACTGCCCAAACAATCAAAGTTTTTACCCTTGCCGATGCCCATATGGCAGCTGCACCTAGAAAAAAAATAAAAAAGAAAAGTATATTAACAGCAAAACAACCTTATAAAGCAACTTAGCTGACCAGAATGTCGAAAAAATTTATGCTTGAGTGCTAATAATGTTCAATGGATTGTTGTAAAGGGTATTGAGGAACCTCTGAAGCGATAAACCAACAAAATTGTAGAAAACTATGACTGACGACGACGACAACTTTGAAGACGAAGACTACAATAAAATGAAGTACTATATACACAGATATAGATGCATATTTACGAGTGTGGGGCCTAGGTTGCAGCACGGGTAAACTGGCCAAGCGCAACGAACCTAAAGCTAACGCGCCCCAAGATTATCTGAGACAGGCAAAACCATAAACAAATAAGGAAAAAAAATTCAATCCGAACGTCAACAGACTTGGTGGATGGACTACAACCTAGTGTAGTCTATGTGTTCACGTGTGTGTGTGTGTATGTGTGTGTGGGTGTGTGTGTGACATTACTGCTGCGGTTCATTGACATTGAATGGGCTGAGAGTCGAGCTGGCGTTGGGTCTTGGGCGGCTCAGAGGGAAGTTTTCATAGAGAGCTTCAGTTGGAGACTTGTTTTGTTTTGTGCAACTGCGTTTTTAATTGTGCATGCAATGAAAGCGGCACTCAGAATGCACTTGTTAGATAGCCGAGACACAGGAGACACACACTGGGAATTATCATGCAGCAACATAATAAGGACGAGGACTAGGACTACGGACTGTGGACTTTGGACTACAGAATAGGCTATTTTGTGTAGCCTCGAGTGTTGCATGCTCACGCGTAATTTCTACGAATTCCGAGAGCACATCACAAAAGGCAAAACACAATGCAGAGGCATGCCGCATGCCGTATGCGGCAACAGGGGCTTGAGGCATGGTCGTACGCGGAACCTTGAGGGTTGCATGACCTATATCACAGATTAGAGACGAGGCACAATGCTTGCCAGCAGCAGCGCGACTTCCAAGACGATGACGACAACTTTCCCAGGGCATCTCACGGCACGTCTCGGTCCATATGACAAATGTTTCACATCACTGCGCTCCGACTGCAGCAATTACCTGCCTATGCCCCATGCAATTGTTGTTGTTATTATTATTGTTATTCTTTATATCCCTCCCGGCGTCACAGCTCAGTTGGTCGTCCGCTGCCGCTTGCTGAGCTTCAAAAAAATAAGAAGAAGAAGCAGAGCAAGAAGAAAAATTCTGCTCAGAGCTGTGCTGAATCTTCGAAGTCAGAGAACAAGTGCTTCCAGTTGCCACGTCCTGGCAGGACGTCGTTAGGGTAAGCGGCCGCTCTGACTTTATGGCGCACCGCTCACCACAGGAGTTAAAGCAATCCCAGATCTAGTTCTTCTTGGACCCAAATTTACTCTTCGCTGCTGCAGCTGATTACTCAATTAGAGTGTGAGAAATGCATTTGAGAACATGTAATTATGCGGAAAACGAAAATAGATTTCCACATGTGCGAAAATAAAATGATTGAGAGGAAATGCATAAAAAGACATCAGGAAGTATCCGTCATAAAACAAATTTCAGATCCAAAGTGGGAAGAAATTCACACTGAGTTCTTAAGTGGAATAAGCTATGCAGCTGTGTGGTTGGTAGAGGTTATTGGAAAATAATATTATAACAAGTAACTAAACTCTAGTCGAGACTGCTCGACTAAGAGATACCCTGAATCCATTGAGCTGTAATACCAATCATAAAAAGTTTCATTTATTCGTTAATAGTAACCAACACATGCACACACACACACAAACATATGCATGCACGTAATATGCTCACTGCACAGTTTTGCGGCTGCAGAAGAGGCTGTACTATGGAAACTTTATTGTTTAATAACTTTTTTTCTCGACCTATGTTTTTAATGAAATGATTATGACATCCTAATGTACCTATTTGCCAAATTTCAAGTCTCTAGTATTTGATATACGTGAGTTATCGTTTTTGTTGAATTGTGGGCGAAAGGGGCGTGGCATCAAAAATCCAAAAATGACAAAATGTGTGGATTCAATATAGCAATCAAACACAACTTAGTGCATGATTCTATCTTTAACGGTGTGCACGCCAGACCTCAAAAACAAAGCGATATTTTCGATAGTTATCGATAAAAAAGGAATGGGACGAGTTATCGAAAAAAAAAAATAAACTCGTACAGCGTATGGTATTATCGAGCATTTTGCTTTTTATTTGAAGTCTCTAGCTTTTGTGGTTGCAGAAATCCAGGTGTTTACACGGACGGACGGACGGACGGACAGACGGACAGGGCTAGTTCAACTCAGCTCGTCGAGCTGATCAAGAATATATATACTTTATGGGGTGTGGCACGCCTCCTTCTGCCTGTTACATACATTTGCACAAAAACATTATACCCTGAAATTTCCATTTTCAATGGATTCAGGGTATACAAATTGTATGCATGAGGCTAAAAATGAATGTCAATTGAGGCAAATATAGATTTATATCAACGAAATTTCTTCTAGTCTATTTGATAAATTTTAATCGTATAATTACAGCTGCATTCCAATGCTTCTTAGGTGTGAGGCTACGCTTAATGCGTAGATAGAATCGAGGAATCACACGTTAGCTTTTTAAGGTCAAATCAGGCCATCAATATACCTAGAAGCGTAACGTGCAGGGCTTGGGACTGAGATACGTTGTTCAAGATCAAATTTAAGCCGATTTATGAATGTCAGAAGCGCTTGACAAGACTGCAGCCAATAGCTAAATGACCAAACACAAACGGATTGAAATGGACAGAAGAGAAAAAAACAAAAATAAATATCTAAAAAATTAATAAACTATGTTAAATTTTTTGGTCCGGTTGGTGCATTATGCAAAACAGCACTTGGACCCCATAGCCAGTGAAAAATTAAGCGGCTTTATCAGTGCCATCACCCGCATGCACCCAGTCTTCGTCTCAGTTTCAGTTTCAGTCTCAGTCGCAGTCAGAGACTGGCCGTGGACTCATTAATTTTAGTGCGGCTCAGCACAGTAGTCGGCATTGAATACAAAGCCAGAATGCAGAATGCCTAAATGGCTCATTAGGGTCTTAAATTAAAGCCAGTTGGGCCATGCCAAGACAACTCGGTCAACTGGGCCCCACGGGTCAAGCGAGAAGCCAAAAGAAAGCGGTAGAAGACACCGCAACAAAGACACGTCTTGCCCTCAGCTACTGGACTCCACAGCCATAGGGCTTTATATCTGACCAGATGGGGTAAGCGGGCTCATCTCACCTAATTAGTTGTCCATTGTCTTACTGTGTGACAGTTGGGCAAAAAAATTACTGCAATAGGTCTAGGGCCAGACAGACAGGCGAGTACCTGGCCAAAGTCTGGGCCCATATTGTTTAGCCGCAAGAACCGCAAGTTAAAGCATTAAATGAGCTGAAAGGAAAAAAACGTCATCAATTGTGACAGAAGATGCAACCCAACAAGATTTGCTAATCTGACCCTCTTAATAGACAATCGTCTGGGCTTGTTGCCGCGTCTCAGCGCGCTGTAGGGGCAGAAGGGCCTCGACATCGTCAACGTCTTCGTTTGTTGTGCTGATTCATTTCGCTGCCCGTAAAGATTAGCTGATCATGATAAGACTGTTCTTTTGTGCAGTCGATGAGCTCATCATTATCAGCAGCCGCAGCAGCAGCAGCAGCAGAGGCAGTGGCAGACGCAGCCAACCCTTTTTATAAATTGCAGTGGAATTTATCATAGGAAAGCCTCGTTGAAAAGCAACCGATGCTCGTACTGTGGCCGTTGTCAGTGGGAAAATGATCTTATCCCGCTTTGTTGTGAGTGCATGTGTTTTCTATGTGATTTCTTATCGACCTCCTAATGAAAAATGGCAATAGAGAGGCTGCTAATAGGCAATGATCATTGGTGTGGATTTATGGATAAATTCAAAATAAATTAACAGAAATATATATAAATTACTTTACTTATATATAGATATTAAATATTATCGTCATATTATCATGCGACTGTCTGACATTATCTTGTCCCCTTTTTCAGAATAACAATTACATGTCCATCAATTCTGAAATGAGCATCTTCTGCATGCTGTGCGCTGTATACCAATTGCTGTCTCTTACCTGACAGCCACACCAAACTTGATCTTCCACCAGGTGAATGCATAAAGAATCGACTGTTGCTTAGGCTTGTGCGCCCACAAATTGCTCTCGAGTCCCGAAATAAGATATCTGCACGTAGCTGTAATTTAAAACCCCACCAAAAAAAGAACCAACAAAAAAAAAAAATTAAAAATAAGCAACAACAACAAAACGAGAAACGGTCTCAGGCCCCGAGACAGACACAGACACAGACACAAACACACACGCGTCTCTTATCCTACGGCCATAATTTCTTTTCCCAGCCAACAATACAAATGTAGAGATATGTCATTTGCCAGGCAAAACGAAATCGAAGACCAGAACACAACTGAACTGAGCTCACATAAAGATCGATGCTCCATAACAGTACGACTGGGACAAGAACTGGAACTGGGACTGCGCTGGGCAGGCAACATGTGCACCGCTTTGTAACGCCAATTATGGGCCCATAATTCGAAGGCATTGTCTGGGCTACAAAAGACGAACTGAGCGAGCATTACACGAGCAAGAGAAAGAAGAAGAGCACACACACATACACACTCAGCGAGGCGTAACGAAGCGGTAAATGAGCAAAAGTCGTTCGAGCACATTTGAGCGCAGGTAGCGCGCGCTCTGCCACACTCGGATCGCAGTCTTCGGCTCTCTCTCCCGCTCTCTCAGTCTCTCGCGCTGCCTTACGCTCTTGAGTGAAGTTAGCCGTAGCGCGCTTGACGATCGAGCCGAGCTGCTGTCGGCTGCTCTGCACGCTGAGCGCTAATCAGTTTATTTGCAGACGTAGCCACCGCCGGACGTGTGTGCAGCGCCGACTAAAACCAAGCCAAGCTATAATAGAAATACCGACAGAGATACCGATACGCAGTCAGTGAAAGTGTGCCGCAGCGAAAGATACACCCGTAATTACCGAACGTGATCTGTGTGCGTTTGAAGATAGAACGAGCCCAACTACGATACACACATATAAGTTAAAATGGAGGGCCTGCCACGCGCATTAAACTACGAATTGTCGCACGATCTGCACTTCGATCATTTCGGAGGCGCCGCTCAGCATATACTAGACAACGGAAAGAACGCGGCAGCGGATGCAGAGGCATCAACGCCCACGATCAGCACCCTGGACGCGCTGGCCAACAGCGATTTTCTGCAAAAGATCGGAGCGACCATCTTCAACTCGATACAGCTGAAGCATCACAAACTGAATGAAGCCGCCATCCAGAATTCCAGTGAAGTCACGATGGATTTCGATTTTGCCGCCAATCATGTGGTGCTCGACAGCAGCAGCGTGGATCAGCTCCAAGAGCAGCTGGAGTACGACAAGTTCATGAACGAGGTGTGGATCGGCATTGTCTTTACGCTAATCTTGATCTCGATGGTCTTCTGCATATGCTCCTGCTTCCTGTACCATCAGTTTCGCACCTGGAAGCGCAATTGTAAGTATACCCAAAATAAAGAGAAGAAGGAAAACACAAACAAGCAAAAAGTTCCATTGCCCCTTTTAAGGCAATTTCGATAGCACTTTGATAGGCGGGCATTTACGATTGGGTCTTATCAAAAATTGGTTTCTTTATTTGAGGTTTTTCCTCCATGTGTTGGTATTTATGATTAACACTAAACAGAAACTTACACAGCGGCCGAGTGCTACGTGCCAAAATGTAGAGCGAAATAGACGAGCCGCTCATGAATGAATCAGAAATGGCACAAAACACTCATGAATGGAGTGGGGCTTGAGCGAAAGATTAAGTATTAACTAATAGCTAGGTAGACAGATATATATATATATAGATATAACTGAACTGTGGGCCAACCTTAGTAATCAGGTCGAGGAAAAGTCGGTATACAAATTTCACAGATATTAATGTCAAGATTTCTACTTAACCGGGCTGTGACCTTCAAGAGAAGTGGCACAGAAGAATTTCATTACCTTGCTTTCCATATTTTCTTTCATTTTAATTGCCAACTTTGCTGTGCAAGCAAAAAGTTGGCTAAAAACTGAAGAAAAAAAAAACCATTCAAGTGTCAATTAAAAAAAGAGAAAAAAAGGGAAAAAAAATAAATAATTGATATTTATATTTATTTATAATTGATTTATATACAGTTTAATAATTTTTTAAATTTAAGGAACTTAAAAAAATGAAGTGTAAACAAAATAAGATTAGAATCTAGTCAAATCAAAACAAATTTTTAGTAAAAATAGCTAGTAAATGCTTGCATAGAGATTGTAATTGGAAAATATTTAAAATAAGGTCATAGCTCAGCGTGACTGAGCTCAAACTGGAAACTAAATTAATTAACTAATCAGCAGCTTCTCTCTGTCCCTCTCTCTCCCTCTGTGTAGATCACAACAATGCCAATAGCTCATCGCAGTGCACAATTATTGACATTGAGGCATTGAAATTACAGCCCGACTCGGAGGATCCAGTGCCGGAATACACCTTGGTCTCTGGCTTGCCCAGCTATGAGGCCGCTTTGGAGCTGCTGCACAAAGCACCTCAGTCATCGTGTTTGATTGTGTATCCAAGCGTGTTTAATGTATTCAATAAGCATGAAAGAGCCAACACGGCAATAGCTGAAGTTGAAGCTGCAGCAACAACAACAACAGCAGCGGCAACAACAATATCGCGACCACAGACATTGCCATTGTGTGAGGCAACGACTCCACTGCTGCCAGCAACGACAACAGCAACAGTCGCAACAGCTGCAGCAACAACACCAACAACAGCAACACCCACACCCACATGCGAAAGTATTAAGCCAAACTTTGTGCCTAGTTACGCTGAGGTATTTGGCTTTAGGACAGTCGACGAAAAGAAGAAATCGAAAACGAAAGACGACTCAGCGAAAGGCCCGGCCGATAAATGCTAAGCGATGTCTAGCGCCGAGATCCAGCCCCCATTCCTAGGCCTGATCTCAGCGATACTAACCAAAATGTGCTCTGTGATAATTGTTGCTGTAGTCCGCGATATTTTTTATTGATATTTAATGTACTTAGATTCAACCTAAGCGCTGTGATTATAAACAACTCGCAAGAAATGATAAACTACCTGTACTTATAATCTACTATGTACTACATTCACTCTTTAATGCTTTATTGTTATTAGTTTATAAGTAGACAAAAATGTGACGCATAATAAATTATAACAAATTATTAAACCTTATTTATCTCAATTTAAGTTTCATCCGCTGACGCATGCTAAAGTAATACTTTCAGAATGAAAATTTTGATTAAATCGAGCTAAATTATTTATTAAAATATTTTCTAGCCTTAGCTGCTCTTGAATTTTCCTCGACTCATGTCAGGTCATGTCTTTCAGCATACTTGAGCTCATGCCGCACACCCTTATATCAATCGATCTTAATAAGGTTCTGCTGTGACAGTTCTGTTAGGCTGAATCACTTTGAGCTGGTTTCCCAACGGCCTCAAGCTTTTTGCTTTTGCTCACCTCACCTTTTTTTCGAGGTCTTTTCATATCAATACTAAAACTAGTCTACCATTTAGTCAACTATCTTAAATTGTCCAGACGCTCTGATTGGTTTGCATACGCATTTGTTATTGCGCCATCAATCAGTTTGGCATGGGACTTGATTTTCTGACACCGCAACTGAGTTGATTGGCGCAAATGGCAACAGCAGGCGTCTCAATTGAAACCCATTCGAAGTCTTTATCAATGGCATCGCATTCCGACAAGGGCTTTCCCGGGCATTTCTTTGTTGAGCTTTATAAAGACAGCCAGATGCCAGACTAGATTGAGACATTTACCGTCCGAACAGTAAGGCAGCCAGACGGATGGAGACAGTTTGACTTTGACATTGAGCAAAGGACGTGCCAAGTGATAAGCTGGACGGAGCTGGGAACTAAATTTCAAATAAACTCTTCTATAATATTTATTATACGTGTAACGGCAGCGCACTCGTTCAAGCCATTTGTATTGATAAGCTTACCAGAGTCGGTCCGGTTCAGCTATGCAAATGCGTTTACTTGTGTTCCGTTGAACCCAGCGTGGACATAAATAATGATGTTAAAATCATTTTTGAAACTGCAAATATGTGCGAGGCGAGTGATACAACAATAGCAGTCACAGGGCACAAAACGTGTTGCAAACTGAAAAGCAATGTAAACAGATCGCTTTAATTCGTTGTTTCTAGGTGCCTCGCTTTTCAGCATACGATCTACATAAAGTTTGCACTCGAAACCGGTTTATTATCAGCTTACAAGCATTTTTTCAGCGAATATCTCTATTAACGAAAAGAATATCTCAAAAGCCCAGCCGAGTTCTAATTCGCATTCTATCGAAATCGGCTGAAAAAGAAATGTATAAATTTGCAAACTTAATAAAATTTCACCCGAAATCATTCATTCGCTTATCTTAGAAGAGATGATTTGATGAGAAATGGGGTACAATATCGCTTTCAATCGATTATAAGAACAAGAAACTTGATTAGCGCCTTTTTTATAGAACGCTGAACGATAAGATGTCAAGTATCTGTTTCGAAAAGGTGTCGAGCTCAACCCATTCATTAGCAGAAAGACATTCAGACAACTGGGCATGTTCAGCTCGGTTATTGTTAGTGATTAGCTGTTATACCCTGAATATGCAGTTCTAATGGGCCTAGGGTATAAAATAAATTTCATGGATACAGTGAGCATTAGTAAACAAAACGCATCCGATTGCAGTTTTAGTTTATCTATTTGTCTTGGCGTAGAGTTCGTTTTTACTCTCTGGCCAATGGCAATTTCCGAGCTTATCTTTGCAATCCGATTGCCAATTATTATTTGTTTGCTGCAATTGGCAATGCGAAATTGCTATCAAAATCCGCGTCAGCGTGTGGCGAGCAGGCGGGCGAGGCGGGCGAGGTGAGCGCGTAGGCAAATAAAATTCCATTGCTATGGAGTGGATGGTAAAAATTATTCATTTTACAACTTAACATTCATCATATTGCCGGGCCTGGGCCTGTGCCTGGGCCTGTGCCTGGGCCTGGGCTCTGGGGCTGGGGCTGAGCTCTGAAACAAGTGCAGCAAGAGCCCAGCTGCCCTCACAGCACAAGGGCGGAGGAGCCACTTGATATGCATGTGCGAAAAAGGTGCCAATAGCAATTTGCATTTTGCTGCAGTGTGTTACAGTCGTGCAAATAATATATTTTAATTGTATTTACGATTTATGACAGCAGTAAGTTTATTTGACACTTTATGATATTTTCTATGCATTCTAAGTGGCCCCCTGGGTTGGCAAACACCAACAGCGACCGAGTGACTCATCAAACATGTGACTTTAGCTTTCTGATTTCGCTCTTTCTATACATGTATTTCTACAAAATTTTAATTGAAGATGTTTCTTTTGTTTAAAAACAAAGAAAAGTTATCAAATTTTATGGACTCACCGCAATGTGTGCAAATTATTCCATTACCCGACATCGCAAAAGCAAACAACGCAAAATATTCCAAATATGTTGCGCATGCGCGTGCCTATCAAAGCGTGCTTAGACTAAGTTCCCCATCCTACTTCTATACATCATTAACCGACGCACGTAGGCTCGCTGCCCCGCCAGAAATACATGCTGTTTCCCGTTCTCGACCCAACTAACATATGTACCAAAAAAAAAAACATTCTCTCTTAATTATGCT
This sequence comes from Drosophila mettleri, assembly GCA_035047625.1. Lineage (NCBI taxonomy): Eukaryota > Metazoa > Arthropoda > Insecta > Diptera > Drosophilidae > Drosophila > Drosophila mettleri. The sequence continues at coordinate 19,048,540 of JAWNPI010000103.1, forward strand.
GATAGTTGCGCCGTGGAGTTAAGTTCTCTAGCTCTAATCAAGTCTAGAAGATCGACTTATATCTGATTCTGATTCATTAGCTTAAGCATGTGTTAACTATTTAGATATCTTATTAGATCTGCATTGAAAATGTTTCAACTATTTTTAACTTTGCGGTCTAATAGTTAATTGTTTAAAAAACGAGCAAATAGTTGAAGTACGTACTTGAATTTGTTGCTAATGAGTTTTTGTTTATGCAAACTAATTGTTCTGTTAATGGCTTACAGCGTAAAAGCTTATATTCAAAAATAAAAATAAAATCTGTGTATCGCAACAACAACACTTGAGTCACGCCTCGACTTTGCCCAGTTCGATATCTGTTTGTATAATAATATCATCTTAAGAGCTTCTCATTTGCATTTGCTGTGGCGCACCTCGAAGTTTATTGCAAATGCAAGAAAACATATGCTGCTGGAGCGGATAGCAGCATATCAAAATATTATACAACATAAACAACATAATTAGCTTACAATTCAAATAAAATGCAGACGCATCTTGAATAGAGCCAGCAGATGCTGCTGCTGATGGACAGGAGGTAGAAAGCGCAACCAAAGGGCAAACTATTTATTAAAAAACCATCCGCGAGATGCAGATGGGGAGAAAGTTGCCCTGTGGAGTCGGCCAGCTTAATGAAACGAACAATTTATTAATAAAATGCACATTAGCCCACGGTTTAGGCCAAACTAAGAGTCGGCTTAACCCGCGCAACGGCGGCGGCAACGGAATTTAGTTGAATGAATTTTCAATTAAGCGCCAAATTCGTTGAACAAGACTCAGGGAATAGCTGCAGACGCCCCGCCGCCGATATTTGAAAGTGAAAACCGGTCTGGCAACGAATCCGAATCCGAATCCAAATTCGACGACGTCATACGCAATATTTGACCCACTTTATAGTAGATGGCGCAAAAAATATCAACAGCAACAACCAATTGGCAAGCCAGTTTTTCAAACAATTTACAGAAGCAAAAAAATAAATAAATATATTTATACATAGTATAAAATGTATATTTTGGGTCAGTAAGTGCAACGGCAAATATATTTTATAAACAAAAATGAATAAAAATACAAGTACAAATATATGCAAAAAAATAAGTTACGTAAGAAATAAACAAATATTATTTTTTGCCCAAGGCCCAAGTCGCCATGCATTAAACAGAATTAAATACAAAAATTATATAATTTAAAGTTATTACAGCTGTGCTTTTCGCATATGCCTAAATTATTCTTAAATCAATGCAATTAATAGTATTTGGATATATTATCAAATATTTAAGCATACCCGGAATAGTTTCATAAACGAAGCTTACACATTTTATTTGCGTAAGAAATCTCTTTAAACAATTTTTATTTGCGCTCGCATTAAGTGTCACAGTGTCTGCAAATGTTTACGTCTCGTGTCTGCTTTTGTTTTCCTACTTGTTCTTATTAAGACTTGGATTAATTGTGCTTTGGACTATTTATCTCCTTCCTTTCGGCTTGAGTAATCAATTTTTGCATTTTATTCGCATTTTATGGCCCCCAAAAATGGCTAAAAACAAAAGCGACTAAGCAAACGCTGAGAAATGTGCAAACGCCATAAAGATGTTGCCTTTTGATTTGTTTACATTTGTAATGTGCCAAGGTGAATGCGACGCTCGACTAAATATTTGAATGTATATTTATTTTATTAATAGCTAAATAGAACTTTGTTCTTTGCTAGAACGTATCGCTTTAATGGCATTCAAGCTAAAGCAACCTAATGCATATGGATCAAAAAATGTGATACGAAGCTAGCAAAAAGTATTATTTAATTTAAAATCAATACAAAAGGGTATCATAAAATAATATACAAATTAGTATAAATGAATATTATTATTTGTATAATTTATAGGTCTCAGTAATTATATTCTATTCCATATGCATCCACAAATATATATTCTGTTAGCCTATATAGTTGACTTTACAAATTGTACGAACTTGTAAACTCGTTCGCGCGAAAAATGCAAATTCTCAACTCGGATTGGGTCAAGTTTGAAAATATGGGGAAAAAAAGCATTCCAACTTGATGCTAAAAAAATAAAATTTTTTTTACGTACATATTTATATATAGAAGCTAGTTAGGCATTTTTAGAAGCTGTTTTGTTTTAGTCAACAAATCAAATTAGATGCAGCCGGCAGCTAAATAAAAGTTCTGAGAAACGAACAAACAAATAAAAATGCAAATAAAAGTTAGATGAGAGTCAAAGTTATGGGCATGCAGCAAGATGCCAGAACTAAACGTGAACCCAACTCGTAAAAAATATACTACTCTAGAACCCTAGTGAGATGGAGATGGAGACGCAGACGAAGAAGGCTGCGAGTAGGGAGCGGGTTTAACGGCGTTGCTAACTGCTAACTGCTGCTATCTGGGCGCTTGCATCAGAGCACATCAAAGCGCAGCATTCGGATAGAGAGGGGCGAAAGGGTCTTTTTCCAGATACAGCAGCCGCAGATCCAGATACAAATGTAGACAACGAGAAATACACATACACACACGCACAGATGCAGCCAGATGGAGGAGATACATTCACATATAAAGTAGGTTGCTTGCAGGTTTGTTTTGCTGATAAGCTTCGCGTTGCAAGATTAACGTGTTGCGCACTCTCTCCCTCACTCACACTTCACTACTCTCTCTCTCTCTCTCTTTTTTTCTTACTCTGTGGTGCTGTGTTTTAATTTTATGGCCCACAGATTTTATTTTGTAACTTAATGTTTGTTTAGCTTGGCTTGGCTTGAATTGGATTGGCTCGAATTGAATTGGATGGAGCCGCAGGTTGTTGTTGTTGTTGTTTTTGCTGCTGCTTTTGTAGCCAGACTTCAAGAGAAATACTCTAAACTCAAGAGTAGCTGGAATCTGGCCAGGGATTTGCGTTTTTATGGTCCCCATTCTGGCAACTATTAAGCTGCGGCTGTTTGTCGCGCCTAAGTTATCTGTTTATTGTCACAATATTGAACTGAACTAATAACAGATGATTATAATATTATGTTGAATGATTGAGGGTTTATCCTATAAAACTGAACGTGAAGAAAGCTGGAAGTATTTGTTGTTGATATTGGCCTTGTTGTTCAAATCATGTTTATTTACAGAGATTGAAGGTTGAATGCCTGTAACGGCATTTCAGTTTTGTTTACTGTCAAAAAATATATTTTCTCATCAAATTCCGTTTAATATACCTATATTCCATATAGATATTCTATAAATCTAAATACATATATACCAAGATACCACATAGATATTCTATAAACATTTATAGACACATACATTTTACAGCATATTTTTAGGAGTACTTATTGAATGCCATTCAGATCCATTAATTCATATAAGCACAGGAACAACACCACATGCTCATAGCAGCAATACTTAAGTCAAGTTTCATTATAAATTTATATGTATATTATTTATATACACAGATTTTTTTTTATTTTTTAAATGCTTCAACGACACTCTCAAAATCTTAAATGTCTTGCTTTAACTCAAACAGCTTTATTTGAGAAGATGCTCAACCCTTTTAACCTTCGTTCAGTGCTTAGTCAAACTCAATTTGAGCGAATCAGAGGCATTTAATTGCCCAGCAAATCGGATTATCAGCTAAATGTGAGTAAATCTTTTGATTTCCTTTTTCACTTATAAACAAACCGAATATTTGCCAATTTAAAGCAATTTAGCAAATCAATTTACTACACTTTGCTGGTAAGCTGGGAACACATAAAAACTCAGCCACAAAGAGAAGAACTTTAATTAATATTTTGAATTATTATGGCCTGTCATAAAAAAATGTTCACTTGACAAAGTTCACTGTTCTCTGTGAGAAACAATATAGTCAAAGAGTTAGGAAAAGAACTTAGCTATAAAGTGAAGCAGGTGGTAAGGCAACTGCACGCAAGACTGAACCCAAAGAACTTGGCTACGAAATCAATGGGATTCTGAGTAACGATACAACTAAAAGTTTTATTTTTCAATTTAAATTTTTTTATATAATTTCTAATTAATATCGCATTGCACCTTCTACTATTGTCCAATGATATTTTTCAGATTTTTATGTGTATCAGAATCGTATCGACTAGACACTACTTTAGAGACTTCTTGCTACTAATTGTTGCCAATTGTAAAGCTGACAAAACTGCCAGCATTTTCCAGCGGCTGTAGGATCTACACCTGTTGCTGGCATTGCAACTGGATATGTGTCAGACAATTGGACACTGGAGCTTATCTATGCACACGAATACTAAAGAGCCGATGTCGATTGCTTTCCCAAGATCGAAGACTACAGCTTGGGCGCAGCAGTCCATAACTTTATTTAAGTTGTAGCGCTCATAAATTGCCGGCTCACTCTTTGTCATTATTTTTATCGCTTGCATATTGTTATGACATTCAAAACATTCGTTTAACTTCTTTATGTGCAGCAGCTCCTCTTCCACATGCTCTCACCCTCTCTCTCTCTCTCTCTCTCACTCTCTCTCTTGTTCTCGCATTCTCTTCTACTCCCGCATTGCTTGCATTTGACTTTTCATTGATAAAGTTATCAGCCTCTGGCTATGGGTTTACGGTTCCGTTCCGTTCAGCTTCATTCTTTTCATTTGTTTTCTTCTTTTGCTTCCTTTGCCGCTTTGTGGTCGGGCTCACACAGCGTTTCCTTTATCAACTACGCCACGGCAACCAGAAGTATCTTTTGAGAGCAGTTTTTATCTGTATCTGCCTTTTGTCGTCATCGTCAGCCACCAAACAACAACAAGAACAACAACAACACATGCGTTTAGCTGATTGCACTCCGGGGACGTTTTCTTTCATAATTGGTACAAATTTTGTTAGCTCTTTGAAATTGAACCAGAAAATATTCTCAGGCTCAAGGCAAAGACTGACAAATGAAATTTGCCATTTGCATATTCTGCCAACTATGGCTCAACTATTAAAATCGATTCACGTTTATATAAGTCTGAAATGCTCTCGAGCAATATTCGTTTGCTCTTGAAATTACAAAAAAAAATGTTCGACTCTAGGCAATGATAGATTTCGTATATATAATATTTCATATTTCTTTATTTCACTGTACGTGACACACTTGAAAATTGTAGTTGACAGAAGATATTAAGGCTAAGTAATTTCCACATTTCCAATCTGCCATTTCACAGCTGCTCTAAAAATATATTTATCTATTTATTTTATTGCATGTACAGCAGAGAGTAGTTTAGCTCGACTGCAATTGCTTTATTCTTACTACTTATGGGCTTTGTTTATGCACAAATTAAATCTTTTGCAAACAGCCATTCAATATATTTATTTTAATTATATTTTTATATTAACATAATTTAATCCATGTATTTATCATCACAGAAAATTAAATTTAATTTGTGTGCGTTTTTTTAGGCTCAACTGCGAACTGACCCAATTAAAATATTTGATTTTATTTAATTCCCAAATGAGCTTAACAAATTGCGCACATTGCGACTAGCCCGTTATATGCGCTGTAATAAATGTCAATAGAAAGCAAAACAACGAATTTAATATTATTTATTAAATTCATTTCGTATGAAGTGAATCAATAGTTCGAGATTATTCTACTACGTCACACTTGCTGCTTATCGCTGACATTTTTATTTTATTTATATATATATATATATTTATTATATTTTTGTTGTCGACGAAAACTTTGTGTGAAAGGGTCAATTAAGTCTTAGTGCGCTGTCAATGGAAGTTTCGTTTAATTTATGCCGACACACATAATTGGAAATTTATTACAAAGTGATGTCAACACCAACGACGACGCAGTGTGAGAGAGAAAGATAGAAAGAGGTCACAGTAGAGTGAGCTGAGAGAGAGATGGAGAGAGATTAAGAGCATATGAAATATGCATTTAAAACCGATTTAATGGGCCCTGAAATAAGGCAACTTGTCTGTCAGCAAGGCGGCTTATCGACTTCTAATTAAAACATTTTCATATTTTATTACCAAAGTTTATGTTGAGCGCTTATTCTTAAGCCATAACCAGTTTCTGCTGGGTCGGGGGCAAGGCTCTGAAGATCTTTGTGCAAATTTAATTAGCTATATCCAGCAGAAGTGGGCAAATACTTCAAACACCTTCAACGAGTGTGCGCTGCGAACCGGTTCTAGTTTGTTTGTATGGTGGGAAAACATCTAGCCTGCCATCGAGCGTGTAGCACCTCACCTTATCGGCATTACCTACAATTATTTTGAATGTTTGTTTGGCAAATAAATCAACAAGCACTCACACATGCACCTGAGTGTTTAGAATTTGTTTCTGTGTACGCATGTTAAGTGTGGTTTTTAAAATATTTTTTCACATTTTATTATTATTATTTTTTAGTGGTTTTTTATTTTTATTTCTGTTTGTGTGACTTGTTTACTGCGCACATTTGCGGCTTGAACTTGGCATTGTTTGCACTGGGTCGCCATTCATTCAGAAACGGATCTTCGGATATTCACTTTGCCGAAACTTGTTGACACGGTTTCCAAATACTAATTGTTTGCATTCGGACTTACGTGTATTTCATTTTGATGCTCGCCATATGATTTTATCCGCTCTTGTGTGCTCAACAGATCAGCGTTTGTATTAATGGCATGCACGACTTTGTGGCTTGAATTGAGAGTTTGTTCTTCCGATTTGCAGAATTGACTTTTATTTTTACAAACCTCAACTGAGCAAATGTAAATAAGTACTGAAAAGAAAAAAAGATTGAGTAATATGAATATTAAACTTTAAATATTAAACCGCATGGCCTTAAGGCGTTAGTAGAGAATTAATTTTCAGTCTCGCTGAGTGGCATCAACAAACAAAGTTTGCTTGATTTATGTGAGCGTAACTATGACTGATATTCGCAATGTCTAAAGGTTTTATAAAGGCAAATGAGCTTACACCTGGTTAAATAGCTCAATTACACTTGTGGAACTTGAACATTTTCTTAGCCAATTTCATGTACAGGAAACGGCAGGCCGTAACATTTTACTTGGCATATTCGCCCAATTCATATGACAGATACGACTTTATCCACAGTCTATGCATCTCAGTTCAATGGTACTGTTGCCTTAATAAAGTGGCACAAAAACTGTCACAGCTGCCGGCTGGGATCTGGCTGAGAATCTGCCAAAAATACTTCCGTGTCTCAGAATGTTTCAATTACGTGTGTGGAGGAGGGCAGCATCTTGGGCCTGGGTTACGTTTGCGTTCAGGTTTACTTCCGTGTAACCCACATATATAATCTATCAACTATCTACTTAGCTCAACAGTTTCTCACATAATTCATGCCGCATACGGGCCAGGCAATCTCGGCCCACATGCACACGAATGGCGATACGTGTTCATCAATGAAAAGTATGTCTGGCTGTCGTCTATGGCCAGGTCTCTGTTTTCCCAAGCCTTTTGTTTCCATTGGCTGCCTGCGCAAAATTACTTCCGTTTTGTTGCAACTGCAAAGTGTCATTGTTGCAGCATGTGTGGCAGCCTTCGGGCCCGGCATTCGAATTGCTGCCACTGGAGTCTCTCTTGCCAAAAGGGCGAAAGGCAAATTGTATGCAATATTGCGCTTTTTTTTCAACTCCGGCTGCTGTTTCCTGGGCCTCTCTCACTTTGCTCGCCCTTTGTTTACCATCGCCCGCTCTGCCAACCTGTTAGCCAACAATGCCAACTCATCTGGTAATTTGAGCACGTAAACTGAGACATTAATGCTTCACATGAACAAATATCGCTTACCTTACTCCCCCATTCATGCATCCCTCTTGTTGTCTTTTATTTTTTTTTTGACAGATTCTTCTGAATAGCCTCACATGTTATTATGTAAGTATTTTGTTGTTATTGCGAAACACCTACAAATCGCACAATAGCTGACGTATGTCGTCTTATCTGACTGCGATTTGTATTATTTCTATGAAATTTGTACAGATTTATCAACACAAATATGACATGCCTGGCATAGATCTTCTAGAATTGACAGATGGCAAAAGCCTCATGACAAATGCAGCTAGCTATACTAATCCATTATTCCATTGCACTCATATTATGCAGTTTATCCCTTTGCATTGCTCGTGTGCTTTCATCACAACTTTAACTACATTACGTATTCAGCACTTGAGATATTCCTTTCAATAACATTTACTTGCAACTATCCGGAGCACGCCCTGCTCCGTCTGTGGCTAACAGCCTTCGATTGCAATTGTCAATACTCGATTTCAGACTGCAGACGAAGCGTAGCCCAAGTTTTGCATCAGCTTCAAGTTTAGCGGCACGCAAAGGCACTGCCCGAGGCAGCGCGCTGTGGCCAGGTGAGTTAATATTTCTAATTGAAAAAGGCAATTTGTATTCAGCTGGGTTGGAGCAACTTCGACAGACAAAAGCACTCAGTATAATTAAATTGTAGACGGCACACAGACCACAACCCACTGCCTTCATATTATCATCATCATCGTCATCATCTGCGGAACTGATTTCAGTGTCAGTTTTAAAATGCGACCGCTCTTCAGCAGACGGCGCTTCTATCTGAGCGGCAAAAATAAAATTAGCATTTTCAATCCATGCACCAGTTGCTCTACCCTATGCTGTTCCCTGCTCTTTAAGCTCTCCATTCTCGTGCTGCTGAGCGTGCTGGGCTTGCTGTGGCTGGAGAACAATATTAAGCTCAAGACTGTGGAGCCCTTGCCGGCAGCGCGTATCTTCTGCATTATCGTCACCTCCGACAATCGACACGGCTCGGTGGCTGTGCATGCCAAGCATACTTGGAGCAAGAGATGCGATCATCATCTATTTGTCAGCAACGATGCCCACGAGGAGCTGGAGCCAGCAGTCTTTGTGCGCCCGACTGATAAGTGGCAAAAAATGCGTGCGCACCTCGAGTACGTGTACAAGTATCACTTTGATGACGGCGATTGGTTTCTCTATGCCAATGACGACAAGTATGAAAGTGAAGGCATCTGTGTACAGCATCCTTAGCTAAAATTTGCCATCCGCAGCTATGTAATAGTGGAGAACCTGCGCTATATGCTGCATACCCACAGCCCCGAGGAGCTCATCTACTTTGGCTGCAAGCTACGAAATGCCGCTAATCAGGTGCAGTCACTGAATGCTAAATTCTATGTATAAAATATCTATATCTCCCTCGACCTATAGACATACATGTATCATCGCTCAGGCATTGTGCTAAGCGGCGCTGCACTCACTCAGTTCATTCTGCGAGCATTGCCCAACGAAACGATCTGCAGCTCGGGTCCGCAGGGCGACGCTGCAGCGGAGGAGCTCGGCCGATGCCTCAGCAATGTCAATGTTTTGCCCGGCGATAGTCGAGATCATTTGGGCTATCACCGATTTTTGCCATTTCAAATGCGTGATTTTTTCATTGGTTCATTGAATTACTCTCTGCCGGAGCACAAATATTTCCTGGATCGATCCTATTACCCTGTTATCGATGTGAGTTTAAATGGGATCAGGGTATAATGGTTTTATTAGCATTCATATGATTGTAAAATATTTAAATAACTGAACGAAATTATTTGATTTCAGTTGAAGCTGCCACTATCGAAGCAAGTGATTTGCATGAAGATGGAATATATGCCAGTCATTTACAATCATTATTATCTATCTTATCAAGTTAAGATATTTGGAGTAGCCCAAAAGATATTATATTAAAAAAATATACAAAAACCCAAATTTAACAATTAAGAATAAATATGGAATGCAAAAAAGTTTTTTATTCAATTTGATGAGCTCTAGCTTTCAGTGTCTATGAGATCATGGGGATTAAATAGGTAATAAAGTTAAGGAGAAGGAAATTATTGAAACTCATGACCAAGATGCAATTATATTTAATAAAGAAATTTCGCCTATAAAATTAAATGTTGCGGGAGACAATATATTATATTAATAGAATTTAATATGTGAGAAGAATCTAGTCGAGGCGACTGGACCAATAGATGCCCAAATCCATATACATTTAATATACCAAAAATTAAAAGTTTATTTTATTCATTAATAGAAAATAACACACACTCGCACAGGCTGTACTACGGAAACTTAATTGCTAAATAAGTTTTTTTCTAAGTATACGTGTTTATTTTTTATATTAAGGGCAAGATTATGACAATGTATTTATGACTATTTACCACATTTTAAGTCTAAGATGGACGAAGGGACGGACAGGGCTAGTTTTACTCAGCTCATCGAGTTGATCAAGCTTATATATACATACATTATGGGGCTTGTCACTGCACCTGTTACACATACATTTTCATAAAAATTTCAATGGATTCAGTGTATAATAAAAATCATTACAAAGCGAAGGCAAAAATTACATTTTATATTTCCTTATTAATTATAAACAGACTTTCAAGTAGACAGACAGACAGACAGAAAGGGAGAGTATTTACATGGAGAACACTTTGCATTCAAGCAATATTTAAAAAAAAAAACAAAACAGAGCTAATTATGACATATTCTTTACGAAATACATTTACTTATACTTAAACTTTATATGTCTATTATAATAAATGACAGCATTTATTGTACTTTCCATTAACTCAATTTGGACTTTTGCTACTGAGATACATTCTGCCAAAAGTCACCCAGCAGTTTCTCATTAGCATATCCGAACCTCCAGCGTTGCCTTTGGTTCTTGGTATCACAGGTATTGGCGATCACACGACGTTCTTCGAGCTGGGCCTCGAGGCACAGTTGGCTAGCTCTGCTCTGGCCATGGATTATGTGGTTGGTATTCATGTCGAATGACCAAAATTGATTTCCAGCATGATGATGGCATTGCCAGAGCCAGATCTCTGCATTTGGATGCTGCTGCTGTAGCTCGAGGCAATGCGAGTTCGAGTGCAGATCACGAAAATGACCCAAGGACCACTTTTGCGTCAACTTGGGGTACATTAGGTCATCATCACATGGCAGCAGTTGCGGGTGCTTTGCAGCCTCTGCACGCTCCAAGCACAGCTTGGGCGCCGCTAAGCTTTGCACAGCGCCAAACGCGTAGTCCAGAGGCTCGTCTATGGGATACTGCTGCAAGAAGTCCTTACCTAGGTGATCCAGAAACCATTTGAAGGGCTTGCAGTGCAGACGTTGCCGCAGGGCCTTTTGCTTCTTCAAGGCACCCACCTTAACGTGCGTCAAGTGGGGCATATTCGCATACAGTTTGTCCTTGTACTCGTCCAGCCATACCTCAGCCACCCGCCTGTAGTTCTGGCAACAATACAAATTCAGATACATATTTTAAATATCAATTACATCTAGGTAGTTTTTACTCACCCTAGCTATTGCCTTGCTGCCACTCTCGGACTTCTTGAACTGCGGATGAAAGTTACTATTCCGAAACAGATGACCCACTCTGGAACAGGGCACCTCCAGCAGGCGACCGCCGCACAGCCATATCTTGAGACTCAGCTCGATCTGCTCGCCGCCCCAAATACGCAGCCCCTCATCGTAGCCACCCAGCTCGAAGAACCAACTTCGATATATGGCAAACAAACCCCCATTCATGATAGGGTTGTCGTGTGGCGCAGGCAGCGCCAGCTCCTGCTGCTTGGTTAATGGCAGCTGAATATAGTTAAAGTCCCAGTCAAAGAAGCCACGCGACGGCTTGCCGCGCCGATAAGCAAAGGTTTCATAGTCTATGGTATCCACTACGGGTGTGCTGCAGGTCCGGTTGTTCTCCAGCAGTGGGGCCAGCAGGGGCTCCAGCCAGCCCCGAGTGACCTCGACGTGTGCATCGAGAAAGACGAGAGCTTCAGCCTGAGCAGTTTTGGCACCCGCCATCCGGGCCTGCATCAATCCCAGCTGCTGTGGCATCCGCTGCTGCTTCACCAATCCCGCAAAGCGGTCATCCACAACAAACTCGTGCTCGCTGCCATCGTCCACTAGAATGATCTCTCGCAGTAATCTTGATGAGGTTCTGGCTCTCAGACTGCTCAGCGTTCTCAGCAACACACTCGGCTGCTCGTTGTGGTGGGTGACAATGACACTGATGGCCGGCAGCTTTTCCACTGGGTACTTGAGCTTTTTGCAGCTGTTAACAGTTATCACAGCTCGTCACAGTGTCAACTCTTATACGTCGCTCGCGAAACTCACCTGCGATGCCGCATATCAAAGAGCTTGCGCTCCGGCGATATTCGCTCCGAGAGCCAAGCATTATAACCCGTTTCGCGCTCGCTGCGCTCCATGGCCAAACGCTGCTCAGCGGTCCAGTTGCTCTTCGCTGGTCGACCCAGTGCGCCCAGACCGGCCAGCAGCAGCTCTGAAGTCGTCGAATCGCCAGCCAGCTGATCGCTCTCATCGTGCTGTGCTGATGTCACAATAGTTGTTGTCGCAGAATTTGTTGCAGGCTTTGTGCCCATAATACACAAATAAATGATAATATTACATGTTGCAGCAAGCAACAAAAGTATTAAAACTGTTTTCTTGTGCCTCAATAAAATCTCAGAGCCGAACATCACACAAAAACAGCTTTAACCGCACACGTTTTGGCCAAGACTGAATGGATAAAACGAGTCTAAGAGCTGCTTAAAAGACTTATACGCGCCAAATATTGTCTTATACGCCGCGAAAGTTTATAAGCTGCGGCTAATGTTGTAAGGCAAGTATGAGCTTAATGGACATATAATATAGACAAAGGGGAAAGACTTTTGAGTTCCCCTTGACTGCGTCTATCGATGCCTCAAAAGTAAATTTTATTCGAAAATCTTACAACGAAAATACCCTGTGAATGCTATAGTTTAGAAGGTCGATATACGCATATTCGGAACGTGGCAAACCGCGAAATTTTATATCCCATAACCTATCAGTGCCACGAAAAAAATCTTGCACTTTTGAGTTGCTATTGAATCTTCTTTCGATTCATTAACAAATAAATTTTCTACTTATCAATTTTATAGGGTCTAAGTGACCTTTGCGCCAAATGGGAACAAAGTACCATGCTACCATACCATAAATGTATAAATGCTTCACAAGAGTTTTGTGAATTTATAAACTAAACCTTAGGCAAAATACCTTACATTATTATTATGCTTATTATTATAATAAAAAATTATTATGAGTAAATTATTATTATTCTTATAAATATATAAATGTTAATAAAGAAATGTAAGTAAAGTATGAAAAATTACTAACTTTAATCATAAATCACTTGACTCTGAAAAACTCCTGCATAAACAAAATCATAAATTCTAATTCTATATCTTTCTTATAGTTTATATTCCTAGATTCCTTTGGCTAATTTCCCCGTAAATAGCTTCACACTCTCGCTTCTCGATTCAATGCAATGAAATATCTATGCCTGCCACCGCCGCATGCCAAGACTTGGCAGACTTAAACCGACAGCTGCAACAGAATTCGAATTCGAATTCGAATTTGAATTTGAATTTGCATGTGCTGGGATATACTTAAGGAATCAGTTGCAACCCCTCGGGGCTGGGGGTTGGGGGAGGAGTGGACTCATTAATTTACGTAAAATCCACTTAACTTTTTGTCGAGGCTTTGAGCAGTGAGGCTGAGGCAATAAATTCCGCAACTTTGCGCCTCATCAAACGAAATGAATGTTAAAATCTACCACGAGGAAAAGTCAGACAATAGAATAGATAGCAATCTTCATGGGAGTACGAGATGGCGACGTGGCGACGCCAGCAGCAATTTTAGAACATGTGGTGTTATGATGAGACGAGAGACCGATCCGCAAATCCACCCAGCCACCCACCACCGAGCGGGCGCGCTGAAGCCACCCCAAAATTCTTAAGCTTGGACTTTAACTGACAAAGGGTAGCTGCGGCCAATAGCACAGCAATTTTTTTCCACCGGCTTTATGGAAAATTCCCTTAAAGCAAGGCCCGGTACGGCCGGTATGGCACGGTATGGCATGGTAGAGCGCGGGTACGTGCCGGCAGAGACCGAGTCTCATGCCAATGCACCGCATCATTTTGGGCAATTGTCAAACAAAACGAAGGGTGGCAGGCGGATAAATTAGATTTTTACTTGCGCACAATTGCATAAAGCCGAATAATCCTCAGAGGACCCAACAGCGCCCGCTCGTAAATATTCATTGCAAACGCACGGGCGTTTGAGCTTTAAGTTCTATCACTCACCTCACGCTTCAGTCCCCACAATCGACAAACGGGGCTTTCACTTCTGCTATACTCTTATATATATATATATAATTTTTTTTCAAGGTCTATGCCAAATTTTGGGGCGGCAGCAATTACATTTGGCCACCCACCCAATGTCCTTGGATTTGGCAGGGGCTCGGCTTTATACTCCAAGGGTGTCGAACTATAAATTATACCTTTTGTTGCAGTTCTCGCCTGAGTAACTGAGGGGGCTGCAACCCCCCAGGCAGGCGTCTGTCATGTCTTTAATAAATGTTTGAATGTTTCGTTGCGAGATTAAGTGGATTCCCTTTATAGCATGAGAAATGATCGATGCATAATGCGTTCGTATGTGTCAGGTGCATGGGTCGGGGCAGCATTGCGATTGCAATTGGAGTTCCAGGAAATAGCCAGTGATATTATAGGAGTATCATTAATGATGGAAGGCTACATAATTACCATAGTAGAAAAATACTTTATAGCTGCAATAAATGAAGAATCTGAAATACATATATGTAAAATGCGGAGAGCTGCTGAAAATTGCTTTTTGGGTGCCATAAAACAACGAGGAGACCGAGAGGCTGAGATGAATGGCAAACATCGTGGACATAAGTTGAGCATTTTGCTCTTCAGAGTGGACAACTCAAAGCGCCCACAATAAATTTCACTTATCAAAGTTTTCGCTGGCGCAGACTAAAAATCAGGCATGGAAAAAAACATAGAAGAAGCAGCAGCGAGCTCTGGAGTGAAGGACAAACTTTATGGCAGAGATACTCGAAGCGGGCAAAAGCAAACTAAGGGAAAATTAAATGTCTTTTGTCAACAGCCGTTCCAGTAAAGATGCTGATGGGAACAGTGCACAAAAATGAAAAAACAAGAAGAAGAAGAGAGATCCAAGAATAGTCGGCACAGGGCGTCCAGCGGTCCAACAATGACGCACTTTTTGGGGGGATACCAGAGCTTTGCCCACTTTGATATGCATTAAAAAAGAATTGGCCAAGCAGACACGGCAGCGGCAACAGCTGACAAACCGACAAACTGAACAACTGACGAACTCCAATGGTCCAATGGAGCGCAGCGCAATCTCGCTGTGCAAACTGGCATCATAATGGGCCACTTATCATGGCAATCACTCAGCGCACAAGCGCCCTCTGGCGACTGCAAGCTGCAGGCTGTGCCGCCGTTCGATATGGACCCCTGCAATGGACACCCCCCGCCGCACAGCCCTCCCCCTATGGCGCCCAGCCCTAACTATCGGGGTGCTACTCGGTTTGCTTTACTACTTTTCGATACTCAATCGTCGTTGCCTTTTAATACTTTGCGCAAACACATTAAATGGAAATTTCGTGCAAGGCGACCAGCATGCCGGCTCGAAAGAAGGGGACTCCTGCGCTGCCTCCCCAAAACACCAAGCATAGCATGGCTGGGGTAGCCATGCAAAGTGCTGGCATTTGCACAGCGAACGCATTTTTCATGTGACATTTGCAAAAGCAAAACAAACTTTCGCTCAAGCGATTCAAACCATAGAATGCCTCAAAGGACTCTTGGCAACAGCATTCCCCGGGCGGACAGACCGCCTGCCACGTTCTACTGGCTGTTTGATCTTTACTCAGTGCTCATTGCACATTTGCCACTGTGTGTGTGTGTGTGCTTTTTTTCGAGGCAAAATCCTTGCGTCAATATGCTCCAAAAAAAAATGGACTTCAAGCTGTGCGTCCTGTTCTGCTTCCCTTTCAAGTGTTTTATAAATAAAAATCCTGGCGCTTTTTGCTCAATAGTCCGACACACACACATACACACACACACACACAGGCGCGCACACACATAAACCTATGGCAGAGGTTTAGTGAGAGAAATGTTTACTTTGAAAATTGCTGTGATTCGGTCAGTTCTTTTAGCATTTTTTTTTTTCTGTTGCTCTATGCTAAGCCATGGAGAAGAGAAACGCAATTTGAGTGGCATATCTTAAGTGGGAATTTGAAATTGAATGATTGTTGAATTAGCAGATTAGAATTACTTCAGCTCTGTGAGTAGTTTTGCATTCAAGAGCAAGAAAGTAGTTTATTACTCAAAATTATGTCGAGATATACATAAAGCAAATGAAATGCACTTCAAAGAAAGGATTTTATCCCATGGATAATATTTAAGTCCGTAGGAAATTTCTATGCTGCGGCAAAGACTTGATTATGATTGAGAGATATGAGATATTTATAACTATGCTTCATTAAAGATTCATTTAATCACAATAAAACTTTGGAGATCAGTTAGCAGATATGACAGATCAATGCCAGAGGGCAGACCTATCACACTAGCTATTAAATTAGCCTGCTAGCCAAGCAGATGTGATATGGCAGCGACATTAAATAAGCTCATCAATAAATTAGCTCATGTTAGATAGCATCTAAATTTGTGGAGCTAAACTTAGCTGAGCGCAATGAGTGATTTCTCGGAGTAGCTGGATGTAAACAGTAGACATCGTCTGGCATATATCTGTGCCTAATTAATTGTCAAACATTGCGCGCTCTGTGACGTTAATAAATGTCAACTAAATGAGCTGCATGTACGCAAACGAAGCGCAGCGAGCTCTGCGATGCCAAGGCATGAAGGCAGTGGCAGTCGCAGTCGCAGTCGCAGATGCTGCTATTGCTGCTGCAGTAGACAGGCTACTTAGTGGCAGTGCCAATGCCACATGTTGCAGCAGCCGAACTAAGTACAACGAAAACAAATGAAAACTATTTTAAGCCAATGTCAGCAAGGAGTCGAGACCGTATCCAAGTGGCTTCACGTTTTGTGTGCCAGGCAGGTGTGACGATGAGTAGCTGCCTGTTTACCAAATTAGATGCATTCGAATTGATGTGCGTGCATAAATTATGTCGCATCTAAGCTGTGTGAGTGTCTGAGTGTGTGTGTAAGTGTGCGGGGCTTAACTGAGTTGGACCAAGTTTAAATTAAATGTTTAACATTCAATCACAGGCGCCGCCTTTTGTGGCCTGTGGCTGTGTCCTGGTCGCCTGTCTCCTGCTCTTCTATCTCCTATCTCCTATCTCCTGTGTGTGCCACAGACTTCGGGCTACCCGTTGACAGTTGAGCAAATGAAATGCATTGTAAACTTTTCTATTTGTCAAATATGCTACCTAAATACACACACTATATACTTATATGGCTACGGACACGAGGACTCACTCACAGCTCTTGTAATCAATTCAACTTCCTGCCGGTTTTCACACTTTAATTTCCGCTCGTTATTGTCATAGTTCTGTGCGTTTGAGCTCTGAGCGAGTCGGGTCGACTTGACAGCGGCTACGGTTGAAGTGGTTTCCCGATCTGTCAGCCAAAGGGTGGAAACAGTGCGCAGCCGAGCAGCAGCTCTGAGGGAGTTTTTCCCAAACTAATATCTTATAAAATGCACAGCTTTAGCTGCGACCAGATATTCCACTTTACGCAGTGAGTTACAAGCCAAGGGGGAAAGTAGAGCTGGATTAAGATCAGTGAGAAAAATTTCCATTGAGTTGACTGTCAATGATATTTATATTTGTAAATAATATTTGATATTTTTTTATAATATTTTTATTATTATTAATTAAGAATTAACCAAGTAAAAGTTAATTTTCTATAAAATATTTTTTATAATTCTAGGTGAACCAAAAGAAATTAGCAGCTTAAATTGCACTCGACTGCTCAAACTGTGTTGCATCTCACATTGACATATCATTTCGAATCTGCCCCAAGGCCAACAACCTTCAACAAAAAAGCAACTCCTGCAGCTTCTGGGAAGCTGCTGCTGTTGTGTGTCGTTCGCCCTTTTGCAAAGCAACGGCAAATCTCTTTTTACCTCAGGTCATTTTCAGCATGACAGTTAGGGGTACGCCCACTCACACACGCACACTTACACACACGTGGTTGCATGTGTATTTGTTTTACGTAAGCTCTGTCCGTGGGAGCAGGAGAGCGAAACGTGCTATAAATATGCGCTTGGGGTTAAATTCTATTTGAACTTTCCACTTTCCTCTTTCTGTTCGGTTGCCACACAAAAAAGATGAAAATTTCATTCACACTTTCATTACATGTGGCTAAACTCGTATATATATTGCACCCTGGAGGCGTTTGTCACAGCCAGTGAGAGTCCAAGTGGAAAGTCCTGAATGTGATATATTTGCATTGAAATGCGCTTTAAAACTTTATGTCTGGACACGCGCAGTTGGGGCGGCAGCTGTAGCTGGAGCTGAACTTTCGAACAGCAAGTAGGAAGTGCATTCCAATGGATCTATTTGATATCTTGTGTGAGCATCTAAACAATGCAGCGCAATTAGTTAATAGCACGCCCCGTACCGGCCGATGCGACTCATGCAACTCATTTCCCGGTCTTTAAAAAACGCCCAGTCACGCGGCAAGCCGAGGCGGCGGCTCCAACTCGCATTAATCAACATTGGCCACAGTGCAAGTTGCAGGCAACTTGTAGGTGCAAGCAACAAGCGACTAGCAGCGCAGCAAAGATTAATTAAGGTCAGTCCTGGGTACGTTCTCAAAAGAATGCCGCCTCGAGAACTGGCCTAGAACGGCGGCATAGTCATGCCAACTAATGCCAACACGGGCGGCTTCCTTCTTCCGAAAAGAAGCCCAATTGGCAGAGCGGGGCACTGGCAGAGGTGTGGGCCATGACTTGACGGCGTCTTGATGCATGTCCAATGCATCGTAATGAGCGAGGGGTGGCCGCACATGTGCGCCATATGTGGTCGGCTGCTGCTACTTGACCACCACTTGCCAAGAGAAATCTAAGACCAAATCAGCTGCAGAAGTCATCAAACATCATCAATTTAATCAACGAGCCCAGTCCGCTGGGTCGCCTGGAGTCGATGGTATTTGAGGAAATCGTCACCCAATGCACAGCCAAATTGCAAAGTCAAACGGACCGGGCCGGGCCGGGTCGGGCCAAGTCGATGCTCCGACACCGGGGGGTTGCCAGCTTACAAGTAATTAAGGGTAGCAATTTTAAGACAAATCCTCTGAGCCATATATAGAGCTAAGGTGTTGGCCGGGGTGGAGCTGGCGCTGGGGCTGGGGCTGCGGCTTTTGTCGCATTGAAATACGTGATAAGGGCATTAATGATGGCTCAGCCGCCACCTTCGAACAATCCAATAAAGTCTGATGAGTTTCAATTATTTTTCCGGGGAGAAGTTTCATTGATGAGGCGATGAGCTGTTGGCTAAAGAATTCAAGTGTAGTTGAAGTTCTATTTGCTTAGAAGTCGTTTAGCGATAAAAATCTCTCAAAATGAAGTTCCACTGTTCAGTTGTGAAATTGGCAAAGCAAAATTGAATTATTTACTCAGATAAAAAAATTAAATAAAACTAAAAAATCTCATTTATTTGTTTCACTTTTATAATATACAGTGCAGGTTGCCTGATACCCAATTAATATCTGGTTTTCCTGCCACTCGAGTCCGCAGACAGCGCTGATTATCGTGCTGTTCCTTTGCCCAAATTGCACCTGCAGAATTCATTAAAATTGCTAAGGATCTGCGTGAAGCGGTCAAAGAACTGGCCCAAATTAAAGCTGAAATATGTGTCTACAGCTGCATTAGCCGCAAAAACATCATTAATTTGGCACGTAATTACGCGAGGGAATTGGGCGCATACCTTGGCCATAATAGGAGCCACTCAACTCCAAAAAACTGTAAATCAGTGCAATTAAATGTGAGTTTTCAGCAAAAATGTGCAGAAGACAATTTATGACAACAAACGGCACTAATTACCCAAACAAGTGCAGCTGATGATGACAGCCAGCGGGGCCGTTGGCGGGCGGTGCTAGTAAAAAGATACTTGCTGTGCAAAGTTGCGAGATACTTTTTGGCAAGAGGCGCGACAGTGAAACCCTAAGTGGCCAGACCGATGCCAAACATTAATCAAGGCTTAAATGAGCCGCGCGACTATTAAATCCGACTTGAAACTAGTGCAGCGCCGAGGCAGCCGAGTCAGCCGAGGCAGCCGAAGCATCTGAGGCGTTTCACGGCGTTATCGCTGGCTGCTCATCACAAACACAATTTGGCAAAAACAATGCATCAACGTTGAAGCATGTCTGAGACGCAGACTTGAGGCACAGCCCACTTAACAAAACTGACAATTCAGCTGCTGCAATTTGGTCGATTAGCGTCAGAGCGTCAGACAGAAGGCTTCGGGTCTGTTTTTTCTTTCTTCTGGGTTTTCTGTTTGGATCGGAGCGGCTAGCGATCGCTGCAACCTGTCGTCATCAATTTTGTTGCTGGCAAAGGCAAAACTCAAAGACCCGAATAAAGAGCAGCAGCTGCTGGTCAAAAAATCACTAAATGAGGCAGCCTCAGGTAGCAGGCAGCAGAAGGCACGTTCAATGATCAATGATCCTCGCGAGAGGCAACGGCAACTGTAGAATTGTGGCACAGCTAAATTTATTCCTTCATTTGGTGGCAGGTGACTTTTGACTGCCAGCATGAATTATGAATTTATACGCGATGCAAACAATGATCGAACACAGATTCTGGTAGCTCTACAGTTACATGAATATGTGGACTGATCCTAATCAAATGCAGCCTTCAGCTGTATAATTAAAACTCATTCATTTGCCCGTTTTGCGCCCTATCGGATATTTCGAATCTATCGATTGTCTTTCCGGGAACAGCATTCGCCTTGTTAGGCTAACAAGCTCAGCTCACGGCTCTCAGCTGGCAACTCGACAACTATTTAGCTGAAGAGTGAATGGTCAACGGGCTTTGGCCTCGACTTGCACCTAATGCTTGCTTTTCCATCTGTTGCCACAGACGCTGCACACAAAGGTTCGATTTAGGTGGCCAGCAGATAGCCTGTGGTACGCGTGTCTGTATTTAATTTAATAATATGGTGTCATGTAGCAGTTGTTAGGATGCGCTAAATGCCCCGTCCCCAATGGCCGAGGCTGCAAACGTCCAAACCAGTGTCCCGGCATCTGTTCGAGTTGTGTAACCTAATGCCCTAGCCAACTGTTCCCCAGCTCTGCTGAATGGGAATTATAACGAAGTGTAGTTCATTTGAGACGATTGTTAGGTGCGTTGCCTTTATGCTAACGAGGCGCGTGTTGAATGGCCTTTAAAGTATCTGCCCAAGAATTCCCGATAAGTGTATGAAGAGAGTAACAAAGGATGCGTCTAGGTAGGAGCAATTGGCCACTGCTTAGTGGGAATGCGTTAAGAGCTAAGCTAAATAACTGAAGTGACCACACACGGCAGATAGAATTTGAGATATGATCTAAATACGCTTGAGATTTGACGATAAGTAATTCAGAGTGAAGCAAATACTATCTACATATGATTAGGGGAAGAACATAGAAAACGAAACTATATAAATATCAATATATATATATATATATATATATATATATATATACATATATAAATATATATACATATATATTTGTATACTTTAGTATATATATCTGAGATATGATAATAATGTGATGTGACGATAAGTACTTCTGACTTAGGCTATACTTTATACATATAAGTAAGGGAAGTTAAACTATATTATAATTATTTTATGATATATTATATCAATATATCTTAGAATATATAAATATATCATATCATCAGAGTAGATAGTATATAGAATCTACTCTGATGATATAATCTTAACATGTCCAAAAATATGACAATTGGTCTTTCCGAAGAAGGCATACAGTATCTATATATACTGCTCGTCTTAGGTTAAGTTATTTATTTAATATTAGAAATAGTAGCAAATTAAATGTTCTTTATTAAAGTTCGAATCTTGTGCAAAGAACATCTGTTAATTGTTAGATGATTTGTAAAAACATTTTTATGTCTTTGGAGATTTTCCATATTTCAGGGGAAAACAAGTAAGAAAACTCTAGTCGGCGCGCCCGACTAGGGGATACCCTAATCCCACCCCCCTTAGTTTTCTTAATATAGTCCATAACTCGTATGTACAACCATATCACGCGACTTAAATCTATGCGAATGACACTAAGAATGTCGATCAAAGAGGAATTATGCAAACAAATTCGACACACAGATTATGCCAGCACACTTTTGCAAGCTCACAATAATTGTTCCGTTACTATTAAAGAAGAAGAATCGAAAACATATTCGCACAGCGACACACAGCGCCACACAGCTCACAAGAATCGTTCCGTTACTACTAAAGAAGAAGAATCGAAAACATATTCACACAGCGACACACAGCGACTGCGACTGCGTCGCACAGCGGCGAGCGGCAATTGGAAGGAGGTAGCAAAAACAATTCGAACACAATTCGACCCAAACTCAAAGGCAATTGCGGTTCTTAGAAAATTTGTTCGCGAGCATTTGCATGTATGTGTGCACATGTATACAAATTGAACATGTATAAGCGCCACCTGGTCTGTGTGCGCTTGCAGTTCAATCGCTGTTGATCTAGCCAAACATTTTGTTTAATAACTTTTGTGTTTATCAACGGATTTTGATGAAACTTTCACCATATGATTTAAATAACTGATTTAGTTTTCAAAAATACCAAACACCATATATATTACAACTGAAAATAATTTTCAAAATTGTGGGGAAATTTGGGGCCGGTATCCAAATGTAACAAAAACCGAAATTGGTAAAAATACACATAAAGCTACATGCGAAATTTGGAGTCTCTAGCTCTTAAGATAAAAAAGATAAAAAATCATAACTGTTTTTTCATATGGTTTTAAATCGATAACAAATATTCAGGAATAGTTATCGATTTTCTGAAACAAACTCGATATGCGCGCCCAATATACGCGCCTAACAAAAAAAAATTCAAGTCTCTAGCTCTTATAGGTTCTGAGATCGACGCGTTCATACATACGGACGGACGGACGGACGGACGGACAGACAGACGGACAAGGCTCAATCAACTTCTCTTGTCGTCCTGATCAAGAATATATATACTTTTGGGGGTGTGGCACGCCTCCTTCTGCCTGTTACATACTTTTAACAAAAACATTATACCCTTTTTTCCCATTTTCAATGGGATCAGGGTATAAATATAGACTTTTCGTTGCTTATTGAATTAGACGCATATCAATTTTCTACGTCTTGCTTTAAAAACTTCAGTTTTCTTGATTAAATAAAAATTAATAAATTAATTATTATGTAGTAATATTTCTCAAGAAAACAATTAATCTCTACTATATTCAGCTTATTGGAACATCATCTCTAAGGACTATCAAACAAGTAAGGGATGAATAAATTAAATATTATGTTAACATATTAAATTCATTAAATTCATGCCACAAATTATATACACACATTAATATATCAGAGAATATATATATATATATATATATATATATATATATATATATATATATATATATATATATATATAAATTTATCAGTTAATATATATATTTCAATATATCAGTGTTGCTTTCTACCCTGGGATATAATAAAGATGTATGAATTTAAATAGAAATCAAATTTATATATATATAGAATATTATTATTATTTTACTATATTATTATAGTAGATCTATTCGTCTACACCGAACACTCATTCAATATTCAAATAACAGTAAAGCCATTAAGCTTTATCAGAGAATCATCGAATATATAAAACGAATTATTTATATTTATTTACTGATAGTTGGAATATAATTTTGTTTACAATTCATCGAGCAGCAAGATTAGCTTTTATTCTTATTCTCATTCTTACTCATAAATGTCAACTTTCAGTCGTATGTTGGCTATACACATAATCTATAATCGCTTTATCTGTGCTTTGAGCTCAGTCGAGCGTCTTTAAAGATTGCCATCATTTCAGAAATCAGTTATGCAAGAGCCAATTTTGTGTAGTTATTATTATGTGAGGCTCTTTCCCTTATCGCTTTGTGATTGTCATAAGCGCCTGATTATCATATCCATCAGTTGTCCAGACAGTTGAGTGCGTCCTTTTACTTATTGCATATGCAAATGGCAAACAGATTTCAATCCCTTACAGCCGGTCGGTCGGTCGGTCGGTCGGTCGGCCTTCTGTCGACTGTCGACTGGCAGGCCATCAACTTTTATTTGACAACTTTCTATTTGGAGTAGCTGAACTATATTCAAATGCAAATCCCTAAACTAATTTTGTTTCGAAAACATTTACGCCCGGTTGCATTTTTTTGGGAAACCCTTTCGAGGGTTACCAGCTGGTCCATGGCGAATGGCAGCCTCAATTTCGGCCACAAAAGCCACTTGGAAATATTAAAAACGAGCCACAGAGTATGACAGCGACGTCTGACAATAAATCGCATCAAAACATTTTTCATTTCATTTCGAAATGTTGCGTGCAATAAAATCTAATAATTTTCTACGGCTGTTGGTGGGGGCCGCGAAGCGGCGCCGGGAGATGGCGACACAGGCTTGTAGTTTGCTGAGCAATAGCATGCTGGCTACAGGCTTTGGGGTTGCTGCACGAACAAAACAGTTACAAACAATTGGCAACACTTGTGACTCAGACGTAAAAGCCCAAAAGTGCGGCAAGCAACCCTCGAGTGCACTTGCCACGTCGTTTTGGGGTGGTTGGGTGGCTGGGTGGTGCGGGGCTTTTGTAATTGCAATCAAAACGAAATTATTTTTATGCTCACCGCCCCCAACTAGCCGGAGCAAACTGATATATGAGACATAATTAAAGCAGCGACCGCAGCCATTGACATTGTCCAAATATTCGCAAATCAGCTTTTGGGCCATAGTTATATGGCAGCTGCGGGTGTGGGGCAGTGGCGGCAAATTGGTCATGGCCTGTTGGTGACGTGTCTTTGATTATGCCGCAAGTCGTTGGCGCCTGTCATCGTACGGGATTGCAGCTTCAGACTTGCTGCTGCTGCTGCTGCTGCTGTTGCCCGGTTTGTTGTTTGTTTTTAATATAAATGCAAATTTGGCCAACGGCATGCGCCCTGACTGTAGTACTTTGAGCAGGGCTAACACACACTCACACACACAATCAAGGCGAGATCTGTCATAATTAATATTTTGCAGCTTTGTCTACGATTTCCTACACGTCCTGCATAGTTGCATGCCGCATATTAAGCAGCCAACTCCACTTCCTGCAATAGTTGCGCCTACCGCCTCGCAGTTTAATGCAATCTAAAGTTTTTGACAGCCCAGCCCTGCTCAGCCCAGCCCGTTGCCCGGCCTTATCTATATGTCGGGCCCAGACAACGGCCCCTTCGGCCTGGCTTTGCTTAATTTATAGCTTGCAATTAGCAACTGGCAAATGTGTCATTTTATTGGCCCGAAAGTTCGGCTAACACAATAAGTGGACATGCTTGAAAAGTTACAGCGCTAGTTGCCTTTGAATTGCTTACATATGCCAACTAATGAACAAGACCCTCAGGGTCCATGAACATTTGTTTATACTTCAATTAAAGTATTCACAAAATATTAAATTTGATTAAGATCTCTGAGAAAAGTTGAGCTTAGAATAATATTGACTAATTTGAGTATTCTTGCAGCTATCTTATATATCTATTTTTATCTATTATTCTTAATGAACGAATATTAACAGAGAGAGAACTTTGAGCGAAGAAAATGCAATCAGGCTGCTTAATTTTAAGGTGCATGTAGGGTGGATCTTAAGTAAGAGATAGAGATAAGTCTTAGATAATATTATAGTCAATTACTTCATGATGCAATATACCCTTAATATTAGCATTCAACCAGAGAAGAGAAGTGGTAAAAGATAGAGATAAATCTTAGATAATATCATATCACCCTTAAATTAGTTGATGTATTACATTAAGCATGACTGGTCATCAAGAGAAGAGAAGTAGTAAAAGATATATATAGATCTTAGATAATATTATCATCAATTACTCAATGATACAATATGCGCTTAATACAGTTGATGCATTACATTAAGCAGTCATCGACTATTCATCGACGTCTGTTCAGCTGTTCATCTTAAACATAATTGCAAAGTGGCTCAACACAGACATCGCTTCGATCGCAGACAATGTCAACCTTCGTATCTGTCTCTATCGGGCAGTGTATATAAAACAAAACCATTAAATCGCCGGCTAGACAGATAAATTGACTCGAAAATCGGTGCTGCGGCTACGTGTGCTGTTGACATGCCACGAACTTGAAAACAATTAACGTAGCATTTTGATATGTGAGCTAATCGAAAATCCAGACACAAACACACACACACACACAGAGAGAGATGCAGAGACAATACAGCTAGCCCTGTAATATTTGCCAAATGGCTGAACAGCAACAAACAGAGACAGAGATAGAGAGAGGGAGAGAGTTGCCACTGGCCTTACCTGGCCAGAGGGAAAACAAGTGCTTTGAATGATAACAAAAGGTGTTGCACAAGCCCGAAAGGCTGATGGCATGCAGCGCTCCTGCTGGTAACACGATTTATGCGATTACATAAACCAGATACGAGAACGAGCTCTCTGGACGAGCAGTGGGGCTGGGTCGCATTCTCGGGCTCATTAAATGTCAATTTTTGGCTCGCAGAGGACATTGTCGAGTTGCGTCGCCTCACATCAAACGTTCTCCTGCTGCGCGCGTGTCGCATCGTTAGCGGACTGTCCCACAGTCCTCAAACGTCCTGAATCCTGAATCCTGTATCCTTTGTGTGCAGCACAAGTGCATGCGAGCCCCTATGCCAAAGACTAATGCCCAAAAAAAAAATAAAGAAGAGAAAAAACTATGCCCATAATGCGGTCAGCTTTGGTTCATCTGGCGCGCCTGAATTATTATTATATGGTCAGGTCCATTGTTTGTTGTGAATTATTATCCCTTTCGCATATGTTGTTGTCCTTCGTTGTGTATCCTTCGTTCTCAAGCGTCTGTTGCCTGACTGCCCTGTTGCCCTGCTGGCCTGCCACGCCCACGTCTTTTGTTTTACGCTTTGTATTCCATTTCTTTTGGTCTCGCTGGGCGTTGTGCAGCTAAGAGTCGCGTTTCTAAAGTTTCCGAGGGCGTGTTCCACTATAAATGGTTTTGCTTTCTTTGGAATTGATGTGGCTTCGTTTATTGGGTTCATTTTTAGTTCAAATTTCATAATTATCAGGGCGTGTATTGCAACATTCTGCATACAATTTCAAGCTGCGCTGACTCTGACACTGGTTCTGGTCCTGGCCACATTTCGCTTTTATATCCTGCACTTGTGCTCAAAGATACAAAATCAATTTATTGTTTTTGTGCTGCGGTCAATGTGCTGTCCTTTGCCTTTGTTGTTCTCGTTGTTGTCGTTGTTGTGGTCAGCCAAGTGTTGGACAGCATTATAAATATTTTAGCTTGCTTTTGCAGCTTATGGACAACAAATGCTTGCCGCCGGACTCTGGCTGTTTCAAGAGGGGCGACAGGAGCAGCCAGCAAACAGTTGCCCTGTGGCCAGGCAACTACAGTCCATTGAATTGTTTAAGTATCCGAAAAGCTCAACTGCTGTTTGTTTTTACAGGAAAATGTTTTGTTTGCATTTTGTTTTTAAGTCCTTGTAATGAAAAACTTCAGTACCAAAGGAGATTTAATGAATTTATCACATATGAAAATCAAAGTGTTTATTGCTCTAACGAAATAAAATGATTATAATAACAAATTTATTTCAAGGCACTTGAAAGTTATTAAATGAGAAAATATTCAAGTGGATTTTACTGAAGGCGATTTTATAGCCTTGTTTAAAGTAATTTCCTCTTCTTAATTTAGATTATTTTATATATAAACATATTTTTAATTTGTTTATATATTTATTGCTTTTTATATATTTATCTATAATACTTAAACTAAAACTCATAACTATCTCTATCCTTATAATTTCCAATAACAATTTTGCATTAAGAAATTTGCTCTTCTCTATTTATATAATTTAATATATATAAACATGCTTTAATTTATTTATATATTTCTTTATTTTTATTTATTTAACTACAATATTTAAGCTAAAACTCAGATCTATCTCTACACCTATAATTTCCAATTTCCAATAACAATTTTATTGAAAGTAATTTGTTCTTCTCTATTTATATAATTTAATATATATAAATATATTCTTAATTTATTTTTGTATATAACTTTATTTATATTATATTAATTTTACTGAATGCAAATTTATTACTATACTGAAAGTAATTTTATCTTCTCCATTTTTTTTTTATTTATAATTTAATGTATGTAAACATATTTTTTATTTTATTTATTTTTATATACTTATCTACAAAATTATAGCTAAAAATCAAATCTATCTCTATACTTATAATTTCCAATAACAATAGAAATCTCGCAGTTAAACAAATCTGAAAAATCTCACTCCATCGTGAATGTTTGATTTAACGGACAAATCGCTTGGCATTTGCACTTTGTGGCCCTCTAAAATAATATTAAAACCCCGAGCACATGATTCAGCAAACACATTTGGCTTGCACCCCCGGGCACCGCTCAGCCCTGACTCTACTTATGAGTAAGTGCTTCGTAGACAAATCCTTGAACATCGACCACATTGCGGCCAAATGCCGGTCACATTCTGGGCACCAGCTGTTGTGCAACCACCCCATGCCCCATGCCCGATGCCACTCCCTCCCACCAAAACAACCAACTGAATTCTAATAATTTTTAAACAAAAACAAACTTCCTTTCCATGCCACACACAAATTCTGAAACATTACAAAAATTACAATGAGACACATTCGCTACGAGTTTCGTGAGCTTTGTTGTTGTTGTTGTTGTTGTTGTTTAGAGAATTCGTTTCGAAATTTCACGCCAACGTCTGTGACGAAATTTTTGCCGGCATGTTCGGTCGCTTGGGTCATGGCAAGGAAACAAGTGCAGCAGCCTTAGATGACAACCCCCACGTGAACGTGGAACCAAATGGAAATGGAAATAGAAAAGGTTGTGCAACACGAAACCAAAATAGAGAACAAAAAAAAAAAAAAAAATAAGCGAAAAGGAACTCAACCCCATGGCCAACGTGGTTGCCACTTTTAATCAGCGCCCTGCGCAGCTATTTAAGGGACCAGAGCAGTTACCATTCGCCGGATTCCCCTGGCACTACGGCACTTTCTGCAGCGGCATTAAAATTCAGTGAGATACAAAATGAAAATTTCTATACTGCGGGCTTGGCGTTAGTTTTTTAACGCGACGGCAAAATGCTTGGGGGAATGGGCAAGCGACTGAATGCATGAATTCCAAAGCAATTTTGATGTTGACATTGAGTAATGTTGGCACTGGGCCCATGGCCTGAACCCCAGTTCGGATTTCGGATTTTGGTCGGCGTTTTCGTTGGGTGGTTGTTTGGTTTGGCATTTTCATATCATTTTCGAATATTACATGCGGATTAGCATTTCCTCATTGGGATTGCAACAAAACGTGCCATCGTTATGCCAAGGGAGAGACGTCGATAGAGAGAGAGTTGGGGCGGGAGCATGTGGGTGGCATAAAAAGGGGGTGACTTGCATGCGGGTGGTTGGGTGGCCCAATAATTGGGTGGGTTTCCAGCCAGACACTAGACAGTATTGTATATGGCCCCAGCCAAAAAGCATCATAACTCACTGAAGGGTTACCAAATTAAGTCAAACGGGAAGGTTTTAGAGCATAAACAAAAGAATATTTTGTAGGCTAAAATTTATTAAATAATTTAGAAATTGTAATACAGAAAATTAATAACTTTAAAAATATTTTAAAAGATTTAATTTTCAATTTGCAATTTGTAATATATTGAATTTTAGTCCCTTCCTTTCTTCACAAAATTCCAACATTATAAAATTGTTTCCCTTCATTTATAAAACTCTCGTTCAATTATATTCCCCTCCAGTTTATAGTTTTTGATAAACTTTCAAAAATCAAACCTTAGAATTTGTTTTAGCCCAATCGAATTCGTTAACAAGTTGCTAGAACTTTTTTAAGAATTCTCCAAATCAACAGCCTTTCAAGACTCAGCAACGAACAAGTTTCCAATTTGCTTTTCACGCTTGCAGTTTTACAAGCTGCTACATGATTGGGGTCGTCCGGCCAGAGCTCCAGCCCGCAGCCCCTGCTGTCTGTCCGTCCCATAACAAGCTGCCAAATTTCACACTTGGCTCTGGCGCCGAGCACCTAAACTAAAAGTTTCAGCGCGTGGCGCTTGAAATGTGTCAGCGATGTGAAAGATTCTTGAACTGCAATCGAACCTCCCTAATCCCCTACCCCACCCACAGCAGTGGCAGCTACCCTTTCGTCGGGCGTAATCTAATTTACTCAACATTTTGTTATTAACTGACAGTTTATTAAAAACTCATCGAGACTGGGCCTGATTTGGATTTAGATTTGGATTGTGGCTCTTTGGGGTTGCCCCCTTATCAAGATCCACGACACATGTCAGCGCTGCGTTAGCTGATTACCGACGCTAGATAAATATTAAGCAACTATATAACAACTTCCACTTGGCACCCCCCCCCCAGTCGGCTGCCTCGCATCCAATGCTAGTGTCTCCATGGCGAGCGACGTCATCGCCTGTTTGTTTGGGAAGCGCCAAAACAGCTTCCTTTCTGTAATTGACTCACCGCCAAGGGGCAGGACTCCGCGTCCCCCATACCGCCCCATGTCGCCCCGTATCGTCCCATGCCCTGCAGCCCTGGTAATGAAATTTTTTGGCTTCGAGTGCTATAAATGTATGCAGAGCAACTCCTGGATTGTTATTGTTGTTGTTTGGCACGTGGCACGCGGCAGTTGCTACGTGCAGTCGGGTGGGGCAAGGAAATGGCATAAAATTGATTTAGATTTTAGTTATGTTGTTATTCAACATGCTGCCCCGCGGCATGCTCGTAATTATTTTTGAGCAGGGAATTGTGCAATAATTAAAAATGATTAGCTCATAAACATTTTCCTTCCTCTCGTCCGCATCTTGACAGGCATCCCTTGGCGTTTTTAGTTTCAACAGAAATAACTCAATTCTATGCAAACAAAGCAGGAGTTGTGTAACAAAATGTAAATACTTTAAGTCAGCTTAAACTTTTTAAAACTTTGTCCTTTTAGTGTCTCAACTCAGTTTTTGTAGTGATAAATTTCAATTTTTTTTAGGGCATCAAGAAAAATCAAAACAGTTTCGTGTGAAAAATTATGTTCTTTTGGAAAATTTATCACACGCACACAGGCATGCAGGCAGTCAAAATCTTGGGGCTGGCGCATGTCAAAAATTTTGAAGAGCTCCTCAAGTGGATGCATCAAGTGGACGGCGGACCAGCATGACGATAATGTTACCATGCTGAAGATGATGCTGTGGCTGCTGCTGGCTGTTGCCAATGCTGTGGCTGTAGCTGATGCTGATGCTGATGCTATGCGTGCTCGCTGACGATGACGAAGCTGCGCTCTGGCTCTGTGCCCGTCTGGGTCTGGGTCTGGGTCTGAGTCTGTGCCTGTGTCTGGGTTTTATGGTAATGCCAAGTACGTGAATGATGCACCAAGCTTGGCTGCCGATTCCCGGTATAGCTGGCAGCGCGGCAAATTTGCGCTGTCTGCCAGACAAGATTTATAGAAATAAGTCGAAGACACTTGTTTACTGCACCAGAAATCTGCACAAACAGCGAAATGAATCTCTGCCACAAACGAATAAAGCCGAATATAAAACTTACTACAAGATTATGGTCATCTCATAAATTACGTTGTTTAAGATACTTTATCTACTAAGCAGCTGAAAATAAATGAAACAAAGAAATATGGAGAGAGGGAGAAAGAGTGGGAAAGAAAAAGGGGGAGTAAGAGGGAAATATTATTGGTTTTATATCATTGTAAAGTCATCTCATCTTTGATGTGATTCGTGTAATATAAAAATATATAAATATCAAATTTGTTCAATGTATAAATATCAATTAAATAATAATATAAATAATCTTGGCTCTGTTACTTAAGTACCTTTACGTAGTACCTTTATAATTATGTTTAAATAAATTTTCCTCAATTCTATTGTCTTAAGAGCAGCTCCTGTTTTTGTTGAGCTTTTCTCAGATTAAATTTACAAATTTAAGACAATTTGATGAAATGACTTACAAAACCCGGCTGGGTGCTAAACCAAGCCCCAAATCTAGTTTACAAATTAGAAACCACAAAACCAGCAACAACAGCAACAACAACAACAGCAGCAGCAGCAATGAACCGCAGCAACATCAGCTACAAGAACAACAGCTGCAAAATCAGTTTTCGCCTCTGCCAAGCCACAAAGCCACACCCGCCTCCCCCCACCCAAAAAAAAAAAAAAAAGAAGTAGTAAGTAAAACCCCCAACGTGCTATGGGGCATGAGGTTCTGACTAAAGCCTTTTGTCTAGTGTCCAGCTGTAGTCTGGGTATGAGATCTGGCGCTGCGTATGTATGTGTGTGTGTGTGTCTGTATCTGTACGTGTGTATGTGTTGCACTTTTGAATTTCAACTTTGTCGGTTGCGTGTAAAATTTACTTGCTTCAAATTCAATTCAAAAGCGATTATCACCACTTAGCTGTCAACGACACGACGCCAACTACAACGGATCCCAGCCGGACGAAGTCCTAAGAGCTCGCAGACCTCTGCCAATAACCAGCGCAGCCACTTGAGCACTTCACAAAGGGCATGGCCAAATGTATGTATGTGTATATGTATATGTATGTATATGTATATGGCTACATCTATAACACTTGGTTGGCTCAAATAAAATTTACACTTACAAGTGGCGCTAAAGTCAAGTGTAATGCTCCACTCCATCCCCCACTGCTGCGCACGCTCTTCAGCCAAGCCACTGCCGTCAGCTGGTCAGACATGGCCAAAAGGGTGGTGATGCTGCGGCAAATGTGGTCAAGAGTTTTACAAAGTTCATCATCCATGGCCCGGTCCTAAGCATTTTTCAAGTGCAGCGCCAAAAGATTTTCAATTTCAAATCACACAAGTATGTATTATATAAGCAGAGTTGGCCAGCAGTCGCAGCCTCTGCAACGCTCCTCTCCCCACTCCCCTCTCCGCACCTAGCCGCAGCGCCTTAAAGCCATTTCATTATGCAATACACAATGGCCACAATGGCTGGCTCATCAAATTGGCAGCGCTCCAACTTCTCAGCCGAATGTACTTTTCAACAAATCGTGATAATATTCAATTTATGATCTAAGCAATCACAGCCCACATGCAATTCGAGCTCGGATTAAAATTTGATGGAATAACTTAAGATGAAATGTGTAAAATGAAAAGAAAAAGAGCATCTGAAGCAGTTATATCTTATAATTCACGTTTCTCACTCACACTCCCAGCCTCTCTTTCTCTCATAATACCTAGCCATGTCTCGCTCTTCCTCATCCACTTGTCTTGGCTGCACATACATAAAGTACATAATCATGTTCATGACGTGCGCTGAAGTGGGTTTGGGTCTTGAGTTTTGGGCTGGTCGATGTTGGGAGCCTGTTATAAAAGCTTAAACCGTTACAAGTATTTAAAAAGCACTTCAGTTGGAGGACTCACACAAATGTATTAAAAGCATATTGAAATGTATTGCATTGTTTATTTAAATTAAATCAACAGCATTCGGAATGCCACATGGCTGTTACATAAGCTTCTCTGATGTCTTGAGGCGGTAACATTTGGGACTGACTAAACGCGCCTGGGCGGCATTCCAGCTGCTGCCGCAATGTTTCGACAGTTCAATTTCTGATCAGGATCTAGTGTGAAAATATCGAGATTTAGAATTGATATAGAAAAGATTATTTTCTGCGATCGACTCACTTCTGCAGGAGATGCGCTGCAAGTCACATTGTGTTTGGTCTCTCCAGATTATGTCCCTATTCCTCGAACGGCACAGATTATTCAACACAGTTGTGTTTAACCTAGTGCCTCGACAGGTGACGCAGGCATTGTAGATCTTATCGCAATCGCTTCTCTGTGAGTTGATGGAGGTGATACAGATCACCAGGAGGAGGCCGAGAATGATTTGAACTTTCATTTCGCGATCTCTATAGTCAGCCACTGATACTTAACTGCAAGTTCAAGTTGTCTTATATAGCCAACGCGAACTGCAGATGCTACAGAAACAATCAGAAACAGCTGTTCTACAAGCAATATGGATTGAGAGTATTCCCCAAAGTTATTCAATGAACTAAAAGAGTTAATTAAGGTATTATAAGTGCATTGTTTTAAATACAACTTCCTACTTACATAATAAGCCATCTGGTTCACAGTTGCTAACAAAACTCTCGACTGACTATAAATAGCTTGTCACTTAGCCAAGTGTACATACAGTTCGGCTCCAATCCCAATCATGTCGAAATCTTTGATATTCCTGAGTAAGTTTTAAAGGCAATCAGAAAATTTTGTATACGGGAATAATATCAAACTTTATTCCCGCAGCTTTCTTCTGCCTGTGCCTGATGCACATTCAAGCTCAGACGAATGAGAATAAAAGGATATGCCAGAAGCTGACCACAGCCTGCCTTTCGCATCAGCGCAGAAGAGGACCCGACGATGATGTGACGAATTTGTTCAATGTTCACTGTCGCCGAGCCAATCCCCAATGGAAGAATATTACTCGCTGTGAGCTGGACCGCGCCATCTGTGAATGTAAGTACACAAAATGAATAAATTAAGCTTCAGCAATAAATGAATTAATAAAACATTTTCAATCATTCGCAGTGACACTGGTTAAATGTTCATCTGTGACCTGTGGCAATGTGCGACGCGTTATTACACCGTAGCTTGGCGGATACAAAGTGAGATGAAGATAACATATCTTACTTTAAATGAGAAATGTATTGCATTGCACAAGTTCATAATATATATATTCAAACTAAAACATAAATAATCGAATCAAAATATACTACAAATCGATCAATAATAGTTGACATTGACGAAAGCACGACAATTACTCCCGCTTTGTTGACTCTATTAATAATACCAAATTGTGGAATTTTCCTGCGTGTCAATTCTGTTTCACTTCCCCCCACTAATTCGCACATAATATCCAACACGCTTATCAGTCAAGTGCAAGATCTGTTAATCTCTCTCCACTCATTCTACTCTCTATCCATCTTTCTCTTGCTGACGTTAGAAAGCTGTCGAACACACTCACTCTCTTGCGACTTCTTAACTCAGCTTAACACACCACTGGCACGCAGCTTAGCGGACACTCAAATACGTATATTCACCACAGGTCAGCTGTTTCAGGCGCTTTGTCTATCACAGAGTAAACAGAGCGTCGACGCTCTCGCATGTAAACAAAACGTGATGCGATGCAGAGAGGAAAACCAGACGCCAGACACACACACACACACACACACACACACACGCACGCACACACATGCCTCTATCTGGCTCTCTGTCTGTTTGTCTGCCGATCTATCTGCTAAAATACACATGGTGATAATAAAGATTGCGAGCCGAAAACAATATTTTTTGTGCGGCGTTAGTCGCTGCCTTCATTGCTGTTGTTGTTGTTGTTATTGTTAATTTTTCACGCACACAAACAAACCAAACAACGTAGACCAGTGCTCTTGATACTCGTAACAAGCCAGTTGCACGTCCAGTCGCAGTTGCCCAGTTGACAGTCGCGTGAGCCATAAGAGCGAAATTGGCAAAAAGAAAAGTACAAAAAATTAACATTTCATCATTGCTTCTTGTAGTTGTAGTTGTTATAAGTTGCCATATTGATCGAGTGAGCTGATTGATTAAGTGTTTCGTGTGAGTCGCTGAGTGGAGTGCCCCAGCTGATGCCAAAATGTCAAATAACACATATTCGCATCTGACCAAATTGCAACCGCTCCTCCATGTGGTGGGCAGCAGTTTCGCGGCGCTGTCGAATACCGACGACGTTTACTCACCAGACTTGAACAGTAACGGCCACAACAACAGTAGCAATGTGAGCAACAACAACGGCAACAACAACGACAACAACAACAACAATCACAATAACGAAATTTTGGTGCTATACGAGCAGGAGAATTACACTTACCGCTCCACATCGACCATTGTGCTAATGGTCGCCGCCTGGATACTGCTGATACTGGGCTTTGTCTTCTGCTGCTGTGCTGAGTGCTTCGGTGTCAGCGTCTGGCGGGGGAAGAAGCGTGCCAGCATCTCGCTGAGCAGCGCTGAGAGCGGCACGACCAGTGCCAGCGCCCGCAACGGCAACCAGTCGAGCCAACTTCAGGCAGGTGAGTTTCTTAGCTTGAGAGCTTTATTGCGGTGAGTTCGCCAAACTAACGGCATACTTTTCGGCGCTGCTGAGAAAAGTGACAGCAGCAGCAGTAACGCAGCCCAGCAACAATGAAACTTTGCATCCCGTTGGACAAAGCAACACTCAACTTCCACCTACTGCCTCGCTCTGCCCCTCTCCTTCGCGCTCACTCTCTCACTCTCTATCAACGAAATAGTTCAAAAATGCAAAATGGCAACAATAACCTAAAAATACAAGCGTAAAAGCTGAAGAACGAACTGCCAATACCCTGGCTCTAGTCGAGCAACTATGACTTAATTCATTTGAGCTGACATATGAAAGACTAATCATAGCCCAATGTCATTTTTAGTTAATCTTTCAATTTTGAATATCCTTTAAATTTAACTAATATAAGCAATAATATGATTCACTAAAGGTTAACAATATGTAATTCTAGTTTCAATTAGAGTAAAACCTAATCTACCTCAAGCGCTTCTGCCAAAATGAAACGACTCTCGAATCAGCAACAATAGCCAACGAATAGCTGATATTGTATTTCTAAAACCTGCCCGTTTTGTTGGAAAGTTTTTACCTAAGAGTCATCAGTTTGCATTGAAAAAGTCAAAACTTTGTGCTCCTTGGGGATAGCCGTTGCACATGTGCGTTTGCCAAACAAAGTGAATTTCTCTGGGGCTTAGGGTATATGGCAACGCATTTGTATGGGCTGTCAATGCGCTCAGCTGCCACTGCTGAACTACTTTTGGAAAAAAGGCAAAAGGCAGCGGAGCACAGCTCCATGCAAATGTATTTTGCGTTTTGAGAGCTGAGCATTGTGCACTGGCTGCAGTTTTTCTGCTGGGGTTGGTCCGCCCCGCTCCGCCTGCCTTATCGATATCATAAAATATTTAGCTATTTTTCGTATCTCGTTTCGTTTCGTTATTGGTAAATTTGGCATGCGTTTTGACTAAAATTGGCTTTTGGCCAAGTAAACGAGTGGCAGCTACATACACGTACGACTCACACTCACACTCACACTCACACAAACACAGACACACACACAAATTGCCCATATTTCTGGCATCATTTTGAGTTTATGCGGCTCTGCCTAGCCAACCCGCCCCCCTAATCCACCCACACAGTTATCGGCTGAAACTTGTGCATTGCACAATGCCCACTAAATTCTCAAAGATATTGAGTTTCATTAAGCCAATGTTCATGTGTGTATGTGTAGGAGTAAGTGTGTGTGTGTGTGTGTGTGTGTGTGTGGGTGCAAGAGGACGCCAGACGAAGCATCAGCAGTCAGTGGGTCATTAGACGCTCGTATCGATAACGCAAAATTTGTTTGCAATTTATTTGGCCTACTAGTTTGCTGGAGATTTGTGAAATTTCAGATTTAAGTGGCTCTTGCTTGCCACAATGTTGCAGCTGCAAATATGCCTTTTATTCGGACAAAGCGATAAGTTTATGTTGGAATGTAAATTTCCAAAAAGTTAATTCAACCAAAAGACTAAAGGAACCTACAAATTTGAATAAAGTTTGTGCATGCTCAAGAAATGCCCATAAAATCTTAATTAAAACACAGAGTAGAGTAAGTAATATGTAAAATAAGTTAACAAAAGATAGTAAGGGTATTCCAAATAAATAATTCATAATATTGAATCTTAATTAAAAATAAGGGTATTCCAAAAATAAAAATGATAGCCAATTTATAATATTGAATTTTAATTAAAAATAAGAGTATAGAAAGTAATATCTAAAATATATTAATAGAGGATATTACGGGTATTCCTAAACTATTAACTAATAAGTAATTCATAACTATGAATTAGCTATAATTTCTATAGCTTACCTACTTAAACATAGCTTTCGATTTACATTTCTTAACAAATACTTGCGTGTGCAAATTTAACCACGATTCAGCAACATATTTAATTATCGATAATCGATTGAACATATATCGATGTGCAATAAGCAGCTGCAGTAAAAGCAACATTGATTTGAAATCAGAGCACATTGTTTTCCCAAACGACAGAGTCGTGAAATGTTATTTTAATACATCTCTTCCGTTAGCAACACGAACCGTAAACCGTAAACCGTAAATACTAAGCTGAACGCAGGAACACGCCGTGCAGAAGGAGCTCGTAAGTAATCGATTTGATGGTCCGTCCCCCATTCAATATATGCACTTGAGCGCAGTGGCCCATTTCGATAACTACATAAGACCCGTCTTAGTGTGTCATGCGATAAATTCTTGCACTTGCCCAACTCGTCCCCGAAACCTGCAGCAAGTTAATACCAACAAAGCAAAGGTGGGGGCAGAGTGATGGGGGAGATAACTTTAAGTTGCACCCATAAAAAATTGCGAAAGTCACAAATGTTTTATGAAAGTTTCTCATTTTATTTAGCCTTTTATATTTTATTATATATATGTGTGTATGTATATGTATATATCAGCGCGCCCTGTGCATCGACTCGACACAGCTCGCATACTGCACAAGTTTTTAATAAAAGTTGTGTGCAGCTATTGCAATACCCGCAACCCGCAACCAGCCCCCAGCCAAGACACTTCCTCCTGTGGTGGGGGGAGTTGTCAGCTACTCGTACTCCATTGCTCTATTCAGGAATTCATAACCGCATTTCTCTCAGCGCCTGGCAAGCCGAGCAGCAGGCGCAGTTGTACATACCAATTACTTATATATCGATGGCGATATGGCTGAGACAATAGAGACTGAGAGTACCTCCGGCCCGCGGGCACCCCAGGCACAGCTGATGCAGCTTTGGCTTATAATAAGTTTTTGTATGCTCGCACAGAGAGAGAGAGAGAGAGAGAGAGAGAGAGAGAGAATTGAGCATCGCGCTTGCCAAGTTCCATAGAGTTGCTTAACTTGAATCTATAATATAATTCAGTTTTCCTCTTCGATTTGTAGACACTTTAAAATTGGGTTTTCTCTTATTTATGTCGCGAAATATTGTCAGCGTTTTATTTGCTGTTTACGCGCTCCATTGCTATTCGCATCGGCCCTCTCACCCCGCTCACCTGCTGTTTATTCGTGTACATCATTTTTTACAGTCCCTCATCAACGGCAAAGTTGATGGCACGCAGGCAGATGACTGGCAGGAGGCGCTGCTTAGTTAGTCCTTCATGGCACTTTGATTGCTCATTTGGCATTTATTTGACGGCCCTATTCTCTGCCTGCCATCATATCTCCTACTGCTGCCCTTAAATTATTCATTGTGCGTGCCTCCTGCCCCTTTCTTGGCGCCTGCAGCATCTTCAATCTTCAGCTCGGCCTCGGCCTCTGCCGCTGCTGCCCACGTACAGCAGTGCGCTGAGAGCAATGCGAATTTTTAAAATATTCATGTCCTGCCGCTGGCATCGTTGGCCAAGAAACTCGCTGAAAACATCATCGGACCAGGCACTAACTAAATGTGCGTAATTTTTACCGACAGCGCATTGAAAATATCGCTCGCAGCTATCAGACGGCAGCTGTACGTGAGTTTGCAACTTGCCCCGCGCAAACTCTCCCTCCCCAAGCCCCAGAGAGCAGAGGCTTACAGACTCGCAGAGTCTGAGGCTCGCATCATATTGGATTTGCTGCCTGTTTAGCTAGACGATGTACACTGAAACCCAATTCTACTTTCTCGGTCAGAGCAAATTGGCTGTGAAAGCAACGAAATTTAAGGAAACTTTTTTGGAAATAAAATATTCCATTTTCATACACATTTTACACACGTTTCGCTGCCTTGCTTTAAATTTGTATAAATATATAAATTAAAATAAAAGATTTATTTTATTTAATTATATTATTCATTGAATTAGAATACAAAAAATAAAAATAAAAATACAAATAAAAATAAATAAATAAATTCAAATATAAAATAAAATAAATAATAAATAAATACAAATACAAATTGCTTTCAATTTATATAAATATATATATTTATATAAATAAAAAAATATATAGATAAATAAATACATAAAAATATAAATTCAAATATTGAAATAAAACAAAATTAAATAAAATATTCCATTTATAAAATTATTTTACATAAAACTTTGTTGACACGCCATTGATGTATAAAAGATTATTCCATATGTATATTTTATTCTTAATAAAAATTAGAATACAATAAAATAAATACAAATACAAATAAAAAAATATATTTGTAAATAAAAATTAATAAATATTTATAGTTTAAAATATAAATATTTAATAAATTTAATTGAATATTCAATTAATTTTTAAAATAATATCTAAAATATTTCTCTTAAATGCTTATCTCAATAATTTTAAAATATTGATAAATTTCTGTAAATTTCAACTGGCTAATTTGTATTAAGAAATATTTTTTGTTGTGCTGTAATCAGTCTCAAGTGTCACTCTTATTTGGTCTTTAAGTTTGAGCTTCGATTTATTTGCTTTGTTGCGCATTTTGGTTCACTCCAATCCAAGTGACCAACACCACAGTAGACTCGCCTCGCCTCGCCTTAACATTGCGTCTAATTTGTATTTATTGTGCAATTTATATTTTTCTTTCTTTTTCTGTATTTTGTTCGCTCCTATTCAAATTGTGCATAAAATTTACATTTTTTATTAGCGCTGACCACTCCAAGGCAAAATGAGAAGAAGAAATTTGATCCAATAGCAAATGCCTGGCTCGAGCTCTCTGACATTTCGCACGTTCGCCTGCTGATTGTGGGTAATTTTTATTGATTGTTCGCATCTACGAACATGGCAGATACACGCAGTTGGTTATATGTTATGTTGATGTTGATGTAGTTGTTGTTGTTGTTGTTGTTGCTGTTGTTGTTGTTGTTGTTGGTTGTAGTTATATTTGTATTGGGGTCAATTGGATTTGTGCAAAATGGAACTGGAAATGGTTAAGAGCTGACTCTGGTCGACAGGGCAGCTGCATTTGGAGTTGACATTATGCAATTTGATTAAGTTGCATTTAATTGCTTTTGTTGTACAATTATAAATATATGCAAATTACTTTGGTTTTGCAGTGTCATTTATATTAATTAATAATGTTAAATATGCGTATTGATGACTCTGTAGCTGTTTGACCGAATTGTGTGTGCGGCGCTTAAGCCAAAACAATGTCCATTTGCAACTGCAACTGCAACTGCCACTGCAACTGCCACTGCAACTGACTGCGCAACAAAATTAGTTAAATGCCATAATTATGGGCAGGTGCTCAGTTATACATGCACCTATTAAGTGCTTATCATTACATATATTTATACATAGCTCAGAGGCGCACATCCTCAATTTATTGCCATAAATTTCATATATTACTATAAGCTTCTGTCAATTGCTGTTCCTTTGTCTTTCCTTAGGCAATGTCTAATGCAACAGACAGCAGACAATTTTGTCGATATATTAATAAACATATTCATGTTATATATTTTGATACTACCCAAAAGTTATGGAACCCATAGATAAATATTAAGAAACAACTTCTCTATAAACTATGAGCTATTAAGTTGAAAAGTGCTTTGGCATTTTCCCTTTAAGTGTTCCTTAAATTTATTTAATAAGAAACCAAATTGTATTTTATGTGTTGAGCATGTAACAGCTCGGCAAAGAACAATTTCATTTATGCTTGCTTCATAGACTGTAAAGAACTATCATTGAGCACATTGTGTGGGCCCTGAAGTGATTTTAACGCACGCTGCTTCTACTTGTTTGTGTGTGTGTGGGTGCGTATATGTGTGTATTTACTCCCTACTCTGGCAGCACTTGGCAAATCCCTCGCTCACTTGGCAGCCTTTCAACGTAAATTACCATAATTCGCGCTTTCAAAAGGCGCGCACTTAACCTTTAATTAAGATACTCGAAACTTTTCAATATTCAACGCTTTTGTATGCGATGGCGCCGCACTGGCGCCCATTTTCTTTTAGCCCTCCAGGCCAGGCTGCAACACACGCACACTCGCACACACTCAGCCCATTCACACACTCACACACGTCAAGTCGCTGCATTTTTCCATAACGAAATTAACGCCACGTCTGCTTGCGCTGCAAAGTATGCAACATAAATTTTTGCGCCGTGCCAATAAAAATAATTGAAGCAAAATGTGCTGCTGCACATGAGCTGACGAGCGCGCAACGAATGCCCTGGGTGGAGTTCATGTGGGTAGTTCGACTCCAATGAGGCTCCAATAAGACTCCGATTGCAACTTTACTTTTATTGCCAGCCGCTTGACGGAGCTGCCTCCCTTTTAAGTGCCAGCTCTTTGTTGTGGGCGCTGCTCATTGCGTCAATTTTTTTGTTGTTGTTGTTGGCTGTTGGCTGTCTGTCGTGTGCCGTTGTTGTTGCTGTTGGCTATTGTCATGCCCATCCATCCAACGTCAACGCACACTTGTGCTTGTTTTCATTTCCGCTGCGCTTATCACATTATTGCAAGCTCATTGCCGGCTCCTCCTTTGATTCGCATTTTTCCTGCTATTGCTATCAGTCAAGTTGACTTTAGCATTTCCTTTGTGACGTCACTGATGCATTCGCTGTGTATTACGTGTCGCCGCTGTCATATCATTCATAATTTAAGCTTTAATCTAAGAAATGGCATATAAAAAGCCCAATTTGAGTAAGCTTTAGCATTTTATGCCACAAAATTACATTCGCTTTGATATTATTAATAGAATTAACCTGAATAAGTCGCCTAATTCCGTTATAAGTAGCTTTTGCCCCGAGAGCCGTTTTAAAACACGGCCAAAACAAATTTCTAATCGATTTTTCAATGGTCTTTGCAGCTTCGCAAAGTCAAAGCCCAGCTAAATATATTCGACAAAAAAAAAAAAAAAACGAGAGCTGTCAAAGTGTCGCTTCTCTTAAGGGCTGCTGGCTGCCAGCTTAGCGACACATTTTGCATAGAACATTAATAAATAATTTGGTTTGTGTGAATGATTTTCATATGAATTCCCGTCCAGGCGTCGCTACTGTCGCTGTGTGTGTGTGTGTGTGTGTGTGTGTGTGCTGTCCTGTGTGTAACGTTTGTCTACTTTGCAGCTCATGTAATATTCATGATTATTTGAAATTTGCGCTTCGTTATCCTTTATCCTTTTTATGTGCACACACACACACACACACACAGTCAAGCGAGACACACGACAATCATATGTTAACGCGTCCGGGCGCCTTCTGTGTTTGCACAGATATACAAGAATATAAACACACACACAGACACACTCACACACACACAGACGCACACGCACAGTGAGTAAATGTTACACTCGGAGGGGGGTGGCAGGTCCTTGCATATCATCAGCCTTTAGTCGCCAGCTAACGTAATCGGTTTTCAGTGTCGCCGAGGAACTCGCCTGGGGAATTCCAACAGCGGCATTGATAGCAGCTCCGTCCATCAATATGCCCCTAACAAACTGTTGCGTACCTTCAACGACTGCTCCTCCTCCTCCGCACGCCCTTTGCCCACTCACAACTGTCTCTTGGTTGC
Source organism: Drosophila mettleri (assembly GCA_035047625.1). Classification (NCBI taxonomy): domain Eukaryota; kingdom Metazoa; phylum Arthropoda; class Insecta; order Diptera; family Drosophilidae; genus Drosophila; species Drosophila mettleri. Next base: position 19,092,227 of record JAWNPI010000103.1, read on the forward strand.
GTTTTTATTTGTCACACGTTTGACGCCGCCATATTGTCAATGCACACGCACACACACACACACAGACAGGCTACTGCATATATATTTGCCTGTGTGTGTGCGAGGTACTTCCGTTTCAGCGCTTATCAGTTGTCGCTGCGCGTTTGTTGTTGTCAGCTCCCATGGCGCACTTTTTCCAACTAGGTTGATGCAAACGGCAAACGGCAAACGAGCAACGAGCAACGTGCCACTTGGAACGGTGGCAAAGTCAACGGCTTTTGTTAGGACTTAGGGACAACGCCTGCTGCGCTTGCAGATGTGGGCGTGGCCCGTCGTCTGGTTGCATTGCGATAAAATTGTGTGTATGGCAACTTCAACAAGTGACGCGCTTCGCTTCACTCGCGCTCTCCAAGTTTTGTTGACAAACTGAAAAACAATTATGATTGATTGTTCAACACTGGCAAAAAGATAACCAGCGCGAAAGGTGTGTGTCTGTGTGTGTGAGAGCGTGCGTGTGTGTGTGTGTGTGCGAGAGAGTACTTTGGAGATAGTCGGCTAAATAAGTTTGCAGTAACTTCAAATTGTCTGCCTGCATCGTGCAGCAAGTGCTTATGAACTAGTTCCAAAACTGAGCTAAGAAAACTTTGAACTAATATTTAGATGCAAAATATGCGAAGATATATAAAGTTCCATATGATGTTTAATTCATTTCAATTATTATAGCAAATCGATTTATAAAATTATTTACTACAAATATTTTTTCTAATTTATAAAATATATCTATAAATTATTAAAATCTATTTATATGCTATTAAAATATATTTATATAAAAAGAAAAAAGGGTTATGCTGGCTGTTAATCATGAACTGAACCAAATATATTATACATAAAGGCAATTAGAGATTGTGAGCACATGAACTTTTTGCATAAGAAATAGTTAATATAAGAAACTTAATTTTTTATTCATAAATATGAGACTATTAGAACTTAAATAATATTTTATGTATGACAAATGATTGTTGGAGTACATTTTGATAACATTATTACATATATGGTGAATGTAGGACAATATTGATTTTTAGTAATTCATTATTTTTTTAGTTTTAAAGAAAAAATGCATATACGCTTTCCCATATTATTTCGTAGCTAGTTGAGCTTTATTAAAATAAACTTTTTGGTTTTTACAATATTCATAGCTATGACAACATTATCTTTCACAATATATATAGTAAATATAGGCATATATAGATTTTTAGTATCTTATCTTACTTGGAACTAGTTCATAGTTCTAAGCTCAATATAGCTCTAAAATTGTTATTTAAACAATCTGTTCACAGACGTAGAAAAAATTTCATCTATTTAAATATTCCCATATAATTTCGTAACTAGTTCATTTGATTTTTATTAAAATAAAATTTTTCGCTTATTACAATATTTATATCAAATACTCATTGAAATGTATGATGTATTGATAATATTATTATTACATAAATAGTACATTTCTGTATATATTGATTTTAAGCAGCAAGATATTTGTAACTAGTTCATATTCCTAATTTTATAAGCTGTTATTTAAACAGTCAGCTTACAAAAAATCCTATGTAAGCATTTCATTATTTCAGTAGTACTTATTTAGTTAATTAGTTATTTATCTAAACTATAACGTGTTATTTATCTAAATACTCACCGTACATATTGAGATAACATACATGGAAATCAGACTTACTTATTCGAATGAACTAGTTCCACAACATAAATTAGCAATTATCCCACTAGATACATATATCAACTGAATCAATCATGTGTTCAAATTATATCAATTACCTGGTAACGCAGCAGGAAGGTAATGCCAATTAATTAACCTTAACTGCTGCAACTATTAACCGCCGAGCATAAGCCCAATCAGCTGGCATGGCCCAACGAATTGTTTGAACAACTTGAGCTCTGCTGTCACCTTTGTCTTAGTCGTCACGCAACTCGTTTACGCCCAAGCACTATTCGGCTGGTATTGCTACAATCTTATCAGGGCCAGCATACCGCATCTCCAGCATATCCTTTGTATCAGCACATGTCAGCCGAAAAAGGAATAAAAAAAGGATACAGATACAACGAAATGCCGTCAGCTGTTGCTGCTGCTGCTGTTGTTGCTGTTGTTCTGCCTTTGCCTCAGCCGGAGATAGCTCTTTAAGCCAATTTGTAAACCATCAAATCGCGTTAAATGCGCTTTTCCGGTCTGCGTCGATGCTACACGGGCCCCTCGGTATCGCTCGAGAAATCTCTCATTGTTATTGTTTTCTTTGCTAAACGGAAACGGTTAGGCACCCCTCGCAAAAGGCACTCAATGCACGGCTCGCTACGCGCATCCTTTGCGACTCTGTTGTATTCAATTTGATTCTTTTTTTTATTCACTACTTTTGCACCTCGAAGCGAGTGCACAGGTATGCGAGCATTCATTGACATATGTATATATGTATATATATATATATATTGTATATATATATATAAAGGCATTGGCTGCAGTCGTTGGCGCTACTTTTTCATCTATTCATATTGATTTGTTTGCCTTTGGGCTATGCTTTGTGCGTGAGAACAGGAAATTGAATAGAGCCCAGGCATAGGTCAGGGGGCAGAGGGCAGATAGCTTCAATGGCTCATGCGAGTTATGCAAACGCTATTCAATTATCGATCTTCAATAGCAGATTGTCAGCAACTTTGGCTGACATTCTTTGGCCTCATTCTTCGACTTCCGTTCGAGCGGCGCAATCGAGCAAAACAGGGAATGACCGCTTGGCCGGACCTAAAACCAAACCGTGGCCAATGAGCCTTGGACAAGGTGAAAAGCCTCTGCTTGCCCTCGCTCCGCACATTAAATGCCTAAAAAATGAGCGTGTAATTTACGAGCTGTTTGTCAACAATGTCCACACAGCAGGGCACAGAAATCTATTTTGTGTTCTTATTAAAAAAGGAAACCGAATTGAAACTGGAACTGAAACTCAAACTGTGGTGTAATGAGGCGTTTGATCATTTCCGTTCCGAGTCGAATAAATTTAAATGTGCCAAAGGATTTTAGCATACAAATCGTATTTAGTGTCATTAATAGAGACAGAAGCTAATAAATTTGACTGCATTATGAGTTTAGCTGAAAACAACAGCAAAACTAAGGAGGTTTTGGCTGAGAAAATGCAGAGAGCCTTTGACTCATTTTAGGCATAATTTAATCAAATATTTTATAGCTATAAGCTATTTGTAATTAATATTAATAAACATGCACTTTGGCAACAGTATAAATGTATATTTATTAATAGCCGGAGATTCCAGCACGAATTATCGTTTATTAAATGTCGAACGACTGCAACTTGGTATTCATCCATACTCTTTTGCCTAGCACTGATTAAGTTTCTAATTTATTCCTCTAGTTGTTATGCTAAATTGAGTATATATTTAGCTACAAACTATGCTTGGTTATGTAGTTAGCGGCGACTTTGCGACTTTACATATACATTTATTAAGCAGCTTAGAACTAATATTTATTGACCCTAAGGCCAACCTGCCTCATTACTCAAACAAACTTGAATATTTAATATTTATATATTGAAAATGTAAATATTTAACATTAAAATTTTTGAAATTTAAATAGATAACATTTAAATATTTTACATTTAAATATTTAGCATTTAAAATATTTAAAATTATATTACAAATACATAAATCTTATATAAATTTCTAAATATTATATAATATCATATGAGTGAGTATTAAATGAATAACAAATTAATGAGTCTTTGCAAGTAAATATTAGGCAACAAATTCATTAAACATTAGCACAGTCTCTGCTGCAGTCCAAGCGCTGCCGCTACGTAAACTGCGCAGTAAGCAGAGATATTGCTTAAAAATTGATAGATATATCAGGCTCAAAGCGCTTAGGGTAACTTCTAGTCGAGCTATCACGATTGAGACTAGGGTAGTTACGACTTCCTGCACAACGCTTTTCATATATCATAACAAAAATATTTTACAAAATATTCAAGGCATTCTTAAATGTTTACGAACCACTCTGAGCTCTCAGCTATTTACTTCACATCATTTTAGTTAATTTAAAAATATTCTTTGCATTATTTACTTATTTTCACTTATTACTCATTGCCTAAATATGTCGTTTACTTAAAAAAAAAACAAAAACAAAAACAAGAACATTGTTTAAATAGTTTTCGTTTACTCAATTTGTCGACACTCGCTCAGAGCATCTGTCGTCGCTCAGTGACTTGAACAGGTGGACGAAAGTCCAAAGAACTTATTCATATTCTAAAATTATAGCAACGGTAGTTAAGGTAGTAAAAACTTAATTACCAAATACACGACTACTGTACACCCTAAGCGCAAATTTATTGAAAATAAAATAATAAAATATTTGTTAGCTGCCAAAATGTTTCATAAAACTTTATATGACTTTCTCACAGTTACTTAACTGGAATTTTAGCCAAGCCAACAGCTTACAGGCCGTTACTAATGCCTATAAATAGATCCAGCTACCTGATATTCCTTCCCTGTTCAGACTGTGCAAACAATGATGACGTTGTATTAAAGTGTATTCAACTGCATGAATCGCAGTAAAGCGAAATTAAGAACTGACCGAAAGGCTAATCACACACAATGCCGATGTGAGAGTCAACGTACAGAGTACGATGTAATCTACGTTGATTTTATAATAAATTCCGCAGATACACAAATTAAACAGCGAAGCGCATAGCTACGTGACAGATTTACAGCTTTGCCTGGCGGCAGTTTTATCATTGGGCTAGACAGGCTGGCGCTTGAGTCGTTGCCTAAAGGCTCCACTGTAGCTATCATGTGAGCTGTGTGAATCCCATGACTCAGCCAGTGTGACTCTGTGCCAGTTTTTTCTTTTATAGTCCGATTATTTCACGCATGCGCAACCAGTTACCAGTTTGCACCTGTTGATTAATAACAACAACAGCAGAAAGATATAAAAAATGACAAAAGGCTCTGTTAAAGCTGTTTTGAATGTACATTTACATATTTGGCCCCTTTTTTGTTATAGCCATGACTTGCAAAGCAGTCGCTACTGGGGTTGTTTTTTTATATCAATTTTATTCTTTTGTTATTGTTATCAAGTTGATTAATGCACTCAACGTGAGATTCTAATTGGCGAGTCTTATTGGAATACGTATGCTTGCAGCAGAGACACAAACCCCCAAGTGCGTTTGTATGCAATTAAAAGGGCATGAAACCGGTTGTAATCCAGACACAAACCAAAGTCGATCTCCTTTTAGAGTATACTTACGAACATGCAACCTCTTATAATTTCCATGACGTGCTAAGCTTTATGCTTATTATCAATTAATTACAGTTGAAAATTCTACATATTATTTAAGAATAATTGCATAAACGAAAACTACAAATATATGCAATTAGAGCCGTAGATCTCCTTTTTAAATAATCCTTAGTGTGGTCAGTAAACCGCATCCAATATCCTTGAATTGCGTACTGAGTGCATTTTAGTGAGGACATAGCACCTTATAATTTCTACAAAATATTCAGTGCGCAATTAGGACACAAACCAGATGTTGATCTACATGAAATAAATATTATACTTAGTGAGTACACAACACCTTATAATACTATTGCCATTGCACGAGTTCCGCTTGCTGATCGCCTTTCAGTTAATACTTAATAAATAGACTCGTATGCTTATCTAATTATGCTAATAATTCAAATTCGAACAAACAACTTAATTTGTCATATTGCCTTAATTGTATCCAGTTGTAACCGAATTCTGCTGATATTTACAGCATTTTTCCGCATGCATTTAAATATTTAATTCACACATTCGTACAGTTCCTTGTACATATTTACACAATTGTAAAAGTCAAATAATAGCAAACAACAAAATGCAATCAATGCCGAAAGATATGGGCAATAAATATTACATACATGTATTACGAGTGATACTTAACACACATATTTATAATGCTCCGCTCCATTTGATGTACGCCAAATGGCAGTGCGGCATTTAAGTTGTCAGAGATAATAAACGGCTCTTCAGATAAGCATCCATCGCCATAGAATGCAGCCTACTCATAAATCATGCGAATTTCACACAGAATGTCTTATCTGAACACTCAAGACTAGGCACATTAACTGGGTAAAGAGGCCACAGCATGCTAACCTTAGTTGAGCAAAGCAAACATTGACATATAACTCTGACTTGCAAAGGGAGATCTACAGCTGAGTATGAAAACGATATTCACTCTTAAATACTAAAATCAATCGAGCGACAAGCTGATAACTTAACCCATGTGTAACTAAGCTGTGTGGAATGTTAATTGATTCGAACACAAAATGTACAAATGTGAACAAAACGAATTGGAATTTAGCGTTCAGTACGAGAGTGAACCATAAGCGTATACTCTGTAAGCTGTAAGTGAGCGATAGACTTCTGATAGTTCTGATAAGTATAAATTGACTTATACACAATACTTGTCTTATACTGCCAGCCAAGAGAGTGGCCAGCCTTAGTCTTATATTCCCAATCGAAACTCTACTGCATATAATACAAGTACAGGGTATAGCAGGTACATCATCATACGCACATTTATGCAGCCGAGGATTAATATGACAAATATTTTATTCAACTCTTTTGCATAAAATGCAAATAATTTACAGGGATACCAAATATAAGTGCACTGAGTGTGATTGCGAGTATTATGCCATTGTGATTGTGATTGCTATTGTGATTTTGATTATCGTCATGGCCACGCCCCTGTTGGCCACTGCACGATGCAACAATTTGCATGCAAAAAGTTCACGCAACTATGCAACGTGCCGCATTATTCACATTATCAATGTTGCCGCCGCAAATTGCGCGAATAATCAAAGTGGAATTTTTGGCTATAAATTTCAAACAAAATAATTAAATGCAAATTTTAATTGACAGGGATAGAACGAGGTATGCGTGACTAAGAATTACTTTTGAAAGGAATAGTGATAAGAAATAAATTATAAATTGAATATATGATATATATATAAATATATGATAAATGTTAAAAAAATTAGAATTTCAATAAACCCAAAGATTCAAGAGTAGAAAAAAATGTTTAGCAAAATAATAAAATTTGCTTGAAATATCATTAGCAACCATTGGGGAATATTTTTAAGATATTCTTGAACTAGAAAAAAAAAATGTTGATAAATGATCATTTCTCAATATAATTTCGTTATTTTTTTAGAGGGTATTAAAGCAAAAAATTTATTTACGGTCAGTTAAAAGTTCAATTGAATTAGCCAGTGCAAAATTGTGTGTGAAATTTGACAGTTAATATAAATGAAATATTTCGCAAACAATTTGTGCAATATCAGAACTAACTCGTGGGGTTTCTGAAGCAGCGTCATAAACTAGGTAACTGGGGTCTGTGAACAGCAACAATAATAAGATAAGCATTTACGTGCTGCTTAAGTAATTTTATTATAAAATGACGTAAAGAAAAAACACTTTAGAAAGTGTTAAGTTCCAATTAAACTTAAGAAAAAAATTACAACTATGTGAAGTAAAATGAAAAAGTTGCGACTTTGCGTTTCGTCGTTGCTATAACTTTAATTAAATTCTTTAAATTCTATTGTGATTGTTATGTTTCTGCTAAGGTATATAACTGTGTAGAGTACAATATACAACTGAATGAATATGTAAAAAAATGTATTCATTTCAGGCATTGTGAACTATATAATATATACTCTAATCTAGTCTCGTTTGCAAGTTAAAATTCTTTGATTTGGTTTTTAATTTATTTCTTTTATATATATATATATTTACATACATTTAAGTTTAGTAATAAACTTGATATGCTTCAAGTTTAATTGGTAAAAAGAAATGTCGGCTTAGATAAGCAAACAAAAAAAAAAAATAAATATAAATAAATAAACTTTTAATTAATTTTCTGAAGATATAATCATATGAAATATTATTAAAACACAGATAAAGAAGAATATGTATATGTATTTATATTTATTATTAATATTTATATATATTTTGTTCAATCAAATAAATATTGTTACACGGAGTTCATAAAAAATTTGACCAATACGAGACGAAATAAAATCATGAATATTTTGATACCAAGCGCTGCAGGCGAAATTTGATATGAAATCATAGACTAAATCAATTGCATAGCATGTGTCAAAGCTAAATAAAAATATAGATAAAATAGTAAATAAAATGTAATTATTATATATGTATGCTGCACTGCATAAATTGTTAGATTGGAAATTTGTCAAAAATGTGAGCAAATTGAGCCCCGTAGTCAGGCCATAAACTGAAGCTACGCAAATTTCATTACTGAGTTTTGCAGCCGTGATTAAGATTTTATGCCCATGCGCTATATCTGTCAAATAAACACTCAGAGCCAGCGATGTGTAAGTGTATTTAAGCTTCGTCAACTCAAAGATAGGAATGTGTGTGGGCGTGTGTGTGTGTGTGTGTGTGTGCGTGTTTTGTTGTTGTTTCTAATTTATTTCCGATAGTGAAAAACATTGACGTTCTGCCTGATTCGTAGTCTCTGGGGCCTGCGTTGTTTCAGTTTATTTAATTTTATTTTATTTTATTTTTTCTTTTTTTTTTGCGGCGTCTTCACGTCACACATAGAGACAAAGGCAGAGGCAGAGGCAGAGAGATACAGATACAGTCGGTGGCGGCCGTAGACAGTAGTCAGCTGTGTACGGGCTCTTTGCTAGGCGGTGTTTGTTTGTGTCGCTGTCCAGACGGAGATACTCGCAGTGCGACCGCAATCGCAGTCGCAAAGCAGCAGCAGCGGCGTCAGCGGCGGCGCTGGCAGCGCAGTCGGCGGCAAGTTAACGTTAACGTTAACATAAGCACTTGGCAGCTAACCTGGCTGTAATTGCCGCCCGCGACGAAGCACTTTTTAATTGTTGTAAACAAGCGCGCGCGTTCGGTTTAAATTAAGGGAATAAATAAAAATAAAAATAAATATAAAAGATTTTTATTTGAATATTCTATAAGCAAAATTACAAATCAGCCGCGAGTTGTTTTCCAAGAAAATAATTTGTTGATGGAGGTCATGAAGTGCTCCTGAATTTGTGTTCTTGTGCCTTCATCAAAAAAGCATTTATGCTAATTAATTAATGCCCGACGAGCACTGGAAACGGCGCCAAAAAAAAAAAAAAAAATAAATAAATAAAAGAAACAAATATCGTATGGAAAATCAACAGAAATTGTTTATAATTTGTGTCGCGATCAAAATAAGCAAAACGTAAGCGCGGCCGTCAGCAAAATCTCTAAAGAATTTACTCAAAGCATATATATATATATATATACAGAGAGGGGTATATATATTGATGTATATAATATTTCCATAGATATTATTAATTGCAATCGCTTCCTACTCTTCCATTTCGCGTGTTGTGCTTTTGTCTCTGCTCTCTATTCTATAGATTTGTTTTGTTTTCCTTTTTTCTTTATAAATAATGCCACAGTGAGTTGTTTTTGTGTTTCCATAATGCTGAGAATGCGCTCTTCAATTAAGTGAAAAGTTTTTGATTGAAATGGAATTGTTTATCAAACAAACAACAACAAAAAATAGATTATGAATCGGAAAGTTCATTTCGCGTATCTCTTAATTTAACAAATGTTCGTCAAATTGTGATCACAAATTCAACATTATTGATTGCGGCTATCAAAAGAAATCTCCAAAATGGGCAACTTTTGTTTTGACTGCATTAACAATTGCATTTAATTTATATAGAAAACAAAAGCTATTTATATAGCACTCATTATCGGTTGCCTGTCCATTTCCATGCATCCCCGCAGCCTAAGTCCATTCAACAATTTGTGCTTTATGCAAGCGCTGAAAACTTGTAATTTTCCACTTGATTAATTCATTAATTGCGCCCTTTACGCCGACCATTGTGTAAAAATAAAAAACAAATGTAAACAGTGCAGCGGCATATTCAGAACTGAGGCCCACACTTATAATTGCGGGTCGCCTAATGAGCGAGAACTTGGCGACTTTTACGAGCTGCAATCTTGTGTTGAGCTGCATACAATTGAATCTAATTGGATCCGCTTAAAGTTATTTCTCCGCTCCAAATGTGGATAACAATTGACGACTGAAATCGTTATTAAGTAGTTGATGATGTTGAAGTTAATAAAAATGAGCTATATTTATAAAGCACATACCGTAAGATAATGCATATCTAATATTTCTGGTAGATCTAAGTCAACTATAAAAGTCTCACGTAGCACCTGCATAGCAATCTGTGATTGAATTGCGCCACCTTCAGAGATCTTGGCATGTAGCTAACAATTGTTAACTCAAACAGAAGAATGCTTATTTATGGCATTGCAAGTAGGAAACAGCAAATGAAACAGAGCAAAGCACGAGCACGAGTAACACTTCCATACATGTTTATAGCCTGAGCAAAATTAACTTGGCACATTAATAAAATCTTTCAGATAGAGATAGAGATAGATCGAGACAGAGACCGAACCGAGACCGAGCCCGGAGTTACGAATCACAATTCAGATACTTCATTTAGAAACGTTTATTGCTAAGATAAATTCAGCAAGGAGTTTAACAGCCACTATCAATATTTGTACAACAAATAAGCAACGAGAGCGACCGAGCTCAATGCGAGGCGGCGTATAATGTCGTTGCCATAAGATACAGACGAAATCGTAGCAGCAGCAGCAGCAGCAGCGGCAGCAGCAGCAGCCGTAGCAGATGCGTATGGCGAATTAACACAAACGCGTTAATACAATTAGTTTAAAAGTGAAAAATCTCATACATATTATATTTATATACGTATAAATATACAGGCGCTGCGAAGAAGAAAAAAAAAACTGTTAACTAAATAATAAAATTGAGAAAAATACGCAGCGAGACGGTCGACAAAAAGCGCCACAACAAATTTGCAACTTTACACTCGTCGTCGGTTTTCAGTCGCGAAATGAAGCCACAGCCCCAAAGCTGAACCACAGAACGCGTGTGCCAGCACATACAGAAATATTAGAATAACAAAAACAATAAGAACAAAAACAAGTGAAAAAGAATATTGCTTAAACATGGTCGAGTTACTCAAGGCGCTCAATTTGACGGGCAATTTGCTGGCAGGCCTTGAAGACAACAGCCTCGAGAATGTGTCAAATCCCATTGCACTGATCGCCGCGGCGGAGCCCAGTATCAATGGCACGGCCCTGAATGTTACCACCACCACGACGACAACCACCACGCTGGCCAATGCCACCAGCAGCGCCGAGAAGCTCCAATTGGATGGCTTCGATCTGCCGGGCAACTATTCGATATTGATCAATAAGTTGGAGCAACTGGCACTGGGCCTGGACTCGGCTCTGGGCAACTTCACCATCGACCGCCAGGAAGTGGAGATCAATTTGAGTGGCGCCTCCGCCAACGATGTGGCCGATGTAGCCGATGACTTAATCTTCAGCGATGTCTTGCCCGCAAGGGCGCCAACGACTCACGTAGCGCACGGCTCGCGGATTTACACCGGCGAAGAGGAGGATTTTGCGCATGTCGTCAGCGATATTTGGATTGGCGTCATCCTGACGCTGCTCATCGTGTTTGTGATATTCTTCATCTGTGCGTGCTTTCTGTATCACAAGTTTCAACAATGGAAGAATTCATGTGAGTGCCCCACGGCGTATACTTGATAACTCGTTAACACACATTGCGTATACGAAATGTGAGAAAAATAACATTCAGAAATTAAGACCACTTGCAATGTGCGTCAATATTATTTGCTACTAAATTCATATCGAGATGTTTACATTTATTTATTAATTATTATTTTAAACAAGCAACAAAAAGACCCACGAAATTCTGGCTAAAAATGTTTTTAGTTCTTGCAAACAAATGAACAGTTTAATGAATCAAAAGAAATTCCAAAAATCAAACCTACAAACGAAGCGACGCTTGCGATATTGATTTTCGTGCTGTGACTATTAAGAAGAGTGACTCCCCCATAGAGCTAGACAAATTTTGGCACTTATTATTTGCTTAGCATGCTGACGCAGAGAAGTCTCGTGAAATAATTCGTAGCATGTGAAAGCAAACAAATAATTTATCTTCTGGCCAATGGACAAATAACTGTGGCCTTCAAAACAGTAAGAGAAACACACACAAGTTCTGCTCTTGGGCTCACAGGCAAAGGCTACTATCATAATTTGTGTCTGGCTTTGTACAATAATAAATTATAAGCCAATTAGCTAATAAATTCTAAACTGCAATGATTACGCACGCTCCAGAGGAGAGCAAGAGGGAGAGAGAGAGAGAGAGTGAGAGAGTCTGAGAAATGCATTTAGATCTTATCTCGGCAGCGCTGGTTGCCCCTTTGGTCGTGTCTTTTGTTTGACAGCCGAAAACAAACATAACATTTTCAGTTAATTAAAGCTGCAGCCAAGTGGCACCCGTTCTATGCTATCGAGTGCTCTGTTTGCCCAGTTCGAGGCTCGATTACACTGCAAATGTGTGTTAATTAATTTAAATTGTTTTCTACTGCTGCGCAGTGAACAAAAGAATCTTCGTCTTCTCAATTGTTTGCTAATGGCCAAATACCAAGTCACTGGGCCACTTACACACTTTGATGCGATGGACTTGCACTGATTGACACTGGTTAGGCAGGCATCAAATGCAGGCCGCACGGCCAAACGGCCAAACGGCTGAACGGCTCAAGTACGTCAATGGGGGCTCAAGTCAAGTGCTTTGTGGTGAATGAACGATATCCATTTCAATGGGCAAGATAACGAACTGGGCAATAAGATAGTAATCAGGTCTCTAGCAATGCCTTTCCTATTCATATTTGTTTGCCAACAAAAGACTTCTATCAAATACAATGCGCTCGGCAAATAAACAAAGCCATGCTAGGCTCCACTTTATTTCCATCTGTCGCTACATATTTAACATTCTTTAAGCCAAATATTGCTATATATTTGCAGCATTTGCTAGACAAATATTTATAAAAATTAGTTCGCCTCTAATTGCATATTTATTCATAGCAGCAATCATCGACTGCCAGATACACTGTAATTCGTGGCAGGCAGAGCTATTAAAAAACGTTATCACGGAGTGTGCAAACATATTAAATTTGGGTAAACATTTAACGAACAATGCGTCGTCACTCATACGCAACGCTGTACGCACTGTCTGCGGTGTGACGGTGCGTATGAGTGACGCTTTTTCAGTTCACGGCTGTTTAATTTCCCTTTAATGAGCTGTTTATCTTTGCCTTGGCCGTTGCCTCTGCAGCTGTCGCTGCTTGATTATTATCAAATATGTTTTGGCAACATGTTTAAAGTGGACTCTTTTTTTTTTTAATTTTATTTATTATTTTTAAACAATATGGGAAATCTTTAAATTTTTGCCTACAAATTTAATTTCCTTTTAGATCATTTAATTGCCAATTTATCTAATAATAATTTTAATATATATATAAATAATTTGTATATTTTTTGCTCACTGCAATTTTGTTCGTGTAAAACAACTTTCTGAGTGCTCTTGATGAAGGTGTCTTTTTTTGACACTTTGCAATACTTTTGTTAAATCCTCGAAAAAAAGTCGTTAAACTTTTACGTCGCTCAGCCAACGGCATCGCCATTGCCATCGCCCGCACTTCGATACAACGTGTGAGTGACTGGCAAATAAAGCCGCGAAATGTTAATTAAATTAGGCATTGATTAAATTTGCACGTAATTAATAAAGCGTAAATTGCAATGGCAATGCAGCATCATCATCATCATGATCATTGTAAAATGTGACTTTCACTAGCCCAAACCCCGCTTTAGCCTTAAGCAGCTTTGACGTCAATACATTTCCCACCTGGGCATGAGATGTTTTTCGCAGCATGCAACACATTTAAGCGGCTTATTAATAAGTAGATAAATTATACATCTATACAAATATATATATATATTTATTGATATACATACATGACATGTATTATATGCATGCTAATATTATTTGTTATTTTCGATTTATTGAATCGCACGCAAAATTCGCAAAAATATGCTAAATGAATAAAACCCCGGCCCAAAAGCCAGCGTAAACCAACAAAAAAAAAGGCAACGCGAATTAGCAGCAGTAACTAAAATCAAGTTTGGCATGATATTGCCGTAACAGGCCAATAACTAAACAGAGAATAACCCACAAAGCAGCCAAAGCCGTTGGGGTAGCGGGCGGAGTTTGGCTAACCAAAGTCGACATGATGCTTCAGTTTATAAGCCACAAAACGCGTTGGCTTTGTTTCAATGGCGCTAATTGCTTAATTGAAACTGTTTTTGCATTGCATTTACTGTTAGCTTACTTCCCGCCACGCCGCTGCTCCGCCGACTTCCGCCATCCGCCTACCGACACCGCCTTCCGTCCTTCCGCACTTCACAGCCGGCGCGCCTGTTGTGCCTTTCATAGCAAAATGTCAATTAGTATTTGCCTGCTAAAAGCCAAAAAATCGACAATAGCCCAAATTAGCTGTTCGCCTGACACATACACACTCGCACGCCCTGCCGCGCCACACCCTCAACGTTCCAGCATGTGTCGCGCTGTCGTATACGTAATATAGACTTTGATTAGCATTATGCATACGCCGCGTTTGCCATTCGATATTTGAAATGCATTGCGAAAAATTGTTCCATTTTAATTACAAATTTGTAAATATATTGCCATTGGCATTGCCATTGCCGTTGCCTGGCACATCATCATCATAATTGGCCAAGGGGAAGCTGCGAGCGCTGCTGCCGCTGCTGCAGTTGCTGCTGCAGCATATTTCAATAATTGAAGCACGCTATATTTTTAATTAGTTAAATGCGCGTTTAATTAGCTTTATAAATTATGCACATGCAGCGGTTAGCTCAAAACTCTGCACACATTTTTTTTTTCCTTTTTTTTAATATTATTTACTGGCTTTTACAGTTGTCTGTTTTTTTATGTTCGCTGACTTTGGAGTTTATTTTTGTATAATTTATGATTATTTGCTTAACAGACAGCAGTCCTGGTGTGATGGTCTTTCAGTTATGATTTATTTATACATTTTTGGCATATTTTTTTTGCACACTCTGTTTGTTTGTCTGTTTATTTATTTGTCTTTTCGCTGTCGACGGAAATGAACTGTGATTTTTATTTATTAATCGGCGCATGATTTATGTATAAATAATTGTAATGCATTTTTTACCACGTGAATGAGCTGTCAGCGAAGGCTTTAAATTGCGTGCGGTGCGGTAACAAGACGGCAGCAAAAATAGAAAGAAACGAAATAAGTTAATTCTTAAATGAAATATAAAAATATAAAATTTATCCAAGTTTAATTGCAAGCAATAAATATTTAATACTATTTCTTATTTAATTACTTATTGCATATTAATCATACGACCCGTTACAATTCAAAAATGTAAAAAGCGCGCTCAAAATAGTGTTGTAAAACGCTAAGCAGCTGACGAGCGCTTACACAGCTGCCCAAGTGGTTCAGCAAGCGACGCGAGAGCCAGAGCGAGTGCGAGGGCGAGTGCGAGGGCGAGTGCGAGGGCGAGAGCGAGATCGAGAGAGCAAAGCCGAAAGCAAAACAAAACAAAACATAATGCGACGCGCAATTAACACTCACACGCGCACGCACACAGAACTAATAACAGACGCCACCAGACAAAAACAACAACAACAACAGCAACTACAAAAACTAGAAGAAGAGCACTGAGCAAACATGTTCCACAGTTTGACGGCATGTTAACGACCGCGCAAAGAATGCAGCAGGCAACAAGCAGCGACCAGAACAGCGTGCAGAGCGGCGCAAGAGAGCGCAAAAAAAAAACACAAAAGAGAGCGCCAAAGAGCCAGGCAGCTGCAGCACCATAAAGAGATTAAGAGAGAGCGAGTGAGCGAGAGAGCGCAAACAAGCGAGCAAAAGAACTGGCTGGTAAATTGTATTGGCGACAAAAGCCAAGCGCCGCTGTTGTCGCCGTCGCTGCGTGTGGCTTTTATGGCTAGTTTTAAAATTAACCACAGCTGCGAAAAAGAAGAAAAAAATGAGAACAGCTACAAAAGCGTAAAAATCAAAAGAAGACACAGACAAAGTCGCAGACTGAAACGAAATTCAATTAAAAGGCAACAGCATATAAAAGTGTGAAAATGCTGACACAGCCAAAAAGGGCTGCGACTGCGACTGCTTCTGCTACTGCGGCTGTGGCTGAGGTTGCGGCCGAGACTGCGGCTTTCGGCAGCGATCAGCACAGACACGAACGAACACACACACACACACACACACACACAGTGGCGCACATGGTTTGGAAAGCAGCGTCGCTGCTGGCGTCGCCTTTGTTGACTGTACAACGGGGCGTATACTCGTTTTTTCGGCTTGCCTGCTTTCTACAGCCGTCAGCCAAATAATGTGTATACGTTTGTAGATTTTTTTAATCATATTTGTTGGTATTGTTGTTGTGCGCTTTTTACGCTTTCTACTCCAGCAACAACAACAATAACAGCAACAATAACGATAGCAAAGCTCGCCACACTTAATTTGCATATTTTTGCACAACAAAAATCGTTGAATCTGCCCGAGTTTGTGTGTGTATGCGTGTGTGTGTGTGTGTGTGGTCTCTTGTCTGCATGTTAGCTGTCACGTTGACTATCTTTTTGGCCATTGTGCGGCACACGCACACTGACAACCACTTACAAACACTGAGACATGTGCATGGTGCACTGGCACCACGTCGTATGCGTAATATTGCATTGAAAGCGCATGCAGTTACCAAATTTTTTGTTGCTCTGCTTTTGTTCCATTTTTTCTAGCTATTTCTGCTTAGCAACGTTTTTTTTTTTTTATTATTTCTCTCCATATCATTTTTAGTTATTTGCTGATTCTTTAAACAACAGAAAAAAGCAGATTTCATGCTTTTGTTTGTCGCTCGCTTTTGTTTACAAACGATATGCTGGCACGCCAGAGAGTGTCAAAAAATACACACAAATTTATATATTTATAAAAGTAAAATAAATTGTCATAGCGACGCGCTGCTGCTGCTGCTGCTGCTGATGATGATAAGAGTCGAATAATAAAGAAAACATTTCGAAAAAGAATGCTATTATAAACAACACAATAAATATACAATATATACTCAATTTAATGGAAAGTGAACGAGACACAATTTAGAGAAATAAAATATATATCTAGCCAGAGGCAGCAAGTGAAATAATCCACATATTGATTTTTAGTTTTCAAATTAGTTTCAACTGAATTTATTTCACTGGTGAGCATAAATCAAAAAATGCTTTTAGAGCCTTTTATTCCACACACACTTTTCGCAGTGCGAACTAGATCATTTCGTTCTCTCTCTCTCTATCTCTGTATCTGTCTCTCCCGCTCGTTCTACCACCCCTTTTAACCACATGCACCCCATTTGTGAATTGACAAACTACCTTGAGTTTTGCTCTTTAGCATTTGCTCTCGCTGTAAATACGTGTGCACACCCACCCCCTTTGCTGATCCCAAGCACAGACAAAGGGGCTGATAGCAGCAGCAGCTGCTGTTTGGCCATAAACATAAAACTGAAGGCCGTCGAAAGCATGCCTAAGAAGGTACACCACACACGCACACCCCAAATGGCATTGCGGTGATTGCATTGAGGGGTTGATTGGTTGATAGGAAGCAACAATTGCAGGCATTGGAAATCATAATAAATGTATTTTCATTGGATATCGACTTAAACACAATTTATATAAATGCTCATTGTCTTAGATTACAAAATATTTTAATCGTACTGCAAAATTCGCAGACTTTGTGTGTGCAATTGTCTTTTCGCTTAGCTTAAGATTCGAGAGAAGTAAATGGGTTGCCTAGAAAAAAACTATGAAATAAATATGTACTTAATATGTATAAAATAAGCAGCGTTTGCGTGAGTTGGTTATGCATTAAGTTTTTGTTTACGATATACGATTAACCACTCTGGGTGTATATAGAAATATGTATAACTAGATTCAATTCGGAATTTGAGTCTGCATTGCATAATTCATGACTGGCAATTTACTCGCTTCAATAATGATTCAATAAATTACATAATATTTGCATATATCAAAGCAGTTTCTGAAAAAAAAAAAAACAACTATGCATAATAACTGTTGTTGTTTTCTTTTTTGAAATTTTCATGCCATTCAAGTCGAAATGTTATGAATTTACACAAAAATATCTTTGGCAACCCATAACAATCCAAGTTGAATGGAATTTCATTTGTTCTGTGCTTTTCGCTTTTCGCTTTTACATTACATTTTAAATTTACAATTCATATTGTATCTTAAAGTTATTTACAATGTATATAGTTTGACTGTTTGTCCATACAAAAAATATGATCTGTATATATATATATATATAAACTCTTTGCAGTCTCTTTAATTTTTTGTTTTTTTTTTTTTTTCTTTTATCATTTTTGTTTTTCATACAATTATTGCTTTTAAAACGTAGTCTTTTCTGTTCGTAAATGGTAATTAAATGCGAGAAAAAAATATATATATTATCTTTAGATGGTTTCTTCTTCAAAATGTTCGCTTCATTCATAATAATGTTAATAAGTCTGTATACATGGAGAATACTTAATCCCTGCAAAATGGAAAATCTTATAAAGAGCGTGAAATCATCTCCGGGTCTGCGAGGTGTGCACTAAGCTACAGAATTTCAAGTACAGTTGCATCTTAACCTAATGAGTAAGAATTGTGGATTGGAGTCTGATAAGTCTTTAGAGTTCCGCCTGCTGTCCAACTACAGTGAAGTAGCTTGTAATCTTGCGATTAGTCTTTGTCTTGCCATTGCTGGACACGGCGTCCGGTGCTGAGCCACTGGACAGTGCATTTTCCTTCTCCGGCGTTATCTCCTCATCATCGTCTCCCTTGGCCACTTGCTCCACTTGCATTGAAACGGTGACCGAAACCTGTGCACAGCCACCACCACCACCTGTACCAGCGCCGGCATCAGCTGCCATCTCGGCCAAATTGTGTTTGCCCTCCACCACCACTGGCAGGGCAGGTGTCTCCTCAGTAATCTCGTTCAGCGTACTGAGACTACGCTTCAGCTCATCCAGCAACTTCTCTTGCGCCGCAATCTTCTCCTGCAGCTTCTCACGACGTGGCCGACGCGTAACTGGCTTCGACTTGTTACTATCCGGAGACGCCTGCTGCACCTGGTTCTTCGATTCGCTAGCCGTTTGTCCGCCGTGCTCGCGCTGCTGATGACGCTGCAAATTGACCCGCGAGGAGTAGCCGCGCTGACAGGCATTGCAGGTAAAAGGTTTTTCACCTGAAAGCAAATGCAGAGGATTAGACGAGGGCAATCATGCGGAATGGCAGCTGAACACTTACCGGTGTGCCGGCGCATGTGGACGCGCATGTCGATTTTGCGGGAGAAGCGCTTGTCGCACATCTCGCATTGGATGGGCTTGTCGCCCAGATGGGTGCGCCGATGCACAATGAGATTTTGGCGTGCGCGGAACGCCTTGCCGCACAGGTCACAGCTGTAGGGCTTCTCGCCGGTGTGCACGCGCACGTGTATGGCCAGATCGGAGCTGCGCACAAAGCCCTTGCCGCACAGCTCGCACTTGTAGCGTCGATCGTTCTTGTGATGGCGCATGTGCAGCGCCATGTCCTGCTTGGTGGCCAGCGGGAGGCCGCACAGCTCGCACTTGAATGCTTTTTCGGTGCGGTGTCGCAACTGATGCTCGGCCAGGCGCATCTTGAGCCGGAACGCCCGCCCGCACTGGCCGCAGACATGCGGTTTCTCACCTGTGTGCAAACGGAGATGATCTTGCAGCCGCGAGAAGCGCTGAAAGGTCTTGCTGCAAAAGTTGCAGGTGTGGATGTTGCCATGCCGCTGCACTTCCTCGGATGATTCACGCTTGATCGATACTGCTGCATGACTGTCATCCGTGGAGCTATTCTGCGGCGTTAGGCTCTCTACATCTGAGTCTGTGTCTTTGTCCTCCTCCTCCAAGTCGTCGTCCTCGTCCTTCACATCGACAACGTAGTCCACATAGCTGCGCGATTTGCGTGCACGTCTGGGCTGCAGTTCCTCTTTGATCTCTTGGTGCAGCTCCTTGTCATCCTTAACAAGATCTTTTTCCATCTTCTGCTCCTTTGGTTGTTTCTCCTCCTGCTTTTCGACCGCCACCTTTTCTGGCTTCTGCTGCTGCTGCGGCTCCTCGGTCTGCTTCTGCTGTTCTTTTTTTTCTTTCTTCTCTGGCTGCACCTGCGCCTTCTCGCTCTGCTCCTCAGCGGTCTGTGCTCTCTTGTGTGCCTTGCGTCCTCGCTTGCGATTACCAGTGTTGACTGTCGCCTGACTATTCTCCCGCTGTTCCTTTTCCTGCTTTGGTTTCTCATCTTTCTGCCGCTTGCGTCCGGCCCGCTTGCCCACAGGCAATTTGATGATCATCTTCTTGAGCTTGGGATTGCTTTCGGCAGAAATTTCCGCCACCATTGCGCTTATCATGGCGAGATCATCTTTATCAGTCGCTTCATTCTCTGGCGGCGGTGTCTCTGGCAGCTCCAGGGCCTGCACCTGCACCTGCAGCTGCACCTGCGGTTGCGCCTGCGCCAGAGCCAGAGCAGAAACGGCTTCGCTTGGAATACTGACCATGGGCTCGCTGGGCTCCTCCTTGGGCACCAGCAGCTTAAATATACCATGGCTCTCGCTGAGGTGCACGTACAGCTGTTTGCTCTGCTCAAATGTCGCATCACAGGCGCTGCAGAGCAGCTTTTGCTTTAAACCAACTTCAAGCTCCGTCAGCAACAGCTGCGCGCAGCACTTTAAATCGCTCACTTGGAGGCCATCGCTCAGTTCCAGTGGCGGCTCGAGCTTCACTTCCTCATCAGCGGGCGATTTGCTCTTGAAGCGTTTGCTCTCCCTCTCCGACAGCTGCTGGGGGTGATGTTGTTTCTGCCAGTGCTGCGAGAGAGCCAATGCATCCCCGTAGAGCAGAGAGCAACTGACGCAGCTGTATATGAAACGGTGCGCCTTGTAATCCGCATGTATTTTGGCAGCCAAGGGAGCGGCAGCTGGAGTGGTTGCGGGGGAGGTGACGGGGACGGGGACGGGGACGGGGACGGGGACGGAGGCAGCTGCGCTAACTGCGACGCCTGCGCTAATGCTGTCGCTGGGGCTCTTTGAGCTCTTGCGTTTGTTTTTATTTTTCTGGTTTTTGTTATTGTTTTTATTTGTGCTGCCCGGTGGACGCCCACGCGGCTTGCGTGATGCTGCCAGCGACGACGTCGACGACGACGACTGCGACTGCGACTGCGATTGTGACTGCTGCTGCTGCTGCGCTGCATTTGTCATTTTACCGTTACTGACCTGCGACTTTGCTGCTGCGGCCGCCGCCTTCATATCGTCCAAGCGTATACGCTGCGCCTCCAGCTCGGCCTCGTCCTCGCTGTCGATTTGCAGCACAACATCATCGGCATCGTCGAGCAATATGTCCTCCTCCTCAATATCCAAATCCGACTCAGAATCCTCGTCCGATTCGTCCGTGTCGTCTGTTGCGCAGCGCAGCGACGCAGCTGCGACGGCCGCTACACCATTATGCTGTGTTTTTTTTGTTGTCGCTGCTGCGGCGCTGCCCAGCTTGAGCGTGTTCGGCATCGGCACATTTGTCATTTTTAGCATTTCACAAAACCGAAAATGAATAGTTTGCTTTTTATATAGTAGTTAATTACACTTTTTTTCGTTTAAATTATTATAATTATTGTTACTTGAGAGCACAGAAACGCGCACCACTGAGGCCACTACAACAAAACTAAATCCACTGACGCCGCTGGCAGACTTTTTTTGAACGCTCTTGCGCTCTCTCGCTCTTTTTCGCTCTCGCTCACTGCGTCTCTTTTGTTCTTTAAGTAGTATTGCCAGATAGCGGTTGAGTGAACTTAGTTCACTTCGTGCTGCCAGACAATAACAAAACAGATCATTATTGCCACCCTGTTGGGATCTCGACTATCTAAAACGATATGGCAAGACTAAAACTGTTATTGCAATCTGATTAACATAATAATGTTAATTATTTTGTTGTGTTAGTTCAGAAAGTTAACTGTACGATCAATCGATATTGTATTATTATTGTTTTATACATTATCGATAATGATAAAATAACGTATATTTGAAAGTAAGACAGCTGCTGCTTAACACTGCTAATACCGTTTTGATAGATATTTGACTCTTGCCAAAGCATATTTGGCAAACGAGCCAAAACGTTTTGACTATGCGGCTCACGCGCTCAATTGGCACGTTTTAAGCGTGGCCTCCAGTGCATCTTTTGGCGTTATTTTTCTTCGTTTTATGCGGCTTTTCCTCAACTTGCTCTTTTTGTGCTAGTTGGTGGTTAACACACACACACACGCACACATAAATGGCGGAGCGCAGGCCTACTGTGGATATTTTCTTCCTTTTTTTTTATTTTTTTTTTTTTTTTTTGTATCATGCTCAAAGTGTGTGTACATTGTTTGGCCGCATTTTGTTACGCCGGGCAACATGTGCAAAAGTCAATTTGAAAATTGCGGCACAGCCAGCCGCAGCAATGTCGAGTTCCGCCTTTAACCCGCCTCACTACTATGCCCTGCTGCTGCTGCTGCTGCTACTGCTGGTAGTACCAACTGGTACTTTGCGGTCCACTTTTCATTGACGCCGCCGACGCACATAAACAACGTGCTACGACGACTCTTGCCGGAGTCCCACTAAAACCCCCGTCCCGACCCTCACCCCTTGGCAAGTTGTTTATATTGTTTTTAATAACATTTAACGCTGTGGCAACATGTGCGTGGCGCACTGCATAAATTACTCCAAATGCCTATGCGGCATTATAAGTCAAATGCTTTCAACTCAAATTAAAAATAAACAACAAAAAAACAACAACATATGTTGGGCACTGAGAATTTGATTGAGTTTTTGTATATATTAAATAGCTTAAATTCGTATAAATAAAATTTATTTATGAAAGAATAAGAGATACTTTAAAACACTTATTGTGACCTTTGCATAAAGTAGATAATTCTTTATATTTATGTAATTCATACGAATTGATGTATGAAATTGTATTGTGCAAATACATAAAATTGCTGAGACTTACTCAAATTACTAAAGTTGATTTTATAGCAAATGAAAAGTTATCGATGACTTGAAACCTAAAGCACGATCGCCGCATGTTACAGGGAGCACCACGACTAAGCATACTATGTTAAGCAAAGCGCTCTGTTAAATTTACATATTTATTTTTATCGCGTCAAAAATGTTGTCGATTTATTTGAAGTAAGCGCGCCAAGAGTTAAGCAATATCTTAAAAATGGGAGCTGTTAGCTAATTATTTTAATATTGAAGTAGAGGTAGATGTAGCCATAGGAACCGATATAGCTTTCGTGATTACCGCCATCCAGAAATATTGAAATTTTTATGGCTCTATGCTCCATGTGATCTCTCTCTCCTCTCTCTCTCTCATGCATGCATTTTAGGCTAAATCCATTTTATTTATAACAACAATATTTAATATTAATACAAATATATATATAAACAACTACAACATAATTTAGAATTAATTAATACAAATCTCGGTGCTAATTTTTAACTACAATCCATATGAAATATATATAGCATAATTAATTAACTTATATGGCGTACAGCTCCATCAGCGCTATTAGCTGAGCAGCTTACCTGATAATCAGATGTGAACGCATTGTCGCCTAATATCTTGGTCATTGTTATCATAAAGTTAAATTAAGTTTTTGAGGTCTCATTTTGTTGATTTCCTCATTTTTCCGAGCGACCATGAACGCATTGTGTGCGGGCGTCCTTACGCCGGTGAAGTGAAATAAAGGCACGGGAAATGAAATATTTGAGAACAAATAGACACACTTATTACATTTTCGTCCTGGACGCTGCAGATGCTGAGGCTGGCTGCTCCTCCGTTGTTAATGTTGTTGTTGAATGCTTTTGGCGCGTGTTCGCTGCTCTCGCAATGTCTTCTTCATGTTGTCTGTTTTGTCCCTTTTTATTGTTGTTGTGCCTTTAACTGACATGCCGCAATTTTTCTTCATTTTTTTCCTTTTGCCTGGGCACGGTGGAGTCGGCGGCTGCCCCACCAAAGATGGATAGGTTACTTTCCTAATAATTTAGCAGTTAGTTTTCATGCGCTACGCCAACTATGAGGAGTTTCATACAACAGAAATAGTGAAAGACACTAGAGGCTGCTAAAGCATTCGCAGATCCTTATATAAAAATAGTTAAATTTATTAAATATTTTAGGTCTGACTACTGTCGCTTCTTAAAATTCTTGTAGCTCATCTAAAAGCCTTTGAGTTCGAACCACACACAGCATTCTTGTCCTGTTCAGCCATGCCAACATGTTCATAATCATTTTTCATGTTTTCACAACGCCGCAGCCAAAGAAAAACATTGCAATTTTCTCAGCAGTCGACTCGAAATACATGTTGAGAGTGGACTGAACAAAAAATATTTGCATGTACCTGGGAACAAGTTTAATTAGTTAAGCGAAATCCCCTTACCTGTAAACTAGAGCAGACGCATAAACCTTTCGACGTCTCAAGTGCTTGACAAGAATCAGACTCCACTGGGAGGTATTGGTTGCAGTTAACGCCTACCGGATAATTCTCCAGACAATGTCTGACTGCCACAACTTCAAATATAAACTTGAAGCAGAGCTGCCAAAGGGGGCTTTGGGGACGCATGGGCATCGCATTGGAGATGTGGAGGCATTGCGCAGGCAAGCAACTAACAGTAGTCGAAATAATGTTTCAAGGCCGCCCTGGCCCCACACAAAGGGGAGAAATTTAAACGGCAATTTGGTGCCGTGTTTACCAACCCCAAGGACAAAGGACGAAGTATATGCGAACGACAACAGCAGCACCAGCAGCAGTAGAAGGGAGCAGGAGCATCATCCAAAACTGTGGCTTCTGCTGTTTTCTTTTTTGCGCCTTTGAGTTGAAGAACGGGGGGTGTCTGGGGGGCAACCGCAGGGGCAGCAACTGCTTACGTGCCTGGCGAGCATCACACAGCGAGAACTTATCCCCCGTTCAATGGGGCTGTTGTTATTCTTGGTTATGCCTGCCAGGCGAAGGGGCAGAGTCTTGTCGCCATTCGCCAGCCTTCCTACTGGGCACGTCATTTTTGGCTGCTTTGGGCTGAGTCGTTTGTTTTCTTTTTTCCTTCGGCATTGGCGCCCAAATCCTCACAAAAAAAAAAAAAAGTGAAGCAGAAGAAGAAGATGGAAGCACTAACGCATAGCCCCCCTTAACATAAACTGTGTTTAACTTTTTCGTGAACGCCCAAATATCTTTGCCCTGCCTTAGGTTATGCTCTCTGGTTCTAGCTGTAAGCTGTAAGCGCAGCCACCATTGCTTCCTACTTGTTTCTATTTGGGTTCTTCATGACCTTTAGCATATTGACTAGTGAGGTTTTTTGTCCATTTCGCTTTTGGCTTATAACTTGCGGCGCATACTTTATGCACAACGCACTTACACTTTGTGCCTTTTCTCTTATTTTTTCTTTCTCTACATATATATATATATATATTTTTTTATGGATATACATAGATATATATACCGTTTCATTCGTTTTACTGCTGCACTTCATTTTATTGTGGTGCTAAGCTGCGCTTGGGGAATTGAAATGCGTATATCCTTGGGGCTTATGGCGACAGACAGTTCATCAAATGAAGCTTTTAAGTGGCCCTCCAGCCAGCTCATAATTTAATATTTGATGCAGCTTTAAGCGTCGAGTGTAAAAGCTGCCAGACTGTTGCAAGTTAGTTATGAGCCGTCAATGCCTCATAGTATTATCGATACTCTAAATGCTAAGTGGTAGATCGATGCCAAGTAATTGAGAGATGCCAGACTAGGATATCGACTGCAATCGTTGCGTATGTAGCATCGGTTTGCCGCAATTAAACAAAAGTCAATTGAAAATTACATAAAGTCTTAAGCTTGCTAAGCTATTTGCACAACTGAGCAGCTTAACAGAGTCAAAATGCGTTTGCCATATGGTTAAACTACCCTTGAGCCACCCTTGCCCCACACGACTACACAGAAATGACAATGAGTTTCCATTTTGTCTGCTCGTCCTGTGCCCTGTGCGCATCATCAATTTAATTTCGTAAGCTTACAAAGCGTTGCATAAAAAATGAACGTCCGTCCATGTGGGTGTGAAAACGCTCCCGTCTTTTCCGGTACCACCCGGCCGTCGCTAGCTTTTGAGTTTCCACCCACACAAAAGGGTGTGAATCGAAGCGTGCGCCATTTTCGTGTGTTTTTTAAAGCCACGCAGCATTCGGCTAATCTTCAAAATCGTGTAGCACGTCTCTAAACGCTTGCCGCATCAACAGTTTTCTCTGCAAGACCTACTGGGTGGCTTGCTGACTCACCTCACCCACGTAGGTGGGGGCGGGCACTGGCCACTCTTCCCCACTTTGTACAAAATGGGCAATTGCAATAAAAAATACTGTTGCCTACTTTTAAGGGTTGGACGCAGGTTGCACATTTCCGGCGGCAGGAGGTTTTAGTAGCTTTTAACAAAACGTTGCGACATTCGAACATAAAAATTTCATTAATGTACATGCCTGCCCCACGCTCCGAAAACTAAAAGTACGTAAAGAAGGGGACGGGCAGAAGGGGGCCAACTCATATTCCCAAAGGTAAAACGGAATTGATTTGGCAATTTGGATTGTTGTAGCCTTTTTGTTGTAAGTTCCGGAGTTGCATAAAAATGGAAGTTCATGGAATATGGCACAGCTGGTAGATCAAGTATCCTGTATTATCATTTATTCTTCTTGGCATTAATTTTTTATCATTTAATCTCCACTATTTTCAGATCGTGCTAATCATGGCGATGCCACCATTGAAGTCTGCCGCCATTGCCCTCCTGAATATGAAGCCGAATCGCTGCCCTCCTATACGATTGTCTCCGGCTTGCCCACCTATGATGATGCACTCGAGGAGTTCCGTAAGGCGGGCATTATACTAACGCCCGCTTTTGTGCCCGTGATCAAGATCTTCGAAAGCGCCAACAACGAAGCTGGCGGCGCCAAGGAGCCATCCGTTTCCTATAGCCTGGTGGAGACCACCGCCAACGACGCCAATGCGGATAACATTTCAATTACCTCAATCACCTGTAATTGCGGCGGCACCTCGCCCACGGGCTCGCTGCCCAGCTACAGTGCCGCCACAGCTGCGGCCATGGCTGCGGCCAGCGCCAGTGGCTCGCAGCTCTCCTCGCAGGTAATTGAGCTGTCGCCAGAGCACCTGGCCTCGCTCTCCGAGAAACGCCTCTCGTTGCAGATCTCATTTAACAACTCGCTACGCCGCCGCTCCCGCTCCACATTGCGTAACCATTTGCTGCGCTCCCGCGCTGTGGGGAACACCGCCGGCCTCGGACCCATTGAGACAACGATGCCCAATATCATGATTGCTACTGGCACAGCGACAGGCCTCACCCGGGACAGTGATGTGCTGCCGTCCATACACCGATCCTCGTCGTCTGTGTCGCTGTCCAGTGAGCGCCAGCTGCTGGATCAGCGCTTGAGGCATTTGCATCATCGCGGCTCCTTGTACTGAGGAGCGCTGCCCATGCCAATCACTCAATTTTCAACTTAATTCCTAGTTATAAGCGACAACAACAAACTGATCCATAATATAATAAAGCGTTTACACAATTGTTATAGTGAAACATGTTGACATGTGACTATATCTATGTTTTTCTTTTAATGGAGCTTTATTGGAGGAGGCTTAACGCTTATAGAGCGTAAGCCTGAGAACGGCTCGACTAAGAATTACCCTGAATCCCTTGAGTTGATATTCCAATCAATAAAAGTTATTTCTTATTTGTTAATAACAAAAAACACATGCACGCTCATAGACATACGTTTTTGATGACATTTTCGGAGCAGGATATCGACATTTAAGTGTGCCAAACTGTCAAATCTGAAGTCTCTAGTATGTGATATAAAAGAATTATGAATTTTTTTGAATTGTCGACAAAGTGGGGGTGCTATCAAAAATCCAAAGAGCTAATCAAGAACATAAGTATATACTTTATAAACTTTAATGCACCGCCTTCTGCCTGTTACACATTATACCCGAAATTTCATTTTCAATGGATTCCAGGTATTAAAAACAACTTTTTTGATAGCGCAATTCTATATATTTCAAATTAGTGAGCGTAGAATAGCTGAATTGAGAAATCTCTTTCTAAGACTTACTCTAAGCCAGCAATCCAAACTCGAAAAATTGATGAAGGGATATAATGGAACTCGCTTTTCAAATGCAAATCAAAAAAGATTTGTGAATTTAAATATTTCTCAAGGAATTTCAAGGAATATCTTATTAAAAATATAGAAAATCAAAGAATATCTTATTAAAAATATAGAAAATTTGTATGAGCGTAAGGTAGGAGTATTCTTCGTGCAATGCAGCTAAGTTATAGGAATCAAGAAAATATGAAATAAAATATAATATAAGAATTATATTTGATCATAATTCAAGTTCACTTTTCTCTCTTACAGATTACCGAACGTAGCTTTCAGATTGCTTACATATAGATATATTTATATATTTATATATATATATATTTATTTATATATATTTATATATATATATATTTATTTATATATAGCTTATAGATTATATATATTTAGCTCATATAGGCATATATCTAACTTTTAGATTGATTATATATTTAAATATAGTTTTTATATTATATATCATACAGCTCATACAGACAAAAGTCTAGCTTTTAGATTGCTTACATATAGATATAATATTTATATTACTTATATTGAGCTCACACATATATATCTCTGGAAACAGCATTTGCTGCATAGGGTGCATAGGAAGAATAGAACTGTCAGCCATTCATAAAGCAGAACCAAAACTCTGCTTGGCGCATGCCATGGCAACGATTTTTCTTTGTTTATATTGCGCCGAGGGCTTCGGTGACTTTTCGCAATAGTTTTTCGTGAGCGATGAGCGGCACCACACGCAGTGGGCTGGTGCCTACGCCAAAGCGGCATATCAAATATGTGAGAAAGGTAAACAGTAAGTCCAGCACTATATTTCGTAGATGTTCATCTGAAGCGTCCACAGCGCAAAAATCCCCATGGCGATGCCTCGCGTATGCCGTTGAAATTTGAGGCACAGCCGATGCCGCTCTCGCTGCGTCCATTTGGTGGGCTATTCAATCCATTCGCCAAAGGCTGTTCCGTGCTTTGTAATCATCCAGCGCCGCCGGCTTTGAAGGACGTCATCCACCAGCTGAAAACATCGCTGGCCATTGAGGGCAAGTGTCCGGCGCAAACGGCCAAGGAGAAACCACTGGAGCAGCAACTGCAGCCGCATGAAGCGGACAATATACCCGAGGATTTGTTTCGACGCTATGCCGAAACCGATTCCAGGCCACTGACACCGACACCAACCGTGACCAGCATCCTTACGCGCACCAGCGCCGGATCTTTCTATCGGCGTTGCATCACGCCCGAGTGGGGCAAACATGAGAATATTCAACGCAAAAAGATTATACTGGATCTACGACGCACGCACTCCCAAGAGACGCTCTACTGGAAGCCCAGCTCGGAGCTAACCCAAAGCGGCATAGACGATGGCAAGAAACCAAAGAGTGCGGGCGCCAATGAGGACAAGAAGCCAAAGCACCAGCAGTCCAATGAGCAGAGACCTAAATCTTCGCTCGGTACGGCGACTCTAGCACCTGGAGATGAACAGCATGCGGAGCAAGAGCAGAAGCCACACAAGATTTGCATCAATGAGCACGACATGAGCGACGACGATGCGCGACGAGGCAAAAAGCGTAAAAAGCTGAAGCCAGCGCAGGGTACGTAAATCAAGAATGAGACTGGCCATAATTAAGTTTTAAATTCTTATTCTTCTTACTCTTAGCAACAACAACGTTTCATCTGAGCGAGGATCCAGAAACTCAGGTGGCTGCATTGGGACCCGATTCACTGAATGCCAGCACCAGACCCAGTTTAATACCCAACGCGGTGGGTTTGCTGCCTAAGGATCGACGTGAGCTGGAGCGAGAGCCCATTCTGCTCAAAGGCAGTTTTCTAACCGACGAGGCATTTCAGGCGCTCAAAACAGATCTGACTGTAGATCTAATAGAGAATACCTTTGGCAGATATGTTAGTATAGCTCGAGTATCCAAAACTTCTTATACACATTTCTTTCAACAGCTAAATCGTGCACTGCGCGAGGCCATCAAGTACATGCCGAAACCTGTGCATAAGACAGTAGAAGAAGTGGACAAGACCACTGTCAATTTGAGCTCTAAAATGCCACGCAAATTTTCAAAGTCAGCCACACGTTTCGATGTGCCCATGGATCTGACCATGCTAAGGAGTTTGTATCTAATGCAACTTTAAATTTCTTAATATTGATTTATATTCTTGTAGACATGACGCCTTGGGATTACCTCAGCAAATATGTTTGGGTCTCACAGCAACGCAAACAGCTCTATAAACGTGTTTTTCTCAAATATTTAAGCCGCTGCGAAGAGCCGGAAGCGGAAACGGATGATTCGCCTCTTATTGAGTACAAGGAGCGCACAATGGTCTGGCGTAGTCTGCCGCAGGCATTGGAGGATGTTTTAGAGTTTCATGGAAATGAGAAAAATGTTCAAAATACACTAATTCACTTGGGCTACAAGCCGGATGGAAACGGAATTTTAGATTTTCGCGCCTGGTGCGGCATTGTCTCATTTGCCGAACGTTTAACGCTATCGAATCCTGAGTGCAGTGATGATGATTCATGCGATGAGTTGGAAAAGGCTGATTTTAATAGCATGGAGCAGATAATTGATCAGTTTCAGGTGCCCGAGAATCTGCAGAAAATCTTCAATGTAATTCGTGTAACTCACAAAATAAATCATTAAATCTCATTTCGAATAATTCGCAAACGATAAATTGCTAGATTTACGATAACTTTTGGTGTCTTTGTCATTCACCAAATACGAGTACATAACAGCTGTTGCTACCAATATATCGATACTTTTATAGACCTCTCAGTGAGTGTTTGCTTTTGATAAAATTTCCATAATTAAATTAGAAAAACTGAGCAATTACAATCATGGCCACATTAGAAGATAAATTATTGGGTGAAAAACTAGAATACTACTGCAGCAGCAGCGAAGGCGAAGATAATGCAGACGACGGAGACGACGAAGAAGGTGCTCGTGGTAGCAAAGGTACTTCTGCTGGCTCCGGACTGACAATCAACACAGATCCCAATGCAACGCCACCGAGCGGCTTTCGCCAGCAAGGTTCGACAAATACAGGACCAAAAGGAGTTGTGCAGGATTGGCAGCGCTTTAAGCAACTCGAAGCCGAGCGCCGTGAGGAAACCGAACGCCAGCGTTTGGCTCTGGCCAAAAAGTTAAGCATGACGACTGCAACATCTGCAGAAGACGAGGAACGCAAGCGCCAAGAAGAGCTGGACGCGGAATTCGCAGAATTAATGAGCGAAGACTTTCTGCAGCAATATCAAAAGCAGCGTATGGCAGAAATGCTGCGCCAAACGGGCCACCATCAACAATTCGGTAAGGTGCTGCAGCTCGGCACCCACGAGGAGTTTCTCTCTTGTGTGGAACAGGAAAATAAACATACAACCATTATAATCCACATTTACGAGCGCACGCAATCAGCCTGCGCCACGCTCAACGCCTGCCTAGACACGCTGGCCAGCGAATATCCATCCATTAAATTTGCCAAAATCTGTAGCTCAGTGGCGGGCATGAGTCGTGACTTTCGCACCAAGGGTCTGCCCGCTCTATTAGTATACAAGGCACAGGCGCTTATTGGCAACTTCGTCCGACTAACCGACGACTTGAGCGACGACTTCTTTGCCTCCGATGTGGAAAGTTTTCTCATCGAGCACGGCATCATAGTAGATAAGGCCTTGTACAATTAAATGCTGATTGTGAATTATATAGGAAATAAGCTAAAAGAGAGCTGACCAAATAATGTGTTCGAAAGTCTCGCATTTAAGCGGATCACACTTCAATTATCAGTTAATGTTGGGTCTCAAATGTTTTAATTTAGTTATTTATTTTTCCCATTCAATAATTGGTTACATTATCTTGCAGTTTTGTACACAATTTCTATGCAACTTTATCTATCCGTAATGAATGAAACAAATAATGTAAATTTATTTTCTCTTTATGTATGTGTATATATATATATATATATACAAATGATGCCAATTTTTTTAAAAATATATTCGAAATGCATTCGGCGCAGAATTATAAAATTAGCATGTATTTTATCTATATATGGAAATAGACCCAGCACACTTTTTATGGTAATTCCATTTTCATTTGTTCGGTATGTTTTTTTTATGAATCATATACAATATACATAAGATTTATAATATTTAAGGGCCAATGAATGTACTTCACTCGAAATCGTACTATGTAAGATTTACACATATACAGTAATATATATTTATTATTTATATATATATATATATATATATATATATATATAGCTTATAGCCTAACATAAATGGGCATTATAAAAAATGATGTTGGTAATAAAAGTTTTGCTAATCAACAAATTGGTGTTGCTTGTATTCATTTCACGTTTAAATAGGTCCAGCAGATTGGCTTCACACTATGTATGAAATGGCCAACTTGTTTAATTTTGTTTTTAACTTTAACTAAGCCTAATTACATATATGTAAATATAAATTCAAGTTTTCATTTCTTCATTTTTTCTTTTGTTAAACAAACACTCTGCAGCACAGCGAGTGGATTTTTCTTTAACTTTGATGGATTTTTCGCAAAACTGCGCGAAATATCAGCAAGTTATTTTCTTTTTCTTTTTTTTTGTTAAATGGTAAAAGGCTAGGAAATGGTACAGATTTGGGCCTTGTGCGTAGGATTTAGCGGGGCAGTGAACGAGTTTGGAGCGTACATTATGCGGTTGACAATGACATACTGTTCTTGTTCTGTTGGGATTGCTTGGCTGTAACTTTTAACTGGGTAAAAATTCTTAAGTCTGTGTCTGTTGCGTATTTAATTGTAATTTGTTCATTATTTTAGTTTAAACTATTTTCACTTCTGCACCTTTACTGTGGGTTATGTTGCCTCGACTCGATCGTATTGCTCGAGCTGTGCTAGCACTAGTTGTAGTTACTCTTTTCTATATAAACATGTATAATATATATAGTACTTGTTGGACACACAGACATTAGCTATAAATATAATTACAACTTTGTTTGAATTTTCTTGGCGCTTAGATATTACATAATATTATTAATTAAATGCTACATATTTGTATATATACATTCACTTTTTATAGTTATGTGTGTATTAATAATATATAATAGTATCTCTCTTTAGAATCTTACATTTTTATTTTATATATATATATATCTTCTTTTTTTTTTTTAATTTTTTCCGACCTCGTTTTTTGTACTATTACGTATATAATATATAATATTGAGTTTCTGAGTTACGATCCTAACAATATTGAACTCTTTATTTTGATTGCAGGGCGAGTCTTTGCTTAAAAAGTTGAAAAATCATATATGTCCTATGGTACAACATATTGAAACTGTATTTCGCTTTTAATATTTGTTGTGTTTATCGTTGTTTATTTTATTTTTGTATGTTCTTTTGATATATCTGTTTATGCTAAGGTCAATTGTTTCAAAACGAAACGCAATTAGCCTAAGATTTCTCTGTTGACAATGCTTACGAGTGATTTGAATTTTGTTCTCAGTTGTGAATCAATGTTAATTGAAGAGATTCTTTACAAAAGGGAAATAATATTAACGTAAAACGTATTCGAATAACTAAATAATAATGCAATAAATTTCATTTCGTACAGTTTTTTTTTTTTTTTGTTGTTTGCTTTGCAGTTGTCTCAAATAAAATTTGGCAATTTGTTGCAATATCCATTAAATTGTATTGTTATTAACTAAAGAAAATCAGCCTTTTCTTGCTATACACATAAATACAAATACATATATCTAAATATATATATTGTTTAATATATAAATCTGTTTGTGTGTGTGTGTGTATGTTAGATTTAATTTAAAATTTAATTAAACGCTAGTCAAATATTGAATGAATTAAATCGATTTCCGAAATGTTGATTGAGCCTGCGTCGCTTGCCTCCAGCTGGATTACTGCTGTTGCTGTTGCTGCTGCTGTTACAGCCGCGGCGGCTTGAAGCTCAGCGTCGTGCTGCACTCCAAGCTCAGCTGGTGCTCCATGGTGTCCATTTTGTCATAGTCGTGACTGCCGCAGTCCGCTATGGAATTGCGCACAGACGGTGGCTGGTCAGCACCCGGCAACAGACCCACCAGCAACAGCGGCTTGTTCAGCGGCGCTCCAGATGCAGCACCCGTTGCGGCTGCAACAGTTGCTGCCGCTGCTGCGCTGCCGGTCAACTGTTCGTTGCTGATGCTGTTGCTGCTGTTGCTTTGGCTGCCGCCGATCTGTTTCTCCTTGTGGCGTCGCAGCGACGAGCGCAATGGATACTGCCGCGGCACATTGATAAGCAGGCGGCGTGTGTTGCTGTTGGGATTGCTGCTGCTACTGCTGGGATTGCCGACGATGTTGGGTCGACGCGTCGCGTACTGTATGGACTCGGCGCTGTTACTCAAACGGATGTTGCCAACTGATTAAATGTGGATTTATATACACAGGTTACGTATCGATTGGCGGAGGGGGAGAGAAAGAAGAAAAACGAAAAATATAATTTGTTCATGAATTCAACAGGGCTTCACATAAAGAATGGGACTTTGTGTAAAATGGATTAATTAATTGTTTGTTTGTTTTTTTTTTTTTTTCACTTATGGTTTTAGTTGGATGGTTGTTGGATGTACAGCTAGCTGTTGTTGTTGTTGCTGTCATTTGTTTGTTGGCCAACAGACGAAAAGAACTTAAAACACACAAACATAAAACACAAACTTTCTTCTCGTGGGTTTGGTTAGTACACATAAAATAATAATTAAAACAACAATTACAATAAATGTGTGAGTGTGTAGGTGTTGGTGTTGGTGTGTGAAGTGTCTTTACATCAATTTCTAAATGTCATTTATACAAACAAAACAAAAAATACAATCAAAACAAAAGCTTAACATTTAATAAATAAATGTAAATATTTATTGTATACAAACAAAATACTAATTGTTTATACATGAAAAGCATTCAGAAAATAAGATAAGAAAACTGTTGAGAATCTCTTACAGCGCACGCGTTCTACATAAAACAATATTAAATAATTATGAATGATTACAATTAAAATTATTAAATAAATATTTAGATAACAAAATGAAACTTTATAAACATATAAACATATTGTATGCATGCAAATGGATGGATATTCAGCTCGGATTACGTTCATATGCAAAAATGGTAATTAAATTTAATTAATTTTATTTTTTATTCTCACTCATAATGAGCTAACTTTGGATTTTGAGAATTGCTTAGAAAGGCTTAAACAGTAGATGTATACTAAATATGGACTGTCCAAGTCATCTTATCATATCGGACAAAGCAGTCTAAAGGATGAACGCAGTTTCGTTCGTTGATCAAATTATTATACAATTGTTAATGTTAATTAATGCGTGATATACACAAATTATAAGTTAATAATGCGACAAATTTGTTGGGGACAAGGTTCAGAGATCACTGACTGAACCACTTCCGATTGATGATATCTTGGATGACAACTCAACTGAATTATACAAATGGGAGTAATGACTTCTTCGCCGGATTTATCTACAACACACGGGACATGCAGCCGTTTTGGTTAAGCGATGATTTTACAAATGAAAATATTTTTGTAAACAATTTTAAAACAAGAAATCCAAAACATTAAAAATGACTGTGACAAAGTTGTTGTTGCTGTTGTTGTTGTTGCTGCTGCCGCTGCTGCTGTTGGCATGACTGTTGTTGTTGATGGTACTGTTATTGTGGCTGTTGCGATAAATAATGCTGCGGTTGTTGCTGATGCCACGCTGGGTCTCAAACGACTCATACAGCGATAAGGCGGACGCATTGCTGCCCAGACGCTGACGCTGACGCCGCTGCAACATGAGCGGCGTCGAATGCCGCAATTGACGCAGTGTTGGCTGCACATGCTGCTGCAGCTCATGCGCCTGTAGCGTGTGCAGCACACGACCATCCAGCGAATCACAGTCGCTGTCCGAATCGCGCGCAACAACAATACCGACAGCGCCAGCAGCAGTTGCCGCGGCAGCAGCTGGCAGATTTTGTGTTGAGTAGTAGCACGAATTGTCGAATGTTGTTTCGTGTAGTTGAAAACTACGAGCATGCTGCAACATGTTGCTGCTGCCACTGTTACTGTTACTGTTGTTGTTGTTGTTGTTGCTGTTAGACATTTGCTGGCCAGCAGGTGCGTTGTTGGTGAATTGGTGATTGTTGGTTAGTGCTGCTGCCGTTTTATAACTACCCGAATTGGCGTCCAGCAGCAGGCGGCGCTGTTGCTGCTGCTGCGGCGGCCGCAGCAGACCCTTGGAATGTATATGTTGCTGTTGGTGTTTTTGTTGATGCTGTTGCTGCTGCTGCTGCTGTTGTTGGCTGTAGCTATCCTCGGTGTCCATCATATCGTCCAGATGCGCCTGCTGCTCCTGTTCCAGTTCACGTTCCCGTTGCTGCCGACGATAGAAGTGATAGAGTAGTGCCGCCTGGCTGCGCTCCGCCTCGATGTCGGCCGCACCGCCGACGCCGCCGACTGTTTGGCGCATGTCGCGCGTGCTGCCGCCACCCAAGTAGCCAGCGGCAGCGGCGGCGGCCACGGCCAGGCAGCAGTTGCTACATGTGTCCGCCGGCAGCTGCAACGAGACGACCGCATCCCTTGGCCCCAAGAACCATTCAGAGCGGGTGCGCATGCGTGCGGTTTGGCGCTCATGAACCTAACGCATTTGTGTGATTTATATTTTTATTTTTTTTTTTTTTGGATATTTTTGCATTGATATTTTGTTTTGTTGTGTCGTTGTTTTTGTTGTTGTTGTTGTTTTTGTGATGTGTTTGTTGGGGAAGACGGGGATTCAAAAATTTCGCATTAGAGTTTTGGCATTTAAAGTATTCGGTTTTTTTAATAATTAAAAGGATATTTTGTATTTTAAATTTCATAAGCTGGACTTTAAATTTATTTAGCTGAATTTGTAGATTTTTATAGAAATTAAAAAAATTGAAAAAATATAAATAAACGAAAATTAATTTCAAATCATAAATTGAATTATTTACACATATTTATAGGCAGCGCAAGGCGAGGAAAGAGTGCGATTGAAAATTATAGTATATAAAATATTTAAAGGTTATTCAAACAGATGATATCAAGTCTTATTTAAAATATAATAAACATAAACAAAATAAATTAAATGCTTTATCTTTTAGCCACTTGTATACAGCCCTTTCATTATAAACAAATTAAAATGTAAGCATACAAACGGCTAAGCTAAATCGCAGCCAATAATCAAATGATATAAATAAATAGGGAACCGCCAACAAGCGTTTGCTTAGCACACTTCATGAAACATATAGAATATATAATTTGTATTGTGAAACAAATGAAAGAAATTTCATATGTGTGTGTGAGAGAGTGTGTGTGTGTGTGTGTGTGTTAAGTTGTTGTGTTAATTTAGTTGCAAACTACAAATTAAAAGACGAATAAAACAAGACAAAGAAACAAGATACAAGAGACAAGATACGAGCACAGGCTACAAACAAAGACTTGGGTTAATTGAGGCAACGACATGACGACAACAAAACAAAACTACAAATTAATAACAATCAATAAACAATTAACAATGCAAATTCAACAATTGCGTGACTTAAACATAGCTTAAGCTATTAACTAGATAACTAAAAACAAATTCGTTTGTGCAGCATTTTTTGTGGTTTTGTATTTTAGTTTGTATTTGAATAAAAAAAAAAAATAATTATAAGATACAAACTATGTCTGAACAAATTCGAAAACAATGATAAAACATAATTTGCTTGAGTTCCACATTATCTTATAAATAAATATATACAATGCCTAAATTTTTTAGCATTATTAAGTTTTTTTCCATTTGGTTTTGTTAAATGAAAATAATTTTTAATTATTTAAAATTTATGGTAAATTTTGTTTTATATTTATATAAAATTTGATTGGTTTTGGCTTCTTTTCTTATTCCATTTTCACTTTAAATGAACATATAAAGTAAATAAAATTATAAATGCGTGTGTATTTACAAAAAATGAACAAATACAGAAATCGTATGTTTTATTGTCTGATCTTTTTTCATTTTTTGTCGAGTTTCGGGCATGTGTGTGTGTTTGTGTGTGTAGATTTTGTACTTTTTTTTTTTAGTTTTATTCTGAGCTCTTAGTGCCAGTTTTACTTAAAAATATACTTAAATGTAAAAAAATGTTGTGATTTATATATATGTATATATATAATATGTGTGTATTTTTGAGTCTGTAAGTAGTTGTTGTTTTTGTTGTTGTTGTTGCAGGCGCAGCTTTAGTAAGATGTATAAGTATATAGTATATAGACAATAGAATAAAATACAAAACTAGAGAGAGATAGGCGCAAACATTCAAAATTTAGAGCAATTATTTTTAAAAACATTTTAGTTTTGTTTGTTGTTTTTTGTTTGTTTCAGATTAGTTAAAAAACAATTTCAGTAAGAAAGGTGAGAGTGGAAAAGTTCATAGCGTGGCTTGGGTTGGGGGCGGCCGTCCAAAGGTTAATTTTATAAAATTAAAGAAAAATCAAACGAAAAATTGATGTAATTAAACAAATTGATAATCAATTGGCAAATAAACAAATAAACAGAGTAAATAATATTAATAATAATACAGAAAAAATAATAAAGTACAAATAATACAAATCAAAAGTTAAAAATTCATCAAATCATCAAGAAAAACTTATGGACTATCAATAATTCGGAATATGTTTTGCAGTTTGCTTGCTCAAACCTGCAAATAGAATACAGAACTTAAAATTCGAGCAGGTTTTGCTAATGGCTAGGGGAAGGTTTTTTGGATTAGGGATTCTATTATTATTATTTTTTTTTCTTTTTATTTTTTGTGAGGAGTTGGTTGCCCTTTTAAACGGATATTCTAGAACCAGGCCAGAACTTGTCCCTCACCTGTGGCAAATATGAGAGACTCTTGGTACTCTCCGCATAGCGATTGACGGCGCGCAGCTCCTCCATGGTCATGCCGCCAGAGTTGGCGCCGTTGTTGCCGCCAGTGCCGCCGATGGCGCCGCCACCACCATTGGAGCCAGCGGCTCCGCCAGAATTCGAGCTGCACGAGCTGCTGTGGCGTATGCCTCGATTGC
Source organism: Drosophila mettleri (assembly GCA_035047625.1). NCBI lineage: Eukaryota > Metazoa > Arthropoda > Insecta > Diptera > Drosophilidae > Drosophila > Drosophila mettleri. The sequence continues at coordinate 19,131,579 of JAWNPI010000103.1, forward strand.
AACGACTGCAGGTCCTTTGCTGCTGCTTCAGCTTGCCGCCGTTGTTGCTGTTGGCCAGTGCTGCACTTGTTGTTGCCGCTGCTGTGGCCGCAGCAATGGCGCCTGTTGATGCTGCGTTGCTGCCACGACGATCACTGCTGCCGTCGAGGCTTTTGGTGCCGGTGCGCAGACGACGCTGGTGATGGCCGCTGGACAACGGCTTCTTTTTGTTCTGACGATAGCGACGCTTCACGGTGGTCAACTCGTCATCCTCATCATCTTCCTCATCGTCGTCATCGTCCTGTGTGGTGTTCGTTGCGACCATGAGCTGCTGCTGCCGCTGCTTGAAGTGCTGTTGCTGTTGCTGCAGAAGCGCCGGCATGGCTGGAGCAATGCTGCTCAGCTCCAGATCGGGTGTAAAGTCATGGGCCAGCTCATCGTTACCCTCATCATCGTCCACGTAATCATCATAGTCGTAGTCAGTGCCGTTACCATTGCCGTTGCCATTGCGCTTGCCCGGCAGCGGGGAGCTGGTCAAGGCAAAGATGCCGGGACCCTCCAGTGAGACAGAGAGACGGGCACAGCTCTCGATGAACGAGTGCTCCGGCGACACGCCTAGCGATAGCACACTGTTCTCCAGCGCCGAACTGGAGCTGGTTAGAAGTGCGGGCGTCGAGCGAGATTCCTCCTGGGCCACTGCATGCAACACGTTTCGATTTTAAGAGTAATTTATAGTTGAAAGGTTTGGTATGAGCAATGATAGACATTAAATATGTACATAGGCAATGTATGTGCATTGTGAGTCAGAGTAAAGAGTAAGTTTAAAGAGATTGATAGATTCAGAGTGAAAAAGAGAGAGAGAGAATAGAGATAGCGGGAAACAGCGAGCACAAGTGGGTGGAGAATTTGTGTTAGGCCCAAAAGCAGAGAGACCGAGAACATATTGCATATGAGCAATGAAATAGACATTAAATATGTAGGTAGCCATTGTATGTCCTGTGATTGACCGTTCCAGAGAGAGAGAAGAGATAGCGTAGAAGAGCGAGTTCAAGTGGGTAAGTGGGTGAAGAATTTGTGTTAAGCCCAAAAGCAAAGAAACCCAAAGCATATTGCCCTACTAAGCAGCACATAACTAACCCCAAATACAAGCACAATTTATAGATAGGCAGATCAAGATAATAATGGTACTCACGTAAGCCCCAGCGCTCGCATTGGCACTGCAACCAAGTCTTTTCGGCTTCCAAAGAATGCTGCACTGTGAATAACAAATAAAAAGTTATCAGTATTATTTACTCATGTTTATTCTATTCTATGCTACATATTTAAATCCACTATCGACTTTCTTGTTGTTAAAAATAATTGTAAGAGTAATACAAATCTTATTTACTCATAATCTCTACGTATTAATACATTTGTATACCCTGAACCCAATGTATATGGAAAAAAAAGGTATAACAAAACACAAAGTTTCTATATTACAAAAGTTTCTAAATTAAATGTTTGACCACTTAGCAAACAAAGTAATGCCCAGCGCACAAATATTCCCTATATTTTCTATTCTAAGAATCGCGGTTGGGATTTAATTGTGTTTGAATTGTCGGCTGCTTTTAGTTTAGAAATGCTGATTGTGGCTCATGCAGTGAAGCATTGACGTTGATAGAGCCAACGCGCTTCGGCGTGCTGCTCTGACTTCAAAGCTTGAGGTAGGATTTTTGTGGTTTCTGCTTAAAATATGAATTGTTGTTGTCGATGTTGAAGCAAGTTGTTTCGATGTTGAACATTGATTTTTGTTGATTTTTTTTACAAAAAAACAATTTGTTTGAAAATTTATATAAATATGTTAGCTATAAAGTATGATCAGACGGAATACAGGGCATATCCTAGTCGGACAGCTACAACTGGAGCTTTCTTTCTAACTAATAATATATATTTTATTTACTCATTGTGGGTGCTCTTGATACTATATATATTCAATATCGAATTGCGACTCGGAAACAGGTCTAACTGCTTATATGGGGCAAACAATCCCTACATTATATTATAATTCATAAATATATAATTCAATGCATATTGCGCACGTACTTATTACACTTTACACTACACTTACGTGCGTATTTCTGTTGCGCCAATTTGCCGCGAGGCGGCGGCGGATATTGGAAACTGCAGATCCATTCGTCCTGCACCTTGAGAATGCGTCCTGTGACGCGGGCGTAGTATTCATAGTTCTCGCGCCCAAAGATATCGTGTGTGGCAAACTTATCGATTAGGTGCTGCATGATCTTGGTAGCCACCTGTAAAAGAAGGTCTTAGTATCGAGAATAAACTATATATTGGGTATAGAGCTCACCTTAAAGTTGAGCACATCCTCCATGCGTGCGGTTTTGCCATCGCTGACGCAGGATTGAAAGAAACTGGGCGCAACAGAGACGCCGAGAGCTTCGCTGGTCATGCCCGTGGATGCATGTGCCGCATTGCTGGCGATAACGCGGAATGTGCCAAAGAGTAAAACTAATAGATGTTGCGTATATTTGGGCAGTGATGCAAACAATCTGTAAAGAAGAGCCAGGTGAATAGAGATTGAGTAAATGAATTCCAGAAATGTCAAGTCGGAAGCCGTGCAAAGATCGTCTTATCTATATAAATGTAGGTGGCAGCGGTGGCTATTGTTACTCATGTTTTACGTTCTGAATTTTTATTACACAGTGCACTGACTCATTGTCTAGCCAGGTCCGGCGAAGAAAGTCATGCCGCCGGGAGGCATTAGGTAGATGTAGAGGAAGACTAAGATTCAGCTGCTTGAATTGTTCACACTTTCATTTTGGCATGCGCGGCTTGGAAAACCTGACAAACAAACTACCAAAACTGGTCTGTCTCTGTCTATCTCTCCTTCCTCCCTGCTTTGGCTGTATCTCTTTCTGCTATCCCCACTCACTATTTGTGTCTATCGTGCTCGTTACACAACTAGAGACCAGCGAAGCGAACTAAGCAACTATCACAGCTACCCAATCAATTAATGCTCTTTGCTCTTCGCATCTACAGCTCCCATAAAAAAGTGAAAACTTGAAGATCCAAACACATAGTGAGCGTCCAAAGCCGCCGCGTCGCTTGACAATGAATTATACTATTATACATGGTATATACGGACGGAGTAAGCTCTAGGGGCAACGTCTATTAAGCTGCCGGTGTGAATTGGCATACAATGCGCAACAAACAGACTGAAAGAAAAGCGAGCGAACAGAAAGACAAAGAAAATATAACACTCCAAAGGTGTTAAATGCATTGATAAGCTACAATAATAGGCCGCCCGTAAATGCAGTTCCAATTATAGCAAAAGAAATAAATAAATATTGCCGCTGTACAAAAAGAAATCATGACTTTGTAAAAGATCCTAAGCAAACGAGACTTTCAGCAGATTATTTATTTGGTTGATTCCAAAAGAAGACGCGAGCTTCTTATTTCTACAATAATAATATTGGTGCACAACTTGCAGCCGACTAAGCATATTCCCAAATATATACAATAAAGTCCAAAGTAACCTAAATGGCTTGATATGTTTATCTTCGAGCGCTGTCAAGCTGCCTGCCTCAGTCAACTTTAATGCAGATTTTAGAGATTTTTTTTTTCACATTTTTAATCAACGGGTTAGCGGGCTGGCATTAGCGATAAACATTGTTTTCCAACTCATATCATGGGTCAAGGCTTTATAAAGTTACTTCATCTTTAAACTATCAACGCGTTCACCTGTTTCCTCATAGCACAAAAAAACACACCATAAGCAAATAAAGAGAAGCAAACAGAGCAACCCGAGCAATGGCCGCCTAGCCTATGGCTTGAACTTTTTAGGTCTGGCCCCCAACGATATCAACGACCCGATGTGCAGCAAACAAGACCCAAAAAAAATATATATAATATATGTATATATAATTAAAAAGTGAAAACGTGCCGCCGCTGTAATAACATATTTATGTTCTATATGGCCCACAGCCCACTTTTATCGAAAAGAGCGTTAAGCTCCATTCTTTTTTAACTTCTTTATATGGAGGACACTCTGAAGCCTCGAACTCGAACCCATCAAATCAACAACAAACAAAAAAAAAAAAACAAATATATAATAGATAAGCTATCTATGATTATTAACAACTAATCAGACTATTCGCTTGACAATTGTTGTCCGATGACACTCATAGGTGGAATGCAAGCAAATTGTTTACTAATTGCGATAATTACGAGGAATCTCGTTAGGAAACAAAAATAAAAACAAAAACAACAAAAACAAGTAACAGTGCTCTAGCCGGCACATCCAGATTAGGAGATACTATGCACACAGCGTAGTGCTGATATTCCAATCATTCTACGCATCTTTTACATATAAATCACAAACATTAAATGCACACACACTTATATATATAAACGCACCTACTTACTACGACTATATAGTATATATTGCTAAATAACTTTCGATCTCAAAGCACTATTATATATTTGTTAATTATTTCTGGCCATAATAAAGACATAAAGATCTCTAGTATGTTTGTACATTTTATTTATAATATTAAATGCTTATTTTATAACTAACAAAACTGCTATGCTTACATGAACATGCCTTAATCGATTCAGTTTGTCAGCCTGAAATATGCTACGCCTTTTTCCGCGTGTGACATACATTTTCTCATAACAATTATACACCCAGCGCTTCAAAACAAAATATATATATATAATTGTACAATTGAATGATTGGCTAAAAAAAACTAGTGTTTAGGATTGTCGTGATATAGCGATGTGATAAGGCGGGCGACAGTTTTATTTTTTGATTTATTTATCTTTTTTGGTTGTCATATGAAAACCCTAATGTATGATTAATGTACATTTTGATTTGACTATTCCATTTTGTTTATCTATTTATAAAAAGTTATATTTTACAATCAACTTAAAATAAATTTAACTAAAAAGCATTCACCAAATAGTTTAAAACTATTTTTATATACTTCACATGATGACGCGAAATGGTTGAAAGTAAATGAACAATAGTTAAAATGCAATTAAATAACTAAACTAAGAAATTGTTGCAAGGTGGAAAGTAGAAAGATTATTTCTTAGAACAGATGTTCAGATTATGTGAAGCAAAAGCTATTTAAAATAACATTTTTAGCTTAACAGGGAAAATGTTGTATATTAAAGACTGAAATTCAAGTATCTCTATGTGTCTAATAGAGCTCAAATGTCTTCAAATTGCATAGAAAGGCAACAACAAAACAGACTAATCCTATTTTTAAGGCATTTATTTGCCAACTTCCCTCAAAGAAGTTTCCTGCAGTTCTTTTAATTATGAAAATCGCATAGAAAGGCAAAGTTTACACTTAACTACCAATCAAACTTTCCCTTTCTTTAGGGCATTTCATAGTCGAGTTCTCTCAAAAACTTTGAGTACAAGTTTTTATTGTCTCTACGCATGTTTAATGGGTATTATTAATGGGATACATTAGAGACCCGCATTTTGGGCGCACACAAGCAGCTGCCTCCTTATATAATCGTTGATCGAGACGCGTTACGCATGCGCCGTGTAGCCAGACGGCGTTCATATTTACATAATGCTTAAGAAACCGGCTATATTTAAAGGCATTGCTGTGAATAGGATGCTAAATAGTTTTTAGTATATTAAGCACGTACATACGTTTGTGTGTGTGCGTGTATGTGTGTAAGTGCTACTGTTAAGGCCAACTCTGCGTCACATTATAGATGAATCATTTATTATGATTATTGTATTTTTTCATTCATAAAAACGAAATATGTCAGCCGTAGCCGTCGAGTACAATGTTTTTATTTCTCTCGCACTCGTCTGCCTTTTCAAGTGCCGCATTTGATTTGCCTTTTTTAAATGTTGTTGTAACTGTTTTATTTCTTTCATTTTTTCTTTTTTCTTTAATTTCTTTTGTATTTATCAGCGATATATAAACGTATGTACATATATTATATGTGCATTGTTACGTATTTGTGCCCTACAGAGAAACCAGTTTTCATATTCCCACAACTCTTGCGCCACTTGACCGATTTCAGATTCCAGCTCTACCGGCTGATAAGACCCATACATGAAGAGCAGGGCGGGCGTACATTGCCGCCTGCTGAACTCGGAAGCCAGCAATCATTATTACAATTTTATTTATGAATATCTACATAAGAAGAACAGAAACATAATTCCTATTAAAGAATTCATTTATACTAGATTGCAGCTCAAATTAGTCAAGTAGTGAATCGGAGCTACGATGCTATTTACATACGACTTGAGTCACAATTGGAGCAAATGTGAGAGAACAAAGGATAGCGATTCGCTATTCTTATGGTTTCTTTACCCGCGGAGTTGGTCAGTTACTATATGAAAAGGTTTTTTTTAATTCCGAAGTATGTGTGTCTTAAGAATCTGCATCAGCCGCAGCTGCATCAATATTCATCGCTGCTGCTGGGGCTTCGATTGCGTCTCATAGTCTGCCGTACGCGGCTCCACGCCCAAAAGCCTTTGTGTTAATTTAGCAAAAAAAAAATGAGAGATTCAAACAGATGCGAAACGCGAACCGCAGCAGCAGCAGAATTTGTTGTTGGCGGCAGAAAAATAAAAAACGAATGAAAAAATACAATACGTCATAATAATGAGCCAAGAAAAACAGCAAACGCAACGCACGATAATAAAAAAGAATGAAGAAATTTCAACATATAAATTTACTCAGATATACAGATGCATATATATATATATATATATATATATATATATATATATATATTTATATATATATATATATATATATATTTATATATATATATTTATATATATATATATATATATATATATGTATATACAAGTGCAAAAACCCAAGATACTGGCATGACCGAGGCATAAGCTACAAACGAGAATGGTAAAGTCGAGCGTACTTGACTTACGACTACCGTTTACTCTTGAGTTGCACTCCTCTCCGCGATTCTCAGTTTGCAATTAATTAAGTCAAAAGGCACAGTAAGCGAATATTAATGAAAATGCAATTAACTATAAATAAAATATATGTTTGTATATACATTAAGTATCCTCTGCCTAATTTTCCATACAATACTAAATGCATTCATACATTTAGAGTGTGGCTACGTATAAGAAATATATTTAAAAATGATATATGACATCAGTTGCAGTTACTTTTTTATTTTGGATCATATAATATTATGTGAGCAACACAGTCTACAAGATTAATATCGTTGTTGTTTCACAGTGTTTGTCCGGCATATGGTTTAGTTATGACCGCGCCAAGAGATCAGCGTTCAGGGCAATCACTGGAAAAGTCAAACCAGACAGGCAGCCCCTGCCCCGAGCAAGAGAGACCCAGATTGGGTAAATGGAGACAGATACAGAATATGAATATGATGAAAATGAATAAGAGAAACTGGCAACAGGGCCAGACGCGCGACGCACTCGATGAGCTCTACTGACGCACATTTTACTGTATGTACTGTGGAGCAGATCGCTGTTTATATGCGTTATATATGAATGTATATTTATATTGTTCACTCGCTTATTTTACTTTGCGACTGACTGACTGACTGAGTGACTCTGGTGGCAGTTTAAGTTTATTTGTGCAGCGTGGCCAAATGGAAACTCTGAGGTAGCAGTTTTTTTTTTTTAAATATATATATATATATAACTGTATGTTTATATTATTTATTTATTTTTTTTTAATATTTGTTATTGCGATTGGCGAAACCCTTTAGAACAACAACTATGACGACTTTAGCACACAGAACAGTGGAGAGAAAAGATGACAACAAAATCGAACAAAACAAAATAAAACAATTCTCTGCAGTCCGTGACTGACTACATAATGTAATAATCAGGAAGTGAACATCAGTCGATATTGCAATAGACCCAAACAGACTTTCACGTCGCCTCTTGTTAATGCATTGGACAATGCGGCTTTTGTTATAAACTGTTTCCCTGTCTTCGTCTCTGTGTCAGTCCCTGTCCCTGTCCCTTTTTTTTCTTCTTGAATTCCAGACAGCCGTCTCTGCTCAGTTGCCATTTCGCTTGTCTAGCCCAACAAAAGCGGGCAATTTTTGCATTCTTTTTGCACTTATTGATATTCGCCAACAGAAGGTTTATACCTAACTATTGTCACAGGCAGGCAACCGGGCAGTCAGACAGCCGGTCGGCCAGTCGGGCAGCCCAATCGTGCAGGCAACAATTGTGTAAATATCCTATTAGCTTTGACAGTGTGCATGATATGACAGGCAGCTGGCATATGAAAAGGTCGAAACCAAAAAAGAAATTTCAAAATAAACAAATCAAAAATAAACACAAAGTCTAAATACTCTAGACAATAGACAGAAATTAAACTTGCCCAATAATTAAATAGATTTAATGTTTCCACTCAAGCACTTCTAGGTAAAAAAAAAAATATATATATATTACTATTGTAAGTAATAGAAAAAAAAAAAAAAACATTTTAATGGTAAAAGTATTTTCTAAGCTTCACACTTCGTACCAAATCGTTTGATAAAGTTCTTAAGCTCTCCCTTAGATTCGCGTATAAGCGCAACAGGCGTTTGAAAAAGCTTTAAAAGAAACCCCAAAAAAGCTCTAGCTAGGCAACAAGTTGAAGACAACAGGAAACAGAAACAATTGGCATAGCCGCAAGATGGAATAGAGAGGCATAGGCACAGAACAACAGGCCAGCAGCGGTGTTAGATTGGTACATGCACACACACACACAGGTACACACACCTGACTGCACTCAAATTTTTTTAGACATCAATGACGTCAGCGACTTGTTTGTTTATTGTTGCTGAGTGTCTAGCAGGTAATTTTACATATGCATGCATTTTTTTTGTTTATTGTTGAGTGCCCAGCAGGCAATTTTGCAGTTTAAGACTTACAGAAATAATACACTTGCATGCATTTTGTATATTATATATATATAGACATATATATATGTATATTGTTTAGGATTATATACCAGTATATTGCAAAAACGTGCAACAATGACGTTGTAGCTGACCGTCTGCTAGCGTCTACCGTCTGCTTCAATAATAATAACACTTTGCAGCACTACCAGCAGTAACAACAACAACAATAGCAACAAAATTATGTGCCAACTGATTGAATTGAGTGCCAATAGTTTTGTGGGGGACCTGTTGGGCTGATCTTACGTTTACGTTAATTGATAGTCTCAAACGCGCGTCTACTGTGTGTATCTATATATTTATAACAAGTAACAAGACTCTCGTCAAGACTGCTCGACTAAGAGATACCCTGAATCCATTGAGCTGTAATATCAATAATAAAAAGTTTCATTTATTCATTAATACTAAACAACACATGCACACACACAAACATATGCATGCACGAACATGCAAGTAATATGCTTACTGCGCAGTTATGCGGCTGCAGAAGAGGTTGCACTATGGAAACTTTATTGTTTAATAACTTTTTTGCTCGACTTATGTTCTTAATGAAATTTTTGGGAAGTGATTATGACATTCAAATGTACCTATTTGCCAAATTTCAAGTCTCTAGTATTTGATATACATGAGTTGTCATTTTTGTTGAATTGTGGGCGAAATGGGCGTGGCATAAAACATCCAAAAACGACAAAATATGCGTATTCAATATAGCAATTAACTACTTTTAGTTCACGATTCTATCATTAGCTTTGTGCACGCCAGGCCTCAAAAAAATGCGATATTTTCGATAGTTATCTCGCACAGCGTATGGTATTACCGAGTCTCTAGCTTTTGTGGTTTACGAAATCCACGTGTTTACACGGACGATCAGACGGACGGACGGAGCTCGTCGAGGTGATCAAGAATATATATACTTTATAGGGTGTGGCACGCCTCCTTCTGCCTGTTACAAACATTTGCACAAAAACATTATACCCTGATTTTCTATTTTCAATGGATTCAGGGTATAAAAAGTTTTGTCAGAGACGCTATTTTCGCGCATTGGTTTGATTCAGCAATGAATCTGATAAAGATTGCTTAATGTATACGTATCTGCTTATGTGCATATGTTTGATTGTATATACATATAAACATAGGTGTGTGTGCTTCTGCTTGTAGATATTTTTGCTGTTGTTCTTGTTGGTTTGGCGGCCTGCGCCTGCCCTAAAATGTAAATAAACAAAAGAAAGGTAATAGCAATAGCAGCAGCGGGTACACATAAACAATTACAACAATAAATGTGTATATAATTGTATGCTGGCCACGAACGAAAAGTTTACAGTAACCAAATTAAAATTTACGTTTGGATCGCTGCTAGGCTGATATGGAAAAATTATTTGGCGGTCGATTTTTACGCATGTACCGATATCCGAATTTTAAATTTATGTTTTATTGCTGACGTTATTTGTTTACACGCACATTAGCGTTAATGTAACAGCGTTTGTTGCTGATGCTGCTGCTGACGCAGTTGCCGCATCCAAAACCATTCATCCTCATATATCAAAGTGGCAGAGTGTATTAACAAAAACCAAATCTGAACAGACAAAAATAAAGCGTTTGCAATCAAACAGCTGTCAAATGCCAATTCAACGTTATTAGGTTGGCAAGGCCACTGCAGCTCCGATAAAAAACGATAATAACGAAAGATAATATCGATTGCGATTGTTAATGCTTAATTGCCAGTGCCGCTCACTTCGCTTCACACTCCTATCTATACTTCACCCACAATGCGAGCTACTATTGCAATTGCAAAAAATAAAAACAGAAGCAATAGTAAATTACAAAACTACAATATTTTTGTTTTATTTTAATTGAGCATGCGTGGGCCTGTCTGTTTGTCTGTCTGTCTCTGCGTCGGTTGGCCCACGCTTTATGCTCTAATTCAGTTCGGTTAGAAATCGATTGCAACAACAAAGTAAAGCAATGCGAATCAACGCAAAGCAAACGAGCAAGCAAAACATTTCAATTTACAGCTACAAACTAAGTACTTACAACTAGCCCAGAGGATTATACCTCACTTGCTGGCACTACTAATTTTTGTCGCCTGCGCTTAGCGTTAAAGTGAAAATTGGTGAAAATCCGGCAAATGTGTCAACAAGTGCCAAGCCAAACGGGCGTGAAACGCAGCAAAAGTAGCAAACGCACCGATAGCAAAACATAGTCAACGCTTTTCACTTAATTTCAACTAAATTCGCAGACGTCTTCACCCCCTATCTTACCCGCGCGCTCACCCTCACCCAACATCTGCCAGCGTGTACCGATGTATGTGTGTATATATACATATATGTATACATAAGTATATGTATATGCATGTGTATTGAAGATTCTTGAGCTGCAACCAAATCTAGATCCGGTTCAGCAAGTTTACCGCAAGCTAGTTACAATATATACACACAGACTTAAGATGAGTATATCAATGCTGATAGAGATGAGCGCGTGACAACACGATAAATAATAAATTTAACTTTAGTTTATAAGGGTTATGTACAATGTACATGAAATGATTAGAATTCTCTCTTGTAGTCACACTTTATAAAAATATTGTAAATAAAATGTTCATAAATCAAATGGCGCGAAAGCCTAAGCGAAAGCATATTCATGAGAACAAGTCGTGACACGTCCTTAACACATAACTATATTCAATACATAAGTTTGCATAAATGTGTGTATATTGTCAACTCACCTGTGTAAACGGTCCGTTTGCTCGGCTTCGTTTTGCAGTTCGTTAATGGCAAAGAGCTCCATCTCGCCATTGTGTCCAAAGATGCCGTTCGGTATCTTGCGGAGGAACTTCTTTAGTACGCTGGCAATGGTGAACACCGAATAATTATCAACATTGACGAGTCGACCCGCCTGCAGGAAATGGATGAGCTTCTTTATAGCGCCATGGTGGCCGGGCGCACGAAAAACATCGCGTCTATTGGGCGACTCCTTGTTCAGTTTCAAAATTAATACAAGCAGAGGCCCTGGAATGTTGTTGTTGTCCTTGCACACCTCCTCCAGGGGCACACCGAACTTCACCTTCTCTAAGCGGTATGGATAGGTGGGAGCGGTTCCTGGATGGCCACATGATATGACAACGTTGCTCAAGTCAGCAGCGCGTCGATGCACGCGTTCAGCCCAGCTGGACATTGTGTATGTATGTGTGTGTGTGTGTGTATATATATATCAGTTTGTGAGCGTCGCTTTGTTTGTGTGCGGTTATTTGCCTGCGTACGCGAGTATGTATATTAAATTATGTGTGTTTGCATGTGAGTGTATGTGTGGGCAACACTTTTCTTTCGGGCGTTCGGTTTTCACAGAAAAATGTGCTCGCTCACAATTTTATGCTGGTTAAAAACATGTTCCTCGATTGCCCCTTTACTTTCCACTGGAATGTAACTGCGTTGTTATTGTAGTAGTAGTATTATATTATGTTGTTGTTTTTGCTGCTATTTTGTCTCTGTATGCATTTATCTTTCGTTGTCGTTACTCTGCTCCTCGTACTTGTATCTGTTAATTTTTTTTTTTTTTTTGTTTTGGGCGTTGTTTGAGTTTTCTTCGTACTTAGTAATTATTTTGTTCGTTAAGATTACTAAAATGTTAAATAGAATTTAACAAGAGCTATGTTTTATGTATGTATTTATTATATGTATGAGTATGTTTGCGTGTGTATGCTTGCTTAGATTTGGCAATTTCAATTTTTATACTCGCGCACTAAGAGCAGCCTCACTTGTATGCACTTCTTTTTTACTTTGTTACTTCTTTCTTTTTCACTGTTTCCGTCTCTTCACAGTTGAAGCGTTGAAAGCGCGTCGCGGTTCAGCATATTGAGCAAAGGATATATAATTCACATGCTAAGTTATATGTGTAACGAAGCGGCTGGTTGTTGCTGTTTTATTTAATTAATTGGTTAGTTTTCGTGGCTCTTAAAATAATTTCGGCGTCCCCAAACGCACAACTTGCAACTCCAGCACTTGTGTATACACTAACGATGCGTAGCTTTTTTCAACTAGGGTTGTACTGATAATATCAGTCTATTTATATTACAATTACAAATATCGATATATCGATATTATTCTCAACTATCGCTTGTTCGTGAGCTATGGTAATCACGATTAATCGACTTCGACTTACAAAATGTCACCCTGCTTGCTCCCAATAGTATCGAATCTCTAATTATGGCTAATATGTGTAAAGTGAAATTGTTGCAAAAGAAATAACAATAATACAAATCTATCAATAAGCCGCCTATTCTTTGTAAGTTTTTTGGCCAAAAGAAGTACGTATTAATCACAGTAGGCTTCAAATACACTGGCATACAGTCATTTAATTTATATTTTTGTCTCAATTATTTTGTTGTCTGCTTCAAAACAACTCCACCAACAACAACACTTATAATTTTCTGCTCATTCTATCAAAAAAGTTAATAAAACGGCAACACAAATCATAGCAACAAAACGCAACGCATTTGTCTCAATCGTTTATCCAAAATTTTCAAGTTCCACTTGCAAAAACAATTTCAATATGTGTGAGTGCCGCTGCTCACCTTGAATCCGTTGTCGTTGTTGATTTCCCCTCCCGTACGCGTCAACGTATATAAGATATTGACCCTGTACGCTTGATTCACATATATATTTAAGCACTCGCATACACGTACAAGCACGACATACGCGCATACATACGTACATTACCTACAAAAGTCGCTGCATAGAAACACTTTTCAATTGGTAGGTGAACAAATGACCACTGCTGCCTCCACATCGCAAAATGCGTCATCGACGTTGATGGCTGCTGCCGGAGCTGGCGGCGCAAGCTCCACGACGACAACAACACTGTCAACGACACCCAGTAGCTCAGCGGTGCGCGCCCTGGCCATGGAGTACAAGTCCCTGCAGGAGGAACCAGTAGAGGGTTTCCGCGTTAAGCTAATGATCGATGATAATCTGTTCGAATGGGAGGTGGCTATTTTTGGTCCTCCAGATACGCTATATCAAGGTGGCTATTTCAAGGCGCACATGAAATTCCCACACGACTATCCATACTCGCCGCCAACCATACGCTTCCTTACCAAGGTGTGGCATCCGAATGTCTACGAGAACGGCGATCTTTGCATATCTATACTGCATCCGCCTGTCGATGATCCCCAAAGTGGTGAGTTGCCCTGCGAACGCTGGAATCCCACACAAAATGTGCGCACCATTCTCCTGTCGGTCATTTCGCTCCTCAATGAGCCCAATACATACTCGCCGGCCAATGTAGATGCATCGGTGATGTATCGCCGATGGCGGGACTCCCAGGTTAGTGAAGCTCAATTCGAATATTTCCAATGGTCTATGCTCTATATTAAATATATTCTTACAGGGTAAGGACAACGAATATCCGAATATCATACGCAAGCAGGCGTTGGCTGCCAATGCGGAAGCTAAGCGAGAGGGCATTGTGGTACCTATGACACTTGAGGACTATTGCCTTAAGCCGACTGTTAAGCCTAGCACAGAGTCTGGCCTGGATGCAAATTTCTATGATGATGATTTCGATCTGGAGACAGAAGATTTACCCACAGACTCTGATGAGGATGATGATGAGGATGAGGAAGATGAAGACGAAGATGATGAGGAAGAAGAAGCGAATGAGGATAGTGCAGCAATTAGCAAAAATAATGGCAATACAAAGTGTACGAACAACAATGGTATCTCCGCGAAATCATCTGCGAAGGCATCTGCAACAGATGATGGCGAGTCCGCTGATGACAGCGGTAAAGGCGAGACAACATAATGCAGATAAACCCGCTCCATCTCCGACTAAACTCTGCTCCTGCCCTAGGCGTCTGCGTAGCATTTAAATGAAATACTAAGTGTGAACAAAAAAAAAACAAAAATCCAATTAAGCTGCTAGAAGACGCCCCCGAATGCCAATCGAGCTCGCTTATCGTTTCTCTTAAGACAATTATTATTTTTTTATGTTTAACTTGTGTACAATTGTAAAACTAAATCGTGAATCATTTATTAGCTGGCCTGCTTTTATTTACCAGCTAGCCTCTGGCTAGGCACTTTTTGAGTCCGTTCATAGAGTTTCAAGCGCATGCGATTCCTTTTACCGCAGCTAAACACTCAAAACTGATGATGATTATACAAAAATTATATAATAAACATGTGTATTAGATATTAATTATTATTTAAAAATATATACAATTACACACACACACACACACATACATGTGCTTGTATTTGGTACAGGTCATTAAACGGGGGCGCAACAGATGCAAACATTTTAAACGTGAACTAACCTCTTTCTAACAAGCGAGACATCCTAAAAAAAGCTAAACTAATAAAAGAAACAACATAATATACATACAATCAACGGATTTCAACAATATGAAGCAAATATTAAACGTAGCAATTAAGCAATTTGTAAGTGCAAAATGAAAAACAAAACACCAATTGCAATATTAAAATGCATTGTGTAATTAATTGCAAAGATAAATAAGCCAAATAAAATAATTAAAAAAAACTTTCATTTTCTAATTTAAATTTAACGCAAATTTGTTAAAATTAGTTTTATGAACTCCATAAATATATTTTTTATCCATATGAGGCGACAAGCATCAGGATTACTGAATTTCTAATCACTAATCGGGATTCTAAGTTTATCGCCATTAATCGATCGATTGAGGCACTTATTCCAAACAATAGCCGATAGTTTTTTTCTAACGGTTTATTTCTTCAATTTTTCGTAATCTTTTAAATTTGAGTTATGAGTTTGGCCCGCTTGCGCCATGCGAGAAGCGATGGTGTCAGATCCTTGTCCGTAATGGCAGGCATGCGTATCAGGGAGCTATAGACACCAATGTCCGCCACAGACATTTGATTGCCGCCAAAATATTGCTGCTGATTGAGTCGCTTTTCGAGCAGTCGAACCATTGCCACTTGGCTTTTATGCGTGCTGCACCGCAGCAGTTGGTAGCAGATGTCTAACACAGCATCGATTTCATTGCAGAGCGGTGAGTTCTCATAGCGATATTCTGCGGGGCCGACTCGACCCAAATATCTAATGATATTCACCTCGCCATAAATGGGTACATACATAGTGGGCGAACTAATCATCTCTGTGTGCTCACCTATAGATAGAAAAGCGAGATAAATACCGTTGCAATTGAGTGTCAATAATTCATGCTTACAGTTCTTCCAGATTAAAGTTACATTGATCTTGGGCAACGACTCATTTACGGGCACTTTAGCCAAATTAGCCTCAAATTCGCGTGCTGCTGGTCCAATATCTGCCATAGTCGAGTGTGTAAATGTCTTTACATCAATCGTGTATAAATCTCGCCAAGCGTTCTTCAATGCTAGCAAAGCATATGGTATAAAGTTGGGATGTCCATTAACGACGACATCATGCAGTGGCACCTATAGGTTATTGAATTTGTTAGCTGCAATATCAAATGATTTTCATCAATTCGGATAACTCACCTCCTTTAGTCCACCATTTTTATCGTTGTTCGTGTGCTCAACACTCTTTTCGCATAGTTTAATGCCCAAACTTTCTCGTATTTGAGTCAATTGTGCTTTCAACTCCTCCAGCTGCTTCAGAACTTTTTCTTGGCGCTGCAAGACTGCCGTAGAGTCTTCGTTCTGTAAAGATAAACAAATTGCATCATTGCAGGACATTCACTTGACTAACTGACAAAACTCATCAAACTAGAGATGGGCGCGTGACAGTGTAATTAACTGATTAAACAGCTCTATAGTTACAATTTGACTCAAAAAGCCCATTTATCGTTAAAATTGTTTATTTATTTATTTAATTATCTCAATACACTTTGACACAGAGTTTATGGATGGCCAGAATGGTAATGGTTTAATGACAACACACACTTAAATAAAAAGAAGACGTAATATCATGCGCCCATTTCTGCACACACAGACTCAAAAGCACTGAGCGTATTATGCATTTTTTTAGTTAGTATTGTTTATAAATAGATTTATAATTTTGTGTTAAGTATATATGTTTCTTTTAACCTTTAGCAAATGTTGTATTTGTTTGCCTAAAATGTCCAAATCAAGTGCACAGGTGACCGATTTCGAATTGATGATTTCACTCTTCGTTGCGCCGTTACATTGAATTTGATGTGCCTTTTTTAATATGCATTACATGAAAATGAAATGTTTTTAAGTTTTCGCATAACTTCTATATAGCAATAATCAATTTTAAAGCAAATCACTGCACTTAAGTCACAGTGAATTTCTGTCCACAGCAATGCGCATCTCTAATTTTGGCCACGGCAGCTGGAGACAACACACTTACTTCGGAGCACGGTGCAGCCCCAGCGGAAAGGCTGACGTTCCTTAATTCGTACATACAGGTAGGCAGTTTAATATCGAATTGTGGTAACAAGGTTTTCAGCTCGTACATTTCACGATTCAATTTTGTATAGTCTTAAGTAGATATAACACAGAAAAATGTGCTTGGCGGTAGTGTTGAGTCAAGTCTATTATCGAATCGTAGTATTACGATAATTTAGTTATATTATACAAATCAATCGATATCGAAATCTTGCGGTCAGCTGATTTCCGTAATAGAGAACTTGGTATATTTAAATACTTCTTTGAACGGTTATTTAGCAGAATTGAATGTTACTAAGATACGGTTACATCGTTTAACGCAAAATTATGGAAGATTACAATAGTATATATATAATAATAATATATATAATAATAATATATATAATAATAATATATATAATATATATTATAATCTGCTTAAAAATCCGCAAAACCGTAATGAATTAATAAAACTGCATCTTTATAATTTTTTTAAAAATAACAGCCCAAATATCTAATCGATATATCGATATACATTTTTAACAATATTTGGTAAAAGCGATAAGTAATGAAACAAGTTGGCAGTTTCGAATATTATGGCGTCTTTATTTTAAATGACAAGAACAGTAATATTTATCTAACAAAACAAAATGAATAATAAGAAAGCAAGAAGTTCGGTGAGTCAAATATTTAAACGAGTGTAATATTATAATATGTAATACCTGTTTTTCCAGCTTAAAAAAGTGTCCAAACTGCCAGATGAGGAGCATGATCCTATACGAACAAAGCGTCGCATCAGTTTCAGTGGCAAGAAATTTATACGGTATGTCAATTATAAAATATTAATAATTTATTTTAGTACTAGAGTTAATTTGCATATATAGAGAATTTGATACAACGGAAAAAGCGCGAGACTATGACAACTCATATGAAATATCAGATCACACTAATGGAGAGGATAGCTCGGGCCACTCCCATGGTACAGTGGCAGCGTCTGTATTGCAAAGTACAGCACATATCTATGTGGCCGATGAGATGAATAAGGAAAATGCCTCGCCAGGCAGTCTTATCACAGCCATCAACAGCGCATCGGTATTGGAGCAGAATTCCCGATTAAGCGATTTCACGTTCAAATTGCAGACGAGCATCAATGTGACACTGCTTCCGGATGAACTACACAGAAACAGGAGACGCGCTGAATCTCCGTGCAGTTTGGAGAAAACGGTCAGTGACAGTTTATCTTTGTATGAAGTAGAACGTGAGAAGCTGAGAGAAAATAGTGCATATAAAATGGCAGTTTTTGAAAAAACTATGGATCTTATGCCAGAAACGTTAGCCTATCCTGGGGTAAGTTGCAGAGTACAGTTATAATGCGAAGAAAATTTACTTTGCGTCAAATATCAAGTATTGACCAACTTATGGCTTATTTCAGCTGGAGCCAAAGCCTCTTGAAACCACCAACATGCAAAAAAGTATTATAATGTCTACAGAAACTGTCACGGCAACTGCAGTCAAGCAGAAGACTATGGTATTTGAAAATAAGGATATAACGTGCGACTTTAGTGATATAGGTAGCTTAACTTTAGTAAAATTCAAATCAGAATAAATATATATATATAAATTCTTTTATATTTCAGAACCGGCAAATATGATTGAAGATGCGAAGGTAGCTCAAGAAAATCTATCGATGGATGTGGCAGAAAAAGATTATATTAGCTATTCGCCAGATGATTCCACGCTGTCATCACCTTTAATACCATTGGACGTGATTTCAGAGAACGGCATAAGCAAGAAACTGAATTTTCGTCAGTTAAATGATGCATTGAACTCGGGCCGCATACAGCTATTTCCCAATGGTCCAAGAACTCCAACTACTGATCGCAGAGCGAAGCAGCGTTTCTGGCATGGACTAGAGCAGCAACCCATGGAAGAGGAAGTTCCCAGTAGAGAACAGATTAAGCCACGCGGTACGCTCAACTTTAATGAGAGCATGATGATGTCGCCCGACGCTCCACAAAAGTCCGAAACAAAACTGTTGCAGCCCGTCAAAGCCAAGAGCTCACTTAATGCAAAACGCAATTATCGCTTCTCACAGGCCGACGAACAAATGCTGGATAATACAAATTTCTTAGTCAATGCCAAAATGGGTGATGAAACACAGTCACGAAATAGCTCCAAGTGCTCATCGCGACGCGAGACTACGTACGACAATACGGCCATGGAATTAGATGACATAGAGAAGCATGAAGCAGCGGTTACAGCAGCTTTGGAGGGCGCAAAACACACGAAAACCACGCTTCAATTTGAGCCAATGGAACAAGATGATTTCTTAAGTCCTTGCAAGAGTAAAAAGAACGATTTGAAGACGTCAGCTGTGGATCAAAATTTGACTTCTCGCAGCAGCAAGTCCAGGCAAACATTGCTCATGGCAGAACCCATTGAAGAGGATACGGCAAAGCCAAATTCAGAGTTGAAAGAATTCAATGCGCGCAGACAAACATTGCATTTGGCTGAAGCCATGGATGAGGATCTTCCAATGGAAAAAGCATACAATATGGCTGATGCCATGGAAGAAGATTTGTTCAGCTTGAAGCAAGATATTAATTCATTGCCAAAGGCTGAAGTGGCGTCAATGAAATCAAGTTCCAATAAGCAAAGGCAAACTATGCACATGAGTGAACCAATTGAGGAAGAGGTCGTAAGGGAATCACAGGCAACGTCTGTTGTCGAAAAGGATTCAAACAGGCGCAGACAATCCATACATATACCCGAATCAATTGAAGAGGACTCGTTTTATCTGCCAACCGCTAGCCCAAAGGAACAGCAGCAAAACAAAAACCGACCCAGAATGCACACGTCCGACTTAATTGAAACGAACGTTCAGTCACAGCCTGCAGCTCCTGAGAGTATACAGCAGTACTCTAGGCATCGACAAACACTGCTCTTGTCTGAATCCATTGAAGAAGTTGTGGCTCAGCCGCAAACACAACCAAAATCCAGTGCCGTTGCAGCCCAGTGCAGCAGACGTAGACAAACACTGCATCTGGCTGATGCTATTGAAGAGGACTCCATCTGCTCAGCATCCACAACTGCCGATCAGCATAGTGAAAAACCGCAACAAGAAATGAAGCCACAGGCAGCAGCTGACACTCAATCAAATAGACGTAGACAAACAATGCATCTGGGTGATCCGATTGAAGACGATTCATTGTGCTCCACATCCACAGCTATCAAGCAACAGAACTTTGAATGCAATAGACGTCGGCAGACTTTACATCGACCTGATGACATTGAGGAAGACTCATTCTACTCAACATCCACAGCGGTCAAGCAGCATATCAGTAATGAAGGCAATCGTCGCAGACAAACTTTACTTCAGAATGATCCCATTGAAGAGGACTCCATTTGCTCAGCCTCGCCAGCTGCTAAGTCAGATAAAGAAAGCATATTTAAGCCTCTCACAGACGGCTCACAAATAGACTCACAAAGCTACAGGCGTAGACAAACATTACACGTGAATGATCCAATAGAAGAGGACTCCTTCTGCCTAGCGTCTCCATCTGCCAATCAACATCAATTACAGAGAGACGCCACAATTAGAGAGGATATCTTAAAAACAGATACGAAAGAACCAGCAGTGGCTCCCAAACCCAACATGGAATGCAACCGACGTAGACAAACGCTGCATTTGGCTGAGCCCATTGAAGAAGATTTAGTCAACGCATCATCCACTGCCCCTAAGCACCAATGGGAAGCTGCCAAAAAACACAGACAAACTCTGCATCAGGCTGATCCCATTGAAGAAGAGCCGACATCCCATTTGCAGAGAGAGAATGAAACAAAAGCTGAACCGGAGAAACAGACTTCATCAACTGCACAGCATCAAACGCGTAGAAAAACAATTATTCTGGCTGATCCCATTGAAGAAGATTCTTTCAAACCTGATGAGTCAATGGAGGAGGTTATTTTAAAGTCTCAACAATCTGATCACTTGCAATGCAAAAGCCGCAGACAAACAACTCATCAGGCTTATCCCATTGAGGAAGAATCCTTCTGCTCCAATATTGCTAAACAAAGGAATGCGATGATTGAGGGGGAAGACGGCCTAAAGCAGGACAAACAAATCAAGTCGCAATCAGATGAGTCTCAAGTTGATTTGCAGACCTACCGGTCCAGGCAAACATTGCATGCGGCTGATGCCATGGAGGAAGACTCCTTCTGTTCCAAAGATAATAAATTCAGCAAATACAGAAAAACAATGCTCACCACAGAAGTTATTGACGTGGACAAGAACTTATCTCCCATGCAATCAGTCGCTTCAGCTAAACAATCAAGCCTTCAGCATAGACAAACTTTGCTCATGTCGGAGTCCATTCAGGAAGATTTGATAGACAATGCTAAAAATGCTGACAAAATGCCAAAGCAACAAGCGGTTTCCGTAGACATCAGTCGATCAAAGGCAACAACTGAGAATTTGCCACTGGAACGGAAACCCAGACACACACAATACGCAGAAGAAGCAATGGATGTGGAAATATCACCCACTGAAGAGCGCTTCAGCAGAGCCAGGCCCAAGCTGAAGTCAGCTACATTAAAGAATGATCTTTTACGCAAAGCTTTGGACAAGGAAGCCGTTTGCATGAGCACATGTGTGGAGACTCCTGAAATGAACAAAAAGCGTCAGATCTTCGCGCTGACACCAGGTCGATCAATGATTGAATTTGAAGACTTGGAGGAGGACTGCAAGATTAAAACTCCAGCTGCCAAAAGTGTTGGCCGGTCCATATACCAAGCGATGGACATGGAACTGGATATGGACACTTCGAACTACGGCACGCCCGAAAAGAACTCTTCGCTCAATGTGAAACGCATGCCAATACATCTGACACCCAACCTGCCAGAGCCGAAGAAGCGCAGCATGCACATGCATCTAGACCTGGACGAGGAGAATACGTAAGTGATTTCCACGCTTAAAAATTACTGTAGAACTTATAAGTTTTCCTTACTTTTATTAGCTCGCAGCCTGAACTGGAAGCATCGGCACAAAATGTGGAGGATTCCTATCATCGAAGAAATAGATCACGTATCCCAGTCTTATGCAAGTCCTCGAATTCGCCTTGGCGCGAAACGGAGCAGCTGGACGGTACTGTGCAAATGGTAAGGGCACAAATGATGCGACAAACAGGCAGCCAAGGAATGGCAATTTCACACTTACTTGACCAGAAACGGAAAACAACAGCAACTGTCTATGACGACAACCCCATTACCATATCCGATGTATCGAACCACTTCAAGTCCCAGCGAGAATTAGCCAAGAGCTTGGCAGATCAACAGCCGCTGTCCAAGGAGGCGTCCATTGAAAGTCGCAACTCGAATGAGCACAGCAATAAGAGTTATGCCATGGCCCATAAGAAGTTCATAAATCTGAGTGGTGATACCATAATCTTTACCAATGCTGAAGATTTTAACGACAAGTCGGACAATTGTGAAATTGACAAGACGCGACTCAGTCTGGTGTCCACCTTGCTGGACGAGGCGGAGGAAGAAGAAATTAAGGCAGCGAACAGCAGCCATATTGACCTGGTAGCCAATGAGACTTGCCTGGAGCAACAAGACCCGCCTGCGTTGGCAGGCGCTGTGGATGCGTGCAAGAAATGCAAACACTGCCGTCGGTCAATGGACAGGACGAGAGCGCGTAGGAGTGCTGAAGAGACATTTGAGCTGCCCGTTTGGCCGGACCTGGACGTGCTACTGGAGCGCCTAAAACGCTTGCGGCAAAGGCCGCGTATATCAGATGTCCACAAATACTGGGAGCTCAAGAAACTGGAGCATAATTCCGAGGATGACGACGATGACGAAGCGGAATGCGATGCAGGCAACACAAGTCGCTTAAGCATGCCACAAATGATTGAGATGTTTAACAGCAAGTGGGAAGAGTAAGTGAAAATTATATAAGAAAAAAGATACATTTCTAATTTTAAAACTTCTCTTTTTTTTAGATATGTGCAAAGTTATCCGAAACCAAAGCCAGTTGAAACGTTTGCAGAGCGCTTAAAGACCGCTTTGCATAGCGAGGCGCCTAATTGGATATTTGATTACAATTTGCAAGTCTATCGGACTTATATATTCTCACATCGTAAAATTAGCACATTTAAAATCTATTTCGATTATGAGCCGTTGGACTTGCTGGAAACTAAAATACGCGTACGCAGCATTCAGCTAAAGTCGAAATCTGCACCTCCTAGGCGTAAGTATAAGGCTTTGTTTGATATTCCAATTGAGTTTTAATTGTAAATTTGATATTTTCAGCTATAATCAATGCCTTTGAGCAGCTGATGGACTTTCAACTCAAGCTTAATCTGCCGCTGAATCTGGATCGTCTGTTGGATGGCAACGAAGTGGCAGATATTGTAAAATTCCTGAAGCACATCGATGAAGTTTGTTTAAAAATATGCAACATATGCAGGAAAATGCAATTGATGGTGATCACAGCGCAAGCGCGGCTGTTGAGGTAAATTGACTGATTTGATTGTGTTTTATTTACTTAACTAATTTGACATTTCAATTGATAGTGATTCGAATCGGATTATTGTGAGAAAAACTGTGCGCAGGTCTATTAAGAAAGAGGATGAGGCATATGCGCGTACGGAGAGAATCAATTTTCAAATCCAAATTGGCAATGTTCAGGAGATCTCATTTGAGGACATTTTGCAGCCGCCGGTGTATCAGTTCGACGAGAGCATTCGATTTTTACCAAAGGGTATACAGTTTTTAGAAGCCTTCTTGCAAAATCCCGATCAATATTTGAAGCAAAACGTCGTGTACAACAAATGAGGTTTAAATGCTGATATTTTGATGAAACAGCAATATAAACAAACCATATTTTTATGTTATAAATATAAACGTCAAGTTAATTGTAGATTAGCGTTTTAACATGTTTTTTTAAAGCAAAAAATGATCGATTTAAGCATTAGTTGTATAAATGTTAAATTAATGTAAACAGTAACAAAATGTTTTTTGTTTTTATCTAATGAATAATTAAATAAAAATATAATTTTTTGAATATCAACGCGCTTCAACTAAATTCACGAATAATCAATTTAGTATTTTTAGAGTATTTCTGTATTTGAATCATTGCGCGAGCTGGTCACATTGCTGTTGTGGAAATCATCAAAACAAAAATTTTACAATTGCAACAAAATAAAGACGTCAAAACGTTGGAAACTTCTTGAACATGTGGTTTGATCCTTCGGGTTACTATGTGGTGGCCTTGACCACTCTGCTGCTGTGCATTCTAATAGCTCTTTATTTTGCCAACTTCCTGAAAGACGATGCCGTGAGTAGTTTATTAACATTAGCAAGCCCGAGGCTGTAATGCAATCATAATTCACATATTTTATGTAGGACCTGGAGGACGAAGGCCTTGGGGCTGAAGAAGTGAGTATGGATGACGAATTCGTGTTGAATGCACAGATGCACGCGCGCCTGCATAGCGAGATCGATGACGACGAGGCGTATGAAGAAGAGCAGGACCCGTTGACCGAGAGCGATACAGAACCAGGACTAGGCAGAGCGCCCAACTATAGCAACCTGGTGGGAAAATTCAAGGCCAAGCGCTATCAAAACAAGCTGGAACAGAATTTGTCGCCCAGCCAAATAGAGGAAGAGCGCCGCATCGAGCGCGAGCAACTGGCGGCCATTTTCGAGCTGTTGCGCAAACAGGAAGAAGAACTGAATCTCCAGAATCGCATCAGCGATCGCGAGCTAAAGCAACAAGTTAAATTATATCGTTAGACTGCTGGATGTTGGCTTTAATCTTACTAAAACGTGTGATTTTATCGCTTATGTGCATAGTTTTCAGGATAAATATATTTCTTTGCCGCTGTAGTTAGGCTGAGGCCTTAATGTGAACCCTAAAGTTAATAACTATTTGTAGTCAAAGAGACTTAGATTTTATTCCATATATAAAAGAATATATATATATATATATATTTTATGATGTATATAAGCAACATACAAAGCTTGTTAACTTGAAGTATTTACTAACTGCGAAACGTGTTTAAGCTAATGGATGTGAAATCTAATTTCAACTCATTTATCCAGTTATTTTATTTCAAATACAATCTGAATGTACAAAATACATGAAAGAATTGACTGCCTTAATTAAGAAAGTAAATCTCAAGCAAACACAGCAACCCCTTGGCGACAGCTTCGCTCAGGGAAGGGAATCTAGCAACCCATCCAAGCAGCCATGACAACCCAAACATTGTTTATTTCAATATTATCCACACCATTTTCAGTCGTCGATCTCGAGATAGTGAAAACTTTTGTAAATCGAATCAGTTAAAAAATCGTAAAAATGGTCAACTTTGTGTATCCCGAGGAGCTGTATTTGTTCGTGGAGAGCATTCGTTGCTTTCAGGTGCGCGATGTGGGCAGCAGCAAGTGGCTGGAGGTGCACGAGATGATCATCAAGCTGAGCCAGCAGGCGGCCCTGGAGGTGGCCGAGCAGCGCGAGGAGGAGGTCAAGGAGTTTCTTATTTCCCGCGACAAGCTGTCGGTGCTCATCAATGAGGCTTACTGCGTGAATCTCTGGAAGTCGCGTGTGCTGCCCCATCTGCTGGAAATCGATCCGAATCCGCAGGCCACCTTCCTCATTTACACGGTGCTGTACCATGAGGCGGCAGTCGTGGCGCTGCTGGATCTGTGCCTCTACCATCCCAGTGGCTGCGAGTCGTTGCAGGACTCGGTGCTGGATCTGATCGACTATGCGGCTCAGGGTGTGGCCCAGGTCATTGGCTTGGTCAGCATGGGCTATCACGAGAACGAGACCAAATTGGATGTAGACGAAGCCGTGCTCACAGAGCTTGAGCGCCAGAAGCGCGATCTCATCTACAAGATTGGGCTGCGCTGCGTCTCTTTGCTCAGTTACCTAGCTGACAACGTTTCGCTTTTCCACTTGGGCGCAGCTCGTCGGATGCTGGTCACCCACGATATACCCTGGCTGATGGTGGATGTGCTGTGCTTCCGGCCCTGGCAACGCACCACCAGCAAGGGCTTGGAGAAATTTATCGATGAAAAGTGGACTTCCGTGGATGACGCAACCAAAATAATTAAGCCGGAAGCCCAAGCCTGGTTCTGCGTGCGTCAGCTGCTGCTCAGTCCACAGGTTGTCGACAATTATCCCCTCAATGAGGCGCGTTGCAAGCAAATCTCAAAGGTAATTAATAGTAGGCACAATTCGAGTCCTTTCTAAGTGCATTTTACAACAGCTTCTGGGCATGCTGCACGAGACGCTCTTGGATCAGCTGCCCGTGCTCATCGAGCTCAAACAGTACGTCAGCCGCTTGACACTCAGCGGCAATACGGGCAAAAAAACCCAAAACTTACTCCTGGAGGATATGCCTCAAATACAGGATAATCTCATCAAGGAGGTGGAGCGCGACGGCGGCTTTTACCAAGTGGCCCAGAACCAGGACGGCGTCTTCCTGAACAATAATCGCGAAGAGATCTGTGAACTGGCTACCAAACTGACCAACGCCTACGGCACGGAGTTATTGTGCGAATTGGAGCAGCACATGGCGGATTTGGAACTGAAAAAGGATGAGCAAAAGTCGGATGACAGCACTACGGTTACCACCAGCGAGGAATCGGAGGACAAGGCTAACAAGTGCGGCATTTGCCAGGTGCCGGCCAAGAAGAAATGCGCCAACTGCAAGCTTGTTCACTACTGTTCACGGTGCGATCCACAGATTTTCGGGCTTAAGATTTTCACAATTAAACTTTTCCTTCAATTGCAGCGAATGCCAGCTAAAGGATTGGCCGCAACATAAGGATGTCTGCTTGAACAGCATTGATTAACAATTATCATTTAGTTTGTATTATTAATATTGATTATTAAATTAAAGAACATTCCAAAAATAGAACGTTCCTTTTGCAATTTGTTGTGAATGTTTGGTTTTTGTTAAGTTTTTGTTTTTATTTAGCAATAAAAAATTTGCCAGGTAGTCTCTCATTCAGCAGACGGGGGAACGGCAACGGCAATATGTTTAGCTGTTCTGTCTGAGATGGTCCTTAACTACATCCAATGCGGGCGTCTCCTCACCGTAGTCCTTGATGACGACCACAGAGCAGCCGCAGACCTTGCGGGGCTTGCCCTCCTTGTCGATCTTGCACAGGCCGGACCATTCGCCCAATTTCTTGTGCGAATCCACGCGGATCAGTGGAATCTGATGCTCATTGCACAAGGCAGTGATCAATTTCTTGTAGTTGGGCTCATCAAAGGATTCGGCCAGAATGCAAAGGACAGCTTGACGCCTGCAAAACAACAAAACAAGAGTTACTTATAATTGCATAGGTAAATGTACCTATCAAACTGATTAAGGTGGTTTTCAGTAATTGGAAGAATTTATAATCAATGTAAAATTCATAAACACGGACCAATTAATTTCATCAGCAAAGACAAAAAAGACACATAAATTGTAATGTTATCACTCACTTATCCAAAGCCTTGCAGGCCTGGTGGATGCCATGGACGAGTCCATCGGCGATCAGTGACTTCTTCAGCACTTCCTGCAGCGCGGTATTTATGTCCATGGCACCGCCAAGAACGGGCGCCGCAGAGGGTACATCTCTGTCGTGGGAAAAAAAATATTAAAACATTAATTAAATCCTTAACTTATCACAGAGCTTTTGGTTTAAAACTAATTTTAAATGATTAGCTCAGTAATTGGAGAGTTTCTAATCAACGTAAATTCATAAACACGGACCAATTAATTTCATCATCGTAGAACTGATTATAGTTAAAATTTTTAAGCATTTTGCACTTACACGTCAACGTCGGTCATATCTGAAAGGTTGAGGCTGCACTGCACTGCAAATGATATTAATAAAACTATTATTAGTTATGATGCCGCACATAATTGTAAATTAAATTCTTTGTAGCGTCCACAGCACAAAATTAATACGCTTTCGTACCTTTTTGACAACCGGAAAGAAAGAGAGCCGTGCCGTGTTGCACCCAACTTCATGTTTTCGGTCTTAGTGATGATTTGACATATCGATATCAGCTGATTGCCTACGGTATCTTTCAAAGCCTGGATGATATATAACAGATGTTTTCGTATAAAACAATTTTATAAATATATAATCAGATTATAATTTTTGTATAATTGAAGTGTATTTGTTACTTACTTATTATATATAATTACTTATTGTAAATGTAAATTTATATTATTATTATGTACTATAAATAGTATTCGTACAATACAAATTAATTTTTTTATGGTCGTTATGATTTGGGTATTTTTTAGTATATTTTAAACGGCTGGTTTTGTGCCATTTTGCGCCCAAAACTTTGGAGCCAAGCAGCTCCCGCATCTCGCAAGTAGCGCTAAAAATAGCTCTTAATAAGTCTAATTAAACTAAGTCATAGGTTATACAGTAAGATAAAATCAATTGTAAGCAACAGCTTCCAACTGCAATAACGTGTTTATGTTTACATAAGCTGACGTACAACATCACAGCACCAACAACAACAATAGCAACAAAATGACAAGCAAACTACAGTAAGTTGAGTGAATCCGGCCCCGGCTGCCCTCAGCCAACACTTTGTCGTAGTTTATTAATGTCTACAAATAGGGTCCACGTGTTCGTGTTCGTTCGTACGTCTAATTGCCGAAATTTACAGCAACATGTGAAAATCGTGTGCCACTGGCTAACGCGCTTGCTGGTGTTGTTGTTTATCAATGTGCTTTCTGTTATCTCAATTGTGCTATGTACTTTAGATCCTATTGGAATTTGATTACTGTATGAATGAACTTCTCTAATGGTTGCTGACCGTGTGCGGCGTGCTGATAAGCAACATTCTTCCATGCAAATACAACAAAGCTCAGTGTAAACAACAGTGGCTTCCAAAATATGCGGCTTAGCTTTAGCTGATATCGATATTTAATATAGCACAGCTCACGACAATTGTGTACATAAACTACAATCGAATTCGGTATTTATTCAGTTCAATTATGTATGTATGTATGTATGTATATTGGTGAGCACGCCAATTTAGCCCGAACTGTAGTTTCATATGGGGGCTATCGCTGCGGTTCATCGACAACTGATACTGATTATTATTTAAAGCGGCAACCGTTGATGTTCGGCTCGGTTTCAATTGCTAATTAACGACAAGCCCTCGACTGGACAACATGAGCAACAGAAGCAACGCGAGGTTGCGTATCTTTAGGGCGCACCATCAACTGTAGCCTAATCCATTTGGTTTTTATTTTACTTGTAGAGAAGGAATCCTGGTGGGATGTGGAAATCCCCTGCTGGATATTTCGGCCCCAGTGCCTTTGCATTTCTTGCAGAGCTATGGAATGAAAGAGGATGATGCCATATTGGCAGAGGAGCGACACATGCCCATATACCGTGAGCTGGTCGAAGGCTATCAAGCGGATTACCTGGCCGGCGGCTCAGTCCAAAACTCCTTGCGCATAGCACAATGGATATTGGGCCAACCAAACGTTGCCGTCTTCTTTGGCTGTGTGGGCAAGGATGATTACGCGGACATATTGAGGCAAAAGGCACGTGCAGCCGGTGTCGATGCCCATTATCAAGTGAGCAACGACACGCCCACGGGAACGTGTGCTGTGCTCATTACGGGCACGCACCGTTCACTGTGCGCTAATCTGGCGGCTGCCAACAAGTTCACCATCGATCACCTGGAACAGTCGGACAATAAGGCGTTGATTGACAACGCCCTTTACTACTATATCTCGGTGGGTATCCAATCTGTGGAATCTGGCATATTTATTCTTTAATCTATTGTGTCATCCGTGCATGCAGGGCTTCTTCTTGACCGTTAATCCGCCCAGTATAATGCGTGTGGCTGCCACCGCCAATGCGAAGCAGCGACCGTTCCTAATGAACCTCAGCGCACCATTCATATCGCAATTCTTCATGCAACCGCTGCTGGATGTTATGCCTTATGTGGATATCATTTTTGGCAATGAAGCAGAGGCACACGCCTTTGCCACGGCGCAAGGTTGGCCCGCCGATGCGGATCTGCGTGAGATTGGCAAACGTTTGGTGGCCCTGGATAAAATAAATTCAGCGCGACCACGCATTGCCATACTCACGCAGGGCTGTGACCCCGTGCTGCTCATCCAGCACGATTCGGTCCAGGAGTTCCCAGTCACACGTTTGGCGGTCCATGAAATTGTAGATACCAATGGCGCTGGGGATGCATTCGTTGGTGGTTTCCTATCGCAGTATGTGCAGGGCAAGTCGCTTGATGTTTGCATACGCTGTGGCAACTATGCGGCGGGTCACATTATCAAGAATCCGGGCTGCACATATTCCGGAGAGCCGGAGTTTGTTGAATAAACACAAACAAGAATCACACACACACACACACACACACACAACGAACACTCGCAGATAAGCCTGTAAGAGGCATTAAGCATGGCGCAAATGTATTTGCAATTAATGCAAATAAGTTCTACAAGTGACTAAGACAATTTTGTTAACACTAATAATTATTTGTACATATAATCTATACACACATATATATACACACACACACACACACATGCACGGCCTTGTCGTTTATATACAATGTTAGAGCAATATTCGAATTTAAATTGATAATAAATTAACAAAAGCCCCCAAAATCTAACAAAAGCTTGATTGGTTGACCTTAAAATGACCCTTAGATAATTGTCGTTGATAGCAATTGGCTTAGCCCATTTATGTGCCAAATTAAAAATGTATTTTTGCGTCCCTTTTTTATTAACTCTTGTTAGATTTGTAGTGTTTTGTATGTTTTATGATTTCGGCATTGTTTAACAATTCAGTCAATAGCAGATTAGATAAGTAATGAGTCGTGCGCTTAAATGTCTTTTTTTGTATTTTATTTTCCTTTTAATGTTATATATCACATCATAGAAAGTTAATTTATGTTTCCTAACAATATTTGTACAACCTGTTGATAAGCTTTTTTGTGCCTTATCATTGATGTATTGAAACAGTGAATCAGAGATTATTTTGTGGATAAAAAAAATGACAAAGCTACTGCAGAAGAGAGTTTCGAAATATATAGATAACAGAATGCAGTCATCTTATTCACACTTCTAAATTTATTTCGTTGTTGCAAAATACAAAAAGATAATAAACAATAACGCTTAAAAGTATTTGTAAACTCTGCCATTGTGAAACACATGAAAAAAAAGGTTCGTCCCTATCTATTTAGTTGATCTGTGCACAAATTTTAAAAGGGAGAAATACTAAAATTATATTTGCATTGCATTTGCATTTGTGTAGATGACAATTGATCCCGTTGATATGCTTGTTATTCAATCAGATAGCCTTTGATGAAGGGCAGCCCCGTTGGCACTTGCTTCTGATAGCGCGCGTAGTCAGACTGAAAGAAGTAAAGCAGCGAGTACTCCTCAACGTATATGCGATCGTGAAAGAACTTCCAGCTGACTAATGCATAAATGCATAAGCACACAGGATTCATCAAAATCAATTGTGTGCCAATTGACCAATAGAACCAGCCCACGTATGACGGATGCCGGCTGTATGCGTATAATCCATGAGTTATCAGCTTGTGCTCCGAATGCTTTTCATCCTGCACCTAATTGAGAGTACATCACATTCGTTAATACATAGATATGTTAAGTAGTAATAAGTAGGTACTAACTAAATGTGTAAAGCTGCGTCCTGCTGTGATGATAGCCGATTTTCGCACAATTTCGCCGAAAGTACATAGCGCCACGCCCAACAACCAAATGTAGGCGTACCGCTTGAATTCAGGTAGAAAATGCAGCTCTAGAGCAAACTCTATCCAGCTGGCTGCTGCTGCCAAGCCATAGGGCACTGAATGATTCAGCATAAAGGAGTCCAGTGAGAGCGTTCGAGGATTCGCCACCGCAATAACCAGAAACTCCGAGTAGTGGAAGAAGGACATAAAGCAGCCATAAACGCCAAATTGCTGCCAAGGCGTGGGCGCAAAACAAACGACTAGTACGCTCGCCGCCATAGCAAAGCCCAGAAAAGAGGCACGTATTGCAACCTAGTTGATTAAATAATCAGATTCAGATATGTATTTTTGTGCCACGAAAGAGTGAGTCATACACTACCTGATACTCAATGTTCCGGAGTACAAAGCGTATAATTAAGTTGATCAGGGCGTAGTATAGCATGGGACCCCACAGGATGGCGCCCCAAACATTTGGCACAATCTCATAGTAGATCTGAGGAACTGATGGCAACAGTACCAGACCCGCTGTAGCTAGAAAACAATACAAGCTGATCCGGCCCTCGGAACAGAGCTGACAACGGGCGCCTGATGAGGGCCTTGAATTCATTGCGCACATGATACCAAAATTAAACGTGCTTATAAATAGTTCTCTGTATAAATCACATCGAAATTTTGATTTTTTGTACCATTTGCAGAAGCGTAAATAAATATTCTAAAACCGGCAGCAGCTTTGTATGTCAATATTAATAGTAAAGAAATAAGAAGGTTGCACGGCAAGGCTACCGCTTGGCATATCTACGTCATGAAAACGGCAATAACATAAGTTCACAAATATTTTCAACAATAAAAAATGTTAATTAAGTATGCTTTAAGTATGCTTGATTTTATAAATATTTGATTCAGCATATTTAAATTTTTTTTTTTATACTGATCATGTCAAAAACACGTATGTCGTTGCGATGACAATTAATAGGCAAATTTTGTGTAACCTCTTTACATTTATAAGTTATCTTTCTTGACAATTGTAATCGATAGTTATGAATACGATGTATAAATAATCGAAAATCAGCTGCGCGTGCACAACATCGATTTCGAGTGAATAAAGTGTGCGGTTATGTAAATAATTCAATTTTTAATGAAAATATAATTAATTGCTGCACATATTGTTAGTAAGAGTTCGCCATGGTATTCTTGAATCTTCCTCTGTTGGTACGATCCCGCGGGCCAGATGAATTCTGGCGTAAAAGGCGTATTTTTAAACTCGCTGCGGTAATTATAAAAATACTATTTCATCTCATTATCTTAACTGGCTATTCATTCTATTGGTAATTAGCATTTTCGTAGTCGTCCGCGGAATGTTTACAGCTTTGCTATACGCAGCGTGCACCGTGCCCTCGCCTATGCAACCAAGGGTCGCAAGCTTAAAAAACTGGATATGGCTCAGCTATGGTCAACACGAGTTGAAGCCGGCTGCCAACAGTATGGAGTTGCCTTGGACACATTCAAGGAGGGCCTTGCACGCTCTGATATATTGTTGAACAGGCTAGTTCCCATCTAATGCAATACTTGCCTGTTTTTATTAAATCAAAATCTTAATTTTACAGAAAAATGCTGTCGGATTTGGCTATTTGGGAGCCACGCTCTTTTGAGGCCTTGGTCAATATTTCTAGGGAGCGTGCGGCAGTTGAAGGCTTCCCCGATATTAAACGACGATCGGCTTTTAATCAAGTATACGGATTGAATAATCTAAAACTTGATTAGATTTTAGGTTTATAGATACAACAAGTAACTAAACTCTAGTCGAGACTGCTCGACTAAGAGATACCCTGAATCCATTGAGCTGTAATACCAATCATAAAAAGTTTCATTTATTCATTAATAGTAACCAACACAAGCACACACACACACACAAACATATGCATGCACGTAATATGCTCACTGCACAGTTTTGCGGCTGCAGCAGAGGCTGTACTATGGAAACTTTATTGTTTAATAACTTTTTTTCTAGACCTATGTTCTTAATGAAATTTTCGGGGAATGATTATGACATCTCAATGTACCTATGTGCCAAATTTCAAGTCTCTAGTATTTAATATACGTGAGCTATCGTTTTTGTTGAATTGTGGGCGAAAGGGGCGTGGCATCAAAAATCCAAAAATGACAAAATGTGCGGATTCAATATAGCAACCAAACACAACTTAGTGCACGATTCTATCTTTAACAATGTGCACGCCAGACCTCAAAAACAAAGCGATATTTTCGATAGTTATCGATAAAAAAGAAATGGGACGAGTTATCGAAAAAAAAAAATAAACTCGTACAGCGTATGGTATTATCGAGCATTTTGCTTTTTATTTGAAGTCTCTAGCTTTTGTGGTTGCAGAAATCCAGGTGTTTACACGGACGGACGGACGGACGGACAGACGGACAGGGCTAGTTCAACTCAGCTCGTCGAGCTGATCAAGAATATATATACTTTATGGGGTGTGGCACGCCTCCTTCTGCCTGTTACATACATTTGCACAAAAACATTATACCCTGAAATTTCCATTTTCAATGGATTCAGGGTATAAATATAGTTTTTACATGTTAACAATGAAGATTTCAAACTTTATTTTTGTATTTAATGCAAACATAAATATTGCATTGGGCATTTATTGTAGGGGTTTACGTACTAATAGAAAACATAATTCATAGAATTGTTAATATTCCAACCATTTATTCCAACTTGGCCAAGATATCCGACTCGCGGAAAAGGAATAACTCCTTCTTGTCATCGCTATCCAACTGGACCTTGGTACCGCCAAATTCGGGCAACAACACGCGGTCACCTTCCTTCACACCAATTGGAATATGACTGCCAGTGGTCTACGAGCAAATGTATATAAGTCAAATATCAATGAAAAAATGTTGCAATCACTTCACGCAACAATGAAATACTTACAGCATTACGAGTACCAGGACCAACGGCAACAACAGTACCTTCGAGCACTTTGCCCACCGACTTTTCAGGCAAGACAATGCCACCTTTCGTTTTGGTAAGAGCTTCAGCGCGCTGAATCAAAATACGATCCAGCATGGGGATGATTCTCTTAATAGCGGCTGCCTAAAAATATTTGTAAGTAATTTCATTTATTAAGCAATCTATGGTAATTGATGTCAGATTATTGCCCCCCTGCCACCTAAATGCTGTACCAAAGCAGAGTTACACAACAACCCGGCAAGGCGAGTTATCAGCATATGCCGAAACTTCGAGAAGCTCAGATGAAATGTTTTGCTCGCTACATATATTATTTGCTTTTGGATCAATGTTAACATTTTACTTACCATTTTTTATGTTGTTAAATGCAAAACTGGACTGCTTTAAATAGCTAAAACTTAATTGATAATTGGAAGTGAAGACTCACTACACGTGCGGGCCGGTCGCAGTTGTTCGTAATAGTGATACAAAGCCATCCCATTTTGTATATCGATGCTTCTGCGTGTGCGATGTATCGTTCTATCGGCGATACAATTTACTCGTCCGATTTAAATGCGGCCGTTGCAACAATTCAATAGAAAAATAGATCAAATGATGATTTTTTATTTATTAAGAATCTACATGTGCACTTGCAGATTAATTAAATTTTTCTAGGTCGCAATTACAAAATTATGTCCTTATGCACTTTAACATAAATACAATGGAATTTAGCCTATTCAATCGAAGTAGATATTTTGTAATATGGATTGATACAGTCAAAACCAGATATGCTACCCGGTTGCATATTCAGCGCCACCTCATCGGATTTCTTTTGTCTGTTGAATTCGCAGCTGAATGTTTCCGACATTTTTAGTAGATCGCTGCAAATATTTTCGTAGATAAGCGTATCGTGTAGTCTGCGTTGTAAAATGGCCAGTTTAGCCAGATACCGGACTTGCCCCTTGGACAACGGGCGTGCTGTAAAATTACGAGCTGATTCACTTTCCTGCATTAAAAAACTGACATTTATAAGAGCAATAAATAGTAAATAATTTTCTTACGCTAGTTAGTTCATCACAGGTAAGCTCAGTTGGAGATATTTCCAAAATGGTCGCAATGGCATCTTGCAAGGTGCAATGTCTTCGATCCTGTCGAGCCACGCACAATGCGACGAACGTGTCACAAATTCCATTTATTGCTAGATTGTGCTGAAGCAACAGCAGATCACAAATTCGGTGACTATAGTGCATTATCTTTTTAGGATAATCCGCCTCAAGCAGCACACACATTTCAGGAAAAATTGAACCGAGCGCTTTTAAATCAAATACATAAGTATTGTTCGCAGTGGCAATAACAATCACTGACGTTTTAGAATGTCGGCCATAGAAACTGGGTTCTACCAATACAGAAACTATGGACTGGTCGCGTATGTCACTAAGCGCCTGATGATAGGACTGATCCGTTTGCTGAATAACAACAATGCGTTTCAGTTTTTTCTCCAAAGATAATAATTCGTGTGGTAGCAGAGCCTTTGTTTTTACAGATGTACGCTCCCAATTATATGCTGAAGCGAAAGAGTCCGTGCTGTTGTTATCGTCAAAATTATCCATTCTCTTATTTTCTGCAAAAACATAGGTAGAATAATTTACAATAACACAGCACAGAGGCGACACGCTGCTATATTCGAACCATGTGGCAACGCTTTAAAAGCAATCAGCCGCTAAGTGTAAACAAGAGTCAAAGTGCTAATTGTGTATTATATTAGATAAACATCGACTCTTACTATTTGATCCCAGTGCAAAGTAAAGGGTAAACTAAAATATATGTATAATCTCGCTCACAATGCAATACACGTATACTCGTAATATAAGTGAAGCAAGTAATAGGACAAGTGGTAAAAAGAGGAAAGAAAAACCTCAACAAAGAATATGTAAAAATAAATGGAACTAGAGCGAAGCTAGAACTAGTGATGAGCTAACCAATTGATTTAACTACCAGTGTTACTGCGACTTTCGATAAGTTTTTTAAACTATAAAAGAAAGTGAAAGAATGCAAAGATAATAATATTTATCTTACTAATTGAAGTTATGATTAAGTTAAAACAGTAATAGTGATGGGATAGTATCATTTTAAGCTCCACATTTTAAAAAATGTTTAAATATATCTAAACTTATTTTACTTACTTTAATAAAAATGCACTGCGAGCTACCAAAATGCTGTGACAAAATGTAGTTCAATTTATTAAATGGCTTCTCGGCGTTAAAGCAAGGAAACTTTCGCAATCGAGCCAAGTGCTTCTGACATTGCAGAAAGCTTAATTCATGATCTCCTTGAGTGGCGCACAATACGGATAAAGAATTTGCCGAATGTCCTAATATTCGAATTTACTAATTGGAATCGACTTTAGTTCAAATCATCGAAATACAGACGTGCCATCAGCCAAATTAGTTTTTAAAGCTGTCATCTAGGCAAATTCTGAAAAGTTTTCTCCAATGGCAGCCAGACAACAATTGAATGCTAACCGCACTTTGGCCGAGTGTGTTGCCAGGTTTCCAATGCAGATTAAAGACTACGGACCGATTAGCTAAAAATAAAGGCAATTGCGACATTGTCATTGCTCAATGCCAACAATTTATTTTGGCCATGCAAAGAATTTGGAAATTTCCAAGAAATATATTATTACCATAAAAATTGAATTTATATTTCTTTGATTATATGTACATATATGTATGAGTGCATACATATGTAAATACAATATACATACATTTATATTTGCATATATTATAAATACGAGCATGTGTATACTCGTACACAAACATAAATAAACAAAAGTATTCATGTATATTTGCTAATGTAAGATTTAATTAAACAATTATAAATATCAATTTATCGCCCTTCAGCACTTATTTTTATCCATGTTTACTATTATTAACGGTTAATTACGCTTAAAATAATATTTTATATCAATATGCTTATCTCATTAGTTAGTCACGATAAATAGACATTGGAGCTCTCGTAATGAGCGGCATCTGCTTTTTATCTATTGAAGCGAACTAAAAATACGTCATTAATAATGCCAACTAATAATTAATTGAGAAAGCAAACGAACTCAGTCGAGACGTTGTAGGTGGTGTGGTCATCATTATCTATATTCTCTTGTACATCGAAAGACGTTTTACAATTTCTATTCAATGCTCTTTGTGGTTTAAGTTGAATTGCGTTTCATACTTGAAATCCACACTAATTAAGCGACTTACGAACGGTAAGCGACTGCGTGGCGAAAAGGTTAATTGCATTGTAAGCGGCTTGATGAAAAAATGTGAAGCTAACCACGCGGCATCCAACGTAGCCGCGCTGACTCAACTTAATTGGCGCACGAGGCGCATACTTAATGCGCTTAGATGCGGGCCGAGCTCATCTCATCTCATCTCATCTCATCGCATCGCATCGCAGCGCCTCATTGCCATTACAGAAGCCGCTTTTGTGCTTCTAATTAGATCCTTAGTGCAGCAGTTGGTCCCTCTCGTTCGACCTGGGCGAGCAGCAGAAATTGAGACGTTTCAAAAGACGAATTCGGTTTAATGTGTTTGTTAAGTAAATTAGGTGTGAAAATAAGTAGAACTTACCTGTCTGTTAGTGGGCGTGTGCAATGGCTATGAAATGATTTCAATTGCTATCGCAAAGGATGCAATTCGAAATCTCTTTGCCAGCTTTACCGTTGAGTGTTTGATTTATTTCGATGGAATTAAGGTAAACAATCAAGCCTTGTTAAGCTGACCGTTATACAATCAAAGAAGAAGTTTAACATAAATTTAATTATAGCAGTTTGTTAACTCTCCGTTTAATGTTAATCATTATGTATCTATTAATTGCTTTTGGTGTCACATAGATTGAGTGCGAGCAGAAATTTCCCATGGGTGAATGGTAAATGCAAATCAACTGTCTGATCGAAATTCCACAAATAAATGAACTAATTAAATATTCTGATTGTGCAACAAGCAACACATTTGATTATTGCAAATTTAATGCATAACAGCACCCGAAACCTTAGCTAGGGTCAAATACGGGCCAAGCTCTGATTCGATGTCACAAGTTAAATCAACAATAACAAGCGACTACAACAGCAGCAACAGTAACGACAACGGCAACAATGATGATGATAAACACGCGACGACAACAAAAATAAATAAAACAAAATATGCTGCGGCAGAGGGCACAGGACTAACAAATACCCTGCAAAGAGTTGACGGCAAGATAGACTGTTGTGATAGGAGTATATACATTTTATTATCCTTCTGTTTATGCTCATAAAACTAGATGATATTTAGGCTAGACACTAGAAATTTTGAACTTAAGCTCATCTGTGTCCTGACCTGAGGTGTCCCTTTTTTATGATATATATAAACGAAGTGTTTAATATCTATCTTCGAATTTAAATATATATCTTTATTTATAATTAGTTTTTTATTGAGTTTTCAGTCCATAGCGCTACGGCTGGTATTGACCTTCTCTATATATTGATGTATATATGTATTACTCTGGGGTTCATGGCAGCTAATAAAAGCATGTATATTTACAGTTTCCGAACTGGAATTCCCAAGTTAAACTAATAGATAACTACTGACTTGCTCTGCAGCTATACTAGAAAGTTTATTTAAAATAATAATAGTAATAAATATATATAAAAAATTATTTAGTAATTATTTTTTTATTTAATATATGCAAATATCATATATCATATCACTTCATCACATATCAACATATATCATTCAATTATGCCCATGCATTTATCTCTCATGTATTCGAACCATTTTCACACATATTATGAATACAGGGTGTAGTAAAATAAATGAACGTCTGATTGTGTTGGCGGTTTAATACTTGTGCATGTGAAACATGAAAATGGCTTTGCATGTTATGTATGTTGAGAGCAGCAACAAAGGCAACCACTGCTACAAGAGCCACAACAACACCAATAGTTGCAGTGGTAGTTGTAGTAGCAGCAACAACAACAAGAACAAGAACGTTCCACTAATTACTCTAATTGTGCACGGGAGGTGTGGAAACACTTCGAGCAACGATGACGACAAAACTCCAATTTGGACTTTGACTTTTGTCTGCCAAAGTTTTCTAACTATATCTGAGCTGGCCACGTGACAGCATCATGAACTATCTAGGTTGCAAGCTAAGGAGCCAAAAGGTTTTGAGCTCGACGTATCAATTTACCTTGCACAACGAATCGTAACGGAAATGTGAACAGTTGCGAGCACCAAATCGAGTTTATTTTCATTTTGAAAATAGTTTGTTGGCTAGTATAAAAGTTATGCAGTAGCAGTAGCGGCAAAGCAGAAATTATATCAAATCTGTATGGCATGGGAAACAAAATTTGATTAATTCAGTTAAAACTTAAAAAATTCAGTTATAAAAAATTTTAAAATCTTTTTAAATGATTTTTATATTATTTATAAATATAATATATATATATATATATATAAACCAAAATTTGATTAATTCATTTAAAACTTCAAAAATTCAGTTATAAAAATTTTAAAATCTTTTTAAATGATTTTTATATTATTTATAAATATAAATATTTGTTAAAAATATTTTTCTTTATTAATTTTTTCTATGTATAAAATAATATATATATAGTAATTCACTTATAATAATAAGATAGAGAAAAAAAAAATAAAAAATATACAGTAAAAACAATTAAATTTATTTACTTAAACTATATTCTAAGTTAATATAAAATTTATCAATAGATGTAATAGAGTTTTTAGAACATATTTAACTTTTAGTTCATTTGGCTTGACTGAATGAATGTCAAGCTGAACTAGTGCAACATCCCAAATCCTAAATCACGTGCTCAGCTCTGTTTAGCAAAACTTGTTTGGGAGCTAGTGTTGCCGTTAACGTCATCAGGTTAGAAGGCCGCAGCACGTTGGCATCGCGTGCTCGACATGTGCCGACTGTTATTACGTATACGCCAGCGCGGCCAACTGTGTAGAAATAAAACATTAAATTACGTAGGTCGCCAGTTGGCCATTGTTTCTGTCTCTGACTCTACTATCTGTGTGTGTGTGTGTGTGTGTGTGTATAACTGCGATTCCAACTGCGACTTGGGCAGGTGTGGCACACACGTAGACCGCGCACGTAGCTGAAATTTTAAGCAATCAGCCAGGTAGCAGGGCAGACAGACAGATGGTACGTCGGCAAGACACGCTGACAGACGTTCGGGAAGGGCTTTCTGTTAGGTAGCATTTGGACCGCCTGCGGTTTCGCTCCGAAGTGGCCTTTAATAGTTTGCTGTCTGCAACTGCAGCAGAATGTGCCGCATACACATACACATACACATACACATACACATATATATTTAGTACAGTGCCGCACGTTGAGTTGTGCGATTGTGGCGTGTGTGCTGGCCAAACCAAAGACCAGCTTAATGAAATAGCAAAGAAAATTGTGGTCGCTGCCACGGTAACGGCAACATAAATGCCACTGCTGCAACACGAACTAAAATTGTAATTATGCAGCAATTGCGCTGACTGCCGACCAGTGACTGCCGAGAGCCGCAGTTCAAATGACCATAAGCGGCTTTACAGCCGCCGCGGACCCATAAGACTGAGAGTCCATTTTGACTAAGTAATAATAAGTTAAATTAAATTATATTTATCGCATTGATAAATAATGATAAGACATTCATGAATGTCTTGAAATTCTTACGGTTCGTTAGTCAAACTGCAAACATTTTTTGTCTTCTTCGTTAAGTACTTGTAAAGCTAATAAAAATGGCATGAATCAAAACTTCATTGGAAATACAAATTTCCAGCGAATCATAACAAAATGTTCCCAGAATTAATTTCACAATTTGAATATTGACATTGATTGCAGATTGATGATTGATGTGTTTAACGATATATTTATCTTTACATCATTATGTATGTCAATATTACATAAATACACGGATGCGCGATTTTAATATTAAAATTTATTCTATTTAAAACATTTTTTCTAGAAACAAAAACACACACACACTCACAAGCAATATATTGATTTGTATTGGTAAACATGGGGGCCACATACGAGGAGAAAATTCGTGTAAAAAGAATTGCCAATATTTCAATTCGAGCTAAGACCTTGAGAAATGCAGAAGCTTAAGTAAAATCCAAGCCAGCTGGCACGCAAGTAGCCACAAAACATGGCTTAAAGACTATTTGGCCACAACTTTAAGGCAACAATATAAGAAAAAAAATCGCAATAAAACTAAATGTGTGTCTGAGTGTGTGGGATAAGCAACATTTGCATTGTACATGTGTCCGTATGTGTTCATGTGTAATAACAGAACAAACAAACAATAGCAAGAAAACAAATATTAACAATGCCAATAAACATAAGTAAGGCACATACTGCGAAAAGTACCAAGAAATAATCCTCAAAATAATCATTATGGCCATAAGGAGGCGATGCCAGAAAACCAGAGCCACAGCAACAGCCACAGCAACAGCCATAGACATAGCCGCCCGACACAAGCTATGTAAAAATTGCAATGGGCTATCAAAAAACAAGCAAAACAACACGAAAATGGACAAAACTGAAATATGTCCATGGCCATGCTTGGCCAAGCACTCTGGGTGTATTAGTGCCCCGAGTCACAGTGTTTATCTTAACATCTATGTACTCGCATTAGGCAACCACATACCAGATATTTTAGCATACACACACGTTCATACGCACACACCCACACACACACACACATATATATATATTGGCTTAGCCAGACAGCGAGACATGGCTAAGCCCAAAAGGATAATCGGCAAAGATTTAATGGTATTTTTATGTTGGCAAAAGGATTTTTAATTGCTTATACGGGGATTCCGCCCACCTCGACGCCTTAGGTCTCCTTAGGCTACTTATATATGTGTGACAGGTGTATCGCAAATTAGACAAGAATTAGCACGAGCCGCAGACGCAAAAGACACGCCGCACTCGCTCCACAAATTGATGATAGCCCTGGGCATTCAA
The DNA here is from genome assembly GCA_035047625.1 of Drosophila mettleri. Classification (NCBI taxonomy): domain Eukaryota; kingdom Metazoa; phylum Arthropoda; class Insecta; order Diptera; family Drosophilidae; genus Drosophila; species Drosophila mettleri. The sequence goes on from JAWNPI010000103.1 coordinate 19,174,576, forward strand.
ATGCTGTGTTAATTAGTTTTGTGTCCTTTTAAGCCCGAGGATATATATTTAATAGCAGATTCCAGCTTGATTGATAGGACTTGCAGCAGAAAGCTTGATTAATGTGAAGGCAATTGGAAACGTTGCGTTAAGCTGCATTTGATATTTTCCTATCAAAAATCAAGTTTATTTAATTTACGGAAAATGCCAGCATATGTAGCAAATACAATAAACACATATATAGAAAATATATTGAAAAATAAATTGGTTTTGGAGAAAACACTTTCCTAACATGCGTATATATATATCTACACATATGTATGTTGAAACTTATATTTTTATATACATATACATTGGCATGTATATAAATTTCAGCAAGTCGTACATGAGATTAAGAAAACAGAATAGACGAATAAATATGTTTTGCTTTTGATGTGTGTTTTGTATTTAATAAAATATATATTTACATAGACATAGACATAAATATATATATAATATATATATACCTCTTAATAAAATACATACATGCAATAAATTAAACACATATGAATATATGTATGCATATACTCGAACATATAGTGAACACTCATGAAAAAATTCAGGCAAACATATACACACGCACACATGTATGTATACATGCACACATGCATACAATATATGCAAAACTTATGTATGTATTTCATATATATGCTCACACACCATAAATCGTGAGAATCGCTGTGAAAGTCGTGACTTAACAACAATTTTTGTTTGATTATAACTCAGCTACGAATATTTATAAGTACTAAACAAAAATGATGTAAACTAAAGCTGAGTTCAGCTTTCTCAGTCAGCAAACAGTTAGTCAGTCAGTCAATCAAACAGTCCATCAATCAGCGCATTAGTCCAGACAAACAACTTTTTATATTGAGTAGATAAACTAGCAGCGATAATTCAAGTAGCAATAAATTATTTGGCGAGAGTAAATTATATTTGGTTTCAATTGATTTTCTTTCACTTTTGACTTCACATCTACTTTTGGTCTGTTGTCAACGAAGTTTTGATAAATGCCTTGTCACTTGCATTAATGATTTTTTTTGCGCAGCAAAACAAATAAAAGCTGAGCAACTGTGGAGCTTGGGCCCAAAAAAAAATCATAAATCAAGAAGATGCTCATTAATTCAGAGCTTGACAATTGGTCAATGTTCACGATTTAAAATGCATTAAAATAAAATTAAAAAAAATCAAAAATTGCAAAATTATGTCAAACTGGAAATGAAAAAAGGAAAATAAAAAAAAAACGTATATATAAAAGTAACTCACCGCGAGAAGAGTCGCTGCCCTGGTCATGTCCTGGCCGCGAAAATGATTAATGATAAATTATTTAAGGATCGTTGACAGCAAATAAAACGAGAATGCGCCACGGCAAGGTAGGTGGAATATTTACGAGCATTTAATGTATTTAAAATGTTATTACAGTGCGCTGCGCATGGGTCCGCACCGAGCACTTGATGACCAATATAAGCCATAAAAGAAAATAAATTATGAATATTAAGTTGCTCGACAGAGAACAAAAGTCAATTGCTCAACTTCATTGATGGGCTCCAAGACTGACTTTGCCGCATGGCACTTGGGAGCTTAACGGCTTAGAAGATGCCAGCCGACAGACCCCAACCACCACCCTCCAGCCACCAGCATAAGCAGAGCAACTGCCATAAGTTTGATAAGACTGTCCGTCCAGCTATGATTCGAAGTACACCCGAGGGTACCAAATGCTTATGCAATTGGATTCAATTTTCCTATCTTCCGATTTAAGTATTTTTACCAGTCAAGAGCATAGCAAACTCTGGCCCCACTGGCTGTGTGTGTTTGTGTGACTGTGCACTCTGGGTTTTTGCTGTTTTAGCATGCAGTCTACTCTGCTCGCATTTATGGTTTCGTTTATCAAATTCCGGCCGCAAGATTTTTGAAGCTCTAACCAAATGCCTGTCAATGCCCTCGCTCCCTTTTACAAAATGTTTACAAAATTTGAAATCTGTTAGGCTATGCATTTTTAAAGCTTCCATTTACGAACATTTTGCAATTTTTGCAACTCGACCCAGATGGCACTTTAGCATACGAAAGGTCGGGCCTTTTTTTTAAAAGGGTATATCAATATGATGAAAAGGATCTCATATATATATATGAATATATATATATATATATTATATACGGATTTATACATTATTATACATTATTAAATATAAAAAAAGTATATAGAATACCTGAATGTGCGCTGTGATGCTTAACCATTGAATACCTAATATTTAATAATATATTCAAAATTTAAATATATATATACATATTCAATAATATACTGTAATATAAACTATAATTCATATTTCATAATATATTATAATATAAGCTATAATTAATATTTAATAATATATTCCTTAATTAATAATAATAATATATTTAAATTTATACTATAATATAAAATACCTAACCATTTGCCAGAGGCTTAATCTATTCTTTTGATTAGTCTTATTACATTTTCTTAATACTATTACATTTAATTGCTCAAGCATAGCAGAGAGTATCTACAAGTCAAGTCCGGTTAGCTGAAGTACTCGTGGTTATTTATGCAGTCAGCTATTCACATACAATTTTATTACATGTTAGCTTCATTTCCGGCTCAGTTGATATAGCCGTGCTATTAGCTGTATAGCGTGAACCTATTGATTGCTTATAGAATTACGTAATTATACACTTGCGCTGGCAATTATGAGATGCAGATGATGCGTGAAAGCTTAACATTTGCGATGCTCACAATGTATATTTATATGTGTGGATATGCTTCATAAAATCTTAAAGCTCAGCAGCTGAATTGCTTGTAAAATAAAGATTTAATTGAGCTTACCTTTTCCACACATCTAAATGCCATGAAAATCTTATGCTAACCATAAAATGCACAATTGTTGAGCCGTCAATGGGGCACGAAAAACTCAGACCACATAAAAACAACACAGCCAAAAAGACAGAGGCACAGGCAAAGGCGAAGGCGAAGGTGATGGCAAAGGCAGAGAAAGCGAAGCTAATTTCATCTAAGTGGGTATAAGAAATGCTGAGACTTTCTGCAGCAATGTCAGCCCAATTCCAGTAGTAATCCCCTCAGCAACCCGAGCGCAATGCTCGGCTTTTCTTCTTCTTCTCACTGCCTTTGTCTCTCTCTCTCCTCCTCTTCTTCTTTATTTTTTTTGTCATATTTGTTTTGCCTGAATTTTACTGCTAGCTGGGGAGCGACACCAGCCAGCGGTTGTAACTTCAAAAGAAACCAAGAGCAAAAACAACCCAAACAAATGACAAACAATAAAAATCGAGTATACGCATTGGTTACTTAAAGGATCAGCGCGTGTGTCCCCAATCGTGCGGCATTTGCGGGCGTGGCAACGTTTTAAGTGCTTGGCTGCCCGTTAAAGTGATTGTAGCATAATTTCCCAAAAACCTAAACATTTCCGCTGCACATAATTACGCGTATAACGAGGCTGCGCATAAAATCTCAAGTGAAAATAAAACTGAGCCTAGCAAATTCAGAAAAATAATAAAAATAACCAAATAAATATACATATAAATTTATATATATCTATTAATATATATTGTAGCCGCCGCATGCGGCGCTGCGATAAAAAACTGCCTGTTAATGTTTGGCGCTGTGCCGCGTTGCCCGCTACAATTGTCCTGCGGGACGCCGTGTGTGTTTGCCGCGCTCTGTGCCGCGGCCATTTTGTTGGGGCTTATGGCCTGCCCATTATGGACAACTGCAATAGCGACAATAACGTGCCGTTGATGTTTCACACCTGAGACACATTTTCGTACCATCGAGTCTGCCGAACAGGTGGTTGGCGCAGCGCCCAAAAGTGTGCTATTAAAATTGACTGCGCTATAGTCACATACATGTATATATACATATATATATATATACATGTTCATATACGAGTGTACACGTGCATATGTTTGTATTCAGAGCTAAGCCCGGGCGGCTGAAGTGTTGCCAAACTGGCAAATGCAGCACAAATTTTGTGGTTTTGCGGTTATCCTTTTAAGATGCCAACACCAACATCAACAACAAGGATTCGCAGGCTGCTGAGCTTGTTAGACATAAAATATGTTTATTTTGCAGATTTTATTTGCAAAGGGTATTTAATAAATAAATTTACGTGTGATTCAGCGCTTTGTCTGCAAATTGACGCGCTTCGAATAAATGTTAATTTCTTTTTATACCCTGAATCCATTGAAAATGGAAATTTCAGGGTATAATGTTTTTGTGCAAATGTATGTAACAGGCAGAAGGAGGCGTGCCACACCCCATAAAGTATATATATTCTTGATCAGCTCGACGAGCTGAGTTGAACTAGCCCTGTCCGTCTGTCCGTCCGTCCGTCCGTCCGTCCGTCCGTCCGTCCGTCCGTCCGTCCGTGTAAACACCTGGATTTCTGCAACCACAAAAGCTAGAGACTTCAAATAAAAAGCAAAATGCTCGATAATACCATACGCTGTACGAGTTTATTTTTTTTTTTCGATAACTCGTCCCATTCCTTTTTTATCGATAACTATCGAAAATATCGCTTTGTTTTTGAGGTCTGGCGTGCACACCGTTAAAGATAGAATCGTGCACTAAGTTGTGGTTGATAGCTATATTGAATCCGCACATTTTGTCATTTTTGGATTTTTGATGCCACGCCCCTTTCGCCCACAATTCAACAAAATCGATAACTCACGTATATCAAATACTAGAGACTTGAAATTTGGCAAATAGGTACATTTGGATGTCATAATCATGCCCCGAAAATTTCATTAAGAACATAGATCGAGAAAAAAAGTTATTAAACAATAAAGTTTCCATAGCACAGCCTCTTCTGCAGCCGCAAAACTGTGCAGTGAGCATATTACGTGCATGCATATTTTTGTGTGCGTGTGTGTGTGCATGTGTTGTTTACTATTAATGAATAAATGAAGCTCTTAATGATTGGTATTACAGCTCAATGGATTCAGGGTATCTCTTAGTCGAGCAGTCTCGACTAGAGTTTAGTTACTTGTTTGGATTCTTTTTTGCAATCCAGGCAACCGGGCTATTAAATACGGATTACTTCTATAAGCTGGAAATTTCAAAGAAAAATAGGAGTTAACGCGTTTAATTTATATTAAAAATTTCAGGCTTTTCGTTTGAAAGCCTTTAAGACAGAGCGAATTTTTCAAGCTGTAATAAATTTGCTGAGCTGAATATTTGATACAGAGTTTATTTTTTTATTACTTTTAAGTGGTATTAACACTGTAAAAGTTTTGGATTAAAAACGGTAAAAAGGCTGTCATATTTGTGCGTAGACTTTTCCTTTTTATTTAACTTGTAATTTAAATACTTTTAAAAGCCTTAAAGCCAGATACATATTCATTTTAAATTTTGTGGGATTTTAAATCTTGGAAAAATTGGATTGCTTTTACATCAACATTCTTTGCATTATTGAAATTCTTTACATTTCATTTGTATTTGAGAATCCTTTTATATTTTTTTGAAAATACCAAATGCTTAGTCTACATTAATTGTTGCCCGCTTTAAGTAAAAGCGTAAATAAATTCTGAGATTACCTAACTTAGATTGGTGGCGAGCAATTTATGCCCATTATGCAAGTGGTAAGACTTTTAAGAACAGGTTTTCGTGCCTCGGCGTAATTAGCGTAAGCACACAAAATGATTTCGTGTATGCCGCTGGCATTTCGCCAATCAAATTGAGCATAAATCTAAACAAAATTCTAGGCTCACTTCGCTGGCAGTTTTGGGCTACTTGAGCCGAGGGCGGGTTGGCTGAGTTTAATTAAACCTGAGCAGCGCGAAATTTAAGCGTTTAATTGAAAAACTTTAAACGGCATTTGTCCCCGAGAGAATATAAACGACACTTTTTAGTTGAGAGCCAGGTGGTTGGGCGGCTGTAGGGGGTGCTGGTGGTTGGTAAAAGGCATTCCACTGGCATCTAATAATGCCACAAGCGGCAACTTTGACGCAAAGTCAAACGAGAATTTTTGAGCGACAGTTTTTGGTCGCTGGCTGGAAAATAAATTTGCGACACCGAGCAAAGTTATCAAGAGCCAACAATATGGCTCCCAGGCAGCCGAACAGTCAGACGTGCGAACGGGCGGTCGTGTGGTGGGTCGGGCAGGCAGCGAAAATTATGGCACTTGATAGTTGGCAGACAGTGGAGGTGCAGCATTAAAATCACTCATACGCACCGTGAGCTGGGAAAAGCGACTAACATCAGTTCTTGTTGCCAGTTGCTCTGGGAGCAGCATTAATTGACACGTGATAATTTAATTAACGTGGCTCCAAACGTGGCCAGAGCTAGTGCTAAGCGTCATCATCGCCATCGCCAACGCCATCGATGGCAGCACCACCATCAGCATCAGCATCAGCAGCGCCAGTGGCACTGGCTCTGGCACTGGCACTGGCACTGGCAGTGCCAAAGCAAAAGCTAAAGAAACATCACAGGCTTTTTTTTTTCCCAGCGAGTCTGCTAATTGGGTCAGCTTTGTGGGCTGGGACCGGGCATGGCCAGCATTGTTTGCGCCATGCCATTGGCCACAGGCGCTACCCATTGGCATGGCTTTGCCATGGAACGCAGCTCTGTTGAGTGTCTTTTAATTACAGTGTGCGGCGCTTGTTGGCAAAAGGGATTTTCTTGTTGTTTGCCGATGACGCACCGTCACAGTTTTCCACTTCGCTACGTTTCAGGGCGGCAATGTATGCAGAGATAATTGACATCAGCTCAACTCTGAACAGCGCGTTTTGAGACCTTCAGCCTCAGTTGCCCCACACTCAAGGCATTTATCATAAACTACATGTGCCTTGAATCAACTTCAAGTTGCCCTCAAACTTCAGCCTGTTGTTGCCAGCAAAGTTCGCAGCTGGTCCAAGCACTACTTGTATCCTTCCGTAAACTCTATGAGCTAAATGACTACAGCAACTTGGCCAATACGGTGAAGCTATTGTGTATTACTGACACATGATTTCAAGCAATTTGCATTACATAACGAGATAGCATTATTTTATGGAGATTTAAGTAAGAAATTGTACATTCATGGAAAGTTGATGAAAATTTAAATCGAAATTATATTCACAATGATATATTTAAATTGACTTGTAATAGACGCCAATATTCATTAACTATTGAAACAAACTTTGTATAGCAATGGAAAAAACAAATAGAGAAAAGTTATAGAAAGTTCAGCAAGTAGAATAATGTAATGATGAATTGAGTTAGGGAGGAAGCCAAGTAGTTAGTCATAGTAGTACCATTAGCATAAATAAAGTTTATTCAATTAAAAACATAAATTAAAAATCATTTGTCAACGGTAATATATAATATAATAAAATGTAGTAATAATATCCAAGATAAAATCGAAATGATACTACTAAAATTCTTTTGCCGTTTCGATTTTATCTTGGCTTACTGCCAAAATAAATATAAATACATATTTGCATCTATATGTAAGTATTCAAGCTTTTGGAACTATCGTTTTAGTCAAATTAAAAATATTCGCATTAATAATAGTTATTTGTTTCGATTGACTTTAATTTTCAGTAGCAGCATTTGCTAAAATATTTCTCTAAAAATCATTTTATTTTAATTTAGTTGGATGGCCAAACTAAGGGCCAACAAATAAATAAATAAATAAAGTATGATATTTTGGACACTTAATACTGTGGCAATCGCATAAGTAAAGTGCGTAGAAATATAGCCCTTTAACTTATTTATTATTATTATTCTTTTAATGTATATTTTCATAAATGAATAAAATAATTTGAAGCTTAAGCATCGATATATAAAATAAACTAATTAAAATTTCGCACCATATTTAAATTTAATTTAATGCAATAAATAGTGGGGAACTTTTTCGTCTCTGCAGCACTCATAACATTAATTATGTTTATTCATACTTGAAAATAAGGCAACAAATGTAAATTTATATTGCTTTGGAGGTTGGCATTCGTCCTTGTTGTTATGCACTTTTGATGGCTCTATTAAGTTGTAATTGCAGTTGAAGAGATTTTCTAGTTTGTGTTAGTTTATGTTTATGTTTTCCATTATGGCAAAGAGCATGCTTTAAGTACACTTAAACTAAACTCAACAAACATGTTGTTGTTCTTATATAATATATATTTATATAAAAGATTCTTATCTTAATGATTGACGAACATTTTTCTACGCAGTCATGAAACGCCTTGATTAGAAGGCACCAGTTCTACAAGCGCGCTCGTTATCTGTTATGCGATATACTTTAATAACGCCTTCTCTTTTAATAACCTTAAGCTATATTTATGCGATTAAGCGTATAAACTTTGTCAACCAGCAGCGACGCGCTAAAGTATACTATGAATATTGACCTACTTTAACAGTGGGCTAAAGCAAACGAAATTGTCAACAAAAACTCAATTATAGTGTTTGTGTTAGAAGTATATAATTATGCTTAATACAACAAATATTTTTATATAGATTAAATTTGTATATGATTATACTTTCTGAATTCTTTATTATGTAATATGTAATATATACAAGCAGACGTGGGAGACTACGTAAAATATCAGATCAGATACGAAATAAATTTTACTTATTCATAGTATTATATACTTATTATTCGAATGAGTCTGTCAATAAGTTTATCTTGGACTTTAGGATTCTTGCTATTTCTTTAATAGCCAACAAAAAAATTTGAAAGAAAGTTTTAGTTTGGGCAATTTAGTTCACATCGTCCACTGTGCTGCAGTCAGCTAAATGGGCTGAGGCGAAGTTAAGTGCCGCTTGAGCCATTTTAAATATAGACACTCAGTGACGCTCACATAAAAATGCACATACGCATCATTGCCAACAAGCTCAGCTGTTCATGTTTCGTTCTTCGTCCTCATCTTCTGGCGCTCGCTGGCATTGTGAACCGACAATGCGGCCAGCGGGTGAGTGACGGCCAGCAAAAGTGGGGAAAAAGCGGACAGTAGCTGTTGCAATGCAAATATTAATAGCGCAAATTTTCTGTTGCATAACAGAAATATTGCGGATACATGTCGTGCGATGTATGTTCGGCCGTGTCGGTGCATGTATGTCCGCCCATTCATACTATATAAGCAAATAAGAGCGTGTGTCATTCGTTGCTGATAGTGATGCGAAAAGCTTGGACACGTCAAGATTATATGATATAAAGTTACAAGAGAATATGTTCAAACAAATCAAGGTTCGATTAAAATGAATGTATATTTATTTTTTACTAGAAACTTAAACGTAATCAACAATTTTAAAGACTCAATTCGATTTCTGCTTAGCTGCTGATTATAAATTTTATTTCTATAAGAAATATTTTCTACGAATTATATAACAAGCTATACCAAGATTTCAATCAAATTAAGTTCCCAGAAATATAAATGTTCATCAGAAACGAACAACAAATTCGGATTGAAAAAATGAATTCAGCTAATATAATTATATCTAGTAAATTTAAAGTATTGTTTACTGATAAAATTTTATGCCAGCTTGCAGTAATATTTCACTTAAAATTAATTTGAAATTTAATATTGAAATTTCAAATGCTTGGAGTCGATGACAGTCGATCACAAAGGCTTTAAGAGGTATGAATGGATATGGATAATATGACTTAAAGAAATAATAGAGCCAGGCAGCTGTAAATAATATAACCAATATTTTACAATACTGATTTCAATTTTCACTTGGCATAGTATTATTAAATTTGACGAACATAAACTTATTCAGTTTATTCAGAAAATGCACTTCACATGTCCACATATTGATAACCTAACCGTCCATTTAACATATTTTTGAAAAATAAGCAAATTTATTTCGCAAACTGTTTTAATTTGAGACTGTTAGCATATGCTATAACATTCATAAAACATTTCCGTGCAACTCGACACGCGTTCAGTTCTATCGTTTCTCATTGTGTGTAAAACGCAAATACATCAACCTGCAAGAGGAAATTGTTGATTTTGTTTTTATTTTTTTTTGCATACTGAATTAAATTAATATAGTTATGCAACTTGTTTACACTTGCAACATTCTGTTTGTGTTCTTAATTTGAGTACAACAATTTATTTTCCATTTATTTTTTTTTGTTTTTTTATACGCATATTTATATTTAAGGCTTGTTCATATTTACATGCCTCATTTTTTGCTTCACAGATAATTAATTAACTAGTTTGAATAGTCCATTTGAAATTTCCAGCACTGCAGGCCATGCCGGAAATGGTCTTTAGGTTCATGGAGAAAATAGAGCAGAAAGTGTGAGGGAGTATGAGAGTGTGAGAGAGAGAAAGTCAACTAAGTGAGGAATTACGTGATTTAATATTGCTGAAGGGTTAAAAGGAAGGAAAGTCGCGAAGGTGAGCCAGTGATGAATAGGGAGTGAAAAAGAAATACAGATAGAAAATGTTTTAAATATTAAGAAATACAGAGAGAGAAGAAGAATATTACAAAAATGTGGGGCAGAAAGAAAAATATAAAGCAAAAATACAGATTAGAGAGAGATGGGTAAAACATGAGGAAAGAGTAAAAGAAATAAGAGTGTGAGCTGAGAAAAAGAGATAGAAATATTAAAAGCAGACAGAAAAGAGAAACCGACAGAGAAACAATAGAAAGAGATAAATATATACTCAAGAGCTGAAAAGCAATTCAATAAAAACATAATGTCAAAGCCGTGCAAGCATTACTTTTACTAATTAAAATCGTATAGAAGAGCGAAATCTTCTGTAGAGAATCTAATCGTAGTCGCCAGATTTAAAAGTGGTTGGATGTAACATATTTGGCGCACATGTTACCGAAAGTATAAACAACCTTATCGCTTTTACTTAATTAGCTTTTGCCGAAAGTCCGAAAATTAGCCATGGCATGCAGGACAAAGCATGCAACTGACCCGTAATGAAATCCACCATGCTGGTCTCTGGAAACCGAGACTGGACTGATGGAGGTCAGAGAATGGCAGCATAAGGTTTAATTAATGCCAGCATATGGTAATGAAGTGCTAGAGGCTAGAAAAATGACTAACGCTATTAAAATTTAATTAAAATCGTTTGAAACTTGGCCGCAGAAGGCGTGCCAACATATGCATTTAATGCCAAAGACATGTGTTTCGACTTTTTGCAGTTGGTTGGAAAATTCCAAATTTTAATTCATATGAGCGGACATTTTTAGTAATTAGAAAGAATTAAAGCGAATAACAGTCCATGGGAATAATATCAATGATATGATAATACGACTCAATGCAGTCTTGTGGAAAATACTGATTAATTACTAATGCCCAGTTGAATTTGAGCTGCCAAGCCACCATAGCTGCGGCAGCTTGATTAAATTTTAGCTGCATGTGGTAATTATGACACCTCAACACACTCGACATACTGCACACGCACACACACACACACACACACACTCTCAGAGCAATAAGCCAATGCAATTGGATAAGTTGTCATTAAGCAGACGAGTCGAAGGCAACGTTTGAAATATTGCACAATCAGCGCATTAAATAATTAAGTGCTTAATTAAACGGTGACCGGGAGAATGGCCAACAACAGAAGCTGCCTGTGCAAGGCAATATAATATCCTGATTGTATTTCTCTCTCCTTCTCTTTTGCCGTCTCTGCCACTGGCTGAGCTTCGACTAATTTTTGTATTGTATTTCGTGTGCTAATGGCGCATACAAATGCGAGCTGTTAGTGGCATGGGATGAGCGCCAGGACATTATCTGCTGGTCATCTGGTGGAAATGGAAATGCCACGCGCATGGTACGCCATGCACATCACGTGCGGCCTCAAATTTGTAATGAAAATTAAATAAGAGTCGAATAAATGGAGTAAATGGCGGCATTAGTTGGACTAGTTTGGTGCTCGGCCGGCCAGCCTGTTGCATGTCTCATGGATACGCCCATTAACTTGTATAGCGATTAGCCCCCAGCGGGGAGTATCGAGATATGGAGATACCGTCTGCAAAGTCAGCTAATGACTGTAATTAATTATAAGCCGCACAATGAACGGCTCATCAGCTGCAGGTAATAATGAGACAGCTTCGACAGCTTCTGAGTTATACACATTTATTCGAACACTATTTGGGTTTCCCTTTTGGAATTTGGAATATATGTAGAGTTTAAAGATAGCGTGGATTAAATTCATTTTATACAAGTTTTCAGCAGCTGAAAATCAGTAAAAAAATATCGAGCTCTGGCTGACTACGGAATCCGTTGCCGAGCTGGAGTTTTTGGAACTTGTCTTTTTGGCACGTGTTTTTTTGGTGGTGCTGGCGCGACTTTTAGATCCTCTTAGGCGTGGAATGCTGTCCATGATGTAGACGTCTTGAACCTGTTTAAGTGCCTCGTGCAGCTCCTTCTGACTGCTATGCCGAATGGGAGGCTTAGTTGGATCCTCGTAGAGGATCAGCTCAATGGGTATGCCAAACTTGAGCTCCGGTGACTGTGTCCTGCTCATGCTCATAAAGCTCTTAACCTCCGAGTCACGAAGCAACAGGTAGTTATCCTCATTTGGCAGAAATTCGCTGGGATTCTGAGACTGGGTATAATCGCGCACCACACGAATAACGCTACGCGAATTCAGATAGTAACGGTCGTAAATGGTTAGCGTGTAGTAGAGTTTGCGCGTTGTTTTCGGTGCCACCAGCCAAAATACGTAGATGCCGGCCTTGCTTGCATTTATCGAGACCAGCTGGGTCTCCAGATGCTTGTCTTTGAGCTGGGCATACCAGGTGGTGCGGCAGACCATCAACATTATGGGCAGATACTTTTCGTAGCGATGATGATCGTTTATGAGGGCCGAGTTCGGATTGCTCAGAAAGCTCATCGCTGGCCGCGTCGAGAATTGAGACTTCACTCCGCCATACATGAGCGTGGCTAAGCAGTCGTTGACTCCAAATTGAAAATTATTTGGATTGAAGCACATTATGAGCGGCTTGTGCTCATATATCTCAGAGTTTGTGTTTCCAATGGCGTTCACATGCTTGTGCATCATGTGCATCATAAAATTGGACGGAAATACAATCTCGTTGCATTTGCTAACCGGACATCTGCCTGGCACTCGGGATAGATGCAGTGCAGCATCTCGATACACAGCATTTTTGTCCTGATTTTCTTTGGTTTCCTTTAACTTTTGTTCCATCTTTTTTTCAATTTCTACAATTTGTCTATGTGTTATTTTTTCATTGGACATTTTGACGAAATGAATTTTATTTATTTATCATATCTTAAAAAAAAAATCTTTGAACTGAAGTATTTTTGTTAAAATAACGAAAGTTCTTAGCAGAATGAAGTATGGAGCACGGCTCACTAGACGGCGAATCCATTCTAATTTACCTGTTCTCTTTTTCTCTTCAAAGATTATTTGTTAAGCAGGTAGTTCATGGCCGTATAAATCTATTGCCAACAATTGACCCCAAGTCAGACCGAAAGTCTCTGTTTTAGTGATTCCAGCTTTTGGTGCCTTATCATTGTGTTGTTGTGGCTTGTTTATTTTTCTCACTGGAAGTTTTCTTTTGAACAGTCAGCGTCAAGTTTTCGAAAGAATGAAATGAAAATTGGATAGCACTGCGAGTCCAAGAAGCAAAAATGGTTGGCATTCAAAACCATTTAGAGAGGTGCGCGGGTAATTTAAAAAGTTTTGTGCATTGCCGCCAAACGGACAGCAAACAGAGCCGCACCGAGCCGCACCGAACGGACCAGAGCAGAGAAGACCACTTCAATTTAAACTTTTGGCCACTCTCAAGTTGCTTTTCTGGCCCAGAGACTGGAAAGATGTTGCGTAAAATTAGACGAATATGAAAGTAGGATGTTCTGCTGCTGTTGTATTTGTAGTTGTTGTTGTTGTCAGGCCTTCGCTTAGAGCATCAAATTTTGGCTCGGGCCTTGGCCTCGCTTACTGTCAAAAAAGGGTCGCGTCCGACTTTAATTAATGAAAGTAAATTAATTGCTTCACTAATCGCCTTTGATTAGCCAACTATACTAAAAAAAAAATAAAAATGTCCAGAAAAAATATGTGTGTATGTATGTAAGTAAAACTAAATAATATTGGTTTGCCTTACGGTAATCGCGTTACATCTTGGCCGGGCATGTGCATGATCCGTATCCCACTTGGCCAGGACATGTCCAAATTTGATGTGGGTGCCTGGCACCTACGTCTCAATTTGACCACAAAAGCCAGCACTCTAATGCCATGAGCTGCAAAAAGGTCGGCTCTTCCCATTTCAAATTAGGTTCAATTCGCTTAGCTCCAAACTTTGCAACAGAATTCAATTCACAAAAATTTTCACACACTCACGCAAATTACGCCAGTGTCAATAGTTCTACATATCTTTTTTTTTTTTTGCTCTCTTCTATTCGCTTTGGCATGGCCCGCCTCCAAGTTTATCGAGACTTTGAAGTGAGTTGAATAGGTGCGTGTCTAATTTGGGACTGCTTTCTAGCTTTGACAGCTTTGGCTTCGACTCGCCGGCCGTAAAATTGAGAATTGCCCACTTTTGGGTTAGGAAAAATTTGAATGGGAACGGCAAACGGCAACGTGAATCTGTATGGCCAGGGAAAAAATAAAATACCACTGCTGAAAGGGCAATTTAAGACAAGTCAAGTATGCTCGAGCTAGCAGGTGAAGCATTCGAAGAATGTTCCTGCTGACAATTTGCATATTGATGGCAAATAGTACTTGACGCACGCATAAAGTGCATGCAAGCAAACAAATATCTTGAATATGCAAAGAATTTCTTATGAAATTAATATATATATTTTATATTCTAGTGAAATTTGTTAATATATATACATATATATATTGTATCACTTAGTAGAAGCAATACGAATGATGACTTATTTATTTTTATAGCCAATCATTGTAGCCTCGTTTCATCCCATTCGTGTTCGATCAGATATGTTAATAATTGTTGCACTCGATACTCATGCATGACACGAACATTAATCAAAAATGTTCGGCATGACATTGACGCTTTTCCATGTGACATGCGGACAATGGGTTCAATCAGCAAAAATATTGATTGGCATATCACATTTTCGAAACTAATAACGTGCGACACTGACAAACAGAGCGAGTGCACATTTGGCAATAGTTAAAAGTGTAATGCGGACTCGCTGCACAATTACCCAAACAAGAATCATCGAGTTATGCGCTAAATTTGCTCGACATTATGGCAACTGCAGTCTCACATTTGCATGTGAGCACAAATACAAATACAAATACAAACACAACTGCTAATACAAATACAAATACAAATATACAGACACTCCACAAGCAAATACAAACATACACACACACAGTCAGATTCCACTTAATTTGTTAATAGATGCGGCTATACGAGAACTAAAGTTGTTTGGCATACAAACCGGGCGCATGTCGGTTGCCAATTTGAAGTTGATTTTGAAAACCCACTTAGGGGCAGAGCATCGTGCAATGGTTTGTAAAATTCGTTGAATGGATGCAAATGAGCTGCGATACGATACCGAGAGCCCACACAGTAAAGAGCTCATAAAATATAACGAAGCCCCAGCAGCGTACGATTTGATAATGATGTACCATAGTGTTCAGTTTGGTGTGTTTCGGCGTGCCACAAAATGCAAAACATGATGGTTATCTGTACTTGGGCAGTACGAGTACAAAAGGCTAAACATAAATTTAGTCTCTGCAAGTGCGTTTCTATAGAAACTTAGTTTGAATGGCCTCTATTTACGGTGAAGTTATATAATTAAGACATTGTAATGCTGCCATATGCGCCTGTCTGCCTCTACAACAAAGGCTCTTATAAATAATAAATAAATTATTCAATGAAATACAAATGAAGTGTATAAAATCATCATCAAATTAGATACGAATATAGACAAAAATATTTTCAAAATATAAGTAGTAAATTGCAACTCAGAGAGATGTATATTTCTCTCGCCTGACTGTGTCGGTAAATATATCAATATGTAAAGCCCTTTTCGAGTGACTTAATCAATAAAACAATCAGACGCTCTTAAAGACTTATACGTATATATTTAATTGGCATGCGGAGAGAAAGATGAATCGACATTGTTGCATGCTCCACAGCTTTATTGTGAGGCTATATACTTTATCGTTAAGTACAGACACGTATCTGCGAAATGCTATGGCCCAGATCCACTTGAAGGCCAACATATGCACGCAAACGATGATAAATGATGACTGAGATGCTGTTAATGCAAAAGAGAATACAAAAACATGCCAAGGAATCAGCTGACCCATAAATACGCCTTCGCTTAATATGTTATGTCTATATCTATGATGTCGTCAGAGCGCGTGATGACCTCCAGGCGAAACAGTCAGAGCAGCCAGAGCAGCCAGAGCAGCCAGAGCAGCTAAAATAAATTCGACGCAGGCGTTAAGCCGCCCCTGAATATCATTAATATTCCTATATGCATTATGAAATATATTTATTGATTTTATGACGCAAAAATGTGCGTGCCCTTTGAGCTGGTTTCCTTTGATAAACTGGGCGCGGTCGCTTTAAAGCCATAGCCTATGCGGCGTATACGTAATGTGCATAAAAACCGTTAACAAACGTTGTTAATATTTGCACACAGATATACATACACATATACATATACATATGTATGTGTATATAAATGCGCTTAATTGGCTAAATTATGTGCAGCCAAAAAATGTGCATGCAGCAGAATGTAAGTCAAAAAAAGAGTTTGAAAAACTACAAATTCAAAGACAACGAATTCTGTATACCCTTAAAAATAGTATAATGAAGAATAATAATATTAATGTCAAAAACTCAAAATTTAATTGAAAATATGTACTGAAAATATTGCAGATTAAATGCCAAAATAAAATACAATAAAAGATTTTCAGCTTTATATATTTAATATTTTAGATAAATATAAAAATATACGTTTATATGCCCCTTGATTGCGGCATATTAGAGGACGCTCTGCGGAAAGCTGGGTAAAGGTTGTGGCTAAAAGTGCTGCCAATTGCAGTTGTGCTGCGGTGGTGCGTCATTTCGGGGTATTTGACTACTTTTTTTTTGTTGTTGAACTGGAACAGCGTTTAATTTAAAATGAAATACATCATGCTGGCCAATTATTTGAGCAATTTTGCAAATTAGTGGCCTGGACTATTGCTGTTGCCCGAAAAGCCAAAAAGCGACCAATTATCAAGCAAGCGACTGTCTCTCTATCCATCTCTCTGGGTGTGTGTGTGTGTGTGTGTGTGTGTGAGTATTTGCTGGCGAGCGAATTTCCGTAGTATACTTTTTAGCAGCTGGCGCTAATTACGAATGGAAAAAGTAATTGCAAAAGTTGAAACTGGCAAAGAAAGTCGGGCGGGCCACAATGCAAGGCTAACAAGTGGCCATTGTCTATGTCTCAAGGGTCCTGGCACACAATATGACAAGGGCCAAACGCATTAGCACAAAAACAATTGTTTAACTGACGAAGGAGTTAAATCAGAATGTGAATGAAAACAGAAAAAAAAAAAAAATCATAATAAAAGCAGTAAAAGGTGAACCACATACAATGAAATTTTAATTAAGTCTGAGTCGGTTCGCTTTTGTGCTGATGCAGCCAAATGAAAATGCCACTGATTATATATATGTGTGTGTGTGTATCTCGCTCGCCCTCTATGTGTGTGTGTGCGACCGAGTGTATCTAAAATGTTGGCATACATGTATGTGTGCGCATACATATTTTGTTTACACTTTGCTTTATGTACTTTTACTTTTGTGCATGTGTTTGTGTTGTGTTTGTGTTTTGTTGTGTTTTGTTCTGTTCTGAATGGCTGCACAAATACAAAACGTCTGCAACTCTGTGTGAGAGTGTGCTCGTATCGTATGTGTGTGTGTCCGTGTGTGTCTGAGTGTGTGAATGTGTTTCGGTCTCTGTGCAACATAAATGCATTTGTGTAATTACACAACAAATACAATTGTATCTATATCATGTACTTTGTAGCATTTTAGCCTTGTTGCCGTTTAAAGCCTTTTTCCCTAATTGAAGTAAATGTGCTATAAAGACTCTAAAACTTATGGCAACAAGAAAATATCTTGCGCATTGTTTCTAATTTTGGCTCATTAGCCAATTTTGTACAGTGAGATTTGCTTGAACAACAATCTCAAATATTCAGGATACGATTTTCAAGCTCCACAAAACACAAATGGACTAAAATTCTCTTGGAATTTTTGCATAAAACCGATCGAAATGAAATAGGCAATGTGAAGCTATTAGAGAAAAGTCATTTAATATATCTAAAAAGTTTTAAAAATAATTATTTGGTAAGCACTTAGAGCCAGTTTTAATATTGAAGACGAATTTAGCTAATAGGTATTTGAGGTCAGCATCGTCATCGTATCTATAAAATTTCAGTGAACGATGTAAACGAGATGAAATTGGCTCTTAAAATGATTCAGCCTCAATTGAAAGTGCTGTCGGCCTTCAATGGGGCTTGGATGAGGAGAAGGGGCTCCCAGGTGCGTCTGTTTTACTTCAATTAATTAAAAATGCAACTCAATGCATGTTGAATGTGCTGAGAATTGCCAAGCGCAGAGCTGCGCTGACCCTGGCTGAGAAACTGTGTCGAGAAAGGCAAAAAGGAAAACGCGTTATTAATTTGACCTTTGTGCCAAGGGGGGATAGGGCATGCAGACGGATGAAGTTGTTGCTCTTGGTGCTCTTGATGCTCTTGTTGCTCTCGTTGTTCTGAGTGAAGTGAATAAAGCCCCTCAGCCAGCGGCACTTGAGTGCTGAGTCGGCACGCTAAATGGCTCCAATTAATCAGCACTGAGATTTCCGCAGAAGAACAAGATAAAGTTGCAGCTTAAAGACAGTTAAACCGCCTTCTGACGGACTTACACTTATACGCAATGAAGGTCAAGGATCAGCCAAAAAGGGAAAGCAAGAAAAACAAGAAAAATTCAGCGGCGAAAGCAAACAGCAAAGAGCAAACAGCAAAAGAATCTGAATGACTGTTTCGCTGTTTATTTTAAGTGGCAATTTGTTTGTTTAAAGTTAACAAATTTGCATGGGTCGCAGCTCTTTCTTGTATCTTTAGTGGAATTTGTTTTCAGTTTTGTGATAAAACAAAAAAATTTCGTGATAAATGCACAAAAATGTCAATTGGCTCGCCTGCGAGAGAGCAGCTGAATTTCATAAATAAATAAAAATCAGGTCAGGCCAAATGTGACCGAGGCACACATACACAGATAGAGAAACACTAGCATAAACAGAAGCGCTCGCACGCAAACCAGCGCAGAGACGATTTATTTCAATCAGGCTGGAAAATTGCGCATACGCCCCGTCAAC
Organism: Drosophila mettleri; assembly: GCA_035047625.1. Classification (NCBI taxonomy): domain Eukaryota; kingdom Metazoa; phylum Arthropoda; class Insecta; order Diptera; family Drosophilidae; genus Drosophila; species Drosophila mettleri. The sequence goes on from JAWNPI010000103.1 coordinate 19,193,880, forward strand.
CCCGTCAAGCAGGGCCAACAACAACTGACAACTGAAATCATTATAGTAAAGGCAGCCAAATAGACGCTAAAGAATATATCGACATGCAGTTTGACAGTTTGACTATTTGACTTGAGCGAACTCGGATGCCAGCAGACAGCAGCTAGCAGTTAGCAGCTAGCTGCTGCTAGCAGAAGAAGCTCGGTATTTCTGAAAATTCCGTATAACTTCCATACGAAATGACGTTGCAGGCGGGCTGGCAAACGAAACGGCCGGGAGGAGGGTGCGGCACGGCACTAAATAAACTCGTACAAGATGAAAATCGCAAACATGCTGCCATTCCTTAGCTCCCAATGGCGGCCATAGCCGTTGGCAATGGCAAAACTTTTCCTCAATGTGTGAGCAAATAAAATATGTTTAGTATACAGGCGCAAAACTGCAACTGCCAGCCTTGTTGACGTGTTGCATTGTCGTTTGTTTACACAGCCACATAGCCACACAGCGTCAAGAGCAGGCAACAAAAGTTATCGACATGCTCCAAAAAATGGCTTTAAAGATGCCACAGCTTTAAATTTCCAACAAAAATTGCAATGAAAGTTTTAAATTAGTAAATCTCCATACAACATATGGGGGTTCTTTTGAAACTTCTTATAAATAGAAGCGCTCTTATAAACTAATTCACGTATTCCCCATGCATTCATTTTGCCTGCCTGACTCATCAATCCACTTTAGGGTCGCTTCTTGCACATCATGCATAATAAGCAAAAACAACAGCAACAGGAAAACGTTTCTGGCGCGACTCACGCGTTTCAAATAAAAAGCTGCCAATAAAATGTCATAACGCGGCAACGTGTATGTGCACAATTGTGAGACACTGTGCGTGTGTGTGTTTGCAGCTCGCTGTTGTTTATGGTTGTTGCGATCACGTGCTGGAAAGTTTGTCGGGCCAGCACAGTACCCAATCCCTTTATGCGGCTCACGCAGTGCGCTCCAACTGTAAAAATGTCTAAACAAAGCAAATAGAATCAGGGCAAAGTAACAGCCATGGAGATGCCAATAAATGTACAAGGCATATGTGTATATATTTATAAATAAATATATACACTTATATAAGTGTGTGCGCAGAAGACAATAAAAATAACCATGATTGCTGTAAGTTGCTAGTGCTTTAAGAATAGCTAAAAAAGAAAAACCAATATGTGTGGAGCTGAATGCATTTAAAGGTAATTTATACGTGTGCTCTCTTTAATGGACCAGCTACGTGCATATTCCAACTATATATTGCTGCAATATCAATAGATTGCCAGCAGATATCGAGGCAGTTCAATGGAGAATCTGACATCACGTTTGCAACTGTTACGACACCTGTTTATCAATCAGCTTTCAATTGATATGTGTCAGATGTGCTTAACGCAGCTTAACAACGGGAACTGGCTATGCCTCAGCCTAGCTGAAGCCTGAATATACTTGTGGAAATATTATTCACTAATATATTATAACTAAATAAAGAAAAGTTAAGTTTTTCCAACAAATTTTTAAAAAATTTATAACGATTGTAAATTAAAATATTTTCTTTTTGAAATATTATTTTATATAAATTTAAATTTTATGTGGTTTTAACATTAATTACATTTTTCATATATTTCATATAAATTTAATTTATTAAGTAAGTATAATAATTGAATCAATGCACATATTCGTTGACAACATCATAATACTCATTTAATAGGGTAAAAAAGCCCTTCAGCTTTCATTACGTGTCTATTTGCAGTTGTTTATTGTTCAATTTTCGTTTGCTTGTTATATTATTTAATTAAATTTAGCTAGAGCTTATGCAACTCATCGCCATCGACATCGACAAATAATAATTTGTTAAATAAAATGGCCTGAAAATTGTGTAAATTATTTCATTTATGCCGCACACACAATTTTTGCGCGCAGTTTATTTGATTGCCTTAAAATAACTGCAAATATATGAAAATTGATTGCGTTACATTTATTAAATAATCTTTTTTAATGAATCACAATTAAATGTTGCCCAACAATTTGCAAAACTCGCTGCGCTGCACGTGGTCCCTCGTCCTCGAGCTGAGCCCAGTTAAATTTACAAAACACCGCACACAAATATAATTAAGCGACCAGCAAATAAGCAAACATTGGCAAACAATAGACAAATCGAGTGTTGGCGGAAGGCTGGCTCCAGGGCGGTCTGAGGCGATCCTGGCTGGCAGGGCGTGTGTGTGTGGGTTGATTTTCGGGTTGGCTGTGCAAACGCGCTAGGTGAATGTTGTTTGCCTCGCATTGCGTATACGCGTCGTGCATTGCGTCAGAAAATAAAGCAGCGCTTGCAAATTGCAATGTTAAGTGCGTCAACATGGGCCACGGACATTATCCAATCGCCCCATTCAGTATCCAACGGTTCACACCATGCCACCGCCGTGGCATAATGACACCAACAAATCGACGACAAATGTGCTGGCTGGTTACACAAGTGGCCCGTCTTCGCCCCCATCGTCCCACCGCCGGTGGCCAACGAGCGTCGGGCTGCAATAACAAATATTGGTCGCTTGCAAAGTGCTAGCGCATTTTCAATTGCATTGCGATATGGGGCTTTTGTTGATATCTATCAGATACTCGCAGCGGTCCTTGTATTTATTTGTCGTCGAGCTATTTGTCATGTGACTTTGCTGCTGTTTATTTTGCCAGTGAAATGCATACTGAAGTGCTTGCTGTATTACTTAACACAGAAATTGAAAATGATTTGTCTGCTCTTATCGTGTAAAATATGATCGATTAACTAAACTGCAAACAACTTCAGAGTGTAGCTGGCTCCAACGTATTTGTCGCTTTAGATCTAGTGGTAATCAATGGGCGGAAGGATTCTTGGCAAAACTCGTTAGGCTGCCAGTCATGAGGCGCAGCCAATGATTACAATCAACATGGACGCGGGCGAAATGCAATTGCTGTTAATTCCAGAAGCTCGCTGCAGCGAGTCATTGTCCCAAATGGATGGCACGGAAATCGATTTGCGCTTTGATTGACTCCTCAATGCAAGTCGTTGCATGCGGAGGGGCGAACGTGCGGGCGGGCGTGCGTGCGTGTCTCTTTCTCTCTCTCTCTCTCTCTGCCTGGGCATGGAAACAAAATGGCGGCTGTAGCAAACACATGACTCGGACCATAACGCAACGAAATTAACAAAAGTCAACGCATAGTCAATTACTGGCAGTCGATGTTGACCATGTCGAGGACATGGTGTCTCATCAGCCAAATGGCTGACTGCGCCTATGCCGGAGCCTCAGCTGGTCAGCCCACTTATCGTAAAGCACAAACTCACGCAGTGCACACACACACACACACACACAGACGCACTCGTGCAATCGTAACCAATTTGTGGGCAGGATTTTCCGGCTGTCCTCGACTAAGTTCTGGTTCGTAGTTTGCGGCTTGCATGCTCAATGCTCATTGATCGCAGCACAAAAGTTTAGAAATAATTAGTAAACTTTTAATTGGAAACTAGTACGCAATGCTAAATCGATTGCTTCGCTCAGGCTCCGGCTCCTGCTCCGGCTCCTGCTCTGGCTCCTGCTTCGGCTCCTGCTGCAGCTGCACTCCCAGTTTTCAGTTCCATTCATTCAATGCATGCCTCCAGTCTATTGAGAGCCCCCTTCGTTTTTGGTATTTGCCGCTGATTTTTCGAGTGCTTTCTACTTCGATTGCATTTTCGGTGTTCTTTTGATGTTGTTTTCTTGTTCCTGAAATTGTTGTTTTTATTTTGTTTTTTGCCTTTTATTATTTTTGATTGTGTGTGTATGCTACTGTGTGTGTATTTGTGAAACTTTATTCCATTGCAATTTTATTCCCATGAAATTTGTGGCTCCGCACAAATTTTCAAGTCTTTTGTGGCTTACAAGGATTTCCTAACGAAATATGCACTGCGTGCTGTTGGGTTTAGCAGTGGCTGCAAAACTTTATGGCCCATGCTTTTAAGAGGGATTGCCACCGGAATGACGCAAGTTCGCATTGAGGGTCTGGCGGTGCGGGCTGCGGGGTGCCTGCGTTCCGAAATTAGCAGCAAAAGGAGCAACATTTGCCCTTGCACTTTGTACGACACAGTGCGTATACGTAATTTCTATTTCGTTACGCCCTTTCGACCAGCTCGGCAATTTGGGTCAGTGCAGAGTCAAATGTGAACTGTGGTCGATAACATTGGTTTAATTATGAAATTCTTGATTCTCGAACATCGAACATCGTTTTAGGTCAACTTTAACTTCATTATGCGATTGCAAGCGACAGATATTTGAACAAAGCTAAAAATTCTCTTCCACGCTTAATCTCAGCCTATTGGCACTTCCTTAGGAAACTTGGTGCAGTTCCTTCCGCTTGCTAACAAATTTGATCACAATTTATTATATTAAGTAGCACAGGGTAAATACGATTTGTGCAGTGCACTTTAAGTCTTAAACGTAATTTAATTTCCAATTCAAAGCAACAGTCGGGTGTACAACGCACCTGGGCAGTCGCCTAAGCGTACAGACGTAGAAGACAGGCACGAGGCTTCCGCAAAGAGCGCAGAGCGCAGAGCGTAGAGGCAAGCAGAGGGTTGCATATTAGCAGTTGGGACAGCTTCTTTCTATCCATTCCGATGCGCAACACTTGCTAAGAGTTATTTATATATATATAAACAAGCAGGACGGCTGCAGCAGTTGCTGATCGACTATGAACTACCCTGTGCGCAAACAAATTTTATAGTTTCAATTAGATGTTTTTTTATTTTTTTAATTTGCAATTAAGTTATATTAAATAAATCTAAATATGTACAACATTTCTTACAATGGAATTATCCATTCTCATTATAATATTATGTATTCTAAGATCTTAACTTTATGGGCACCGAAGGTGTTTGAGTATACACATTTGCATGAGGCATTTATGAGGTATATTAAATGCTCAAGCATTCAGAACGCATTAGCGTGAATGTTCATAACTGTCGTCCTGTGCAAGAATGTGTGTGCTTGTGTGTGTCCGGGTGTGTGTGTGTGACTGTGGGTAGGTGAATTCATCTGGCAGCCACTACGCCGACGACGATGACTCGGACGGTGACTCCCACTCTGACTCCGGTTTGGACTCCGGCTCTAAACTGTGCCTGTCTCTAATGCGTACCTCAAGGCTTCGTTGGCAAAGTCTCGCTAACGGTAACGGCCGCCATTTTAAACTCGTTTCGCATGCAGCAGTTTTTGCATTCTTATTTCATGCCCAACGTGAAAATGCCGCATGCTATAATGAAATGAAATGTAATTTGCATTTAAACACACGCCCACGCCACCCAGTCACCCACACACATATACACGTAGACACAGTACAAAAGGCAAAAAAAAAAACCCTTAAAGGCATGCAGGGCTCGTTGGGATAGAGGGGCTGCTGGACGTGCGTGTCAGTCGGCGCATTTACATTTACACCGCTGAGCCTGAGCCTGAGCCTGAGCCCAAGCCCGAGCCAGAACTCGAGCCCACATGCATTTCATTTCATTAAAATTGCAAAAATACATTTAAACTGAAGTTGGTTACATTTTTTGTACACATATTTTTACCCTGCACCCATTGAAAAGTCAAAAAGGGTATAAACAAGTTGTGCATATGTATGTTGACGCTGCTGGAGCTACTGCTGCTGATGCTAAAGCCTTGACTTTTGATATACAAATAGTTTACTCTGCACACGGCAAAAATGGCCAAACTTTTAAATAATTTATGGAGAAGTTAATTAAAATTGAAAAATTAATTAAATGTGGGTATCTGCTAGCCGTTTATAGCCAGCTACTGCATTTTCGGGTTAGCTTTTTCAACGTTGCTGCTATGATCTTTCCATCTTTTTCATATTGACATTGTTACAGCATTTACTTTTTCCGTATTAATTTTTTTAAAATCGTTACTTTCATTTAATTAATTCTTTCTACAGAATATTTGTGTGAACATATATATATATATACGAGCTTAATAAAAATTCAGATATATATATTTAAAGAATTTAAAATGCATATCAAATATGGAATTTTTGCAATTAATATAGCAAACGTAATATAATTTATTAATAATTATAAATTTATTGTACATTTTAAATATTTACTTATTTAATTTAAATGTCAATAAATCTAATTATTTATATGTATTCAAACTATTTTAAATTTAGCTTAAAAGGGTATTTTAAAAGTCGAGTTCCACTCACACAAAAATACTCTTATTTGTATTTATTCGCATATCATGTGTAGCCATAAAAAAGTTATTTTTAGCTAACATTTTGTTATTCCTATAGCCATAGTCGTGACAATTTAGAATTTCATATTTTGTTTCTTTTTACATTTTGCTTTTTATTTCCGCTCTGAAGTACGGTTGGTAGCTTTTAAAATGTGTATTGATTGGAACAATATAGTTATATTTATTTTAGACGAAATGTGTTCTCTGCACTCTGCAATATGTTGCACCATTTCAGAGTTTCCACACAATTTTACAATATTCAATTCGAAGATACTCTACATGAAATAACTCGATTTATATATATAACTAACTAAATGTATTAAGCATAGATTTTTAAGACTGTTAGTTGTGGAGAAAATAATATATATACAAATTTGAAGTGAAGGTTTTTTTGTAATAAAATATTCGAGTGTATTAATAAGATTTGTTTTCCTTTGCAATTGAATTGCAAACTATTATTTTTTAACGAACTAACGAACTCGGTTGATTGAACACCAGTAAAGCGTAAAACTGGCCGATGACATGGACAACAGGCGAAACAAAAAAAAATGTATTTGTATTTACTACATAAATGGATTACGAGACGAAGTTCCGTGAATATTGCGGATAGCTCTGAGAGTATTTTTATTTTATTAAAAAAAAAGGTTATACAAAACACCAGTAATTCGATTTGATGCCAAGTACAAATAGTTGCTGGCTTTTTTTTTAAGGCCATCTATATGTCATAAATTCAGTTTGAGTAAATATTTGATTGTTTTAAATATTGAGTTTGATTGATTTGAGAGCTCGCTGGTGCGGGCTGACTCTAATCAATTAGACATATTTGTTGCAGTTTAATTAATTTATGTTTTCATTCGAATCTTAATTTGAACAACTTCTAAATTGTGGTAATAGCCATCCCAGCCATGACAGTAAAGACCTTCCAGAGCATCATTGTTGTGCACGCCAATTAAATTACTGAAAATTATCAATTATGACAGCAATTATTCTTCGGGCTCCATGGAAATCGATAACTCACCTGTAACCGCAACGGCTGCTGTACCACCAGCCACCAGCTCGTTCATTTGCGCAATTTTGACAATTATTGGCATCGTGGGTGAGAAATGAATAGCCTACGTTCTTACGCAGTGGGTCACCGGCATTTCCTTTATATTCACCCAGCAAACTGAGCACGTAGTCCTCATTCTGGTTGTCTATTTTAAAATTATCATAGTGTTCATATCGAACATTTCCCACTGGGTCTTTTAGCAGAATGTAGAGCTCATGAGTTTGTTGCTTTGTTAACATGCTCAGCTTTTTAAGACCTATGAAAAAGTCTCCTTCTAAGTCGCCAAATCCATTTTGATACGCTCTAAAACTGCGATAAAAGTTTTCGCTGCCATTTTTGCGTTGTTGTACTACGATCCAGTCTCTCTCACACAACACTTGTATTTTTTGTATGGGCACAATATTCACAATTGACAGCTTTTCGCTTGATTCACAAGAATTGGGATATCTCTTGCTTATCGCCAGGGATTCTATCAATTAAATTTCAGTGTTTAGCATGAGAAATTATCAAAAAATAAATTACCTTTCTGTAGTCTCTTGAAATTACTTTCTTTTTCTGATAAGATTTCCCTTAGGTTCAAAATTTGGTTATTTAGCTCAGCGTTGGTCACTTTTAGAGATTTTAATTCAGATGCAGTCTCATTAGATTTTGTGCGAAAGCTTATATCTTTGGAAGTTAGTTCCGTATGAATTTCATTCAACTTTTTCTTTAAAGTGCTCATATCACTTTCTTTCTGTGAAAAGCTCTTTTTTAGCTGACCTATGATCGATTCGAGAGACTTCACTTTAGATTCATTTTTCAACAACTCGATTTCTTTTGTTTTATAGCCTAAGTCTTTCGCATGGGACTCAGCTGTTAAATTGCTGAGTCGTTTCTTATTATTTTCGATTGTCATCGTTAAAATAGTAATTACATTATCTTTTTCGGCCAACCTTAATTGCGACAACATTATTTCTGAGCTTAAATATTTGATTTGTGCATCTTTGTAGCTTATCATTTTCTTGATTTCATTTGAATTTTGATTTACATTCATCTCTCTTATTTGTTCGTCTCTTGCTTTGATCTCAGATTGTAAAGTAAGAATTTGTTTAGTTTTATCATCGATTTGCAGCTTTTGCTTCTCAACTGTTGAGTATAATTCCATTAATTTTTCTAAAAGAGGCTTTGTCTTAAGATAAGTATGTACAGCGCATTTATCGTGCATATCCGTTGTCATATGTGAATCGCACTGTAAAATAAATGGATTAACTAGCAATAATTAACTAGAAATATTTAACACTCACCGTACGGTGTTGGCTTGCGTGTGAAAAACATAAGTGAAATAGTAAGAAAAGTGAATAAATTCGGTATGCACTCATGCTGTCTGTACAATAGCTTAAATATTACTAGACTGAGCTATGATTATAATATTAAACTGAGTAATTAACTAATGCGTATTATACAAATATTCTTATCAGTGTTTTAGAGAGACTCATATCAATTAATTCACATTGAAGCTCTTTTGAAGAGCGCTGACAATATTTATTCATATATATTGTATATGTATAAATATATATGCGTACATGTACATTTACTATATGCTCTTGATTTTAGGTCTCTAATAACCGTTCTCATGCCGGCTTGCATCTTAATCACTGCTGATGTGAACTTCTGGCCTAACTTTTTAAAAACTTTGTCCAAGTTCTGAGCGACAGCTGTCCAAGTTTTAAAAGCCGCAGAAGTCGAATTTTCGCTTTTTATTAAATTTTGTTTAGACCCGAAGTATGCCGAAAATGCCGTAAGGTCATATATCATGGAATCGCTAAAATTACATTTGACTGATCATAAGTTCATAGTTCAAAAAGTTTCTAACAAATTGTTTGGGCATCGAAATTTAGTGAAATATGAAAGCTTTGACAGTTGACGACAAAAATTAATACAATTTTTAAGTACAATAAAAAACCGATGAAATCTTAAGTAGAAAATAAAATAATGATGCATTTTTTAAAAGTGCCCGAACAACTGTTGCCTGTTATTACTCGTATAGTTTGGGTAAGTCACTTGACCGTTTACCATTTTCATTTGCCAGTTTTTCCATGCAATTTAGTTTTTCGTCTGGCCAAGAGCTGCTCGCTGCTTGCTGCGTGCTGGCATAGTTTACCTTAAGTAGAGATCTGCCCCAGCAGTTGGGCACGCCCACTTACCCTGTTGCCGCTGGCATTTTTATTTTCACATTTTCAGGCGTCTCGTTTTGGGTTATTTATGCAGCAACCCTTCGGCCAGGCCCCGACCACACTTTTAATGCTATTTGCTTGCCATTTGGGCCAATAAATCATTTTGGGCGCAGATAAGTAATTTTTTACAGCGTTACGTCTACATTTTCTTACCAGCGCAGCTTGTGCACTCAGCTTTTCTTTTTTCAATTTTTTTTTTCATTTGTTTTTTTTTTGTTTTTATTTTTTTTTGTTTTCATTTTGCTTCCGTCCGTTGCTTTCTGCTTTTGCTTTCACATCTTACGATGTTTTTCTTAGTAGCAATGCGATTTTTGGGTCTGTTGTGCCCTCGTCTTCAAATTCCTGTCCACAGCGGGAAGCGGGACTCTTGATTCATGACGCTGCTGTTTGGTCCAAACACAGCTCGATATCTGAATGGTACACGGCTTTGGAGTTGGGGGCAGGGCTACGGAGCAGTCGACTGCTTATTGCGCTCTTGTGCGTAAAATTATTTGTGCTGCTTTCCCAAAAGTAGGCAAAAGTCGAGTACACTTTGCTTTTAAATGACCTTTATCGAAACTGCGCAGCTATTTCAAATTTATCATAAAATTGCAATAAGTTCTCTCTCCCACTCGCTTTCTTTTAGTTTTCTATTCATAAATAGTCTCGATAAGTAACAAAGGCAAGCGGCTTCCAAATAAAAGTAAAGCATAAACTTTCATTATGAATTCGTAATTTAAGTCGAAAACAAATGAAAAGCCAATGGAAAAGGAAATGATTAAGGTGCAATAAATTGGATATGGTCTTAAAGCAGTGAATGAGACTCAACTCGTTTCTCATTCTCTTTAAAGTTATGCGGCAGCGAGAGAAGACTACTTTATAAACTAACCACGCGGCATAGAAATATTTGATTAGCTCTGGGAACTAGTTTATGTTTGTCATTTGCTGCCGCTGGCAAAATATTAATATTAATGTAATTTTAGCATCTGCGCTTAGAAGTGCCTAAATATGCCCAATCAGGTGTCTTATAGTAAGCAACACCTGCGGATATTCACGGCAGTGCTGTGTGCATGTGTGGTGGGAGAGTGTGTGGGTGAGTGGTTAGGTGGTTAGGTGGTTGTATGCTTAGAGCCAGGTAGAATATGTATCTCACGAATTTCACAGGCAATTTGTTTGTGGGCGTTGTACCGGCAAAGTGGCACGCATTAAGCGGTCTGATTGAAATTTACGCCTGAAAGTTTTTGGGATTCTGCGGTCGTGTCTCTGCTAGGGGCGTGTCAATGAATGCGTAAACGGGGGCGTCTCCACATTAAAGCATTTTACAACATATTCTTTTGGACAGGCTGAGAGCTGAAGAGCGTGCGCCGTAAGCTGCTTAAATATCTGGGAAATATTTCCAACACACTTGCTGTTGTCTGAAACGAAGCTGCAGAAATATTTCATGCTGAAATTTCCGCTTCTTATCGAGCAAGGATTCGGCAGGGTCTATTCGACTGGATTCTCATGCAAAATGCAATCAAGGTGCATGAATAAGAAATAAGACTAGGAGCTGCGCAAAATGTTAATATTCTACACAAAACTTACCGCAATTGTGTTTGTGTTTGTGTTTGTGTAATGCATGTTGCCAGCTTGTTTACCTTGCCGAAAGTATACGTTTATTATTCCTACCTGTCAGAAATGGTCGGCGCACACTTGCCAAGTTATTTTCTAAGCTGACTTGATGCAAACCGCATTTTCAGTTTGTGTTTTGCATTCTTCAAAACTGAATTCAACTTGACATCATCAGCCCTAACCATTTGGTAGCACCAGCTGCAGCCACATAAAAACTTTTGCCATGCAAATTGTATTTTTGTTAATTTTCTCCATCTCATAACATAGTCTTTATACTATTATATATATTCTTACGTTCCAAAACTAATTGAAGTCACAGTTGAATATATTTCATGCAAAACTTTGCACTGAATTTGTGGGCCAACTTTTTGCTAGCCAACAGTTGAGAGTTGAAACATGATCTATAACAGCCAATGCATGGCGAGTTCATTACACGCTTTTTACCTCGACTTTTATTACATTTATTTGCATATGCCATAAGAAAAAACTTTGGCTAACAACATTTTTGGTAAAAAAAAAGTTTGGCTCAAAGTTTGATATGTACACAAGTTATTTCGTGCCTAATTGTTGGCCATTTATATTGTGGCTAGCCACTCAAAGTTGCTTTACGGTCTATGCCCATTATATATCATTGCATCTAAAATATGCAGAGCAAAGTCGGTCGGCTCTGCCCGCTCCGTCAGCTCCGGCTCAGATCAAAATTCATAATAATTAGCAAATTGGAGCCAAACTGACCACAACTCGTAAGCATGACCCACAGAGATGTTGCTAATTTCTACAACATATTAAACGTGATTAATATTTTCTTGGACTTTTTTCTTTCTCAAGCTTGTTGCTGTTCTCGTTGTTGTTGTCGTTGTGGTTGTGGTTGTGGCACTCGTATCCTGCTGTGACCAACATTTTCGTTAGGGCTCTTTATTAATGAGCACTGTTGTGTCTGGGCAGGACTTGGCTATTTGTTGTTGTGTTGTTGTTATTTATTATATGAGTATTTGCCGCTTTGCCATGTTGATTGCGTTGAGGTTAAATGCGTTTACTTTTTGTATCGCCCCTTTCAGCTGACTTGCTTTACGGTCTAGCCCTCCGTCCCCTGAACCCTAATTTTTTGGCCCATAAAGTCCAAGCTGCCCCAAGCGTTAAGTGTGTTCTCATTTGGTTCATGTGGAATGGGCCTTAATTAATATGAATTAATTTAAGTGTTAATTGCAAGTGGATGGGTGTTACATACGCTGTCTGGATAGCTACAATTAAAGTACACTGAGCGAAAACCAACCTGCATTTGTGGATGTGAATTTGATTTCTCTAAGAATATCGATCTTAAAGCTTTTTTTATTAAGATTATATTTCATAAGTTTTCAGCACGTGTCCCATCAATCACTGCGACCTCGCCCCATTTCCACATATGGTTCGGTCATAGCCATAACAGTTAGCCGAGTTTGGCTAGAGTAATTTAGCTAACGACTTAATAATATAATTAAGTCGACCAATTACAGTGTATACGGGTAGGCCGATTGCACACTAAAGTGACTGTTTTTGTCAGTGTAGCTGAATAACTTTGAAGATGTTTATCATCTGTGAATGGAAGCAGCCGCTTTCAGATACTTTGTTTTCGAATGCTTGTTGGATTTTGCTTGATTTTTAGTGTGACAGTAAGAGATTAGCAACAGGCAAAGTATAGTGCGTGCGCTTTGCTTTGGTTTCTGTTGGCTGTGTAATTAATATTAAGTATACGCCGTGCTTGACAGCTTCTAGTTGTGTAGCATAGTGGAACGGCACGTACCGTACAAGGACACCGAAGATCCTCTGCTGCCAGCAATGTCAAGTCAATTTTTTGGCCAACAAGGTGAGCCCTAGGACGATCGGAGGAGTAAATAATAAATAAATATTTACGAAAACGTTTCGGTAGCAGGACACGTACTAGGGATTAGCTGGAGCAACAGCAGCAAGCGCTGCTGCCAAGACGTGCGGGCTATCCGCCCAAATCTCTGACCAAAACTCAGCACAGAAAACTTTTCTAGCTATTAAACTTTAAAGATGAAAGTGACAGCTGCCGCCACTCCGCCACTACTGCGCCTGCTCCTACTTATTGTCTTCCTTCTTAGTTTCTGCTGGTAACGCAACCGAGACCGCAAGCGCTGACCCCCAGCGGCAATAACCGCAGAGAAACGGCCTAGGGATTGGTTGCCCGCATAGATTTACAATCAGCTGCTGCCGGTGGTGGTGCTGCTGTTGCTGCTGCTGGTTGCCTGGCTGGCATTATGCCACAAATCATAAAAGCGCATCTAGTATACACGCCAGTTACGCGTGTTCCTGTGCTTGTGTGTGTGCTCCGTCTCCTTACTCCTGTTTGTGGCTCTGCTTTCTCTGCTGTGCGTATACGTGATATTTTATGGGTCACTCGTTTCGCAAACGTCTCATAATTTTATGACCACGCCCCAAGCGTCCACAATTCGATTCTCTGGGCAACAATAGCGGCCGTAAAGCTCTGCTTGTAACTGCTACTGTATCTCATTACAGTTGATTTACAGATTGGCAAAGCGCGAAGCTATTGAAATATGATCAACACCTTTGTCAGAAGTTCTGCTATCTTTTACTTAATAGCTCTTCAGTGACGGCTGAGACTTCTACGTTTGCCCATTATGGGACATGAATTCTCACTCTAAAGAGATTTTAAATTAAAGTCAGAAATTACGAATGAAAACTCAGTCATAATAATTTTAATATTTATATACACATATTTGTTTACTCATTTGATATATTGCTTCTTGATCGAATTGAGTGCATTTCTAGTATATTAGAAATAAATAAATACTCTTGAGTAGAAATATTGTGCAGGTCGAAGTTTAAAAGGTTGAAAATTAAGATTAAATGGTTTAGAGATGTGGAAACTAATGTCTTTATTGACATTATTCCTTTTCTCTGATAAAAAAAAATATCTACAAATATTGAGTTTCGTTAAGCATCAAGGAAATAAATATGCAAAAATAGCAAATCAAATTGTCGAATGGAGCAATTCAATTAGTAAAATGAATTCATTTTCACACTTTGTTAAATGCCAAAATGCAGAGGACTGCTCACACTGAAATAAAACATGAATCGAAAATAATTTTGTACAAACCAGGTTCAATGATCGACTAATAAATACCCTATAAACATGAAACACATTTATATGAATTTAGGTTAAGGATCTTGCTTGGTTATTATGATAATAATAATAAATATTATACTTATTATTATTATAATTATTATTATTTTAATTATTATGATTACAAATTATATTGTTACTATTTTAATTATTATTATTATAATTATTGTGTTCACACATAAATGTCCTGATTGGTCGCCTCAATATTCACAATTTTTTACATTGTTGGTTCAAATATAAAAAGTAATTGAGATTGAATATTTTTATTTATTCAAATAAATAATGTAATCAATTTTTTTCATATTTTTATAAACATAAAAAAATATGTATTCCACATGAAATTACAAATGTTTATTTCTCCATAAATTAAACTGCTTACAGAGTATGGATAAGTCAGTCACTGATACCTATTCACTTTAAAATTCATGTGCCATTTTGACAACAGGCAAATAATTTATTGAAAGGTTTTGTTCAACTCGACTGGCCGCCCTAAGCAGGAGACATTTTGTAGAGTGCTTAAATTAGTTGTTATAATTTTAAAATATTTAATTTATGACATTCCAACGAAATGAAAATCACTTTGGCTCTTAATTATATTAGTGAAGTGTTCAAGTGAAATACTTTTAGTTTATATATGAAGTTCAAATCGAAGATGCGTTCAATAATTGAAAATCATTGCGGCAGTGCAGTCTGTAAATATTTTTGGGGATTGCAGGGGCTTTAAGTGAAAAGCAAAATTGAAAAGCACACCAATGGAAGCCATACACTTGAGAAGATTGGACCGAAATTGTGTGCGAAATTAAAAAGAGCTTGATGTTGAAATAAATTGAGCAAAATAGTGGCAGCTACTTAAGTGAAAATATTTTTTTTGGCGCTTGTAATAACTTGACTGCTGCTCTAGCATTATGTCCTCCACCACTGATGGCGGGAGGATACGAGCCGAAAAAGAGCAATATGAAAGAGACTTAAGTGCAGTGAGTGTTGCGGCTTTGGCTCCAGATGCCCGCTGCCTGCTGCTTGCTGCGAGTTCAGTCAGCCGCCGTGCTCTGCTCCACAGTATTTGGGACTGGGCCATGTCCTATGCCCGTGCTACATTCATACGTTTTCGATTAAGCGGCTCTGCGCTGGTTCGACGCTGGCAGCCAACAAACACTTTCCAAAAGGAAGCGGAAATTTACACAAAGACAGGATGTAGCAGAACTTGCAGTTGTAAGTGGCCAGGCTGCAGCCGAAATGAGGCAAAATTGCACCGTGCCAGCACAGGCGCCGAAAGGCCAAACACGTGGCTGTTGCCTATTGCGCGGCGGGCTCTGACTGACAGGCCATTAATTTTGGATTACCCAAGCACTACAAGCACTGCCACCAAATCCGTCCAGCCGTCGTTGCTGGGCTCGGGCCCCTGCTCAACAAAAAATTCAAAAGCTTGCGGCTTGCCACTTAGCCGCGCTGTTAAGCATTTCATAATGCCCTCAACATGCCTAGTTTTCTTGTGTTATTTATTTTTTTCCCCGTTGCTTCTTGGCCAGGTCGTTAACGTTAATGACAACTTAAGTGGTCATATATAATTTCTGAAAATCATTTCTACCTGTGCAACAAAGTGGCACAAAGTAGCAAATTGCGCCATTATTGCAAGGATAATAAGCTGCAATCCAAGCATTCCTGCTTATTATCCTTGCTTAAGGTAAGCAGTAGAATGTGGTTCGTTTTCAATTACAAATTTTGCAAATTGAACGGCTAGGACTTATTTCCACAGACTAAAACAAAATATTCAAATGACTTTCAACTTTTCGCCACACACATGCACAAAGGTCAACAAGCAGTTGGAATCAAAGGTGGAATCATTTTGAATGAATATAATTTGCATGGCAGGTCGTCTTCAATGGCCGAGTAAACACTTGATCAGACTTCAAAAGTTACGGCTAGTTTAGTTGGCAAAAGTATTTACTCTCTCTTTTGGGCTATTTGGCATAATGCGACGAGTGTGTAAATATTAAAAATATTTCACCACCGAGTGCGTATTGGTTTTCATCAAGAAAGTTAAGAGCTGAGTACACAAAGTGTTTAGGGCAAAATTAAATAAAATAAATGTCAAATAAAATATATATATAATAATGTTGCAGTTGTGCGACACCGACTGCATAATACAGGTTCAAAGTGATGATGATATTTTCGGTGTGGACCACATAATTTATATTAATATAAATAAAAGTAGAAAACTTGGGAATATGTAGAATTTTTTTGAATAATCTAAAGAAGAGGCCGTAGCTACTCAACAAGACTTTCAAGACTTTAGCAACTTTAATTATTCTCCATATTCCAGGAAATAAGAGGATATCAGATATATTATTATATTATAGCTTGAATAACACTGAAATGTTTTGCATTTTAATAAACACACTTACAGCCGTTCAGTTCGTGAGCTCTAATAAAATTTTTAATACATGAATTCAGGCCAAAACTGTTATATACCGCTCAGAGAGTACCCAAAAAAAAAAAAAAGTATAAGTTAAAGTGCGTTTTGGGCATCTTAAAAATATAACGAATACGTTTTGGAACCACGTAACGCATTCGCCCAGTTGTCCAAACTACTTTCGCCTAATTTATCTTGTTGTCAGCCTGGCAGCAACAAATGCAGCAGCAATAGTCGAATTACTTCACATATAGCCAAACGCCCACAGACACAGATACACAGAGACGCATGGGCAGGTGGCGTAAAGTGCAGGAAAGTGTAACTGGGTCGTTGGTAAGTAACTAAGTAGGCGAACTAAAAGCAAAAGCAAAAGCAAAAGCAGCCGAGAAAAGTTTTTCACTCGATGTTACAGCTTTTTGGGGCCAACAAGATAAAATGGACACACCTTATGTGTTTTCTGTCCGGGGCCAAGTGTGAAATAAAGTGAAGAAAATTGCAGGTGGCTTGGTGCCTACCAACTGCTGCCTACTTATAAGCAGCCAACTCAGCCCAAACAAAATGCCATAGCAATTTGTTAGCGGGTCGGTGGAGCGTCGTGCAAATGTAATTTACTGGTTGCTCTTGCTCTTGCTCTTGCCTCATGCCGCCAAAAGAATGTAGCCGGAATTTATTTGCGGCTATTTGGTAAAGTGAAAGCAAATTAAAGTCTTCACATACAAAGAAAACGCCTCAACATGCTTTAAGGTCAAAAAACGAAAAAACTTTAAGTAAGAAATCGTAAAGTAGTTAATTTAAAATTTGATTCAAAGTATTTTTTCATACATTACAACTAACCGCGACATCCACTCCAAGTGGATATTCCCATGCGTGTGCAAATAAGCAAAACTGTGAATAAACTTATTTATACGAAATATATAAATATATGAAACCCAAGAAACCCAGATTCCCCAGTCGCTTATACAAATGTGTCTTAGATCGTAGTGCCAAACATTTCTGTTGGCATCTTCAACATAAATGTCGTGACGGCTCTTGTTTTGTTAGCAACAAGCTAGAAATTGTTGAGCCATGACTAAGGGTAACTACACTGAAAGAAATTATTCTTTAAACTCCAAACTTTAACTTTATGGCAAAGTTAATATGATATATCATATATGATATATCATTAAAATGATTTGGTTTTTTTATTTTATTTGATTGTTTTATTGACATAATTTAAAATAAAATAATAAAATTTGCTGCAATTTTCTTTTCATCTTTTATTTGTTATTAATTTTTGTCAGTTCATCATTTTGGAAACACTCTTAATTTACACTGCTGTCCCGAAATAATTTGTATCATCAATAATATTTAAAGTGAAACTTTTAGTTTGTGGCAGTGTTTGAGGCTTGTTTCCTTTGGTGTCCTTGCCATATTCCTGGCACTCTCGCCATTTGAGTTTGGTGTTTGGGAACGAAAGCCCGAAGCTTTCGCTTCATCATCAACTTTAGAAGTGGCGCAAATCTTTGCGGTTTCGTCTTAATGGCTAAGAAATTGTGATTTATGCCTTCACTTGTATATATGTATATACACTTGTGTATATATTCCATGGCTGACGTATGTTTATCTGCGTGTAAGCCTGTTTGCCAGTGTGCTGGTGCGTGATTTACATGCTCGTTAAATTTCACTAAAAGGGTATATAAGCTTTGGGCGCATTTCTTTTGATCTGCATAAAAATGTATTTGCTACTGTCGACAAAATCCGTCGACTGGCACCTTTAACGCATTTCGTTACCTAATTAGCCTGAAATTAATTGCCATCTGAAGGTGCGCAAATAAGTTTCAAAGTAACCTCCTCCTTGCTTTGGCTTAGCTGCTTAGCATTTGCTTTCGCCAATCTCAATTGTTGCTTGTTGCTGTCGTTTTGTCAACGAGCGTTTTGTGAACTTAAATTAAATTACAACAAAAATTGAGATTGAGAGGAATCTTTTCGCTGAGTGCGAAACTGAAATCTTTCACTAATAAACTTAACAAATTAAAATTGGCTATTAAGTAATTGGATTGGGATCAACGTGTATATTTGCTAGAGCACAAAATAAAGTTCAGAGAGTTGAACGAATGAATGTTTTCCCATAAATTGTAATTTATAATTAATTAAATATAACAGTTTCAGTTTTCCAAAAGGACATTGTGAAATCGGAGAATTGAGCAATTTTAAGTCCTTAACAAAAAACTATTACAAAACCTTTCACAGTTATGCAAAAAAATAAACGAGAGTACGTAATCAAATATTGGCAATTGAAATTTTATTCATTATTGTTTTAATCAGCCTTAAGAAAACAATAACCATTCGTTGGATTTATATATATCTCAGCAAATGTTGAGATGAGCGTTGGGCGAATTTCTACTGTAATTAATTAAAGCCAATAATATTTGTTATTAATGAAGAGATGTCTTCAGAATTAATGTGAATTAATAGTATAGTATATCATATCAATTGCGCGGCAGTACAATTTAATAATATTAAAATTGCATGATGTCAGATGAAGCCCAAACTTTAAAAGACTTAACTTTAAATGCTCAATATTAAACATTGCAATTTAGTTATCGTCATTATCAGTGTTGTTGTTCTTTTCAGATGATATTATTATTTTTCGGCGCTTGAGTTTCAGTGATTTTTAAAAAGCTACCTTTTCTAAGAGTAGCTTTAGTTTTCCATTCTTGTGATTTGATATAAGTAAGGAACTAAAGCTTGATATATCAGGTAGAGCAGTCTGTCGCATCGACTTCTTTGTTAAAGTACAATGTCAGATTTCATAACTTATCGAAGTTTTTTGAAAAGAAATGCCATTGATTTCTAAATTATCTAATAATCAGTAAAATCCGAAATCAGTAAAATACGTTTTGGTAGTAAATTCGAATGTTTTTAACTGATGGGTCCACCTTAGGGAAATTTGGAATAATACTCATATTAGTAGTATTAGTAAGCCTTAAAAAGCATGAGCTTACCATTCATGAAAATATTTAATGATTAAAGTATGGATTTGTCTTGAAAAGCTCCTATAAGTTCCTATTATACGTAGTAAAAATTATATACATATATTGTATTTGACTTGATTGCAGCGATTAACATATCGTAAAATCGGGCTGATATCTTCAGTCACTAAGAATGATTATTAAAATTAACTATGATTTCAGAAGATTTCATAACATATTTGATCAATTTGCAGGCTTTCATAAAACATCGCTAAGCTGACGAGGTTCTAGTAATCGGCTATATCCAATTTTTTTCGGATTTTTGACATCTAATAAATACAATGTCTTTTAATTTGATTTATTATTTAAAAAATACAATTTTCATTCAGTTTCATTTATTTTATTTCATTTATTGCTTCACAGGGAATGGAATTACATTTAGTCTGAATTATTTGTACTTATATACTTATATTTTAGGTTTGACTTACACATGCAATAACTTCATGTCACACATGTTAACTGTATAAAATATAAAATATATATATATGTATATATATGTATATGTATATATATACATATTATATATTTTATATTTTCTACAGTATATATATATATATATAATATTATATATGTAATCAAAATCCATATCCATTTATACGTGCAACGCGCGACGTGTCAACCGGCTGACGATTTGCCAAAAACTAAATGGTTATTTACCAGCACATGCATGAGTGAAATCCAAACAAACTAAAAGTAATAGACAGACTTGAGAGGGAGAGTGAGCTTGGGAGTGCGACGGTGAGTCAGATCACACGCGCTCTTCAAGAATATGGTCGGTAAGCAATCAAAAGCACAAACAACAAACTGATAGTGAGGGAAGGCACAGTCAAAGAGAGCAAAACTCTTAGTTTTTATTTTGTGAAAGTTCCTCCTCTTTGAGCTAAGAGAAATAATAAATATATTTATGCTTTCCGCTAGCGAGCAAGCGAGCAAGCGAGCGTGGCATTTGGCTGTTGGATATATTCGTAATAAAATTATGTATAATATGATTGCTTGTCGTCGGTCTATCGCTGGTCTAAGAGAGTGGAGTCTTTGCAAAGAATAAAGAGTAATAAAATATTTTAATGCTCTGGATGTAAATAGTAAGAGCTCAGCTTGTATTTGAACAGATTGTCTAAGTCGTAATGATAAATTCAATAAAAACAGATAAATTCTTTCTTAAATAATGGAATAATTAATCTTAATTTACACATTTTTTCGAACGGCAGTAAACTCTATTTTTCACACTATTTTTGCAGAATAGTTGGAAAGTTGAATCCAGAGAGAGAGAGAGAGAGAGGCAGCTGTGCTGTGCTGTGCTGCTCGCAAGCTGGAAAACCCGTTTAATTTTCATGGGCGATGCACATAAATTGCGCAGCCTGGGCTTCATCGGCGCGAGGGCGAGAGGTGATATATGGGGAGGGGAAAATGGATAGGAGTCTCGAAATCTTGTAAACAACATGAACAAAAGTTGCCGCTTGAAATTTAGTTTCGATTGAATTTATAGCTGCTGACCAAGGTCTGAAACGGGTCATACGCTTGATGTCGGCCCAACCGAACCCAATCTAAGCGTTCCGGCCATTTATTTAAGCTGCGGCCAAAAACAAGCGCGTAATTTTCAGAAATTTCCTCTGAATTAGTAGCATGTGTTGGCATGGCCATGGATGCGAACAAGTGGTGCTCCAAGCCTAATTAGTTTAAAAGGCTGCCCTCCTACAATATGGATCGATAAATCCAACAGTTGGACGCACTTCTTTACAGTTGTCAGTGGCCAAGATGGATGCCACTGCTGTTGGCTGCCAAGTATTCAAAGTGACTACCAGGCAAGTGGCATTTGGCCGGACTGCGTCCATAAATTCCAGGCGGACGCGCTGCCAGCCAAAACTATTACTCACACTCACGCCACTACCTTCAATTGCCGTCATGCCGGCCGCCTTTACTTGGTTATAATTTAGATTGTCTATTTCGCGCAGCTGCCGCTCGACTTGAGTTTCAGCTGAGTCCTGCCAATTGACGTTGTGTACGTGCCGCCCCCGAGATCTATCTGTAGGGTAAGTCTATTTGGCCAGAACAACATAGTTGCCGTTGCCAAATTTTCAACGTTCAGTTTGTCTTGGCCCTGCACGCGCTCTGCACAAATTGTTGCCCAAATGGCTTCCAAAGTAGTTTTCCTCTACATAATGCGAAAGACTGCAACTGCCCATTTGGATCAATAATATATATATATATATAGATGTCTCGTATATACAGCGCACAGAACACAGGTAGATGGTCTATATCCCATGCATAATTTAACGGATTAACGTCGGCACTGCTCGATATTAAATAACTATTCTAGCACTTGATAGTTCGATTAGAGTTTCGAGTGACAGCAACAATTGTTTTGGACTGCTATCAATTGGGAAAATGCCAAAAGAATTTCCAGCGAAATTGTCGATCAAGCACAGCTCGCTAGAAGGAAGCAGAGCTCTGTTGAAATTGAAGCTAACTCTGTCAATCAATAAAAACAATTTAAAAGCAATCAAAGTTTAATTACCACAACAATCGACCGGCAAGAGGTGACGCGCTGAAATAAATAAAGGAAATGAAAAAAAAAAACACAAAAAATAAAAACAATAAACACTAACGAATTCACAAGGATAACGAAACGGAATGACTGAAGCATAAGGCGAAAGGGCCAAGCCAAGGAACATTCATAGACATAGACGCTCCCCGCAGTCAGCCAAACAGACTTACCATATGAGGCGCGACCATACGAACCACATAAATATAAAAGCGACAATCAGAAAGAAAGAAAGGAGAAAAAAGAAAAGAAAAAGGAAAAAAGGAGGCAGCCATAAAAACAAGAATGGCCATAAACAAAGAAATAAACAAGGCATCAAGCGGTAAGTACGAAACATATACGACTGCACGCCGAATCTGACTGTTTGCCACAAAGCTTCCGGCGGAAATGGAGTGTGCACACACACACACACACACAGCACACACACGCACGAAATAGACGCTGCTGGCAACAACAGCGGGCTAAATATAAAAGACTGATAGCCGGCTTAAAGGCATCACATTATGAGGTTGACACAAATATAAAAGAAATAAACAAACGACTGTCTTCGTTATTTGCTTGTCAGAAGCTTCTTGATGTAGACAGTGCCTCACAACGCACATAAAAACATATTTACAGCCATAAATGCAAGGCGAGCAAACACACACCTGATCACTTTAATAGAAACTGTGAAAATTGCGCCTTAAATTCGTGGTTGCCAAAGGGCACAGTTGCCAAATATATTTAATGGTAATTTTTTAATGGTCTGCTAGCCAACTGAGCTTAATAAATAATAGACGGTTTTTATTTTTGAAAATGTCATTGGAAGATGCTTCGATTCAGATGGCTCAGTTTGATTGCGTTTGGCACTTACTTAATCCGGGCCAAGTGCAAGCTCATCCTTGGAGCTCACACCTCCATTTCACATCCTGCCGCGCCAGCCAAACTGATGGAGGCCAGTTACATTTCTATTATGGCAAATATCTGACTTTAGCCACGGCAGGCAAAAGCAACAGCGGTGATAAATCTGCACAGTGCTCTCAGAACTTTTGCAATTTTTCAGCAGAGACGAAACTTGAACACTTACCGAACGGCAAATAGAAATATTAAATATTTAAAAGTACTTTGGTTCGCCGTTTTTTTTTTTTTTATTAATATTTAAAGTGCTCAAGGCTGCCTTGGGCAAAAGTTCATGCAAATGGGACAAGTTGCGAAAACCTAAATGGTTGTTCTGTGAGAATTGATGAGAAGCGCAGGTAGCCGTCGTAGCCGTCGCTGTCAGCCGTAAATCCAATCGATCAGATGCTTATTCCCAGGGGCTCATTAAACAGTGTCTACGCAAATTGCTCAATATCAAAGGAGAGAAAATTGTTTAATAAGTGCTTTGATTACTCCCACATTGGAGGCTATAAAAGCTGGCGTTGCCTGGGTAGCCCGACCATAACTTTTGGATTCGTTCAACATGCAGCTGCAGGACTTTATGTACTATCCGAGCATTGGCTGTCGATTGATTATGATGCGGCGCTATGAGTGGAATGGCAGCGAAATGCCTCGTGTCCATCAGACGTTGTTTCAGCGTCTGTGGTTTCAATTTGGCGCACTGAATCTGATCTATCAAAACATGGGCATGGTCATCTATCTGTTCCTGGCAGAGGCACCGGACGAGCAGCTGGGCGCGTATGTGGCGCAAATTTCCGAAACATGCAGCGTGATGGGCCTGACGTTGGTCGGCGCCTGCAACATGTGGATGCTAATGCGCCAACGCAGCGATATAGAATCCATACTGGACGAGCTGCAGCAGCTGTATCCCGCGCCAGGTAATCACACCCGAATCTATCGCATTGCCCATTACTATGAGAAGTCGACACGCCTCATGAGATACACAGCCATCTTTTTCATCTCCGCCTATGGCTACTACAATGCGTTGCCCATTGTGGAGCTGCTGTACGAGTTGCTATCGGAGTCGCAGCATGTGAGATACATTTACCAGAGCAATACCTGGTATCCCTGGCAACTAATGTCCGATCCGCACTCGTCAACCAGCTTTATGACGTCATATCTCTGCCAGGCCGTCTCCTCGCTAGTGGGCGTCGCATTTATCATGGCGAGCCAGTTTTTGCTATGCTTTTTCATCACACAAATGCAACTCCATTTCGATGCCCTGGCCCGAGGTCTGCGCTATCTAGATGCTAGTCAACCAGTTGCCAATGAACAACTCAAGGCGTTCATTTCGTATCACAGTCGCCTGCTGTGCATTGCGGACCGAATCAATCACATCTTCAACTTTACGTTCCTGATCAATTTCACCACATCGACCATTGCCATCTGCCTGATGGGCTTCGCCATGGTAATGATCAGCCTGGCCTCAGCCTTTAAGTACTCTGTCGGATTGCTCTCATTCCTGGTATTCACACTTTTCATCTGCTACAATGGCACCGAGTTCACCTCTGCGGTAAGTGTAGCCGTTGGAGAAAAAGCTTTAAAAATACTCAAAGAAGATGTCCTTGCAGAGCGACAAACTTCTGCCGGCCGCCTTTTACAATAATTGGTACGAAGGTGATTTGGTCTACAGGAAGATGCTGCTCTTCTTCATGATGCGCTCCTGTGAGTCGCGAGTGCTGCGCACCTACAAATTTACGCCCGTTTCCATGGCTACTTATATGGCCGTAAGCTAATCAATCTAAATATTTCTATAATTGAAATTTTATTTTTATACCTTGTTGACAGATCTTGAAGTTCTCGTATCAGCTGTTTACGTTTGTGCGTGCGATTATATAGACAAATGAAATCAGCGCTAAATATAACATTGTCTATAGATATCAATACTTGAGCGAATACGAAGCTCAGATTTAATACTCGAATTGATTTATTTTTAAATTTAAAATTCAATTGCGCTGGGTATTTGCTTTAATGTGCTCAGTGTCTGGCAAGCAGGAGGCGAGCTTATTAATATTGGATCAGGTCCAAAGGTTGTTCGGGTGGCTTTCTTTCTTTTAAGCAAGTGAATTTCTTCAATTCCATTCGGCCGCGCCAGTTTTAGAGCCGTGCTTGTTCTCAGTCCCTTGGTTATTTGCGTTACGTTAAAGCAGAAGGCAAAAGCGTAAAATTAAGTTCTGCACAGAGGAGGGCGGGAAAAGTAAAAATTGAGAATTATGTACAAGTCACCTGCCTGTTATTATGTCTATCTGACTGTCTGTCATGCAGTCGCTGTGTTGACTGTACAGGTTGTGCTGGCGTGTGATTATCGCGTCGTTATCCGGGATCAGTGGCTGGCCTCAGCGGCAGCCACTTGGCACCCCAATGTTACCCGTCCTCCGTGGCCCTCGTCCGGGCTCCCCACTTTTATTTTATATAATAACATTTTAATTCCCTTAATACACGCTACGCTGCCTGTAAAGCTAAACAAACTGAAAGCCACAGCGCCATAGCCCTTGGCTGTTGACGTTGCCTGGATGTTGCCTGCTCTTAGGCGCACAAGCTGCTCGCACAGTTTTAGGCGCTTTTTCTCCCTTTTTGTTGTTGTTGTATATAAATGTATATATAGCAATTTTTTTTTGCTTGTTGGCGTAAATCATTAATCATAAGCTGCGCATATTTATTGTATTTTGCCCTTGTTGACAGCTTTTAGTTGCGCCTGGGCATGACCACGGATAGTCCGGGGCTCGCCATTTACTATGTGTACTCACAGCACTCAGTTAGAATTTATGGTTTTGCTCAAAGTTTCTAGGCTCTCGCATCTGTAATTCAACATTAAAAAGCTGAAAGCATTCGCCTTTGACATAAGCATCTGATTTACTAAACTAAAAATTCCAAATGTCCAGATTAGAGCAAAATGCTTAAAGCATGCAATATGAAGCGAATAAAAATGGTTTTGCTGCCAATCTATAACTGAACGTTGGCAGGACGCTCTCAAAGCTTGTTGCTAAGCCAGTATCACACACACAACAAGCAATAAATATTGATCGAAATAGGTAACTGGCACTTTAAGAACTTAAGTATCACACACGACATATGCAATAGCCGAAGATAGAATTTGAGTGCAGCTTCAGCTAAACAGTCAGAGACTTAAACTAAACCCGAATGGCTGTACGCTTTAATAAGTGTTTTTCAGCATCAATTTTCTGATTTCTTATGGGCATTGGACGGCACATTGAAAAACCAAACAAAATGCGATGTGTGCCAGTTAATTTAGCCATCAGCTTTTGGGCGCTTAGACAATACCCAGTTGCAAATTGCCCAATCAAGTGAACTGACCAGCAAACTCTCCTACGAGAGCACACACATGCACACATGCACGCTTCTATACACATAAACAGAGAGACAGAGAGAGAGAGAGAGCATTTGGCTATGATAGCCATGTGCAGAGGGCACACAGAATCGACAGTGTCTATAAAAGTTGACTAGGCACTGAGATAGAGCAGATCAATGCAGCTTCAAGCATTTTGCTGCCTGTTTGCGGTGGTCCGCTACTCTTAGCCAATCCACTTGCTATAGCCTTGATAAGTTTAAAGCAAACAAAGTCCACTCGTTACAGTACATGAATTTTTGGACGGGAGCTGTTACGAAGTACATTTCCCCAGCCTTCAGCCTCCCCAAAATTGTGCCCCTTAAGCAAACCACAAAATGTAGTTAGGGCACATGTCTCAATTGCGTACTGCAACTCCAAGCGAGTCAACAGCAAAAACTTAAAAGCCTCAGGTGCAGTTTATGCTAACTATCGGTAATTATCCGTGGTTTAAAATTACTTCAGGCTGTGCGCATAAGCTTGGCGGTAATTATAAGGAAATTGCTCTTAATTGAATTAGCATATGCAGTTGAGTTAATATTTATGTCTGAATACGAGTTTATAAATAAATATATAGTATATGAAGCGAAAATTTGTATTTAACTGAAAGCGACGATAGTTATAAGGAGAAATACAAATAGTACTTATCATAAAAAAAAGGATAACAAGAGAATATATCAAAAGAGCATAATAATGGATAACCAAAACATTAGGGAGTCTTAAATTCTTATGTGAAAGCCAGAAACATGAATATAAGCTTTCTTCTAGTTTGACGTTTGGAAGGGGGAAGTGATTTAGCTCTAGTTAATGCAAAGACGTCTTTATTTATGTACTCCAAGCTAATGCATATGTTTATTTATGTACTGTAATATGGAAAAGCATTTTGGTTTGCATTTGACTTTCGCAGTGTCCATCAATTACTTAGTCTTATCTGCGGGGGCCATATGGTGTCGCAGCGCGCAAAGAGAAAATAAAACAAATAACGAGAAACCAAAATTTTTACACACAATTTAGAGACATTTCCGCACGTAGCCAACTACGAACTCCTCCTAAGCTCCAACTGCGCCATGATGTCGCGTTAGAAAAAACAACATACACAAAAAATGTATATATATATATATCCCCACAGCGGAGAAAGTCATGAGATGCGAGCTTAAACAAAAAGCCATGAAAAAATTTAGATTTGTTATCCTAAGAACGAACTGAGTGTACACTAAATAAAATCTGTGAACAAAATGTTTCTAGTAATTGTAATTTCTATATATGAATTTTTGAATATATACAATGTTTTTATTTTTTTATTAAAAGTATATTTTATATAAATTTGATATAATTTTATATTTATATTACATTTATAATATTTATTATTTATTGTAGTGAATAAAGACGTCGGCGAACAAAAAAGAATATATATATCTATGCACGAGTGTACCTATTTGGCCGCCTGCTGTTGCTGGTGTGTGGTACTGTGTTGCAGGGTAGTTGCCGGTTCTGGAACGATGGATTCAAAACAATGTGGTCCTCGTGGCATGGCAGCATTTATGTCTATTAAACAAGTAATAAACTTCATAAATTTAACAAATTAGAATTATTAAATTTCGTGTTTGTGACGTTCTTTATTTTTTCTTTTTTTTTTTTTTTAGCGACAGGCGCCTTCGCATTAGCGTTAATGGAATTTTTCAATGGCTCACTCAAGCAAGTCGAATAATTGATGGGCCATAATTTGCTAAAGCTGTGAAGCCCAGCTATTTACAAGTAAATCTCTGGCAACAGGTATTGAAAAGGCCAACGACTCGCTGCATAGATTTGTCAACGTGCCTTTGGTTGTGCTCGAAATAAATTGAAATTATGTCACGTTTAACCATATATGGCCGGTCGGTCAAGCGATAGTTGTTCATGGAGCAAGTGCTCATTATTTGAAGACTGCTCATGTGCCGCGTGGCACGCTAATAAAGTCATCAACATGACTGAGAGCCCGACACATCGCGTCATGTGATACACTTTGAGCTGCAACCACAATACAGTGGTGGCGGAGGCATGAGTGGACGCTGACCGCGCCATCAGAGCGCCACCTATTTCCAATTACCGCTGACGTTGCAGCTGCGCGTGGAATGGTGTCAGTGGCCGGCAACTGGCACCAACCATGGCCATGATTGATTGCAACAAAACCAGATTTTGGTTGCTGTCAGTTAAGCTCCGGCTAACTTTCGACATCGTCCGAATACATTATTGACATGAGCGACCTTTCGCCAGCTAGGACGACGCGACTCATTGCATCCATAAGGCGGATCACAATTTAAATTACGACACGACAGCCTTTTTTTAATTAAGCCCAAATTAAAAATTGATTGCTTTTTGTCGCCGTAACTCACAGGCGATAATGCGAGGTGCGATGTACGGATGTGCGATGTGGGCCAGCCCGCAAGTTCGATATTTCTGGCATACTTTCAGGCGCGAATATATCAACATATTTTTATGTTTTCATATTATTTACGTTGTTTTTTTTTCTCTCTCATTTAGTACAGAGTAGAGCGAAAGTTGTTCGTAAAACTCGCCTATGCGTGCCACATGCAATGCGAAAAGTTTGAGTATTCGCTGCTTGCAGATTTCTTTCTTGTTGTTGTGCACATTTTAGCTGCAGTGCAAGCCGGAAGTGAAAGGTTTTAAGCGGAAGTGCGCAGAGTTGTAACGTCATTTGTGTGTGTGCGTGTGATGTATTGTATGCATTTGCATGCATATATATATATTTATGTGTGTATTGGTAATTACATGGCTCGACTGCTAAATGTTGCCATCGCATGCAAACTTGCAAACGGTTTGTTTTTCGAACACCAAAAAATAAAATACTCGTTATAGCGCAGTTGAAATGGGAAAATAATGAGATGTGTAAGAAATTAAGATTAAATACTGCTTGTACATTTGCATAATCATACTATTACAAAAAACTTGATAACTTTGGCTAAATGAGTTTGCATTGTAATCGACTGCCGCCAGCCAACCTAATTCGCTTTTTATACAAAATATGTCCGTAGGCAAAAAATAGTGATTACAATTCAATTGGAAAATAGGTATTAAAATCTCATAAAAGTATCGCTTCTCTAATATATAGAGAATGCATACAATTTAATATAAATATCTATCATTTGGTTTTTCAATCAGTTGCTCTTAATTGCATTTATTGTCTGAAGCCAAATGCATAATGGCACAATTAATTATTTACATTTAAATGTGAATTCGCATTTTGCTATTTTTGCACACAATTAACGTACATTTTGCTGGGGAAATTAATTATAACGAACGGACGGATGCATTTAAATTTAGTTGGGAGTTAAAAATATAAATGGCGACATTGCCAATATGCCAACTGGACGCACTTGATTAATGAAAAAGTTTTAATGAATCACTTGCCAATAAATAAATATGCTCACCGTTCGGTCCTATTGAGATAATGCGGCATTATCGGAATCTGTAAACAGCATATTTAATTAAAAAATCAACAAGTCGCAAATTAATTAAATCTCAATTGTAGTCGCTGCTTATCGCATATAACTGATAAAGGATATCGGATAGCTGATGGAAATTGATATAATGAAGCTAAGCCATATCATAATTTACTTCAATTTAAGTACTTGTAAGAGGAAAATACTTAACTTTAACCCTGTCGATACGTAGTAAAAGTTTCCTTGCTTCCTTTACGCTTTTTTTTTTTTTCAATTTTACATGCTTTTAATGTTGCACAGCGTGAGACTGGTTAAATACCCCTTACAGAAATTGAATTCCCCAACGAATTTGGTGTGACTTTCGACCCTCGATCTCAGCTCAGCTCATCTCATCTCTCGTCTAGTATCGTCTAGCGTAGTGCAGTTGCCAGCAGTCAGCTCCTGCAGCCCGCTGGAACGAGCTTGGCTGCCATGCAAAGGCGGAAGCACTTAAATTGGGCGTAACAAAATGTCTGACACGCCAATTATTTTGCTTTTTATATAACAGACAGACAGACAGACCGACCGACAGACAGACGGACGGACAGACTGACAGTCGGGCTGGCGTGTTTGTTGTTGTTGCCTGTTCCTGCTGTTCTGGTAAACTGCGTGTTAGTTTTTATACCCACGACTATGTGGGTGACTCGCAGTTTGGAGTTCGTCTTGTCTGCTGGTTGCTTTTTAAGTGGTTTTATCGTTTACTTGTTTGTATTTTATGTTAACCTACTCCACGCTTCTTTTTAACCCACATAAACTGTTGCCCGTTATTGGCCACTTTGGTCGCGGAGCACGGTGTGTGCAAATATGAAAACTGCATTTTCTTTTTCAATAATAAACCCGTGTTATTATCTTGTTAGTTGGGACTAAATGCAATTGTTCAGCAATTGTGCCCGCATGAAGGGGATTTCATTTGTATTTATTCAAATTTTTACTTTAACAAATTTCGATTAATTTATAATTGTAGTTCTGATAATTCTCCAATGTGTTTTAATATGATTTCAGATAATGTATTCTATTTGTATTTGTTTGCAAATGCATAAATCATTATTATTTTTTAATTAACAATAAATTAGTATATCAAACGTAATAAATGTTGGTCCTAATAGACTGCTTCAAGCTCTTCTAAATAATGTTCACAGAAAGCTATTTAACCTGGGCCACACAGAACCCAATTTTATTCTGCTTTAGTTTGGTTTGTTTGCCTTTCGAAAAGTTGTTATAACCATTTTGTTTTTGTTTGTACACAAAAGAAAAACAAAACAAGCAAATACATGAGCCACAACTGCATATTAGAGTTTTTTTTTCTGTCTTTGTTGTTCTTCATTTGGTAAAGTTTTCATTTGAATTTGGCTTTAGACTATTTTTCTAACTGCAATAATTGCACGAATATTTTTTTTGACCTTAATTGTGTACTTGACATAGTTATTTTGTTAATTGGTAATCCAAAAAAGTCATTCACTGCTTTAGCAACTTTTAGCAAAACTAAGTTAATAAATGCAAAAAACAAAAGCATCTTAAATTTAGTCAACATGGAACAAAGGAATATGAAAACTTTAGCAAAAGGCTTGCAGAACATCAAAGTCTATGCACATGTATTATTAGTAGTGGAGGGGATAGTTACTCAAGTAATGAAACAGAGGACAAGTGTTGTCTTTGTACTTACGCCTTGTACGATGTATATCAGGAATATGGATGCTTGTTTTATGATTATGTGTGCTCTGCAAAGATATTCATGAGGCGTATGCTGGAATGGTCTTTTAAGTGCGCCTCCTGGCATATTAATTTGTGATTGCTTTGCTCGCAAACACCTGCAGAACTTTTACAGCCGAATGCTTCCATAATAAGTAGTACACAGAGTCCTGACATTATGCGAGTTAGCTGCTCCGGATACGAGCTTGTACACAGTGTGTGTTTACCTACCCCCCTTTCCCTGGCCCTGGGCCTGGCCCCGTTGATTAAATGTGTGTGAGTGCCTCTGCTGCACACATGATGTGCCAGAGAACATTTGCTTACACTTACTGTCAGTTTCCATGCATCAGTTCGAACTTTGGCTGTCAATCGGAGCAGAGCAGCCACTTGTTTAGACAGTTCATTTGATTTCATGCTGGATCTAATTTGATATCGTTCCATGTTGTTCAGGCAATTAGAAAATGAGCAGATTAAATGTCAAGAGCTCACAAAGGAGCAAGTCCTTTCAAATAAGTTTCAATCAATAAATTCTTGCTTGTACTTTTATTTACAGATCAAGAGACTCTCAGCTCTCTGGCTGACAATTTAAAGTTCGATGCAAGTTAAAAGTTTTCTCTGCTCGGAGCCACTCAGCTGTTAACATGCCCGAGAGTCCAGCTCGACAAGAGGAGACTGTTTCGAATTAGCGCACTGCTGTTTAGAATTAAAAGCTAAAACCCAAAATGGGCAACTGCGATGCAGTTAATCACTGTTCCAATCGGCGTATTGTTGTCGTCATTGTCCTCAGCAATGTGGTTGCTCTTCGCTCTGTCAATTGCAACGGGGAATGTGAAACTGGCATCCGCTAGCCATTTGCCCATTTGCCCATTTTCCCCATTTTCCCCATTTTGCCCATTTTGCCATTTGGCCACTCGGCCATAGCCATTGCCATTGCCCTTGTAAATGGATGTCAACCGTGGCGCGCTTTCATTATGCCAAAGCAAGAACTGCGCACATAGTTACAAACGGGCTCTTGCGGCTGCTCTGGCCTCGGCCAGTCGGCCCTATGAATGAGAAATTCTGCGATAGAATTTGTACGCATGGCATAATTGTTGCTGGCCAGGCACAGATTAAATCGACGCTCCACAAGCGGACAAAGCGGAAATGCAAAAATGGCACTAAGCTGCCAAATGAACCCGGCTCACGACCATTGCCCCGCATCAATGATTGCAAAAATGTGAATTCACTTTACCGTAAATTTACAATTCGCATGAATTTACAATAAACGATATACATATATATATATATATATATATATATATATATTAAAAGGAAAAACTTTAAATAGTTCTTTCAATTGACAATAAATTAAATTTTAAAATTTACCACAAGTTTTTGATAAAGCTGAAACCGTATTGGCCCGTATTAGTAAAGCTATTAACAATAAAATTTCACATTTTGCATTTATGAAAATGTTTATCAGATTATGATATTTTAATTAGAAATTTGTAGTTTATTATTATTTTCTTTTTAGATATATGCAACTTTCGTGCTTATTGACAGAGCGACAATAATAATGAAAGCTAATGGAATGGAAAAGTTTTGCTTCCTAGGACATTTGTTGTTTGTGCTGCGGTGCTTGTGTTTGTTTCTAAGATAAATTGTCCACTAACAAGAAACTCCTCTAACAACTCCTCTAAGTGCGGGGGCGAACATAACTAGAGCTTAATAATTTGAGTATATTCAAATGGTATTCATTACGCAGTCAAAGCTGTGCACCATTTCCGCTGATATAACAATAATCCGGCATAATGAACACATGCATATTCATAACACACGGATAGTGTATACGAGCACTCACACTCACAGCTATGCAGGTGTGTGTGCGTGCTACACTGCTACCTGCATGTGACATAAATCTTTGGCATATAAATCCGGCAGGAGGAAAAAATGTATACGTAAAAGGTCCGCCATACGCAGAAGACAGCAAATGAAAACTCACGCGCAGCTGTAAATAACCCCAAAAGGGGGCGTGCCAGCTGCTCGGCATAGCAATCATGCACACCTAGCCGCCTATAAACGCAACTGTCGACGGTTTTTGCATTTAAATGTGCGCAATTTGCTCTGAGCGTGCGAGCAAAAAAGCAGAACGTATGAAAGAATGAAAAGCGAACTGACTGCTGCCTACTTGGCCGGGCAAGTTAAGAAAATGGTGTTAACGGATGTGAAACATGTGCGATCCCCACACTGAAATTTGTACAGCGCCAAAAAAAAAAAAAGCTGGGAAGGAAAAATGGAAAACAAAATCCGTGCTGGCAGCGGAAGCACAAAATGAAAATGATAATAACAATGCTGCGGCGGGAGTTCAATTATTCGATATGCCACGATTTGCATTGTAAGCGTTTCATTTGACAGCGGAAGTTCATTAGCGTCAGGCGAGGAGCTGCGGACGGACTCAACCTCAACCCGAAAATATGTGCGACTCGACAAAAAGAAGAAGAAAAATAAAAAAAAAACTCTAAACACTTTATTTGAGACCAGAGAAGCGGGCCACACAAGCAAAAAGTGCACAATTTAACCATTGAGACTCACTTATTTAAATTCATTTCGACAAGTATACGCTCCGTGTCAGAGTACTACGAAATAGGTTTGCTAACTGAAAGCCATTAAGCAATATACTGAAGAGCTGTTGATAAGTATTTATTGCAAGTAATATAATTTATTAATTTTATTCCAAATGACAGCAGGTTAAATATTTGATTAGAGCGCATGTGTGCAACGAGCGAAATTCAATTTGGACTCAGTTTTGCCTGCAATTGGTTTTGCCGCTGATAGAAGGATGCAGCGCAACTTTATTCAACATTAATTACACGCGTGGTTGGTACTCGATTGGATATATATGTATATATATATATATTTTTTTTTGTGATTTCTTTTTGTTTCGGTGCACATTTAAATCACAGCCACAAGCTCTTGGCCCGTGTGCAGCTTGATAGGTACGTCCATCATTGACGTCACTTTGGCACTCGCAGACCACATCACAGGCGCCAGAAAAAAGGCCAGTGGCCAGATACGTAATCCACTTGGCTGCCAAATGCAGTCTTTGCCTCAATTGAATTGAATAATTTGTAGTGTGTGTGGGTGTGGGTGTGGGTGTGAGAGTCTTTGTGGTTGGGTGTGCGTTTTATATGCTCTTAACTTTTGATTGTCGTTTTTATTGCAGTTAGTGCTTTGTCGCATGGCCATTTTGAATAAAGATTATATTTTTCTATTAGCTGAACATTATTACCTGCGTTTTATTTTATGGCTGTCACTTTAAGGCTTAATTGCACTTTTCGAGTTGTTTTTAATATCCACTTTTATGTTTCCGGCATAGCGAATCCAAAACAAGACAAAAGTCACAGTTGTGCGATTGCCAGAGGTGAGCGATTTAATATTTAAACAATTTTAAGCTCAATTAAGTTCTTGATAATATTTATTTCTTTGTGTATTCAGCTAATAACTGCTCCTTTAAGTGTGTTGCTTCGATCTGATGCCATGCATTGAGTTAGCTTTCAAAAGTTCAACAAATCTAGAACACATCGTATCGTCTGATAACATAGAATTATGGGGGATACAGATCAGAGCCAGATGAGCATTGATAATCTTTGCGAGGCATGGGAGCAGAAGCAGCACACGTTTGAAATGGACATTCGGGAGTTACTGGACAGTGCTAAACTTTTGGCTATGCAACTCAGTGAGGCTGTGGAGTCTGCAGCAGAGCCGGTGGACAGTCTACGATCGGAGCAGCAGTGTAAGCTGCAATACTTGATGATTCACTTGTCCGAGGAGCTGCAGCGGCAGAGCGACAAGGCCGGTGTCAAGAGGCGACTGCAGGAGTGGAATCGAACCATGGACAAGATGCGCCTCAAGATCACCGTGCTTGCGCAGAGCCTATCAAAATTGGATGTTATCGACGTATCGGCCATGCAGAAATTGTGTGAGCTGCCGGACAATTCCCAGCACACCTTTGAGCTGCTCAGCCAGGCGGTACAGCGTTGTGAGGCAATACGTACCGAGAATCTGTCAGTTCTTATCGATCAGGTACACACGGAGATTAATGAGTGGCGTGACCTCACCTTACAATACCCAATTATTCGGAATTATCAAAAGGATTGTTGCACAGTGGAACTACTGGAGTCACTAGAGGAGCAGCTGAAGGACGTTAAGAGTTATTACAATTCCAATAAATCAATTTTCGAGATGTACGCCAAACGCGTCAAACTGTGGACGCGCATGGAGGAGCTCGAGGCGAAGGCTAAGAAACCCAATCGCTTTCACAATCGAGGTGGGGCCCTCTTGCGAGAGGAGCGAGAGCGCAGAGCGATTGGCATTAAGCTGCCAAAGATCGAGCAGCAGCTAAGGGAACTTGTGCAGGCTTATGAGCAGAGCAATGGAAGGCCATTTCTGACGCATGGAGAGGAAATAATGGGACGCATTGCGACCGAATGGGAAGATTATCGAATTTCCAAAGAGCAGGAAGCTGCTGCACGAAAGAAGACAGCAACTAGCGCTGCACACGAGTCCCTCAACTCGACCCATTCCAGTTTATTATCGCTCCGCAAGACGACATCGGTTCCACATTTCAATTCAACACTAGTTAGCGTGGCCCCTGCATGGACTGCGAAGCTGCAGCCGGACAAGCAGAGAGGCCGTTTGAAATAGTTGCAGTTTATCACGCACTGCCTTGCGTCAATCGCTGAATTAGGTTGGTTTTTAGGTCTAGCTTTTAGTCTACTTGCAAATTGGTTGTATGGGGTCAATGCGACTTATAATACGAACATTATTTAGTAAGATAAAAGCCGACACTGCACAAATAAATAAAATCGAAACATTTAATGTGCATACTTCGGATTGCAACAGCATCACAATTATTGCCTTTGACAGGCTCTTTAAATATTCTATGACAGCTGGCCTTCGATGTTTTTGTCTTTGTCTTAGTTAATCTATGCCCAGAATACGCTTTGATACCTTCCAAATTGATACCGCAATCCTTGCGCTAAGCTGTCACTCAGCCATTTTGACGGGCATTTGGCAATTTCAGTGTTCGCGACTAATCCAGACAAACTCGGCTTAATTACTGGCGAGCCAATTGAACCCATAAATAAAATACGGCAAAGGAAACGAGATGCTGAAACGAAAACTTCAACGTCCGATCAAAGTGCACACTCGGGGGGCCTGGAGCTGGAGCTAATGCCTATATTGATAACATAAGCCGCATATATATATATATATATATATATATATATATATATATATATATATATATATATATATATATATATATATATACATTTCTAGCAGTTGTATGGGATATTGAGCAGGTCACTCAATCAACAGTCGAATTGTGGCTCCGTCTTGTGCTCGCACATAAGTCGTATCGATTCGACTTTTGATTGATACAGAAGTTGGTTTTTATACTCAGCTGGGCAAAACCACACACGCGTTGTCAGGCTGTTTATTTGATTAGGACGCCGCATAAATCCCCGTAAATTAAGTTGGCAAGCTCGCGCGGCTGGCTCAGCGTATCAATTTTAATAAATTTACACATGGTCCGCCATTAATTCTAGTTAATTTGCAATTTTTCATGCCTACCGCATGACATTTGGCACGGCTGCCCCCAATCGCCCACGTCTGGCTGTGCATCTGGCCGACACGGTTATCTTTTGCATACGCCAGCCGTACATCAATGACACACAGGTGAGCAGACAGTGCCGTAAATATCCACGAAGGCAGGCAATATGTTTACACGCACACGATTTCAGCGCCTGAGCGGTTTTAGGCTTCCGCATTTGGTCTTAGCTCGCAGTCGCAGTCGCAGTCGCAGTCGCAGCCGCCGCCTCAGCCACCTCTGCTCTGCAGAGCCCATTCAATGGATCATAAATTCTCCAATGCGTCGTAATTCTTCAACCGAGCTCTCCAAAATTGTTGGGCGGTCGGAATGGGGGTCAGAAGGAGCCACAGGATGGAGCACTGTGCCAGGAGCTACAAGTTATTCGGCTTATTGGCGCTTAGCAGAAGCGATTTGGCTAATAGTTGGCAAAAGTTTTGCAGTCTGCAGCAAAAGACACCCAACTTCCACTGAGCTCAATATTGAAATTGTCAAAACTTTGCAAGCAGCTTCACTCTGCTGCTGCTAACTCAACTCAACACGAAAAAATATCGAGAACTTAAAAGCTTCGGCAATTATAACAGGTTCATCCAAGCGGATATTTAGGAACTGCTCTCGGACCATGAAGAGTACAAGATTTTCTTTGATTTCTTTTTTGTTGGACTCCATTATTATGGCTTGAGTGAATCATATGATTTATACAATATTGTTTTGGGTCGCTTCCTCAGCAATCGAAATAAAAGGAGTGAAAAATGAAAAGTAAACCGAAATTTATGCGTTCGTCGCAAGTTTTGCGATTAGTTTTTAGTTGGTTGCGTGTTGCTAGTCTTAATGTGCGGCAGCGTGTTAATAAATTTGCCACAGGAGCAATCCATAACCAAGAACAGCTTGAGAATAGTTAAAATTTGCGTTGAAGGCGCTTAACTAATTTGAAATTAATTAAGAACCTGTCAAGAGCAGATGGAGCTGGAGCTGGAGCTGGAGATGGAGATGGAGGGGCGTGGCAAGGCAAGGCACATTCAGCGTGAAGCCATGGCGAGTTTACACGCGCAACGTATATGTGTTAAGTATACGCATTGTACGCCATTGACGCTGGAAAGAATTTCATCTGCCGGAAATTACCAGGTGAGTCAACATTTCTGTTTTTTTTTTTTCCTTTTTTTCACTTTCATATTCTGCGGCTCCATTATCAAGAAAACCTTTTAAAAGGCATAACAATAACGAAAATTTGAAAGAGATAAAAGACGTACGTGGGCCGGCAACGGAAATGATTATATCTTCTTGCGAGCTGGCGCCAGGTGGAGGGAAGGCTACCATTGTTGGCAGCCACGATGTTGTCATTGCGTTCCATTGTTCCATTGCCATGCCATTGCAATTTTCATTTGGTCGTGTCTGGCCGGAGTCCTCCACTTGCGCCGTTATCAGTGACAAACGGCCAGGTCGTAAACTGTGAGAACGAACCGGAGAAATCAAGCAACACGAGCACAATTTACACATTTAAAATTCAAATAAAGTCATTTGCATGCAGACACAATGAGTGGAGCAGCGGAGCAGTGGACCTGGACCAGCTGACAAGCTGGACACTGTCGCAACATACATATGCGACTATTTTGACCGTCTGACCTTTGAAGCGCGGTATCCAGGCATTCCGGCATCCCGGCATCCACCGAAATGGGCGTCTGCTATTTTTGCTTTATATACATTTGTCATCATTAGTCCCCCGGCCTAAGAGGACTGTCAAAAAAGGTAGGCAGGATAATGAAATGGCAGCTGTATGGTGACTAGACTAGAAGCTGCCGCCATCACACTGGACACCAACAGGGAGGTGGCCTTGTTTTGGGTCAACGCTCAACAAGGGTGGCGAAAACTGTACAATTCTTGTCAAACATGGAAACAAAACACAAATTTTTGTATAGCAACAAAAAACTGCAAATTACAGAAAACTCACTCAACTATAAATCACCAAGAAACTTTGACCTTTAATTCAAATTAACAGCGTGAAACTTTTGCGAATTCAACAAATATGTGTATATGAAATTAAAGCAAATTGATACGCATCCCGAAAGGAATCTTTAATTAATTGGAACGTAAAATAAGTGCCACACAAATATTGAGTTTGCTGCGTAAAAATACATTTAAGCAAATATGAAGTCGTTCTGATGACTTTGCTGACACATTACAGTCCGTAAAGGCCATTTTCAATGATTTATTAACTGACTCCATTGAGATTTTGAACTATTTTGACCATTTTTCATTTCGGTTTGGCTTTTAGCCCGCATGGCTTCGGCACTCAGACAATTTTGGCTAGAAAGTAAATATTATTTTTCTACTTCTCTCCATGTGGCACGCACCAAATATGGAAAATTCAGTTAGACTGGCCCAGTGTCTGGGGCCATGTCAAAAAAGTTTTCACTGAACAGACGTATATGTGTCCAACACACACACAAGTACAAACACAGGCACAGGCACAGTCGCACACAAAACAAAAACCGAACAAAGAGTAATACTCGTCCACACACACACACACATACACTCACACACAGTTACAGCTTGTGCCTGTTTATTCAATCAACAAACATCAACTTGATAAGAGTGGAACAGGAACTCAGACGCAATGCTAAAAGCACATGACAAACCTTAGATGACAGTTGCCATGTTGCAAAATGTCCCAACTACACATACTTGTATGTGTGTGAGTGTGTGAGTGTGTGTGTGAGTGAGTGTGTTTGTTTGTTTGTGTGCGATTCTGCGGGTACGAGAGCTATTTTTTTTACATTTGTGCCAGGTGTCTTGTCAAGGCTCCAAAAAGTTTTTCTGCCATTTAAATCATGTCAGTTTATCTAAGCAACACCTAACAATCCACCCTCGGCAACAGTTGCCACGCCTACAGCTACGCCCCACGTAGGCCCCTTTTTATATTGTGGCCACAACATTTTTCCGCTGTTTTTGGCATCTTGTCAAGTTTGCCATCAGTGGGCAAAATGTTCTCTGCGCTCCGCTCTGCTATGCTCTGCTTGTTCGCTTTGCCTGACTTGCAATTTCCATTGCGTGCAGAGCGGCCATAAAACATTTTATCCTCCAACTTTTATTTCTATACAAAGTGTGCTTAGTAGTTGCTTTTCATACAACTGCAGTTGGTCATTTCGATTCTGTTGGCTGCCGCACATACACTGAGTGTTTTAGAGTCTGTTTTACACAATGCTCGCATAGGGTCGGGCTATCAAAGGGCTTTTATGATTTGCCAACCCGGAAAAGAGGTCAGTGTTTTAAATTTAAATAAATGCCATAGCGAAACACTAAATAATGATAATTCTCACTGTCCGCGCAGATAATACACGGCATAGGCAATTATTTTAATTGGAAAAGGATATTAAATAATAAACAGAATTTTCGCAACTGTTGACTGCAGAGCACAATGCATTGATCAACAATTGCTAATTAAACAGAAACGGTTAATTACTCAGCGCACACTATGTACGCTTGTGCTGCTGATGTTTGTTAAATTAATTTCAAAGTTGGCACTGTAATTAAACAATAAATATGACCATGTTAAATGTTGTAAATACAAATGAAAGCTCACAAAACTGTCGCCGCGCAGAGAGACCGATTGCTGGCTGCAAGCGACCAGATGAGACAGGACAGTAATCAACTGGCAAATGAATGTGGGTCTGTGTGCGAAGACACAGTCACTTGCATTTAAAATTAATTATACGCCGAGTGTGGCAGCCAACAGCTATGCGTCATTCAGTTAAGCGCCTCATTTGCTGACCCCGCACTGCTCGACAGAGCTGCAGCTAAGAAATGCAGACAGTCAAGCTGCAAAAATGTATGACCACACTTTAAATTCACTTTAGTATCTAATTAATGAGAGATGAGACTTCATTTGCTTTGTTTTATGCTCACTTGCATGCCTCTTGCTACTTGCTCTTGATTTATAGTTGCATTTAATCAGCTCATATCATTCTCTCACATACATATACTCTTACTATTATTTATTTGAAGTCAACTCTGATTCTGCATTGTAAAACTAATTATAAACATGAAGAGCTTGCTTGTCATTAATTGTTTTACTTATGCCTATACTACACCAATGTTGAATTCAAGGAAATTAGGAGAGAAAAGACTGCATCAAGCCTTAAGGCAACTTTGCAGCATAATTAAATGCAATTCATTGAAATACAAATACAAACTGCCAGCATAAGGCTGAAGGCATTAAATCAACATTATAAAACTTGTCCTGATGTGAGCACATCAGCTGCACCGAGCCATGGACACATCTCATAAGAGTTACTCCTGCACAGTGGCGCTCACGCAGTTAATGATGCTGCAGCTAAATCCATTTAAACATTGTGTAAGTTTTAAGAAACTTTGTACTATTTACTTTTTTGTTAAAAATAGAAAACTTGTGCATAAAAAAATAGCTTTTACTGAATTGGGGAGTGGGAGCTTAACTATAATATACCCTGCATCCTTGCCATAACTCTAGCCCTTATAAAATTTATTGTTTTCGAATTGTTTTATTCACCATTATATTATGAATCATGAATCATCATTGCCATACCATTTTTATTGACATTGACAATATTAAATATATATGTTAGCTATTTATTTTATTTAATAAATATATTCATAATATATTCATAATTTATTATTAATTTTTCTTATTTACCACAAATTTCAGTAGAGCACCGCCATGGGATTGACTAGTAGGAGGCCAGAGAAGAGACTATATAGCCACCGCAGCTGGTGAGTCTTTTATATGTTTCTAACAATTTCACCCAAGAGACATCTAGTTTTAGTACTCACAATGTGAGAGATAAACGGGCAGATGTACAGAGTCACATGGAGACAGAACAAATTCTAATATAGAATTTTATTT
This sequence comes from Drosophila mettleri, assembly GCA_035047625.1. Lineage (NCBI taxonomy): Eukaryota > Metazoa > Arthropoda > Insecta > Diptera > Drosophilidae > Drosophila > Drosophila mettleri. The sequence continues at coordinate 19,236,006 of JAWNPI010000103.1, forward strand.
ATTTGTCGAAGCTACATAAAATCGCTCTCAATCATTACACCCGTTTTAGTCATTTCAAATGATTGCAGGATATAAATATCCGACATTAAATACATAACACAAGGGCTGTGGCATTTCTGATTTGAGCCCGAAAGGAAATTGAAAGCATATCGAAAACTCAGCCACGCGGTCAATGTGGCAAAACAGCGCAAACAAAAGTTTTTTATTTGGTTTCTCAATTTTTTTTTTATTTGTTGCGGATTTGTGTGTGAGTTTGTGAGTTTGCTTGTGTGTGTGTGAGTTTGTTTGTGTGTGTGTGTGTGTGGGGCCATAAAATAGAAATTAGTTGCAATTGGAGTTTGCGTTTTGCTTTTGGCTTTACGGTTTTGTTGCGGTCGATTTTTCACTGACCATCGTCATGTAGTTGCAGCTGCTGCCCCAAACAAACCGTGTCCGTTGCCCCTGTGCCAGTTTTTGGTCCAGCTGTCCTGTCTGTCCAGCTTGCATTTCCGCTTTGGATTGCCAGAGGGCAAACTATTTGGTTGCCTTGAAACTGCAATTTCACATACTAATTTACAATTTTTCCATGGCATGGCATCAGGCAACAGACAACACGACGGGGGAATCAGTTGTTGTCCAACAAGTTGAGCTGACCGTTATATATAGCTATATATATTTCGGTTGACTTCTGGCTTGCCAGCTCTGTTCAATATTATGACTTTAATATGCACGCCGGAAATGCGTGTTAATCGAACAGGAAGAGATAGAGGAAGAGGAAGAGGAAGAGGAAGTGCATCTAATGTTTGCTGGCAATTTCATTTGTAGTCTAGTTTATTGATTTAATTGTAATTAAAGATGGAACTAAACGCTCAAACGATTCATTCCAGATATTTGATTCGAAGTGTAGCTGGCATAAGCAATTTGATGACAAATTGATTTCGCTTTAAGTCGAAGCGCGCTTCCGACTAAATTGATGTTATTACCGATAATTGATTGGCAACCATTGATGCGGACACTTCTATGCCAGCTAATTATCAAAATTAAAAGCAATTTTAATTGTTGTGCCCAAAATCCATTTAAGCAAATTGCTGACTAATTCAACAGTAATGGTCATTAGCTACATTATGTTACTTAACGCATATTACGTATACGCACTGTTATTATCAGCGCGCAAACTGTCGCCACTGCTGCTTTCATGAAAATCATTACGTTGTTGTTAAGCTTATATCATTTTAGCAACTTTTTTAATTTATTCGGCCATAAAATAATGTCGAAAAAACATCTTGCGATAAATCAATAAATATCCATTGGTTGCTTTGATAACTTTTTGTCGGCTCGAAACGATAATAAAAAAGTTTTGTTGACCGCATTATAAATATGTCCGCACATGACAATCAATAAAATCAAACAAATATTTTTTACGCCATTCCAAATTGACACAAACAACAAATCAAAAAGCGCGTCCATCAATATAGCGTTTACCGCACGCACACGAGCATCGACAAATATATAAACTTTGCCCAAAAGCCAAATACAAGAGCCAACCGAGACACTTGACTGCTTCCAAAAATGTGCAATTGTTTTGCTTTTTTCATTTTAGCCATTTCGCCTGGCACAGTTCGTCGCAATTTGTAGGACATCGTTTTTGTACACATACATATATATATATATATATATATAGATATATATTTTATTTTTTTGGGTCAGCAAAATGCTTTGGGCATATGTGCGATAAATATAATATTTTTGGTATTTTCATTTTGCGTTCATCTGCTGTTATTTTCATTGGTAATATGCACCTGTGTTAACGTTTTTTCGGCTCCATGACCTGACAACTGACAGGTGAATGGTCCGCTTGGCTATTTCAATTAGTCTTATCACTTTCCATAGTATTTCATGGCAGCACAGTGTACCACGTAAACTTTAAATATGTATTTAATACTCATTATTTGACATCTTTATATCACTGAATTCATTGAATATGCCTCATGCGCTCGCCCCACACTGTGAGTATTTGCATGGATTGCACAGATATTGAATGCGGACATTTATTTGTGTTTACTTAAATTTAAATATCGTTGGCGGGTTCCAGGGTATATCAGTGTAAGGAACATAAAACTCTTTTGTTTTTTTTTTTTTTTGTTGAGTAATTTGCAATATTTCAATGATTTTCAAACGCGACAAATTGATTTATGTGTGTATTAATTGGCCCAATTTATTTATAGGTACAGAAATACACATACCAAGTTTTTACGGTTCACAGAAGGTTCAATTTTAAATTTATTAAAAAATGTATCCATTTTATTTACGTAATCTCGATTTAATATGTCGCTCAATTAAATATTTAAAGCGCGACCAATCACTTTAGAAACAGTTTGTGGCCGACGGATAAATCCCAGCCATGCTATGACTGAATTTAAAAAAAGGAAGCAACTATTTTTCTAATTTTTGTTGGACAACATCAATAAAAGCGAGAAAGTAATGTGGAAAAAAATGAAAGCTTTTTTTCTTGCTGTCATATCGTTCATTTCGACGCGGAAATCAGCTTAAAATATTTACAAAAATACGTGGATTTATGTATTTATATAAACGATTGCATGGTTAGACTTAAATATGGTTTTTCCATTGCCAGTGCAATAAATAAAGTATCAGCAAAAAAATAAAATACTCCTGTGTATACTAAAATGCGCTTAAGAGCTTAGAGCAGACTCAGCCAGTGCAATTTTTGGGACATTTTGTGTATTACATTTATTTTATTGACGTCACGTATTTCAATGACTAAAGTTAACTATAACGATATGGTGTATTTTGCTGAGTTGAGCTTAAGCACATTTAAAATGACCATAGAAAATATTAGACTTTTGCTAAGTTATATTTAAACAAAGCCTGAGCTGAGCTGCATCTAAGTCCAAGTTATGTGTAACTTGGATTTTCCACAATTTAGCATCTGAGTGGCTCAGCTCGTTTGACCTTTTGTCAGATTTTGCAGGCTTCAACGAAATTAAATTACAACTAGATAAAAATCAATATTTAATGTATTAGTCCATCAGCAATGGCTCATGTAATTGAATTCAAATGTTTAAGTATAACTTCTGCCCATTAGCTCATTACACAAACAATGCCAATTGTAAATTGTTTATTCAATTTTCCCCAGCCGCTTGGAGGAAGTGGAAATTATGCTTACAAATGGGTTTCGTGGAGAAACAAAAGGCAGAAAATAGGCTAGCGGAATGAGCAGCATAATGAATAATGTACATCCTTTCCTTAAGCGTAAAGTCAATTCTTGACTTGATTTTAACTTTGTGTAATGGGATTTCACATCTTCAAAAACAATAATTATGCTTAAATTATGTATAATATATATATGCATGCTGCAGCTTTTTTCAGCTCCCATTGCACTCAATTGTGACGAAAGAAACGTTTGATGTGCTAATTTAATATTGCCCCACAAACCCGCTCTCAGGCGCATATATAAATTCGCTTCGTTTGGGTTGTTTACTTAACTCATTTACCATGTTGACTCTCATGCGCGTAATTTGTATGTCAACAAGTCGCATGCTGGGGGATTCCCACTTCAGGTCTGCTCGTTTTTTAGTGCGCCAACTAAGCACTTTTTAATGAATAAGCCACTGAATTACCTGGGCAGGGCTAACAGCAACAACATACTCACCCGACTCACGGCCGAGGTCCAGTGCCCAGCGATCAACATGTGGCCATTGCTGGCCATATGGTAATATATGCCGTCTTAACTGCAGACCTTAAGGTGAATTGTTTTGATGTTGACTTATCTTCTGTGTGTGTGTGTGCGTGTGATTATGTGTATACGCAGCTGTTGCTGACATGTTGTTGCTGCTATTGTATTTCATATACTTCCTTTGGCCATATGTGTCGCTTGATAATTACAAATTTAATTGGATTTGAAAGAAAATGAAATTTTAATGTGTTGGCTATGCAATTACATTAAAAACAAGCAACACACATGCAGGCTACAGCACGCATACACACATATGGCATAGAAAGTACATGAATATTAAAACAGACACCGGGCACAGGTGCTCGGAAAGGAAAGAAAAGATAAATGGAAAAAAATGAGTATTCCAAACAAGTACAACCAACACTAATTAACAGCAAACTAATTTTAATATATTGCGTATACGACGCGGCTGTCAGTGGCATATCAAAAAGTTAACGCGGAACGTCCATGAACTTTGACAAGCGAAAGTTTTACCCGAAATAGAAGCCTACAATTTTCCCTGTGGTTATTGAATTACACCAGGGAGTAAAATTATATGCAAATGTGCACATTATGTGAAATTCGAGTGAACAGCTGAACGGTAGTTGACAGGGCGACACCCTGTATCAAAACATCGTATCTATTCTACTTCCAATGTAAGCCTAGTAATTAAAGTCACTCGAATCAACAATTACGTTGGTGAGTTGTTGCTCTGGGTGATAATGCAGTGGAGCGTTTGCTACATTATTGTGGATACATTTTTATGTCGGGCGACAGCCGAACCAACAACAATTAGGCGCAGCGCCATTTTGTGCCAACAGGAAACTCGACGGAAAATGTGAAGAGGCGCAAAATCAAAGCACGCACAAAATTATAATTATTTCATGTGTGGAATATGTGTGGCATACATAAACAGAAAACCACGCAACCGAAGCCGAGGGCCGAACGTACAGTTTGCGTGAATCGCAAGGTAGATCACTGAACAGAAGGCTCTAATAAGTTTTAATAATACGAAAGAAATCTCAAATAGATTAAATTAAATATTAATTTATTTCTCAAAATTTCCTTAAAAAATTATTGTTCAACTCTTGAAGTAAATTTTAGGTGCAGCCCCCTTTTAAAAGTTTGAATTTAATTTCATGAAAATTAACAGAGTGTGTCGCATTTGTGTTTTCCATAATGCAGGTTAAACATGAGCGAGCGGCAAGCAACTCGCATCGGCGTGGATGGATCTGCGAATACAGTGTTACAGTGCACGCACATGCATGCAAATATCTATACATATATATGGTAATCATCTATCAAATATTACGTTGTGGTAGTCGTATGCAGCCCCATGCCGCATCCACATGGATTCATATGCACGCTTATTTTAATTGTTGCTTTTGCTTTTGATATGCAAAATTGTGCACAGTTTATTATCTACGGTACGCAAGTTCTTTTATCCTTGGTCCGGCTTTTGGGTTTTTGTGTTTTGCGTGGCTCGTTGACAAAATTGAAATATAATTTTCCGCAGTTTAGAGAGCACATAATAAAAATGCATTTGGCGAGCCATTAAAACGGTTCTAAATTTTAATTAAAATTGCGCATACGCCGTGCGAGCTCTTATCCAGTGTGCTCTAAAGCATCTCACGTGACAAGAATATTCATGAATATAAAACACGCAATAAACAGCCCCAAACTGTCTCTGGCTAAGTAATGCACAAAAATGTGCCCTAATTCAAAATATTTCAAAAATTTACCTAATTTAAAATAAAGCGCACACAGGTAAATCAGGACAACAATAGGAAAAACAACTTTAAAAGCCAAACTGAAAACTGAAAACGAACACACACACAAATGAAAATATATAATTTGCATTGTATTACAAGTCTGCGAACTGTGAATGGCAGCGAGATGATAAATGCCGCAGCGAGCTACGCTCAACGTAATATAACCACAAGCAGTCAAAGAGCGCAAAAGCCACGACCTCTGATTGGGCTGCATTCAAACAAATGTTTTAATCCAAATAAAGTAAATAATATAATATATAATTAACTTTAATAATAAATCATTGCTTAAAGCAGTTACAAACATATTATCATAATTGTATGCTCGATTAATATATGATAATCGATGCTAGGCAGAAAAAATTCAATGACAAATATTTGCATGATTCAATAAGCATGAAATTTGTTAATTATTCAATGAAAGTCAATGAATTATTAAAAACACAAAATAAACTCTTAACGGGCAGAACAGCTGCAACGTTTGACATTTTCCCTCGTCATTTGACCACTTTGAGCCCGGCTGTGACTGCTGAGAATTAAGCTAAAAATTAATAACTGACAGCGGGAAACTCGGATCCATATAAACGGTCTGTAAAATACTGGAAAAAAAAAAGAAATTAAAAACGAACAGAAAAATAGAAATAGAAAGGATGCCAATGGTGGCTTTGAGTTTCATTGTGAAACTCGCAGCTGCGTTGACTTTTCCATGCACAGAATTACAGAAATTGTTGTTTGAGCTGCCTGATGCCGTGCTGTACGGCTGCATCTATCTAGGATTTTCCAGCTGCACAGCACAATTGTGGCTGGCCGTATTATCTAGCGCTTTTGCCGACCAGGCGTGCTGCTGCTTTGGTGCTTTTGGTGCTGCAGCAATTGTGTCCTTGTACTCGTCGCTATAGAGACGTATTTGATATCTGCGCAGCTGTATCTGTTGCTAAATATGCATCTAGAGTTGCTCAATTGTTTGCCTTGTGAATGGTCGGTCGGCTGGGTGTTGTCTCTGCTCTTGGCCTGCTTGGTTAGCTCTCGTTCTGTGAATTTGCGCATCACGTGGCACTAACAAAACAAATGGCAACTGTCTGCGCTTGGACGATCATCATCGTGCTCTTCGTTATCAGCATAATCATAATCGTCTTCGGATGAAGGGCTGAAAGGCGACGAATTCTGTTGCTGTTTTTGTGATGCCGTTGTTGCTGCTTTTGCTGTTGCTGTTGCTGTTGCTGTTGCCCTGTTTTGTTGTCTTTTCGTTGCTTAATTAAAAAGTCATCATAACTCTTGTTGCAGCTGCCTTCGACTTGCGACTTTGTTATAATTTTCTAAAGCTAATAAAATTGCTTTGTAGCCAAAAATGGAAATAAAGCATTTTAAGTGCTCGGCGCTTATCGCAGACGCAATGTTCAAAAATTTGTGCTCAATGCAACGGGCCTTAATTTTCGCAGGCCTCGCACGCCTTCCCGCTTTGGCCAACAAGTTGAAGTACTTGTTGAAAATTTTATGACATTTTAAAACTTGAAGAAGGGCCTCCAATGGCAACGGCAAAGCCAGCTTCGAGGCCATTAAAATGTTATAAAGCTACATTTAAGCACTTAACTTGATATCTTTCAATCTCTTCAACTTAGTCTATACATAAAACGCTGAACAAGTTTAAGCCGGGCCAGAAAAGTTATTATTACAAGGCGGGCAAAACAACAAAGATAAATATCAAGCGTAGAATCGCTTGTTAGCATTTTTTGGGCATAAAAGTTAACAATTAACTGACATCCAGCCTCTTCAAGCTGGTTATAGCAAACGGGACTCCTGACCCGACTGACTGACTGACTGACTGAGAGAAAGAAAGCAGCCCTAAAAGAAATTGCTCAATTGGTTGCATGCGAAAGAAAATCATAAATTTCAGCAGGGTAATGTTGATTTAATCTGCAGCACAATATTTGTACTGCAAAGAATTTTCGCTATAAGAACGTCTGAGTCAAAGGCGAAATTAGACTTGCCAGACAGGATTTACATAGGACTTTGAAAATTACTCTTCAATTTTGATTTTTTTTTTTTTGCCAAGGATTACAAATCGTTTGACATAGGTCAAGGAATTCAGAAAAGTAATGCATTTACAGCTTAAATAAAAATAAAATATAATTATAAGAAATGAGAAAGAAAATATCTGTTCACAGTAGCTCAAAGTCACTTTAATAACATGTAATTTAGCCATTCATAATCTGTCTCACTTTGTTGCCAACTAATAAAGAAAATAAATATAAGCACATCGTGAGCAAAGAATAACTAAATATTCTAGCAACGTTCGTCCAAGTTGAAAGTGTTTTTATGTGCTCCACGATGTGCTGACGAGCTTATCAATTTTTTTGTGTCATGTGTAGCTCAAATGCAAGTTGAAACTGAGTTTTGAGTATGAGTGAAAAGTTTTGGGCACCTCGCTCGTTTTTATTCTCCCTTATATTAATATGAAAAATTTGTGCAGAAATTGAATGTAAGTTACAGCGCCACAGTCAGCCCGGCCCGCATTGTTGCATTGCATTCAAAGTTTTTGAGTCATGTGGCGCCTGCAGGTATGCAACACGCAACGTGCAACATGCGCACGCTGCGCCCACATGGCGTTTGCGTAATAATATTTCAAACAGAGCGCTGCGAATTTTGCATAATTTCAACTTATAAACTTTTGCGCTTGAGGGAGAAGCTGCGCTGCGAAGGGTGAAGGGCGCACGGCGTAAGGCGAAAGGAAAACTCGCGAGTGCCACAAACAGAAAATTAAATTTTATCAACTAATTTTAATAAAAAACAACTTCAAATTGCAACAAATTAGAAACATGAGCTCAGGGCTGGAGGGAAGTGGAGACGAAATTCCTTGAGCGTCGAGCAAACGCGCTTCATCGAAAAACATTCGGCACTTGAGCAGCTTTCGACATTGCCTTTGTTGAGCTCAACTTGACTTTTGCTTCTGCCGCCACTGCCACATGTTGAGTGGCGGAAAATTGTGTCACAGCTTAGCCAGCGGGTGGGCGTCGACGGTGCTCGCTTTTGCTACACTCTCCGGCTGTGCTGGTGGTTAGAAAGTCACGCGTAGCATAAAATTTGCATAAATTAAAGAGCACAAGCTCAGCAATGGCGGCTCAGCAAAAATACTTATAAGCAAAAAGGCAATAAGTTGTTTAATTTTGCGGAACAATTTTATGGCTCCTGTTAGCTACTTGTTGCACTCGTTCCATATCTTTCTCAGTCTCCTCTGCATTGATGATTGTTGTACCCAAATGTGTGGCAGGATCTGAAGTGGCAGACGACCACAGTCTCCAGACTCCAGACTCCCGACTCCAGGGAATTTACTGAGCACAGAACGAATCACTGACAGTAAGTATTTATCTTCGATTTTCCGCTCGCTGAATTCAGTTATTGTTATTAAATTGCTCAGCTATATGAATAACATAATTAAATTGTCAAAGTTCAAGCCATCGATGGTAATTGAAATGTATTTTGCTTTCGCCAAAAACTCAACATACATAGTTGAAAAATTGAACATAGTTTGTTTTCCTTACTACAAGCTCTATTCATGCTCGTATTACAAAACAAACTCAACTTTTATTGTATAGACACACACATACACAGACACACACACACAGATAAACACACCCTCGCCTCCAGGGAGAACTTTATCTGCATTTTCACTTGCGTGGCAGAAAAAATGAAGCAAGTAAAAACCGAAAACCGCACAGAATATTTTTCTTATATTTTTACTCTTACTATTTTTTGTTCTTTTTTTCTGCACATTAAGCGTTTTTTCCCCACAGCATAATATAATATTTAAAAAGCAACAGCCAAAATCAAATGAGCATGAGAGCGAGCGTCCAAAAAAAAGGGCAACAGCTAGCAAAAAGCAAGCGCAGTGCATAAAAGAATTGGAGAAATAAGATTTTTGCTGAGATTTGACTGCTTCATTAAATGCTCCAGCACATGGCACAGCAATGGAAATGGAAACGCGCTGCGTTTGCACAAGCGGAAGGAGTTGAGAGTTACGTTTGAGTCATGAATATGTGCGTTGACTATGCACAGATATCCTGTTTGCGTAACGATTAAATCAATCCTTCCTGTAGTAACTGCGCAACAAAATGTTAAACTAACGTTTTAATTTTTTTTTGTGTAATGTTTTTTTATCCACTAACTGCTAAATAAGCCCCGGGCTACTGCCAACTGCCAACTGACGCAAAGTTGTACAACTCGCCCAGCTCGCCTCCCGCTGTGACTGTGCCTGGTCTGGCCTGTGCCTGTGCCTGAGCTTGAGCCTGAGCCGGAGCCCGAAAGCGCTGCGAAGCGGAAATGTCAATGCAGCGGCACTTGCACTTCCGTTGCCTACTTTTGTGCGTCGGCAACGCCGTCACCAAACTTTGCCTGCGCCTCAACTTTTTGTTCTAGCGCGCTCAGCCTGCTGACGTTAACACAAAATGGAAACAAATGGCAGCCGTCGTCATCGTCGTCGCTGCAGCACTCCCTCGGGGGGTCTCCACACAAAACTTCGATTATGATAAATGCGAGCATGTAAGCGACTGTGTGTGTGTGTGTGTGTGTGAGAGTGGCACACACACACTGCTGAAACAAAAAAGGCTCCAGCCCATCTGGAGAAATGCACGCCGAGCAGCTTCCCTGCGAAAAAGCCACGAGTGATATATTAGTTTTACTTGAAAGGAATATAAGCCATTGGCGCTTGGGCGTTGCCAGGGGATAAACTCGATGCTCATGTATGTACGATTTAATTTGAGCAAAAAGTAAATAAAATAGTGAATTGACGTTAAGCGAATAGGACACAATAAGCAGCTTAAGCAGAAATAAATTTATATAAAATATCACCAACATAAAGTGGCCCAGTCAAATTTCATAAACACCCCATGGCTCGGCTCTGTTACAGAGAATTCAAATTATACCAAAGTGCTCGATGGCAATACAAGTTTTTAAAATTGTCAACGTCGCTTTTTACGCGTCATCAATTTCAGTTTATTTAGTGGCCATTGGGGCGTTGTCGCATGTGTTTGGTACAGAGTAGTTTTCTTAGAAATTGACCGGCAGCTGTCTTTTGTTTGTAGGCCATAAATTTGCTCCTGGTGACAACATTGTGGGGGTCTGTGGGACGCGCATAAATTACAAGGGCAAGGGTGACTGCCTGGTGCTCGGGGCGGGCTATTTTATTGTATCAGACTCAGAAATGGCATCAGAAAGCTCGTTGTGCAATTGCCGCATACTTAAGGTAATCTCGTAGAGCGTTGTGCTTACTTCTAATGGCCATTCATCAGCTCGTTGAATGCAAACGGCAAATAAATGGTAGCCCTGACCAAAGCAAAAGAACAGAGCATAACAGCGCAGACCGGGCCAGCCAGCGCCAGCAACAATGGGTCTGACCAGCCAGCAATTGTCATACAAAACTGTCGACTCGAGTCCACTTGCTGAAGCATAGCAACAGACACAGAGCGGGAAGAGAGACAAAGAGGAGAAGAATACAAAGAGAGACAGTGAGAGAGAGAGAGAGAGGGAGAGAGATCGATGGCAAGGGGCACAGCGGGTCGCGGTCTGTAATTGCAACTATAGCTGCACACTTAGCGCTATTTTACTTTAATGCGACTTTCTTTGCAATTTTCAAATGCCATTGTGCCTTTGTGCTGGATAAATGTTTTGAGAACTATTTCCATTTGCACAAAATGCGTGTCAATAGCAAGCAGCTATGCGAGCTTAAAGGATTTGCCACAACTTCGCTGACAAATACTTATAATAAGTCTGTTAAATGCAGTTCTGATACTTTTTCGACTTCAACTTAAACGAAACTTACCCGCGCTTTGGTAATTAAGCTGTATATATATATATATATATATATATATATATATATATAATATTAAGAGCCTTGGCATTTATCTAGTAAGCAGCTCATTTCACTTGACAGCAGACAGCATTGCTGTATTTAGTTACTCAATAATGAAGTAATTATAGACCAGCTATAATAGACAGACAGTTATTATATTGAAGACATATTAAATACAGTTTCTGACTAACCTGGACTGGAATGAAATATGCAATAGACCTAAGATACTTCACTTTAATTTACCATATATTTTTATTTGTTCTTTGCTCTTACTCAGCTAACACTGTAAGCCAAATATTGGCAATTTATCGAGAGCAATGGGATTTTTTTTAACAGTATTTAGCTTATTTGTAGTTGCAAGTTACGAGCGAATGATATTGCAATCTGAATCGTGAAAAAAGTCTTAAATCCAGAATATGAAAACCGTATGGGTGTGCCAAGAAATGGGCAAATGCCGCTGGCTCCGTGCCAGTTGCTCTAACAAGTTTAGCCACTTTTTGATGGCCATAATTCAAATTAGGACGCCAACAGGCCGTCGCAGGGGGGAAGATGGCGCGCTTTGGTTTTGAGCGCGATGGTCATCTGACAAATAGGCCGGACAGAAGTTGCCTTTAAACGTACTTTAAGTTGGCCGAAATTGGGTCGCAGATTGCCTGAGACAATGGACAACGCATCCTCGCAGCGGTTACGACTGCGGCTGAAACGGCGGAAACGGAAGCGAGCAATGGCGAGCGCGGCCTAATGTTCGGTGGGCGTTAGTTGATGGGCAGATGGGTGGACGGGCGGACGGAGGGATGGGCTCTTGGATAAATGGCTGGCACTGGGCGGCGGTAACGGAAGCTTTCAATTTCAAGCTGCAATGCAAAAGGAGCCACGACAGCCTCGGACTGCAGCTCAAAGCAGAAAAAGTAATTTATTTCGTATTGCGGTTTTTAACCACATTTTCCACTTTGTACAGCAGCAACGACAGTCAAAAAAGGCAGCACCAGCAGTAGCACTAGCTGCAGCAGTAGCTCCAGCAGTAGCCAAGACTATATTCTCTCTATGCCAACGCCAAGCGTTCCCTCCACGCCTCTATGACTATAATATAAATTTGCTTTACTCTGCACTGCCGCCCTGTCTGTATGGCTCGATAAAAAAGGCTCAAATGCGGTTCCGCGTTTTTCTTTTGCGCTCTTTTCAGCACATTTTCTTGCCATTTTTTGCTGCTCACGAAAAATTTCATCGTTTAAATTGTATTTGACCCAAAAAGTGTACCAAGTGCGAAGTGTTTTCTATTTCGTTTTGTTTTCATCTCCTTTTCACCTGAACAAAGCGACCAACTAACTTCAAGTTGAAGTTATGAGCGACAAGTGTGCGAATGCGACTTCCGGAAGAACTGGCCGTGCTGGCGTTTGCCGTGTGGCTTCCGGTCCGGGCAAGATATACTTCTTGATGTCTACTATTTGGTATGCAAGGCGCAGTCGAGAAGAGTTATTCATTGGGAAACTCTAGCAGAACAGTTGGCCAGCATTAATAGACACGCACAGAGGCGCAAAGGCAGCATGATGAATGAAGATATAACTGCATAGTTGTCAAAGTGAGAGAACATTGCATTAGTCAAAGGCAGCCCAAAAGTTGTGAAGCATGGACGGAATTAACATTCGGGTAATCACTTGGCCCCAGTGGGCACTGCGGCCAAGGCAACTAATTTGAATATAAAATTAATTTACTCAACCAAAGTGCAGTCCCTCTGCCCTTAATTTGCCCATTCACCAAGGATATATTTCCGAGTAAATTGAATATAGTATAAAAGCTCCATGTTGATAATCAAATTTCCGGGCACATCTAACACTTTGCTTTGTATTCTCTTAGCTGTCGGTTCTATTTGCTTGCAATTTACAATATACAAAGTACATTCCAATCAATTGTACGAAAGAGTAAAACAAACAAACAAAGAGGCCGGCCGGCTATGTTATTTCTTCTTGATAATTTCATTTGCTCTTTTCAAGCAACTGTGACAACAAAGAGCCGCCAAAGAGAAACGTACATGGAGTGTGCAAAAACCTAACCACACCGAGCCGAAAGCCAAATAAACCCTATATAAAAGGCAACTAAAAAGAATTGATTTGGGGCAACAGCATGCTGAAAGAAACTCACTTGATTGGGGACTCTGGTGCAATCAAACTGCTTAATGTGCAGTTAACGCCAATAGGAACCCTAACCCAACGACAACGACAACAACGAAAGCAACAGCAACAAAAACTAAGTGAAATCAAATCGCAGATTGTAAGGGGGAAGCACTACTGAGCTAATTCAATTGGCAATGTCAATGTAGGTGAAGAAACAAGCAAACAGGCGCAAGTAGTCGAGCATAAGTAGCCAGCAGGCAACGGCTAGGAGCTTGCAGCTCGGTCCGACCAACCCACTTAGCTGATCGATTTCACATCGCCACACAGACAGTCAGTTGTGGTTGGACGATGCTCTTCTTGCTGTTCCTGTTGCTCTGATGTTGCCTCAATTGAAGCTGATGACTTGACTTTCAGCATAGCTTAAGCTTGACCGAAGGGCAAACACAGCTGCCGAACAGCATTAAGTTGCATGCAACGTGCTCTGTGCTTGGTGCTTGGTGCTTGGTGCTGCACAGATATTTGTGCTAGCCGAGCTGTTCCTTTTGCTACGACAGCTTAAGTAGTATATACAGATGCATCGAATAAATTGCGCATACGTCACGTGGTCTGTGTGTGATGTTGTAATAATAAATGACAAGTGTCAGATTCAAATGCTTCAATATTTAATTTAATTTATATTTAAGTAAGTCAAATTAGAATGCTCTTCTCTGACTTGCATACCGTTGCAGTGCCCTCTGATGTCTTATAGCTTTATTTTTCTCTTATCAAACTTGAAACGCTAGACACACATTGCTCCAAGCAATTCCGGCAGGTAGTTCATGCAATGTGGCATGCATGCCATAAATGTGCTCTCAAATATTTGCATATTAATGCAACAAATGTGAATCGTGCGTGTATGGGCGTGGGGCATGTGACATGGGGCATGGGGCGGTATGCGTGTCCTCTGTGTCCATGCTTGTGACATATTTGTGCAAACTCCTGACCCCTTTGTCACTGCTGCTATTCAACTTTGTTTTGTCACTCGTGCAGACAGCTCTAGCATTTACATAAAAAACACCACACCCGAAAAAAAAGGGGGCAACTGAGATAGACATGCAAAAGCGACTAAGCTCACTTTGCGGAACAGTGGAATACGTGATTTTTAAATTTCTCTATTGCATTCAGATATCTGTGTACCTTTTTCTTTTTTTTTTTGATTTGACATTTTAAGTTTATTAATGGATGTCTTAAATCGCTTAAAAAAATACAAAATGTATTTATTGTAACATAAATCATGCAAATGTTCTTGGCTAAGATTCTGGTCGTCGCTCCTCTACCATATATTACCTTGAAAATCTGTGACATTTGTGTGTCAAAATGTCGCTCACCTCAAACGTGGAATACATGTATGCATGCATATGTGTCCCTTCGTGTGCGTCAGTGGGTTTTCGTTTCTTTCTTTCTTTTTTTGTTTTCTTTTCCGGCTTAACCCTTTTGTAAATTGTTACATTTTCGCACGTCTGTATGCGCCTTGTATTTCTGACTGCATGTTTGTGTGTGTGTGTGTGTAAGTATAAATTGAGGTGTTTTTGGGTGCGCACCTTTGCTTTTTAGGCCATTTGAAGTGCGCATGCATCTGTCCCATGTGTATATTTTGCTTATGCGCGCATGTGTGTGGGTGTGTGTGTGTGTGGGTATGAACACGTTTCCCATTAGGACACAGACCGAAAATGTATTTTCGTATGCTTTAATGGACTTCTCTGGTTAAGTCTGTAGTAATTTAGTTTTTTGCAATGCTTTAATCTTTATCCGTTTAATTGGCTAACCAACTTTTTGAATTTTCTATGCACTGATAGGAAAATGTAGCTAAACACAACCCGAATTTTATGCACATAACCAACAAATGCTTAACGTGTGTTTGCACTCATAGCAAAGCTACTCACGATAGTGTAAAAATCTATTACCAAAATGCAATGAAGATAAATATTTGATTTAGGTAAAGCAACAGTAGCTATAGCAAAGCTGTAGAAATATTTCGAGTAATACTGGAGAGATTTTAAATCTCTTGCAAATACAACTTTAATGCTTGAATAAAAGTAGAAACATAAGTTGAAAATACGCCTGAGCTGCAAAACAACATAGGCGCCAATAAAACGTTTTTCATTTTTTAAAAAATCCTTAACAAACATTTTTGTTTCTGATTTCCATAGACTGACAGGCGGCTGAATACACCTATATATATATGTATATAGATTCATATATATATATACGTTTACATACGTGTGTGCCTACCATAGCCTAGCCCTTCAATATTCTGTTGTAAGCCGCTTTATTGCCAGCCTGGGGCAATATGCAAACTCTGTTGCAATCCCCAGACACAAAAACGCTTGCCTATGCAAATTTTGAAAGCATCAAAACAGCCAAACAAGCGCACACACTCGAATCAAACGCGAGCAACATTTCCAAATGGGAGTAACGGCCAGAAGCAAACCCTTTTCCCTTTTCGCTTTTCCCTTGTCGCTTTTCCCTTTTCGCTTTTTGCTATGCATGGAAAGCAGTAGTTCGATGAGCAAACAATTGAAGCAGTTTGAACAATTGGAAGCATAGTTTATTTTATTATTGTTTGTATTGGGTTTTGTTTTGTTTTTGCACTCTCCCAGAGGTGCACGTGCTTCAAAAGCAAACAATGCGGTCGGACCAAAGCCCCATCAGAAGAGCAAACTAATTAAAATTAAAGCCACACTTTAACACCATCTGGGCAATAACTCATCTTTAATGCAGCACGGCAAATTCACTTGCATTGGCTTTTCTCAAATTTATGGCCGTAATAAAAGCCAGGACAATAATTCTAATTTCCCGTTCAAGTGATAAGGCCAGCCGAAACCATAAACCTGTACCAACTCCACCAACAACAATAATACACAATTGCAGAGTATTAAAGAATACTTCATTCAGTTTGGACTCCCCCAATTTAACATTTCAAATGGCATCATAAATTGCCTCGAAATTTCAAAATAACTTAAATCTTTTTTTTTGTACGTATGCTATGCGTTTGTGTGAGTGTGTGTGTGTGACATATCTCATGGATATATCGTTTGAGTATTTAAGTCAATTGTTGTCATAAATTTTAAATGATTTATGCTGAAAAGACATAAAAGACAATTGAACTTATTCGGACGACCTGCCAGATTTACTAAGTAAATTGAAATTAAAATTAATTAAATGCACAACAAACCTCAACTTTGTCTCCGATTGTTGCCTAGCATTCAAGCAGCCTTAAAGGTTATTTGCAACGGCTTTAATGGCAGCAACCAATCATCGGTCTCAACCGAGTCGGTTGTAAACAGAGACCGCAGCCAAGAAAACGCATGTAACAAGCTTCAAACAAGTTAGTTGGCAAGCCAGCTTGACTTGCAAAGCAAACTTTCCGTTCCTTTAGGGACCCTTGTTGAACACTTAGCTCTATTAATAATGTTATATTGTAGCTGTCGTTATTGTTGTTGGCCCACTGGTCTCGCCCAGTTGGCGAAGCTTGCACTGTAAGCTTCCACTTCTTGAGCTATTTATCATTAGTAGCAAAGTGTTAATGTTCATGTACAGCAAACATAAACAGAGTGAGGCAGGTCTGTGTGTGGGTGTGCAGAGCTACCAATCAGTGCACTCCCATTAACTCAATTCCATGTATACTATACACTGTATCTGTGCATGTGTTGAATACGTCAACTGAATTGGGAACTCAATGTATTTTGAATTTAAGTTATTGGCTTTATAATTCCTGCTCCACAAATTTGTAGCATTGCTCTGGAATTTATTAGCAATTATATTAGCAGGAAAGGCCGCCACAGAAGTGCATGATGATTATCTTAGGCAGCAACATTTATTTTATATTTATGGCAAATTAAATTTTAAATAAACTTGGGGACAGGCTCCCAGTGTGGACTCTGGGTCAATTGAAAACCTCTCAGGGCTTCAGGTAAAATTGAAATTTGCAGTTTAATATATATACTTATTTATGTTTTTTATATATATGAAGTTCTATATGTAGACATGCATGAACTGACATGCTAATGACTTTTTGGGACAGGCATGTCAAATTGAAATTGTTATTGCTGGCAGCAAAATGGCCCCATCAGTCTTACAACGTTGCAATATTTTGTGTGCATTTCTTCTACTTGCCACTAACATCATTCTGGGCCACACATCTTTTGAACATTCGGCTAATCCCCGACCGATCCAACTGAGCTGCCATTTTGCCCATGCCGGAGACTTCAAGTGCTGCAGTTGCAGCTGCAGCCTCTTGGCAGCATTTTTTTATCCCTATGCTGCTCACATTGTCATTGCCGGCAGCCCAAAGATGACAGTTTGGATGGCAAAACGTATATCACAAAAGCACATGGACAGATTCTGCGTGAAGGCTGCGGGAACAAAAACTGCAAGCAGGCAGTAAACAATATATCTTTGCATGTAAGTATGTATGTACGGGGCGAAGCCAGCTGCCGAGAATGTGATAAAGCACATGGGTAGCTGGGTAGCGAGTGAATCGTCGTGGTCGTGGGCGTTTACATTGCCCTGAATTTGTCGAGCTTTCGAGCACTTGAATCGTTTTCCTGGCATTCACATTCGTTATACGGCACCGTTTTTACTGTTACTCGCAAAAAAAAAAAAATCAGCTTTCGACATTTGTGGAGTGGAAGAAAAATATATATATTGCAATATATTAACTCAAACAATATAGTCGCCTTGTTGTTGTCAACACATTTCAGGTGAGCATTTCAATAAGCGCAATTCTTTTTGCCTATTCTCCTATGGATATAGATTATATCGATAAAGCTAATGTACTGTACGTATGCCTAATTTAAAGAGAATAAGAATACGAGAGAGCGAGAGAGGTATCTGCATGTGTATCTGTATCTGTATCTGTATCTGTATCTGTATCTGTATCTGTATCTGTATCTGTATCTGTATCTGTATCTGTATCTGTATCTGTATCTGTATCTGTATCTGTATCTGTATCTGTATCTGTATCTGTATCTGTATCTGTATCTGTATCTGTATCTGTATCTGTATCTGTATCTGTATCTGTATCTGTATCTGTATCTGTATCTGTATCTGTATCTGTATCTGTATCTGTATCTGTATCTGTATCTGTATCTGTATCTGTATCTGTATCTGTATCTGTATCTGTATCTGTATCTGTATCTGTATCTGTATCTGTATCTGTATCTGTATCTGTATCTGTATCTGTATCTGTATCTGTATCTGTATCTGTATCTGTATCTGTATCTGTATCTGTATCTGTATCTGTATCTGTATCTGTATCTGTATCTGTATCTGTATCTGTATCTGTATCTGTATCTGTATCTGTATCTGTATCTGTATCTGTATCTGTATCTGTATCTGTATCTGTATCTGTATCTGTATCTGTATCTGTATCTGTATCTGTATCTGTATCTGTATCTGTATCTGTATCTGTATCTGTATCTGTATCTGTATCTGTATCTGTATCTGTATCTGTATCTGTATCTGTATCTGTATCTGTATCTGTATCTGTATCTGTATCTGTATCTGTATCTGTATCTGTATCTGTATCTGTATCTGTATCTGTATCTGTATCTGTATCTGTATCTGTATCTGTATCTGTATCTGTATCTGTATCTGTATCTGTATCTGTATCTGTATCTGTATCTGTATCTGTATCTGTATCTGTATCTGTATCTGTATCTGTATCTGTATCTGTATCTGTATCTGTATCTGTATCTGTATCTGTATCTGTATCTGTATCTGTATCTGTATCTGTATCTGTATCTATATCACTCACTGTCTCTATCACTTTCTCTATCTCTCACAACCTGAAATATAAGTTTATAATCTGAAATCAACTTTACATTGACCATTGTGGCCAAATAGACACACCCTAACACCCTAAGGGCAAATCATTGATATATTATGTGTATATTGATAGTAATGTTGGAAGCTTTCATTGGCATTCACTACACAACAATAGGGGTATCATGTAAATAGTTAAACTACAATTGAATATCATATTACAGTACAGCTGCATCAGTCTAACATTCTCTTGCCTATTGTTAATATTGAATAGTAGAAATAGTAGAAATATTGAATAGTAGAACACGTTTACACTTTGCAACAACTTATGGTTATGGGCAACACTAAAATATATTAAAATTAATAATAATGCCAAGAATATTAAATTTTAGCTGATTTTCCTTGACTTTCCATGAACTCAAAATTAATTAGTAATAAATAATTTAACATGCTTTTTGCAGTTCATTTTTAATTACATTTGAATAGGATTTTATTTTGTGTACCATAATATTTGGAGTGAATTAATGTATTTTGGTTTGTAGCTCGGCTTGCCCACAGCCCAACGGATTAGCGGTATGCGCTCAGATGGAGTGCACAAGCACAAACGCAGTTGCCAGTCGCCAATTGCCCCTTGCCCGTTGCCGTCGAATTACTGCAGGCTTGTGGCATGGGCCTTTGCAGGCTTTGCCAGCATTCTTATCCAACCACCGATAACAGTGAATAACTACTATGAAAGGCATAATTTAAGTGGGTGCGGGCTGTTTACCGCATTTACGGCACTTACCCAAACCATTCAATGGCCACGCTCCATCATCGTGGCTGCAGCGCACAACACATATTTCTCATGATTAAAATTGCATGTGTGGCAAGTGGTTGGCTGCACTTGCTGTTGGTGTGGTGCGGGCAATGCTTTGCCCCTCAGCTGGCTCAGCTCAAATGCGCAACAATTGCCCAGCCCCCGGGCACAATTGTATACTCCATATAATATCCGAGCTAAGCGGTTTGTGATTTGCCATTGCCCGCTTTTAGGCATTCAAGCAAATTGTAATACAATTAGCGTCATTTGCATGGTATGCTGAATCGTTGCATTCGTATGCGTGTGGGTGCATGCACAAAAGCTGCTTAGTTCACACACCTTGCGGCTGTGGGAAGGCTCCATCCTTCGGCAATTCATGCGTACTTGGTTTTCAATCAGCTGTCTACTTATTAAATAATAATGTGCTGAGCCCTCAAATTGAACCAATGCTGCTGGTATCCTGGCAACAAGCGCCAGACGCAGCATAAGCTCCAAACATAGATAGATTTAGTTCCTAATTTATTATTTGATATTATTATAGGTCCAAATAATAGCATATCATGAGACTTTCTTTATTAAATTCAACATAAAATTTACAAATCAGAGATCCTTGCTGCAAATAGCGTTTTCAGAAAACTTTTAATTTGAGGCCTGGTGCGATAGACCCATTTTCTTCGAGCGTGGTTTCCTGGTGAGCGACATTTTGCCCGAAATTTCACGTTTGACAGTGCCCTTGGTGCGCGGCATTATGTACTTCGAGTACATATTATGGGCATCTTTGAGTGCCGTCTGCAGCTCTGCTTGGCTATTGAGAATGCCAGTTGGCTTCAATGGGACTTGATAGACAATCAGTTCCATTGGAATGCCGCGTGCTTGGTCATTGCCGTTCTTGCTCGCAACTATTTGGCTGATGCTCATCAGCTCGAGAACCTCGGTGTCACGCAGCAATACGTAGTTCTCATCGTTGGGTAAAAAGTCGCTGGGATTCTGGAAGTTAGTATAGTCGCGAACCACGCGAATCCAACTACGCGAACTAATATAGTGACGATCGTAGATAGTTAGTGTGTAATAGAGCTTGCGCGTGGTAATGGGGGACACCAGCCACAATACATAGATGCCAGCCTTGCCTTCATGCATTGAGACCATTTCGTGCTCCTGCTGCTTGTTCTTCATTTGAGCGAACCAGGTACTTCGGCAGGCCATCATCATTAGAGGCAAGAAATTCTCATACTTCTCATATTTGTTGAACAGACCCACATTCTTGAAGCTCAGATTGTCGACAGCCGGTCGAGTGTGCGGCTTTCCCTTTATGCCTCCATACATGAGAGTGCCCACGCAGCAAGTGTCTCCGTATTGCATTCCAGTTGGATCGAAGCACATCTGCAGCGGCCGATGCTCATATATCTCCGTTTTCGGGCATTTCAAATTATATGAGTGCTTGTGCAGCATGTGCATCATTAAGCTGGATGGAAACACGATGTCGGTACATACGCCGACAGGACAATGGCCTGGCATTCGGGAGAGTTGACACACGTCATACTCACGTTTTCTTCCTCTTGCATCTTTGTCTTTTGTTTGACGCCTTCTCTTTTGTGATTCCATGTCCTTAGTTTCTCCTAATGTTTCTAAAGTATTTTTTTTTTTTTAATATTTTTAAAATGAATACAAGAATTAAAAAAAAAAAATTGAAAATTATTAATTATTTGGTTTTTGTCAAGAGCAAATTAAAAATTATTTTTTTGTCTTGATCGGATGAAATATGAGACATGGCTTACTAGCGGAAATAATATAAATAATTTATATATTAAATAAACAGACAATAAGAGTTAAGTAAGTTAACTATATAATTGTAAAATTGTAGAAATTTAGCAATATTAAAGTTGTTGCTGTTTATACATTCTACACTTTGGCATTGCAATTAAGGCAGGATGTGGAGCAACCATGCTGCAACTAAATATCTACACTCTTTGGTCTTGTGGCACGTTAAGCCTCTGCAGCATATATGCAGACATATGCACTAAGAGACACAGCTGCTGTACGCCATCTCTAAAGCTACGAAATTGCCATTTTTTGCTTCTCAAATGCGTCTGCTGCTGAGTGTAAAAAGTGCCAAGACTATGTGTGTGTGTGCGAGTGTGAGTGTGTGCGTGTAGAGAAATAAACAAAAAACGGAATTAGTCGACAAAAGGCTAAAGCAAAGTGCCAAAATATTCGGTTTTACTTTTTTTTCTTCTTTGAGTGCCTTAAAAACCACAAAGCTCGAAATGCCTAAAGCTTTGAGCCAGCTGTTGCTAACTTAACTGTTGTTGATGTTAAAAGCCTTTCGACCAACACAATGAACCGGACAAAAAAGCCACAGCTGAAAGTGTTAAGACAGTGTCGAAAGCCTCCGAAGGGCTCTATGCATATAAATATTTACTGAGCGATAGAATCGAGTTTTGATTATGATTATTGCGCTCAGCACTAACCAAATAAACATAGGCGAGGCAACTTTTTAGAATAGTTGTCATTAAGATGATGATAGAAAAAAATGGTATGTGAAACGCCGTCGCAATGGAGCCGGCAGTCAAAGTTTGAGCCAGCTTTCATGTTGGTTTATGCAAATCGACATAAACTAATTTTAGATTAGATTTAGACAGTCGCAAATTAATTCAAATTGAGTGATCACCGCAAGGCAAACAATGGCAACAATGCGGCCGAGCAGCGGATGGCGAGAGGACCGAGCCAATTGCA
Source organism: Drosophila mettleri (assembly GCA_035047625.1). NCBI lineage: Eukaryota > Metazoa > Arthropoda > Insecta > Diptera > Drosophilidae > Drosophila > Drosophila mettleri. The sequence goes on from JAWNPI010000103.1 coordinate 19,258,777, forward strand.
GTCCATATACTTAAACGAGCGACGCTGGGCCCAGTGTGAGAGAAATTGTTAGCAAAGCCTCTAATATATGGCACAATATATATGCCATAATATATGCAGCCTTATTATACACACACACACACACACGCTCAGTGCGGCAGTTACAGGCACTCGAATCGCATGCACATGCATTGTATATCAGTGTGATGGCTGTGGGCCATCGCCTGGGTCAGCTGGTGCCGGTTGAGCAGGTCAGGCGAGGTCAAACGCCATTGTTCAACAATCTTAAATTTCCATTGCATGTTGCTAACAAAATTAATGTGCGCCCGGACAAACGGTGCTTAAAATGAATTCTAGTTGACTTTTAGACCAGCATACCAACATACTTGGCTCAAAGTAGGTTAATGTTGGCGGCTTATCGCTAATATTAATATAATTATTAAATTTTAATTCGAAAAGAGCTTTGTAGCTTTAATCATAATCAACTTTGCCTCGGGTCAAATGGCTGTTTGATTTGTCAACAGTAGTTAACTGGGCGTTATTGCTCAACTGTTGGCCAAGTCATGTCAGCGACGGACATTGATCTGAGACAAAAGACTCAGGCATCTAGCAGGCCGCCCATTTGTCACTGGAACAGCTCGACATGCTCAACCTGGGACGCTGTTGGCTGTCTGTAACTGGTCTGCAATTGCGTCACGCACATCTTGGAGGCAGCTTCCGCTATTCCTTGGCTATGTGTCATAAGCAGCCGACCGATAATCAGTCAAACTGTGTGCGGTGCTTTATCCAAGGGACGTTGAGTCTATAGCTGCTGGGGATTTCGCTGGTCACGTAGCCAAAGTAGCCATTTTTGTTTGATTTATTTACCTGGCACGCTGCTAACTGTTAACTGTCATCTGTGGCGACATTAGCTACTCGCCGCCTGACCAAGATGATTCTCTCTTTCTCTGACTCTCTCTCTCTCTCTCTCTCTCTGTGTATGTTGGGATTTGGTTAACAGCAGCTGTGGCCATGCTACAGGCTGGGATGACGCCACGCATGCCAAATATCTGAGCGTCACGGTTGAACAACTGCCTGACTAGGTAGGTGACTGGCTGACTGACTGCCTGACTGGTTGAATGAGTGATTTTTTGTTGTTGCTGTTGTTGCTTGTTGCTTGTGTCCACTGTCTTGGTTATCAACTGGCATCCACGTGTGTTTTGCGGTTTGCTTTGTACTCAGCGCACATGGCGTACACGTAGCGTCTATTTGTTATGCTCTTTGGTCCTGTGCGCAAATTCAATTTGAACGTTGGCCTTGTTGCATATGTTTGTTTATTTAGGGCACTGTCCACCCACAGAGCCAAACTCCATCTTTATTTGTTGTCCACCATGTAAACAGCTTTAATTCAGTATTAAATTGTACATTTTTTATACCTTTATGAACTGACCAAATAGAGGTACATATTTTACGAGACGCAGGCGGACTTTATAAATGGAGCCGGGTCAGAAAAAAGGGTACGCATTAATTTTTCAGCTAAGCCAAAGATAATTTTAAAGCCTTAAAAAACTGTTGTACCGTAGCTTTTAATTGACTTTAATTTGGCAGCATGAATATATAGCCGAAAGATATTTTTCTTGTAATTTTGTTAGCTGATTTGTTCGATGTTATTTTGCCAGAAAAGTGGAGTGTATATTTTTGGGGAGAGCATGGACAATGTTCTTTTCAAACAATCTTGTCGCGTGCCGCCTGCATAATTTGAGTCCAAATTAAGTATACGCCATGTGTTGCCGAGCTGCCGATTTGCATGTTAGTGGAGTGGCAATTTTTGTGTCTACTGCTGTCCTTCGCTGATTGCAGCAACAAATTGCAAACTTATTAAGTTTATTAAAAACAACATCAGCTACAAAGACATCACTGGGTACGAAGTAGGAAGCCAGAATAAATTCCACTTTGTTGTGCGCTTAACTTTCGCTGCTGCAATTCTGCATAATTTACTTGAAGCATTTTGCAAACAATGCAAACAGCACTGAAGCGCCCCTTCCACCAGCCCGTCCGTCCAGCTGCCAAGTACCAATTTGCAGTTTCAACTGTGAGCTGCAAGTTTTGCGCAGATGCTCGTTAATGTTTGGGCAATTTTTAGTTGCCGGCAGCTCGGCAGCCAATGCTCGGCGCTGTTATTCATTATCAAAACAAGAGGCCAGCAGCCTTTTAGCATTCTTAGATGCCTGCTACATCGCGTTGTCACAGTCAGCTCTTCGAGGCATTTGCATGGCCGTCTGTTCGCCTCGTTATGTAGTGGGTCTGCTTCACATTGTTTTCGTTCCCATTTCTACTTTAAGTTTTTGGCCTTATTTGCTGTACTTTTATACGTCTCCAAAATATCTTCTTTTTTCTGTCCAAACTGAATGCGGGTAAAGTTTCTGACGCTGTTTGTTTGTTTTAAATTATTTTTAATGAAAGTCCTAATGCAATTGTCTTCAATTTTATCGTTCAGCTTTTATTTTCACGTAATTATGCGAAATTGGGATTCTTAATTTATTTTGTTATTTCTATGTTAATTTAACAGTTGTCGTCTTAAAGCATGGAACAGCACAAAAAAGTTTCAAATCTTCTAAATTTCGATGAGCCTGCAGATTGTTTTCCTGTTGGCTGCATGTTAGATGATTTGTTTGTCTTAGAAAGTTGGTCCACGATTTCATTTTCAATTTGTAGCGTCGCCTACAGCTGCATCCTGAGCCTGTTGCAATTTACGCTGGCCCACAGTAACTTTCTTGTTATGGGCCTGGGCTTTGGTCTGGGCTGTGCCTTTGGCTTACTTAGCAAAGATGGCACGGAGCAGGTAAATTTCTGTGCACACTTTCTACATTAGTCAACATTAAAAATTTATTTGCTTTGAGTAGATTACACGCGTACAGCGCGTTATGGATAAGGAGCGTAGCCAGGAGCGGAACGTTAGAGCGAGAGAGAGAGAGTGGAAACAGCAAGGCAACAATAAGTAGCAGGGGTCTAAGTTTTCCATATTCCCTTATAACCCACACAGAAGATGTAAATAAATGGTAAGACTATAAAGAAGGAGAACAGCGAGCATAGTGCCCGTGTGCACAAATGAGCTGCCAGCAAATTAAGTGCAGCTGGCAGCTTCGCTTTGGCTCACCAACTACTTTAACAAACTTTTAAAACTAGCTGCGCTTTAAGTTTTCCATTAAAAGTCGAGGCTTCACTGAATCCATGAATTGCGGCCCACTGCCTTGTATTCCAGGACTTGATGGCGCCAGAGCCAGCGCCAGCGCCAGCCAGCAGATTGTTAATCACCGATGGCTACCGCAGCAACTGTAGCCGCCATTCGAATTGAAACATGTTTTCAATTCAACGCCCAGTAGCTGCCCAGCTGAGCGAGAGAATTATTGCCAACAGGTGAGGCTCCGGGCACTCAGATATGTGTTAAATTTTGTGTGAAAATTGTTGTTCGGCGCGAGAAGGGGAAATTACTCACAGAGACGATTCAACACCTTCCAATGAACTTGGGTTTTAATTTTTTCTTATTTAAAGTTTTTTATTGGGCCGCATAAAACACATTATTAAAGAAATAAAAAAGAAATGCATATATGTATATGTATGCAAACGATTTAAAATTGTATGCCAATTTAATTGCTTATTGCAATATTCACGTGTCAATCCAGTAAAAAATATATATTTGGCATGAATAATTTTTTCTGAGATATGAACGAATAATTTAAATTTAAATTTATTAAAATTCATACACTTTCAATATTTATTAGGTAATAATATTCACTAGCTATGCAATAGGTAAACATACTGATTTTGTAAGCTTTTTCTATTCATAATTACTCAAAAATGCACTTATTTATTTATTAATATCACCGATGTCATAAATAACGAGCTAAACTTGCACGCCAAGCACTTAAATAAAATGCAATTCAAGCCTGCAAATTTAGTAGTCAGCTGTGATTTACTACATGCGAAATGCAAACATGGCACATTGTGAATGCCAAAATGAAGGTAACAAGTGTTTACCAAGTTTTATTGAGGTCAATAATACCTTAAACGCATTTATTTGTTTATTTATTTTATATTTCAGGTGCATTTTAATCACAGCCAACCGCAACTGGGCGAATAAAATTGGGCGGCCTTTCCAATCAAAGGCAGGTGTTTATTTTCGAAAATGCAATTGAGTGGAATTTGGCCGACAAGACATTTTGTCAGCTGCTCTGCGGCTTGAGTAATAATTAAATCAATTACGCATGAGAAACTAAATTCGTGCATTCCTATCGGTGGGAAGAGTAGTTTTAAAATAGAATACCTCACAATAAGTCTTTGGAACTTTCAAATTTGGTAGTTTAATACATATTAATTTAATATGTTGACCGGCTGAGCGCTTAGAAACTAAATCAGTCACTTTTAAAACAAGTGAAACGAGAACAATTGGTGCACCTCTCGCATTTGTGTCGAAATGGCAGTTTTTCGTTGGCTATAAATGGAAATGGCATCTAATAAACAAAAGACATCTGGCTGCTCTGTGTCTCTGCGTGTTCGATGAAAGCCGCTCGGGGCGGATGCGTTATATGCAAATTGCGTATACGCAGCGTGACAAATGTATGCTATGCGAACAACAACGAAACTATGTGCTCCATTCACGCACTGCAAACTCAGGCACAATGCCAGATCAATTATTCAGGCCTGGTGCATTAGCGCTCAGCCCACATTGGCATAATTTGTCAGCTGTCGAGAGTCAGCCCGCCTATTAAATATGCCAACGTGCAAAATAAATTGCCAAAGTGCTTGTCACTGAGTGCTGAACAAATAGCAAACGAATCAAAATCAAATGCTTAACGGCATGTCATTCCGTATTTCTCATCCAGCTGAGTTCAAGCCAAACCAAACCAAACCAAATCAAATCAAATCAAACAATTCGCACAAGTCGCCAAGAACTGGCCAAGTAAATGCATTGCACTTTGTTTTGTGGTCTGGTGAATTGCAATTGCCAATCAGACAATGTCAGCACTTCTCTGACACAATTTCCAAATGTTTGTTTGTTGTTTTTTGACTTAATCGCATTGGCTCAGCCTCGCTTTTTAGACTAAGCAAATTTTACAGCCGTTACTGTTGCTGGCGTCTGCTTACACATGGCTTGAAACAGTTGCTATGTTTCCAGCTCAAATATGTGAAAACAGCAAAACGCTTACAGCTTTATTTAAGGCAACTTTTTAATTTAATCATTATCTTTTGTAAATGCATTTTATAAATGCTGATGTAAATTGTGTATGCTGTGAAGCTCGTAAAATCAATTTGATGTGCATAAGTCCACACTATTATGACTATAAAGTCATTGTCTGGGGCTTTTCATCTGTAAATATTTGCAACAAGTTTATTAAAATACGCTACGAGCCACGCTATACTAATTATATATTAAATAGTAATATTTAATTTCCTCTTGCGAAGCATATTTTAATGCAGTATGAGAAACTCTGTTAACTTCCGATCACCGGTTCGTTGGGTGCACAGAAATTAAGAGAAACTTACTTTTACACGTTTAATTTTGTATATGCACAGAGTAGTTCATTATGATAATGTAACGAGGCGTATGATTAACTGACTTTAAAAATATGCACATGCGGTAAATGTGCACAAATCAATTAAATGAATTTTTAAAAATAATAAACTAGTTTTATAAAAAGAGTGGGTAGTGACAGCTGTGCACGAGTGACCTAAGCCGATTGATTCCAAGCGAATTTGCAAATTTAAAGTGAGCGAAGGAGTGTATTTGTCGATGATGCGCACCACTCGATGTGCTATCTGGTTACAAGTATATAAAAGACATTAGGACCCTTTGGCACATTCAATTAGATTCTCTGATTGGTCGTTAGCCACATGCCAATTATGTTACCTTTCTCGAAAACCAATTAGCCATTTTATATATCCAGGCTTGAGTGGGCTGCCACGAGCTGAAACTTCAAACCGGGCACCATCGGCAATTTGACTGGGTTGATGAAACCTTTACCTTTGCTGTAAGCCAATTACGTCTCAAAAGGCAAAGCGCGCTGTCCTTGTGCATTAATTGGATTAAATATGTCTAGTTTGAGCGAAACAAAACGGTTTGGCTCTTAAATGGGTTACATAGGTCTAGCTCACGAGCGAAAATATAATTTACCAAACAATTATTACGTCTAACACATCTTTTGTTCAAATTTATTGTTTGTTGTCAAGAGCCCTTCACATACGTTGTATCGTTGTCTACAACAAAAAGCACAAATTGTAAATTCATGTAAGAACAAATCTATTTAAATAATTACAAGCAGACAGTGGAAATTGTATGCGACGCAATGTTGCACAACATTTTGAATAAAATTAATGCCTTTATTAGTTTTGTATAAAAATATGCACAAGTAAAATGACTATGGACTTGAACAGTTACATCGAATCATCATTAATCAAAATAATCATATTTCTAAATACATTTTTCTATGTCACGTCGAAAACTTAAATAGCACAATTCATCATATCCTATGCCACGTTCGAAAACAGGGTATTTATTTGCTCTCATTAGCATTTTCTATTTATCATTGTTACATTTATTAAATTCCATTTATTATATTGGCATAATCAAAATAAATTAATTACATTGTCGGCCAAATCAAATAAATGGCCACAAATTGCAAATTTTTTACTTCAAATAAATTGTTTATTTGCAAAAATGAAAATTCATTTGAATCTATATAACAAAATTGTTGTTATTGAATGAAATGCCTAAAAGTAATAACTGGCTCAGTCTGTAATAAAGTTATTTAGTTGGATCACAACTGGTAACTAAGGACGGCAAACGCTTTAAGTGTAATAAAATTATATGGGAAACAGAAAATCAACGCTATGAAGTTTGATGATTCAGACAGAGGGACACAAAATGGCAATGAAAAAGCCTTTCTATTAAGCTGACATATGGTACGTCTTGTGTGTGAGTGTGCGTGCGTAGAGCCTGGTGTATCGACACTTGACATGTGCCTCGAAGGCTGACATTGCCTCTTTTTCAGTGTTCAATAAATGTCAACAAGTTTTCAAGTTATAATTGAAGCACTTCAACAAGTTTACATGGAACTTCAAAGAAATTCGCACAATATCCACACATTTGTACATATCCATGAGATTGCTGTGATGCTGCTGCCAAAAAATCTGCATCAGCTGCAGGCTGTCAAGTAAGTTCAAGAGTCAACAAGGCTTACGGAGAGTTTTCCTTTTGGCTTAGCTGCTGGCCCTGGCGTACACCACTGTACATAAGTCAAGACTATAAACTGTCAAAAGGTCGTATAGTTGGGTCTTTGTTAAACAATGCAATTTTCAAGAAAGTCTCGCACAACAACAGCAACCGCAACATGAGCAATTTGTCTCCAAGTTCCTGTTCACTACAAGTTAATTAATGAATGGCAAATGCGGACAAAATACTTTCCTCACACACTGAACTTTCAGCAAATTTTGCATGTATTTTAAAAGTTTTGTGTCTGCTTTAAGAAATCAATAATCGAAGTTTTTTCTTTAACTCATGCATTTCGTTAATATATTCAGCAGAAATTTTTTACTTTTACTAAAGTTTATGCAACCCATAATAATAAGCGATCAAAGAATTAAGCTTTGATATATAAGCCAATAAATGTTGCCAAAACTTTTATCTTAATCGTTAAAGATTCACTACAAAAGCAAATGAACAAAACTTTGCAAAGCTAGTTGCTGGATGATGCATAGATTTGAGTGCTCGAGTAGGACACTTCTAACTACATGAATATATGTTGGAGCAACATCAAACAAAGTGTAAGAGAGTATATTTCAGACCGAGTATTAGCTGATATAAAGTTAATTAAAGCTCCGAACGAAAACTGGATGAGAATGTATTTAGTAGGAGTATAAGCTGAAATAAAGCTAATTAGGCGAACTATCCGAGACTGCAAGACATGAAATTACTTTGATGATACGGGCATTAATTGAATTCAGTGTCCTGCCCAACTAAATATACTGGCTCGACTGAGCACTGACTACCAACTAGTTAGTAGCATCATTCTATATATTAAATAAGTATGTTAAACTTAAGTAGTATGAGCTAAATATCAAAAGGTCGACCCAGCATATTTTATTTAAGACAAGTGGTGTGCAGCAAGCACAGCTTTAAGTCTAGAAAGCGACATAGCCGAAGACCGACGAAGCTTGGAAATGTTTGCCATAATCTTAGTTGAAATGCCGATTCACAGAACACGCTGCTCACAATGTTTGAAAATAAGAATATAAACAATAATTTCCGTTATTGTCAACGCTTCACTCCTCAGCGCACAATGCAGGAATCGAGGAAGCTGTCGCCTGGCCGTTTCCTGTCCATCTTTACCCGCTATCCGGCTATCCGACAACCCAGCTCATCTAACCACTCACCTCATCGAAGGCTCTCAGTGCTCACACTTGATGTATTTCCGACTACGACAGTTGCTATTTTGTTGCGTAGACATTTCATTTGTCAGTCTCTTGGGACGCAATCGTATTGTTTGCACTTGAATTGCTAATACCCTGCACAATGGCACAGCAATGGCAATGGCAATGGCAATGGCACGACTTACATTCGTTTTGTATCCTTCAATTTGATAAAGTGCAATTTAAAGATTACGTTTTAGCTGCGTGTAGGGTCTCCTATAGTCGAGCTGTCTTTTGCACGATGTTTTTATATTGTCTCTTATATAGATAGCGTTCGTTTGGCAGGTAAATAATTTTTTTTTTTTTTTTTTCATCAACTTCATTATTTCTAATTATATACGTTGTTGGCGGCTTTTAAGTGAACATTTTGCTTAATTGGTTTTGACAGATTTAATTAACAGTTCGAAGTTTGGCATAATTGAAAATGTTTGTTGCTGCTATATTGTGATGGTCTTTTTATGAATTTAACTTTGAAGTTTTTCTTTTTCGATGCCTGAAGCAAATTTCGAAGGCTCAGTTGTAGAAGCACAATTTTAAATGGAATTTTTTCTTAACATACACTAAGAATTTTTTAAAAATTTCGTTTGGTGTAAGAATGCTTGGCATTGAGATTTCGGTATATTATGTAGTTTTGATACAATATTTGGTGCATAAAAGTATAATGTCAAACGGCCTCAAGTAAGCTTTTGTATCATCTTGGCTTCCATCGTTATAAATCGTTTAAAACAATGGCTTTAGCATCGTTTATTTTCAGCAAATCCAGCTAAGGCAACCGCTGATTATTTGATCATCGGCATCTAAAGATGCGAGTTGGATATATCAAATATGATACCATAAACATTTCAAATTCTTAAGTATTTTAGTTCATCTGCCGAGGTGCCAAATATAAGTGATTTACCGACACAATTACTGAATTTTGTGACATTATAATACTTAATCAGACTCTTTTTATACCCTGAATCCATTGAAAATGGAAATTTCAGGGTATAATGTTTTTGTGCAAATGTATGTAACAGGCAGAAGGAGGCGTGCCACACCCCATAAAGTATATATATTCTTGATCAGCTCGACGAGCTGAGTTGAACTAGCCCTGTCCGTCTGTCCGTCCGTCCGTCCGTCCGTCCGTCCGTCCGTCCGTCCGTCCGTCCGTCCGTCCGTGTAAACACCTGGATTTCTGCAACCACAAAAGCTAGAGACTTCAAATAAAAAGCAAAATGCTCGATAATACCATACGCTGTACGAGTTTATTTTTTTTTTTCGATAACTCGTCCCATTCCTTTTTTATCGATAACTATCGAAAATATCGCTTTGTTTTTGAGGTCTGGCGTGCACACCGTTAAAGATAGAATCGTGCACTAAGTTGTGGTTGATAGCTATATTGAATCCGCACATTTTGTCATTTTTGGATTTTTGATGCCACGCCCTTTTCGCCCACAATTCAACAAAATCGATAACTCACGTATATCAAATACTAGAGACTTGAAATTTGGCAAATAGGTACATTTAGATGTCATAATCATGCCCCGAAAATTTCATTAAGAACATAGATCGAGAAAAAAAGTTATTAAACAATAAAGTTTCCATAGCACAGCCTCTTCTGCAGCCGCAATACTGCGCAGTGAGCATATTACGTACACGCATATGTTTGTGTGTGTGTGTGTGCATGTGTTGGTTACTATTAATGAATAAATGAAACTTTTTATGATTGGTATTACAGCTCAATGGATTCAGGGTATCTCTTAGTCGAGCAGTCTCGACTAGAGTTTCGTTACTTGTTATAAATTAACTTAATTAAAAATATTTTTTTAAAAATAATATCTCTTATCAACTCGATACACATGATCACTTTGCAAACTGTGCAACTCTTTAAAAGCATCAACATTAAATATAAGCATAGCTTTTGGATAACAAAAGACTCAAATTACATTTTCTCCATTCAGACAGTAACAGAATATTCAAAGGATCCAAATAATTTAAAATGTAAAATGAAATAATATAAAAATAACAATACAAAATTAAATAAAATTGCATACAATAAATTTTATTTAATATGAAATATATGTATATACACCTATTCCAACGCACAAAGTAATGTGGCCAAATCAGAATGTGTAACATACTTAAAGTGTGGTATTATACCATCTTTTAATATTATATTTTAGCATTAAATTACTTACAAATATCAGCAGGCAAGTGCTGAGAACGGACTTAATTCGCACAATTACCTAAAGGCTTGACTGAAGTTGCAAAAATAAGTTATGACGGATTTCCAGAGTCGATTTCAAATAAATGATACAATTTACAGTCGGCGCAGTTTGCCGTAAATGTGTTAACTGTCATTTTAAAATTCCATAAATATTAAAAAATATCAACAAGGTAGAGCAAATACCGGCATTCCATATGCCATTCACACACGGATGCATTAACTTTTATTGGCATCACATATACAACGACTGACCTACTTTATAATACCGACGCGGGCAACTGGACCCGTGCAAATGCACACGGTTCCAGTCGACACACGCTGGCACACCTGCTGACAAGGCACACAAGGCACAGAGCTCACATACACAAATGCAACCTGAGATGAGTTGCAACGATGCACGGCACGGCATGAGAGCTGATTTGATCTATAGCCCGTCCCAGAAGCCTTATGCCACCCGGGCTAAACAAACAGAAAAAACTTTTCAGAAAGTAATTTCAGCCATTTGCACGTTAATTTAATTAACAGAGAAAGTGCTCATCATCGGCCACAAAGGAGCCGGCGCCCCGGAACTAAATAAAGAATAGAGTATAGAATAAGTTGAAAGGAACATATATTTACTCCTTTTCTCTCTTTATTATATCCTTTTTAGCCCTAATGTAAGCTTATCTATTGAAAATAAAACTCAGAAAAAGGTTTGTTTCTCTTCCCTAATGAAAAGCAAAACTGTTCAACAATCGACCCACAGCCCATTAAATTGGGCGCTTAACCATCTGCAAGATTAAATTCTGATAGAAATCCGCATCGAAAACTGTAAATCACAGTTTATGGCCCTTTGGCAAATGCAAAGACGGGCCCATTATTTTATTTTTATTTTTATTTTATTTCGCCTTTTAGATGTGCACGCATATGAATACATAAAAACTCGATCAAAATGCATGGCAGAAACAATTTAAAATAATTCAAGAGACCCTTGCGGGCAGCCACAAACAAGCAACTGGCAGATGGCCTCACAAGCCCAGTGGATACGCAGGATTATCTTGCAGATACTCGTACTTATCGTACAAGCGACCATATCCAAGCCAGAGTGCGTGTATGCAAGGAATTATCAAGTGTTTGTCAACACACACGCCCACACACCCACACACCCATACACCCGGCAAGCACATACTCAGACACTCAGAGGGGTGTCAGCCAGTAAGCACTACAAAGAGCTTATGTAAAGTGAAAGTGTGCGCGGTCGTGTTATAAGAAAGTGTCCGTCTTGTTGCTCAGTGCGTCCCTCGGACTGCTTAAACATATATGGCAAGAGAAAATGCGTAAGCCAAACGACCGGAAATATGCACACACATATGTACACTCACTGATATATATAAACATATATAATATATACATATATATGCTTCTGTACATACATAAATAAGTTTCCGGATTAAACACACACCTCGGCCGTCATTGTCATCAGCCCAAGTTGGCGCAATAAAACCAATCTGAAACTGTGCATGAAACTTTTCCTTCACCCTGCTGCCTCTAAGTAGGTAAAGTATGTCATTTTGTCTGAGACTTATACTGCGACAGTGTGTATGTGAATGTGTTCGTGTGTGTAAGTATGGGTATGATATTGCTGTCTTATCAGCAAACATCAAAGGCATAACTTACAAGCGCGCGCAAGTCACATCGTAGACATATGGCATTTGTATATATTACCAAATGTAAGTTAGTTCCAAATTTATTACTTTTTGGTAAATTAATGGTCTCAAAAAAGATTTCCAAAACAACCCTTATTCAAAAGCACATATATGTTTAAAATTACTTACACATAAGATAACTTAATTAGAAATAAGTAATTTAATTGGATTTACTCTAAATGTGGCTTCTGTCTTTCATTAATTTTTTTTTTTTTTTTTTTTTTTTTTAGATATTGTAAAATGAAAATGGATTTATGCCTTATAATAAATTATAAGCCTTAACGACCGTGAAATATTCAATTCCATTGATTTACTACATATATCATTTTATTTAAAATATACAATTCAGTGTCATTCATAAAAAACTTTGTCTTTTTTCTTAGGCAGTTTGGAGGCGAACAAATGATTTATAAAAGTTTTCCTCCCACTTCAAATACGCTTATATGAATATTATATTTCAAGTTAAACAATTTTAGCTGAAATATGTGTATTCATATACATTTACTTTCTACATTTTTATGCTTTCATATGTGTACATGCTGCTCGCATTGTCTTTGTTCCTGCTAATACGAAAATATTTCATTTTTATTATGTATTTGTTTTTGTGTCTTCTTGTTCTTGGTCCACATACAATATTTAACAGTCTCAACAAATTACTTTAACCCTTTTCAAAACTGTGTACCCTTAAGGCTTTAAGTCATTTGTCAAAAACTGCAAAAACGGCTTACGAAAAACTCAGGCCCACAACGCACACACTCAGTCATGGTGAGACACTTTCACACTTTCTTATGCAAATTTTGTGCTTATTCTTATGTCTTTGAGGCTATTCTAGTGAAGCCAAACCAATGTATCCATATACATATATGGATACAAGCGTAGCAGCTGAGAACAGCCTAAGGGCACTTTTCAAACACGTTGCTGTCAACTTCTTCACACATTAAGCCTATTTATTTTTGGCTCTTGTCAGATTAAATTACTTGGCCAGCCGACAGGCGTTGAAATATCAGCCTCTGCCTCAACTATTCGAATTGGCGCAAATCAACACGTGCCCCTGTGAGACAACAAGAATCAAATCCATGTCAAACATTGCAAATCAATTTTTGGCATTTCGTTAAAAGTAAAACAAGGCAGAAGGAAAAACAACTGCAGTTACAAAATATAAGAAATATGTAATAAAAGTTATTTACATCGAACATATAATAATGAATAAATAAATGTCATGAAATGTTATTTATTGTGCTAAACACAATATAAATATTTCTATTTTTTCAACATTTAAAGCGGTTTACGAAGCAACTTCACAAGTGTAAATCTGAATAATGAATAAATAAAACTTATATTCTGAAATTAACACATCATTATTTTTTAATTCTAATATATTAGCAGAAGAAATGTCTCACACTTGTGTACTTTCTGATTTTAGTTTTAATTTTTACTAAATTTGCAATAATTGCAATCAAAATAAATCATATATCTTATGTAGAATGCATGAATTAAATTTCAAATTCAATTCAATGATCCGTAAGCTAAACTACGAGTATATTTAGCCATTACTGTAAAGTAATCAAGCTATTTATGTACGCTACTAGGAACTAGTATAAAAAGTGAATTTGCTTGCACACAGGCATGGCCGGATCTAGTGTAGGAGTCAAGTCTACTACACTATTATACATTTTTATAATTGAATTTTTTATATTTCGCTGAGCTAGGCAACTAACCACCCAGCCAACCAGCTGAAACAACTCTGACCAATCGAAAGTGGTTGTCGGTTTGCTGCTAACAAGAATGCTGTCCTTGCTTTCCAACTCCATTTCCGTGGACCACATAAAACACACCCGGCGCGCGGCCAGAAACTCGGCCATTTAATAGTGGGGACCATAAATTCGCCTGCTCTTTGATACAATTAGGAAAATGCTAGGTATTGGTTTCTGGTACATCGCTGATAGCCTCACGTGGCTGGTTTGTGGTTTTCTTTATTGAATGGCTCCTCTGAATGGAACGCGAATTAGAACTATTCGATTTAGCAGTCTTGGTGCTGATACTAAATGACATTCGGTGGTTAGCGCAGTGGTGCCTGTGGGACATTTACATACGTGCATATAACTTGGCGTTACCTTTAATTGAAAATGCTGCCCGTGTCTGAATACAATGATTGTGGCATCTGTAAAGAAAATTTAAATTTGGTTCATCAGACTAGTTTTGAAAATATAATCAAACGTAAACGAAATGTTGCTTACAACACAAACAAGAAAATAAACCTTTTGGATATATGATAAATCTGAGATTAACAATTATATTAGCGACTCCGCTGTGGAGAGGCATTGCCGATTCCAGTTGATTATTTTTGAACGTATCAAATTCCAGTTGTAATTTACAACACTGGCCGTTTTCAAGCCTGTAAAATATGTGCAGCACTGAATCCACAATCAAGTCTAGATTTCACATACAGCTGCTGGCCGACCGGAGCGTTGTCCTGGTGAATGCGTGCGGCTATGAATCTGAAATATTTTTGCCTGAGCTGCAAAACGGGCGAGTCTGCTTAAGTAATGTCATCTGTAGCCGCCAGCCCAAGCCACAGCCAGGTGAGATAGACTCCATCTCATCGTCATCGAATCCTCGATACCAGGGGATGGGTTACCGCAAGCTGACCACTGCAACGGCAGGCTTGGCACCAAGCCCTGCAAGGACGGGAAACTTAGCCAAGCCCAGCTTCGAGCTCAAGCTTATTTCGAACGGAAAGGTGGTGCTTGTGGAGTGTAATGGCTTTGAATCTGAGATCTTTCTGCCTCATATTTCTAGCCATTGCGTTGCCATGAAGCGCATCTCCGCTAACGAGCTGGCGCAATGTGCTTCTCTAAGATCGAGTAAAACGCAATGTGCATCGAAATCTAGCATAAATTCGTCAGCTTTGATTGCTGCCTCTTTGACCAACCAGACGGCTGGGTTATCCAACCTGTTGATTAACCCACGTAGTAAAGTTAAAATTGATAAAGTGAAAAATGGACAGAGACCACTAAAGAACCAACAACAGCAAAAAATCAAAAAGCCTCTGAAGGAGAAGTCCTTAACCAGACAAAAAAAGAAACGCTGCAGACAGTATCCGAAGGAAGCCTGAGGAGAAGTGCCAAATTTATTTATTAAAACCCCTGCTTTGAACTGAATAGAAATCGTATGAATTGACACTACAAGCTGGGCGCTAGACTTCAAAAAATGTTCTTACATTATTTTTTGATAAGTAAACAGCAATCACATTTCTCAATTCAGTAATGTAAAAGTTTGTCTATGATAAAGTAAAGATTTGGCCAAACAAATGCATTTCAAAACCAATCAGTTAAAATTTTCTTTGAAGCTAATACTAAGCCAAAGCGCGGTTTTGGTCGAGTACCCGGGACGCGAGCCGCAGCTGTTTATGCCGAGTCTGGTCAACGACAATATCGTATTGCGAAACATCATATTTGACCATATCGCACCATCGGATGATGGCACACCAAAACCAAGCCCACTTATAAACAAGAAGTCCCGCTCCGAAGCGGACACACTTAGGCCAAAACGTAGGGCTAGGTCACACAATTCAGCTAGCGGTGATAGCTCTAGAATGAGCATGAACAAGATTGCCAAATTGTGGCGCTCTGCTGATAGTAGTAATGGAAATAAGGAATCTTCCGATAGCACTACCTCCAAAACAATAACGCCAGACGAAACTAATTCTAAATTGATGTCTGACGATAGCAATAATGGTAAGCCCCTAGCGCCGAGGAAAGATAGTTTTCAGTGGGTACGTTCTGGCAGCAAGAAATTGACGCCGAGTACGAGCCCCGAGCCAAGCTGCTTCCAGAAGACCTTGCCGATTGCGGGCCCATCAATTGCACCTACGATTACAGACTACCAAGAACAGCAGCGTTCAATGATAAAGAAATTGCATGCGCATGTCTTGAGCAATTCCCCTTTGCCGCATGTCTTGAGCAATTCCCCTTTGCCGCCGTTCGATGGATTCCGAAATACTTACGTGGATAAAGAGCAGAATGCATGTCCGCGTACACCTCCCTTAAGAAGGAAACCGAACACTTGAGCTCTTGGCTTAGTGTTTAAGAATTAATTCTTTGAAAGTCTTAGCCATAAATTTTCGTTTTAATAAATTTTAGCAGAAGGACACTTTAAATTTCTCTTGTATTCATTAATTTTATCAAATATTTATTTTATTCGTTACACTTATTTTATTATTACTAAATAATTATATTCGTGGTGAAACAAGTTTAAAATATTGCGAAATACGTGAAAAGTGCATCGCAGCGAATAGCAATTGATATTGCCTAAGGTCAGTTCCATTATACAAAGCAGAACCAGTTTATCGAGCCCAGAAGTATCAAACACATTGATAAAGGTGCGCAAGTATCTAATCTGTGTATGAATAGCAATTGATTACTCATGCCGTTTGCGAAACGTGGCCTCTTGCTGGTCTCACCAATTTATTTCTATTTATTTATATTTACAATTAAGTCGCGTACTCAAAACACAGCGTGCTGCTGACTTGCGAGCATGACCGCTTACAGCATTTTGGATTTGACGGATGACAGCCTAAGCTATCTGCTGCAATATCTGTCTGTTGAGGATCAAATAAGTTTCGCACAAGTCTGCCAGCAATTTCGGGAGGTGTTTATATCTTGGGCCGCAAGACATTACCGTCACTTCACGATTGACGAGTGCAGCCCAAGACAGCAGCTGATCAGATTCACCATTTGCCAAGAAATTGTCGAAGAGCTCACCATCGATCTGGATCACTTTGACACGTCACGAGCATTAAGAAGCAATGGCTGTGTGGCTCCCCTCAATTGCTTTAGCATATTAAGCTTCGCATTGACTGGCATGATAAGTCTCAAGAGGTTAATAGTCAAACAGGTCAAGTTTATGCTCACTCCGATTGAGCAACCCTTTGAGAAAATCCTAACTGCAGTCAAAGACTTAAGGCAGCTTAAGTTCTTGGAGTTGCATTCAATTAATGGTAAATAAATTGAAGGAAACCTAAATTAGTTTAGTTTTTGATGTTTTCTTAATACGTTTGGATTTTTTCAGATATTACCTTTGATAATTTGAGCCAACTCAAATATCTGGAGGAATTGCATTTGATTTTAAAGCATTTAAGCATTCCATCTCTGATGAATTGCTGCAAGTCAAATCCCAACATACGTTATTTGCACCTAGGATATATCAGTGGCGAGCGTAATCTGGTGGATATTGTGCCATATTGTGATAATCTGGAAACACTTAAGTTTGGCATGATAGCGGACGCATCGGCATACAAAGCGCTTGCCAAGCTGCCCAAGCTCAGGCAGCTCATATATTTTGGAGTTCGGCGCACAAACTCCTTTGTGCCGCTGCTCACTCATTTGGCTGAGCGGCCGCAACTGCAACGTCTTGACATCGATGGAGGCACCCTTAGCCCCGAAGAGACTCAGCAAGTAGTTCGACTGAGTGGATTGAAGCAACTGAAGTGCTTCTGCTCGACAACTGATTGTGTAGAGATGCTAGCGCAGCTAACACAGCTGCAGGAGCTTAATCTCTGGATGTCCAGCAGAGTCGACATCTCGGATGCTCTGCTTAAGCTTATAAAAGAATGCAAGCAGCTGCTGCGCCTGTGCATTGCGTCGGGAAACCTCAGACCTGATTTTATCGATGTCGTCACTGAATTATTCTTTGCAATAAACACAGCTCCGACTCAACGATCACTCAAACTGGAAATTCCCATTGCAACATACAATATTTCTGCAGAGGTATTTTGTTGTTACTATTTTGTATATAACTATGTAAAAATTAACTTTTATAATTTATAGAAACTAGCGCAGGGAAATAATGTTCTAAGCTGCTCAGAGTTTGAGTTGGGTTCCTGGAAGAATTTGAGTTAAGATTATATTACACATAAATATAAATAATAATTTAATACAAGACTTCAGCTTATCATGAATATCGGATAAATCGATAGCCTGACTGTGATCTGAAAATGATTTAATTATAGATATTCAAATAGTCATTCACATAAGCTCAAAGGTTACAATGCAAATGAAATTTTTACTTTTAATTCTTAAAACGAATATAAGTGCGACAGCGCCAGTGCGAGAAGCGTTGACTTAATTAAAGACTGATTGATTATTGGCCGCGATTCAATTTCATTCGCCGCCACTGCAAGTAACGAAATTAAAATCAAATTAAATGAGAGAATTTAACATTTCCATTGTCAATGAATGCAGATGGCGATGGGACCACCTCATGCGCGTAAAATGATATACGTATAATGATGATGCTGTTACTGCCTGCATTTGTCAGCTATGCGAGCCGGAGAGTGGGCAGGTGGGCAGGTGGGCAGGCGGGCAGGCGGTCTGCCGGGCAGACAGAGCTGAAGAGCTTCGATAGCCGGCAAGTGGAACACATCAGTCAGTTGTGCAGCCATTGCTTGTTTGTTTCAATTTAAAACGGGTTTTTGCTGCTTTTTCGTATGCTGGGCACACTTTAACACGTTTACATTGAATTAAACGTTGCAGCGAGCACAACGGCAACATTACAGATACCAACAATGGCGCACACAAAAGCAGCAACAACTGCAACTGCAACTGCAGCAACATGGTAAAGTTAAAATCAACATACATTGTTGTTGAAAATTTCCTTTTGTGCCCGAGCACTGTGTTCAGGGACAGCAAAAGCCGGAAAGTGAAACGGGCTACGTCTGAAGTGAAAGAAAAATAGCAACAGGCAACAAACAACGAACACACAATGGCAACAATGCACTCGAGTCGACCCTCTTATCGAAATGTATTACATGTAAACTTATTATTCCACTTTTGTAGCCGAATACTTATTTCGGCCAGCAGTTGTGCTAATTGAAACCTAAAAATAAATTATAATGGAAATCGCAATACTTTTGCGTCTTTGAAATTAACTATTCATCTGTTATTACATTCAATTTATTCAATTTTGCATATTCTTTATGCAATTGCATTTGCTGCGATTTGTATTCGATCAAGAAATCTTTTGTTGTTGCAATCTTGAATGTATTGTATTATAATTCCATACTGAAAGCGGACAAGCTTTATAAAAGCTGGCGCTAAGCAGCGAAAGGCACTCGTAATTTTATCAATAAAATTCAACGACAGTCTAAAGTACCCACTGAGCCAGCATGAATATTTTATGGCAATGTGTGAAGCCGCACATTATTAATTAAAATTTGCTCCATCAACAACAACAGCAACAACAACGGCAACGGCAACAAGAAGAACGCGCAGAGCAACAGCGTGCGCGGAATTACGGCAAACGAGGCGGCAGTAAAAACTTCCAATTACTCAAGCGTGTCCTCATCCTTCTTCAACAACGGCAGCAAACACAACATAGGGACATCACATAAGCGTTCGTACATATGTGTGTTTGTATGTGTGTGTATGTATTTGCATTTAATATCCTTTTCTTTGAATAATTCATGCATACGGGGCTGACCAAACGACTGAACAGCATCAACTGCACACAGCGGCGTTGCAGGGCACAGGCAAAAGGCTGATGACCGAAGGGCTTCCATTTGATTATTGTTGTTGTTGTTGTTGTTGTTGTTATTGCCATTTCTGTTGCTGCTGCTACTGCTACTGCTGCGTTTTTTACGCATACCGATGGCGAAACTTATTAATTGGCACTTGAGCTGTGGTTACCACAGCCCGACAGAATTCACGTTTTCGTTTTTTTTTTTTTTTTTTGGCTTTTGGTTTTTCGCCCTGGGCTCAACCAAAGCGCGCCGTCATTCAAATTTTTGAGCAGGCATAATTTAACAACTTTTTCGTCCAAGGGCTGCACACGTCCCTTTGGATATTGGATGTTGAGCATCGCTCGTAATCCACTCAAGTAACAAGCTATAACAACCACAACAGCAACAATAACAGCAGTAGCAACATTTACACGAGGCTGACAATGACAGAGCAACAAGATTGGCGACCATGCAGCAAAAGCAGCAGTAACAAGGGAATACCCTACAATTGATATGAAACGAAAAAGATAAACTCATTCTATTTGAATAATTTTTAAATGATTCCTCAATTAGCAATTTAAAATCTGTGGCAGATAATTGGTTATTGGCAAAAGTGCGTTGTTAACTTTGCTAGTGTGCATAGTATGAAAAACTGCATGTGTCGTTGACTGACTGACGTTTTGACGCACAGGAGAGAAGCTCATAGCCCCCTGTGACTGCGCTATCGTCACGTTTTAACATTTAAATTAAAATGTTTCGCTTAAGAGAAAGAGAGCTGCAAAAATTGCTTACGCCTGGCGAGAGCACAAAAAAAATCTCGGCCACATCCCCTTAATGTACAAAAGGAGGAAAACAAAAACAAAAATGTATAAAAAATAAAAAATGAGCGCGCTGCTTTTTTCGCTGCTCTGGTTGGCGCTGTCTTTTGCAGTTGGCGCGTTTGCCAGCTGCACTTGAGAGCCGCCTTGTTGGCCATCAGTGCCAGCGGCAGTGGCCGGTTTGGCCATCGTCTGCACCATCGCCAACACCATCTACATTTATTCTTCTTCTTCATTTATTCAATGCCGCGCTGTTGCCATCAACAGCGTCGGTCACACGGCGTATCAGTGTTATTCGAGGGGGCTTATACGCTATACAAGAGCTTTTCAGCTCACTTTTAACCAAACGCTGAACAAGAACATGAAATACAACTATAGCTGTAGATGTATGCATATTTTTGTAGCCGACTCCATTTCCCGTGGACATGAAATATATTCTTTAAATTCTGTCGTTGTCTCAATAACTGAGATATATGATATATAAAAAAAAAAATAATATTCTGATAATTAAAACATTTACTTATGTATAAGAGTCGCAATATTTCAATTTTCTATCTTCTACTTTCACGTTAATCGGCAACTTTGTGCACAGAAATAATTTGCTGCAACACTCAATGTCGTTTGCTGCATCTGTCCCTGACGAATTAAGCACTTTCATTAAGTGACTGCAATCAGGTAAGAAATTATCAGGCAGCACCTGGCGCCTTAACATTTGCGACCTGCTCTGCGATATCTTAATGCAGTTTTAATTGAGCGGAGACTTGCGAGCTGCACTGAGCAGCCATCTGTCAAGGGCGATGGGGTGAACATTGAAAAGAAGTGAAAATGAAAAATTATAATTAACGTGGCCATTAGCAAAAGTGCCAAGTGGCAGATGCTGTTGCTGTTGCTGATGCTGTTGCTGTTGCACTCCTCCCATTCTGATTTCAATTTGGGCAACTATTTTAATTATCAGCCAATGACAAGGACAATGCGTATACGCCATGTGTTACCATTAGTTAACATAAATTATTGAAAATCATAATTTATGCGCAAGTTGTCATTGTCAGTTGCCCCCATTGTGAGGCATGAAAATAAATACAAGCCCAATTACCTCATTGCAGCATGTGCAGCATTTAGCTAGACACTCTGGCAAATGTAATGGGAGCCAAGCGCGATTTCGACATGAATTTTGCGTTCGAATTTTCATAAATAAATCAAGCTAATTAATAGGCTATAGATGCCATGCAGACGCAAACTGTGTGACAATGACATTCTAATTGATTCCGCTGTTAAATCAGAAGTTAGGTGTTAGTTATCAGCGAACAGCGGCGAGTGCTCATTGATTAGCACTTGCCTAGTGTAACTACATGAAGTAAGTAAACAAGTACGTCAAGAGCCATTCGGCTGATAAATATTTCTTTTCAATTCAATTGACATGCATCGATATGTGTTCACTTATTTATTGCATTTTATTGGCAGGACCTCTGTGAGTAGCAGCTGTCAGCAGCAAATGCGAATAAATTGTATTTCTGCAAATCCAATTACCAAATGATTTGTTTTTACATATAATTTCCATGTTTTTATTTTCTTTTACGTAACACAACATACCCATGCCATTCAGCATATGTTAGATTTCGTCACGGTCCGGTATGCAGGGTATTAGGTAGTCCAGCATTTTTTTCATTTTGACAGACCCTCTGTTTTTTTACCATTGCCGAAATTCGCACGCACGTACAGTGCTGCAAATTAGTCCACATACGCATCGGCAGATTATTTGGTGTGGGTTTGGGAAAACCAGTCTTTAGTGCAAATAATCGAATGAAGTGCCGTTGCCTGTCGTTGATTTTGATGGAATTTATTCGAATGCTTGTTTAGACCCCAAATAAATATTTGATTCCTACCCCCCATAAATGGCTTGGAAATTGCAAATGTCTGTAAAGGAAATCAATTAGTATTTGACAGATGTTATATTTATGCTCATGACCGACTTGAAAATATGCCGACTTCATTTCCAAATATAAGCTATTATATAATCTAATTATTGGTCCATAAACTATGAATGACCACAAAGATAAGGAACTAATTACGAACTATATTACGACAGTTCATTTAGAAATTCCAAGCACCTTCAATCTCTAAGGTTTTTTGATGATATCCTGAAAAGGTCTGATACTTGATAAGTAGCACCATCATTGCACAGCTGTCAGCTCTGAAGTAGCTTAGCTATATATATATAAACAAATCGCACTCAAGAGGTAAATTCGAATTCGAAAGCTAAAATCACTTTGTGGCCATTCGGCGATCCATACATATTTTCGCTGGTCAAATCGTAATCTAGAATATAATCAACTGTCATAAATAAGTGCTTTGAGCGTTAAGTTATGATAACGCTATCTTCGACACAGTCTTAGCCATATAAAAACGGTAATGAGCGATGAAAGGGTTCTCATAATGAGCTCACGTGTAGTGCGATGAGGTACGAAGTTTCTGTGCTCACAATCCTTGGGCTGCTGATCGGTTTCAGCTCCGCCGGGAAACGAATATCACGCGTTTTGCCCTTCGCTGAAGGTGAACAGGGTGTGCCCGTTTTCGGTGATTGTGAGTTTCGCGTGAATGGCGATCTCAATGATCCGGCCCCGGTCTTTGCGCGACACAACTTCTTCGAGATAATCGTGCCAGATCCGACTGATACAGTGCGTTTGAAAAATGGCGAACTGCTGGATATGTTCTGCCCCGGCGCTGGCTTTGCAGGGCCCTTTCAAAATCGGACACAGTTAACTGCGCAGTGTCTGCAGGAAAAGTACTTTCTTGTCGATGGTCTGATCTACCCCTTTGCCAACTTTAGCTGTGCGGCGTGGCCGACCTTCACGGCACTGCGCACTGGTCGTGAGTGCAATGGTGGCACAGATCTGGTCAAGGTGGGCTTCCAGTTGGATGACGATGGATTCCTGCAAACCTTTGACGTGTGCCATGATGAGCTAGCCGAGGTTACCCGCTACGTACACCATGTGCTGCACCCATCCAACTACGACTATCAACATGGTGTGGCGCGACCTGGTTTCGTCGAGCTAGACTTCTATGGCGGCCGAGATGTTAATAAAAAGTATACGCAAATTGAGCAAAATATCACCATAAGCAATATTCTGGGCATGGATGCTAGTCCGTACTTTAACTATAGTGAGGATCGGATCTTGGCGCGCGGCCACATGATTGCTAAAACGGATCTTATCTTTGGTGCTGCTCAAATGTCGACTTTTGTCTTCATCAATGTGGCGCCACAGTGGCAGAGCTTCAATGGAGGCAACTGGGAGCGTGTCGAGTCTAGCGTTCGCAAATTTGTTGCCGATCAGCAGCTGACGGTTGACTGCTACACCGGAACATGGGGCGTGTCCACGTTGCCCGACTTCGAGGGCATCGAACGCGAACTGTATCTTGACTTTGATGAGAACAACAATGGGCTGATACCAGTGCCCAAATTGTATTTCCGTGTCATAATCGACCGGGTTAGTCGAGAGGGCATTGTCCTGGTGGGTGTTAACAACCCCTATGTCACTCTGGATCAAATTCAAAGTGATTATATTTTGTGCGCGGATGTTGGACATCAACTGAGTTGGGTTTCCTGGATTAAGGAGGATCTACACGAGGGTTATTCATATGCTTGTTCCGTGGAGGATTTCACGGAAGTGGTAAAAGACTTGCCCCTTGATGACCTACATACGAATGGTATCCTTGGCTTGGATAAAGATTCAAGCACCACCACCGATTCTCCAACCACTGTTCCTACCATCAGCACCACAGAGCTGACCACCACTGAGCTGCCATCTACAACTGTTTCTGTTAGCACTACTGATATTGTCAGTACGGTTTCTACTGTCAGCACCACTGAATTACCGTCTTCAACCACTGAATTGTCATCTTCAACCACTGAATTGTCGTCTACCACTGTGAGCACCACTGAATTGCCGTCTTCAACCACTGAATTGCCATCTTCAACCACTGAATTGCCATCTTCAACCACTGAATTGCCATCTTCAACCACTGAATTGCCGTCTACCACTGTGAGCACCACTGAATTGCCGTCTTCAACCACTGAATTGCCGTCTTCAACCACTGAATTGCCATCTTCAACCACTGAATTGCCGTCTACGACTGTAAGCTCCACTGAATCGTCGTCTACAACATCCCCAACCGAATCTTCCAGCACAACTGAAACAACTGCTGCACCTGTTACACCCAGTCCAACGCCAACTCCTCAGCCCAATCATTGCTCCTTCAGCATCAATGGGGATCTCACAGATCCTGCCCCACTGCTTACACCCGACGGCGCGCTAAGTTGGCTCTTGCCAAATGAATCGGGCACTTATACCGTCGATGATGGATCGAGCATAGACTTGCACTGTACTGCGGCACTGGCCATTCCATTCAATAGATACACAGCAGTGACGGCACGCTGTGTGGGCAACCAGGTGTTTGAGGCGGAAGGCCAGAATGTACGAATTGGAGAATTCCGGTGCCAAGCTTGGCCTAGCTATGAAGCCGTTCGAACTGGTAGATCGTGTGAGGGCGGCACTGAGCTCTTGCAGATTGGCTTTAATGTAGCTGCCGGGTTCTTGCCACAGCTAGAACTGTGCTATGATGAGAATGCACAGATCACACGCTACGCTCGTTACGAGCTGACGCCAGCCAATATCGCCTATCAACGAAACGTGGCACAGCCAGGCTATCTGCGTGCCGGCTTCTATGCGGGCAAGGATGTCAATGTGCTCTACAGCCTGTCGCATCAGCACGAGATGCTGGGCAACACGCTCGGCCTGGATGCCAGCAAGTACTTGGACAACGCTCGTGACTTATACCTAACACGTGGTCAGCTCGGTGCGCGTCAAGACTTTGTGCATGGCTCGGCGCAGCGCGCGACCCACTTCTATGTGAATGCGGTGCCCCAATGGCGCAGCATTACCATTGGCAATTGGCTGGATTTGGAGAATAGTCTACGTGAGTTTGTGGCCAATGAAGGCCTTAATGTAAGCGTGCATGCAGGCAGCTGGGGCGTGGCCACATTGCCAAATGCCGACGGCGATCAAACCCCGATCTATTTAGATGCAGATACGCAGAAGCTGCCTGTGCCTCGACTTGTGTATCGCATTGTGATCGATCAGGAGAGTCGCAGGGGCATTGCCTTAGTGGTGACGAACAACCCACACGCTAGTCTTGCTGAAATCCTGCAGGACTATGTCGTCTGTGAGGACGTGGGCGCGCAGTTGGATTGGCTGGACTGGGATAAAGCTAACATCGAGAAGGGTTATGCCTATGCATGCGCTGTGGAAGACTTTACCGAAGTCGTGAAAGATCTGCCCTTAAATCAGTTGGATACAACGGGGCTGCTGGGAGTACCCGAGGAACAGCCCCAGCAGGCTTGCGACTTTCGTGTAAATGGCGATCTTAAAGATCCCGCCCCGCTTTATGTGCTGCGCGACGAGCGTGGCTCAGCAACATATTTGGAGCCGAATGCACAAGGTGTGGTGGAATTAGAGCATGGTCAGGTAGTTGAGCTGCACTGCAGTGGCTCAAGGTCCTTTCAGGGACGTTTCGCTGGATATTCTCAATTGAGTGCCAATTGCTGGCAACAAGAAAATTTCTTAGTGTTGGGCAGCGTCTACCATATCAACGATTTTGTGTGCACTGGCTGGCCGACCTACACGGCTAGACGTACGGGTCGTGAGTGCAATGGGGGTACGACTCTTTTGGAAGTTGGCTTCCAGCTCGCCAAGGACGATAGCGACGATGACTTCCTGCAAACCTACGATGTGTGCCACGATGAGCTAGCGGAGGTAACACGCTATGTGCACCATGTGCTCACGCCCAGCAGCGCTCAATATCAGCGTTCCGTGAGTCGGCCAAGCTTCATAACGGGTGACTTCTATGGCGGCAAGGACGTCAATAATAAGTACACTCAGATACAGCAAAATATTACAGTTAGCGAAATACTGGGAATGGATGCCTCGCCATATTTCGATATAGGTAGCAACGTGTATCTGGCCAGGGGCCATCTATCCGCCAAAACTGACTTCATTTTTGGCGCTGCACAGCAGGCGACCTTTTTCTTTGTGAATGCCGCTCCCCAGTGGCAGACGTTCAATGCGGGCAACTGGGAGCGTGTTGAAGATAGCGTGCGAAAATTCGTCGCTGACGAAAATATAACCGTCGATTGCTATACCGGAACTTGGGGTGTATCCACACTGCCTGATGCACAGGGCGTGCCCCAAGAACTCTACCTCGACTTCGATGAGAACAACAATGGTCTGATACCAGTGCCGAAGCTATACTTCCGTGTGATTATCGATCGGGATAGTCGCAAAGGCATTGTATTGGTAGGCGTCAACAATCCGCATATTGCCATACAAGAGATTGTGGAGGACTATGTTATCTGTTCTGATATTAGTGATCAAATCAACTGGATTAGCTGGTCCAAGGAAGACTTAAAGAAGGGCTACTCATATGCCTGCTCTGTGGAAGATTTTATAGCAGTTGTTAAGGACTTGCCACTGGACGATCTGCAAACGAATGGCGTTTTAGGCATTTCGACCACACTTTAAACACACTCTACTGCTATCCAATGATCTAATCAACTTACCTACGCATACAGTAAATAATAATAAAAAAATAATAACACCCGAAAGATAAACAGTTTTAAGTATTGCCATTCAATAATTCCGCACGTGCCACACGTTTCGCATTACCGACAAGGCATATCAGCACTTTGACCATTTGTAACATTTATACATATATATATTAATTTATTTTATTTTCGTTTTTGTTTTATTAATCTTATCGCATCCATTAATATCAAATGTGAATGGCATTTGATACTTTAATTGTAGCTGTAAATCAGACATGATATTTTTGAACTCTAAATAACCTCATAATTTAGTTAAGTTTACTCTGTTAAATCACCCATAACTATCAGATTGATCAGTGGTCTTCAATTAAATTTAGTAAACTTCGCTTTAATTATTTGTACGTGAAATGCTTAAAATAATTCAAGCATATCTGGCAAATCATATAAAATAAAGCTCACGTTGAAAACGAAATTCAGTTTGAACAGCAAAAGTATTTGAAGCATTTGAGTCATGTTCATAAAGTGGCAGATCGGCTACATAGCCTGTTGTGTATTGGCCATGATTGTGGTCGTAACAGCCCATGTGAATGCCTACAAAAGTAAGTGATGGGATTTTTGTATTTGAGCCGCAATACTTGACAGCTTTATTGACTTTGTCAGAGTTTGGACGCGATTGTCGCGATATTACTTGTGTTTCCACCGAAAGATGTGTACTATCCCGAGTGGCATGTGAAAAGGATCAACTAGATGGCGAGCACTGCGGCCAGTATCCAAAATGTGTGGAGCGCCTGGTTACTTCAGGTATGCAAACCCCATTCAAGCGGATCATCCTCCAGCGGCACGCACTCACTGCAAACCTCTTACGCATCCGTTGCAGATCAACACTTGAATCGCTTCATGATCGACACAACATCCACCACAGCTAACACTCGTAGCATCAGCGCACCCATCTCCGGACCCATCACCAGCACGCTCGTTTTGAATCATGAACTGCACACTGAGTCGAACCCGGACACGGACTCTGACTTCGAGCTCCTTGAGAGTGTGACTGGGACTGGGCCTACGCCAGACTCCACCCATGCCGATCAGCGACAAGCAAACGTTTTGGTCATTGTGCAGGAGGGGGCACAACAGCCCATTCCAAATCCCAATCCTAATTACTATAGACAGCCCTGGCGACAGCCTTGTATTGTTAGCCCATATTATCCCTATGCGTGCACCAATGGACCAACACAGTACATGCCCGCTCCGAGATCAGTGCCGTCTTATCAAAGCGCACGTACCGCCCCCGGACCACAATTAGTGCCGGCAACACCACCCTGTTATATAAATTGCTTTCCTAGACTGGCAGCTGGGTACCCGCTGGCTAGATCCTCTAGACCTGTTGCATCAACGAGCAACTATTTGCTTTACATAAACATTTAGTGGCTAAGTAGTTCGTGTTCGGGCTTCTTTATTGCTAGACTTGTCGTCTGGATCGGGTCACTGATGTTCGGTGCGGAATGCGACACAATAAAAAAAAAACTATTCTTCTGACCAGTCTCTCTCTTTTTTTTTTTGGCTGCTCATCTTCCCAGATTCTTCAGACTTCATTGACTTGGAATTAGAACCATCTTACCCACCACATAATGTTACTGCAAGACAAGTATATATGCCTGGACGAATGCCTATGCCAGTCCCAATGCCAATACCAGTGCCAAGGCCAATGCCAATGCCGATGCCGATGGCAAGACCCCTTCCACGGCCAGTACCCATGCCAGGTCGTGTGTTCTATCCTCCGGTGCAAAGCAGACCAATGCCAATGCCAATGCCAATGCCAATGTCCCCACCTCCGATTCCAATTGTCATCCTGCCCATTGGTATGGGCAGTTTTTCTAGCATGGGCTACAATTACAATCAGTATTACGGGCCAAGTGGCATTTACCCAACTTATAACAATCAATACACCACTCAAAGGCCCAACTATGACTATTATAATAACTATAACAATAATAATTATAACTATATCAACAATAACAATGATTACAACTCATATGGATAACCAATCTCGCGATTCAACCTAATAAATACTTTAAAAATCAACTGATACCTAGAATAACATTTCCACTTTAATATTTATTATAACTGCTTTCAGGACTTCTACTTGAAAGAGGAAAGCGACAAGCTGGAAAGATGGGTAATGGTCGAGGAAATAACGGGTTGGGTGGTAATGGAATGGGTGGGAATGGAAATGCCAATGGACAAGGAATGGGTGGTAATGGCATGGGTGGCTATGGAATGGAAGGCAATGTAAATATCAATGGAAATGGTATGGGTGGAAGGGGTGGAATAGGAGCCAATGGATATGGAATGGGTGGTAGAGGTGGGAATGGAATGGGTGGTAATGGAATGGGTATGGGAAAAAACGGTAATGGCATGGGTGGCTATGGAATGGAAGGCAATGTAAATATCAATGGAAATGGTATAGGTGGTAGGGGTGGAGTGGGAGCCAATGGAAATGGTATGGGTGGTAGAGGCGGGAATGGAATGGGGCCCAATGGAAATGGAGGAGGCAATATGGGTGGAAGAGGTGGAGTAGGAGCCAATGGAAATGGTATGGGTGGTAATGGAATGGGCATGGGCAGAAACGGTAATGGAATGGGCGGTTATGGAATGGAAGGCAAAGGAAATATGAATGGCAATATGGGTGGAAGGGGCGGAGTAGGAGCCAATGGAAATGGTATGGGTGGTAGAGGTGGGAATGGAATGGGGCCCAATGGAAATGGAGGAGGCCATATGGGTGGAAGAGGTGGAGTAGGAGCCAATGGAAATGGTATGGGTGGTAGAGGTGGGAATGGAATGGATCCCAATGGAAATGGAGGAGGTGGTAATGGAATGGGCATGGGCAGAAACGGTAATGGAATGGGCGGTTATGGAATGGAAGGCAAAGGAAATATGAATGGCAATATGGGTGGAAGGGGCGGAGTAGGAGCCAATGGAAATGGAATGGGTGGTAATGGAATGGGCATGGGAAGGAATGGTAATGGGATGGGAGGTTATGGAATGGGAGGCAATGGAAATGGTATGGGAGGTAGGGGTGGCAACGGAATGGGAGGCAATGGAAATGGTATGGGCGGCAATGGAATGGGAATGGGCAGAAATGGCAATGGAATGGGTAATGGAATAGGAGGTAATGGAATGGGTGCGGGTAGATACAGTATGGGTGGTAGAGGTGGCAATAGAAATGGTGCAATGGGCATGGGTACTCGAGGATATATAATATGTTCTGGAGTGAACAGTAATGGACTAAGTATAAATGGAAGTGGAATAAATTCAAATGAAACGAATGAAAACATAAGTACGTTCAAGCGCAAGCGACGAGATGCTGCCCAACAAAGGCAGCAGATCAGTGGCAATGGAATTGGTGTGCATGGGACGCATCGCAAGGACTATGCTAAAATGTGTGGACCTGGAATGGTTGGTCACGTTGAAATAGAAATGGGTCAAAATGGAATGAGACAAATGGGTGGACTCGGAGGCAATACCGGACAATGGAACAACAACCACTCTGGAGCCTACATGACTCAAACCTCGTTTAATCAAGGCGCAGATGGTGCCTATGTAGATGCCAGTGTCACGGTTAGCAGTGTAAGCTCTTCTACCTCACTCAGACCAAGACGACGCAAGAATGAAACTGAATGGTGAACTTTCCGCATTTTTATTTTCAAATGAGCATTCCAATTTATGTTTAACTATATGTTCAATTTGTAATAATAAACATGCCGACTTAACTGCAAAAAACAAATTCTAATCTATTCATTAATAGCTATGATTTAGTTTGGAATTTTGAAATATTTGATATAACCATTTGAACAATATATTAAAACAATGTGTTAAAATTCTAATCTATTCATTAATAGCTATGATTTAGTTTGGAATTTTGAAATATTTGATATAACCTTTTGAACGATATATTAACACAGATGAATAGCTGAAATGCTAAGAAAATTACGTAAAAGTCATGTGTGAAAAAAGTAGAAAATGCTAAAGAAATTTCTTATTGCAATACAACATTAATTTATGTATTTTATTTTATAAAAACAGTTATTCGTGAATGTCAACAGACAAATGCTTTATTTTCAAACAGTTACAGCAGTGAACGCTCCCCTCAAAATTAAAATATGACGAATAGTAAGAAGCTGGGTGATAACCGGTTTGGAGAGAGGATGAAATGAAAAGAAAGAATCAGAGAGAGGAAAGCAAGCTACGTATAAAAACACCTGTAGAAACGACACATAATTTAATAAGCAAACAGCTGCCGCATGAGACACTGTGAGGCCAGAACGCTTGTAAACATGAATATATTTTTGATTGCATTGCTGTTATTCGCATCAACAAACGAGATTCGGGCGCGGGAAGCGGTTCAGTTAGCAGACGAAGTGGGTCAAATAATCAAAGATCTTGAGGGATTGCACGTGGATGGAACAAATCAGCAAGGTAAGTGCAGATTTAAATAAAATATACTTACATCTAGCCCTCTTTCTGTTTATTTCAAATATAAATAACTAAGAGCGATTTAGTTGCGGTTGTCCCACTTTTGTTTAACCAGAACGAAAAACATTTGTCTGACTCTTACTCAGGTTTTGAGTATGGGAGAAACCCATTTAAATGCAGATGCTTTTGTCTTATGAAAGAATCTTTACGAATTGTAAATACTAAAAATATAAATTGTCCCATTAATTATAGTCGGTTATTGTACGCTGGACATACAAGACGATTTACCCATCTCCAAGCTGCAGCCACTTTACCTGCATCCGCACACAAATACCTACTGGCTGCCGAATGAACAAGGAGAGCTACAGATACCACAAGGAGCAGATATCGAGCTCTATTGTAGCGAAACATTTTTAATTGGCAAGCAAGCTGAGAGTTATACAAATAGCACATCTATATATATTCGCTGCCTACCCGACACCTTTCATTGGGAATGGCAGGGGAGACAGAAATGGCAGTTGGGAGATTTTACCTGCGCCAAGCCATTGACTTACACTGTGGAGCGCACGGAGCAACCGTGTGGGAGTAAATATATCACAGCGCGTGGGAACATATATCGTGTTGGATACAATATCAGCACGAATCGATTTGTGAGGACCTTTGAGCTGTGCCACAATGCAGATCAACTGCTGACATACTACGCTTCTTACCAATTGGTCCCAGCCAATGTGCTCTTTCAACAAAAAGTTAAACGTGTTAAGTTTAGCGCCGCTGGCCATTTCTCGGGCTATGATATGAACGATCTCTATTCAGAGAAAAGTCAGCGAAAACAGCTGGAGCAGCTGTTTGATCAACAAAATATAACAAAACAAGTGTTTGGCTTCCTAAAAAGAGGGCAGTATCTCAGCCGCGGACACCTGGCTGCCAAGGCAGATTTCATTTATGCCAGTCAGCAGCGCTCGAGCTTTAACTACCTGAATGTGGCGCCGCAGTGGCAAAAATTCAACGGTGGTCACTGGCAAATTGTAGAGCAACATTTCCGTCAGCTTACGGCTCACTTAGATCATTCAGCGAGTGTCTATACGGGCACCTATGGAGTCATGCCGCTTTCAATCCAGAGCAATGCAAGTTTCTATTTGGCCACTAATGCCAATGGCCAAGGCGTGCTACCCGTTCCGCTTCTCTACTATCGCTTGCTCATAGATAATCGAAATAAAAATCGCGGATTGGCCATCATAGGTGTCAACAATCCGCATGCTACGCTGAGCGAGATCGAGGAATCGTATATTATATGTCCGCCTGTGAACGTGAACCATGTGCTCCCACTTCATCGCTGGCTACAGGCGGAGGACCTCACAAAGGGCTATCTTTATGCGTGTCGTGTTGCAGATTTGGCCATGGCTGTTGGGCATTTGCCGCTTCACTTGGAAGATGTAAACGAGTTGATTGACGAATCATAAACTCTTAAATTTAAGTCATGGTCATGCACTCACTCGTAAGGCTATATATATAAAATATGCATAATTTTATTTTTCTTTCCGTAAGCTCAAGAATATATTTAACCCTGCTATTATCGCAGATAAAGTAAAATAAACTCGATATTTTCATATTTGCTTTGTTTCTTGTCAACAAATAATTAAGTACAGAAAAATAATAATAAGGGAATATCAGTGAGCTCTTAAGTCAACAGTGAAATCTTACGCACATATTGTTTACTGCCAGCTAACATGGAAAATATTATTTTCGTCACCCAGCCGCGAGCTTACCTTACCGGATGGTCGGAGTTACAAAGAATTGTAAACGTGCGGAAAGCAGTTAGAAGTACGTTCCAGCGTTTTCAAATCAGTAAATGCAAATATAAATGTATTGGAAGCGCAAATGGGACCAAATTCAAAGCGAAGCAAAAGCAAGAAGAATTTATGGTAATACGAACACAAAAAAAAAAAAATGAATTCAAGGACGTAAAATACCGGAAAACGGCAACAAAGGCAACGGAAAATTTAAGAAATTGTGCCAGACGAATAAACTGATGAATGTCTGTGAATGTGTGCGTGTGTGTGTGTGTGTGAGTGTGAGTGTAGTGTGTGTGTTTTGTGTGTGAAGCAGAAGAAAAGGATTAAATCAATGTTGCGGAACAAATTGTGTTATGCGGGGAGGTAATACAAACCAATTTCATTTCTTCAAGCCAACAAGGCATGGCCATAATGGGTACCCGAATGTGAACCAAATTTTAGACCACAACCGACGACCCAATTTGATGGTGTCAAAGTCACACGAGCGTTAATAATGTGGGATACACGTTAGACGGTTAGTGCGAAGTCAAGAGAGAATGATATGATTAACTATATGCACACACACATACATGTACAAATACTCAATTAAGTGCATATGAAACGTCATTTAGGGTTACCCAGAGTCACCTTTGTCATGATTTTTGTTTAATATACGTACATCCTTATATCCTAAGATAAATACAACTGTATGACATTTATTATACGAGCATAGCATTCCTCAAATGCAACAAATACGGCTGCAATTCAATCGATTGCAGTTGTTGCTTAGCTCCGCCAAAAAAACTTTTTCTTTCCCGAAGACAAAGTTAAGTCTGCGAAACAATTGGGTGCTTTGAAGACATTGTTTGTGTGCGAGTGGATTTTGTTTCAGGGTCGACGACTTGCCTTCAAATGACTGCCTCGGTGACTTTCGTTTTTTTTTTCTTCGCAATAACGTTGCGCTTTAAATTGTTTGTGGACTAAGAAATGTGGGTTCTGTTTCAGTACACACTTATAAACTTGATGAAAGTATATCTGCACGGAAACAGAGCGGGACAGAAGCGAAAAACCCCGATGAAAACAGAGCAAAAAATACAACGAAAAAATAATTGAACGCACTTTACGCAGCTGTTGCCGAGGGTTTGTGATTTTTTTTTCGTTTTTTCGTTTTTATTTGGTGCTTCGTGGAAATGAAGGATATGTTGTGTCCTGCGGTGGCCTGCGGAAATTATTATTTATATTTTCGTATTCGGTTCGTTGCATTGTTAGTCGATTTTCATCTCGATGTACTTTTTAATATTACCACTTTTTGGTTACGCATTTTTTATTTTGATTAAAATGCATATTAAATCTTGGCAAACAAAACTTAAAAAAATCTGCACAAAAATAATATAAATAATTTCCTGTGACCGGTTGTCCTCTGTGCGATGTACGCCTTGTTTCCTTCCGCCTTCAGCCGTGCAACTACAAACCCTCGAGCCGCACTGGCACTCTGCACGGATCCAATGGCCCATACGTTCGAGGCAAATCGAGTCGAGTCGAGTCGAGTTGAGCCGAGTCGGCCGGCCGCATTGCATGCAAAAGGCAGTCAAGTTGAAATATTTTGTTAACAGTGCGTAGGTTTCCCAAAAGACAAAAAATACATAATATAAACGTCATATACACACACACATACATGTGTGTTATGTACCTACTAGTAGGCATATAGGATATGCACATAAAATTTCGCCTTTTGCCTTATTTACATGTGTAACAACAATGGGCGCTCCCAGGGGTAGGCGTCGGGGTGAATCGGGGGCATCAGCACATTGGAAATGGGATCGGGGACATCGGCAAGACAGGCAGGAAGCACGCGTGTAAGAGGCATGATTTATATTGGAAAATTGAGGTATCCATTTGGCTACCCGTTGAAAATGGGTAAAAGGGGTATAATGGATTTGTGCAAATATATTAAATAGGCACGAGGAAGTGATACAAACTTCATTGGATATAAATATATATAAATATATTCTATGAATAACTCTCTTGCAGAGACAATGCAGAGACTAGGATATACGAATACGGCCCAAAATCAATAATAATTATTATCGATTTTCAGCTCTGATTATCTAAGCATACGCATAAGTGGCAAAAAACTAACTCAATAGCCATAGCATTTATTATTTAACAACATGACGCACTTATCTTCTTGATCATTTATTTTGCATGGCTCTTCTTAATATTGACATGAAGTGTATAATTGATGTGGCATGCCAGTCCAGTCCCAGAACGGATTCAATGATCAAGCCACTGGCACTTAACAACAATTTTGTTAATTCCACATAACTTGAATTTAATTTAATTCATGATATGCTGAAGCAGAACAGAGCTGAACAGAGCAGATAACAAGAAGGATAAAAGATGAATAAAGTACGTGCACACAATGAACAATGAATGCACACGGACATACGAACGCCCAGCAATGACTACAATATGAAAATGGCCAAGAAATTGCCGTTTCATTTTACTTGTTTGCTGGGAAAATCGAGACGGAAAATGCATTGCAATGGAAATTGCATTGCTGAACTGTGGACTCCGAGCTACGAACAAACAAGACATGACGACACTGACATCTAATATCCTTATTGTTAGCAAGACTGAATTTATGGCTAACACAGTTCTTAGCTCGGTTTAGCTAGCAAAGTGCCGCGTTTGCCTAAGCTGCCTTCAGTTACAGACCAGACACACTCCTGTTCTTGCTAATGAGCCCTTGGTCGTTGTGAAATTTAACACTTACTTCGCTGTCGCCTGTGTCAACGAGTTCGAAGTGCGCAATCACCTCAATAGGTGTTTGGTTAATGAACTAACGACAGCTCACGTGCCCTGTCGGGATTGGAATACTTCAACGTAAGTGCGCTTGAATTGAAGCTCTAAGAGCTTGCTTTTTTATGCGCCCATTTCAGACTATTACAATGGCTGCCTGTGAATATAGCGCACTTAAATTTCAGTGCTCTAATCTAAATTAAACTCTATGATACCAATCTCAACGGAGACTTTATAAAAACTAATTTGCTGATATGTGATAAAAATTGTTTGATTGAAATATTTCAACGACAAGTATGAATATTCCGAGAGATATATCTATATAGAATATGCATAAATAAATATATATAAAGTACATTTACATTAGATCAGCGCTTGGTATTTATAAAGCAGAGCTGTTAAGATGTGTCAGCAATGGGCTGGGTTGCTTGACCCCCAACTAAAATATCACAAATGCCATGCCTTCGAGCGATTCGAGTGTCGTTGACGTCGCCCTTTCATTCTCATACTCAAGTTATGAAATATTTTATATATAAATATTCACACATATTAAAATTCATACCTACAGTGGCCCTTTGTGCTGGGTGCCGAGTAATGGCTTTATGCGACAGAAAGCAATTTATTCACCCATCCTGTTCCCTTTTTGAAATTACGCCCAGGTGAAGTGAAGTGCCCTTAAAAATGGGCAAGACCGTGTAAAGTGGAACGAATTTAAAGTGATTCCTGCCATTGCCAGCTTTAAGTCGAAAATATGGCGAAATTGTCTTCAGCTTACAGCAAAAATCAGTATTCGAAACAAAAACATAATGACTTACGCAGCACAAACTGAATTGAGAGAAAGTTAAATTATTACGAGTTTAAGAAATATCGATAGACCAACGTGATTTCAAGCAACTCTCTACTCTTATGTTGGCACGTTGACTTGTCTTGGAAGTATACCTTAACTAAAAATCTGTCAAGATTTTCTCATTTTAAAGGTTATCAAACAGATTTATTACACATTCATACAGCCAAATAAAAGGAAAAACATTTTTAGTACAGCTCAAAGTTGACATCTTAAATTAAATTGGCACTAAAACTAGAGGCGAATCTGCAGTAACTACTCGAATAAAAGCAGCGTCAATTGACAAATTAGGTGTCTAGTAAAATAAGGCGTGAATTTATGTACATATTGAAAATAAATGCGCAAAAATAAAACGAGAGCATAAAAATAAAGGGCAATCAAGCGAGGCGTGAAAAGTCAAAAGAATCATAAAGCACGACTAACTCGATGAGGAAGAGCCCGAGCTAGAGTTTGACGTAAAGAGCTCACTACAAGATGAAACGAGTCATTGTTCTGTAATAAAGCTATGCTCTAAATGAGTAAACATATTTTTTAAGGCTCTCCTAGACGCTCGGTGAATAGGTATTCATGTTCATTTTATTTTTTTTTTTTTCTGCTTAGCGCTCTGAATGCGATGCTCATTTCGTAGACGCCTTAATAGACATTTTAGATGCAGCATTTTCAGTCCACCTTAGTTTGCAGCTACATGTTGTGTATGGCAATCTGTGCACTGCTTTCAAACATGTTTTCAAGCTTGTTTTCCCTGTGCCAGCTCAGCTGCAGAAATCCGCAACATTTGCCACAATTGGCATGTCGCTGCGGTCGGATCATTGCGGATTCAGGCTGCGGGCGCCGAGCAATGCATATGGGACCACAAAAATGCGGTAAAACGATTACCAAAACTGTGTGCAGAAATATAAAAGACAGCAAACGCCAGACACAGAACGTGTGGCCAAAGGTGAATGGAGCTACATAAAAATTGCAAGAAATACGCCAGGGGCCGACATGAAAATCCACGTTATCCTGATATCTTTTATTTTATCGATAATGCGTTTCATATACATTTCATTTTTTATATCGTGCAAATATCTACTCTAAAGATTATTAAAATACAATGAATTGAAATTGTAAAATAATTGTTTATTGTATTGTTAAGTTGGGTATTAAAATTCTATTGTAAAATAATTATTTATTTTATTATTAAGTTGGGTATTAAAACACTTTTGTGGCAATTTATTGAATATTTTTGACTTATATTAAATTCGTTAAGAAGTCGCATTTCTATTATCAAACCATACAAATTCAATTCATTTTACACGTCATGAATTGATCACAAAAGTAAAAAGGGCACAGCATGGGTGTATACCCATGGGCGTAGCCCATGTTCGCCGTCTTTACTGGGTCAGTTGTCGCTTGAGACACTTCAAGTGTAAATTTGATGTCTTGAAGGCGTCTTAACATGTTCAATCAATGATAAAACCACACGCACGCTTACAAAAAAACCATCCAAAAATACGTTTGTGACAAGCATACAACCTGAACATATATATATACTATGCTATACATAGATATATAAGAATTGACCCACACCAATTTTATTGGCTTTGATAGTATCGCAGCGATTGAATTGAATTGAAAAGCGTTGAAAAGGAATTGGGGGAAATGTTTTTGCTCCAATCGCTGTGAATTTGTAAAGGGCAGTTCAGTTCGTCAATGGCGTTCATTAGAGCGCCTCAAGGCACTGGGTTAACCCTGGCAATGACTGCTGCTAGCACTGCTGACAAATTACATGCCAGCAGCTACGTTTTAGGACCAGCGAATCCCCTAGAGATCCCAGGGACGATTGCCAGAAAATAATAGCAAATGCGCGAGTTGGTATAAAAAATGTATTCTGTTCTACTTTCGACTTTCGACGGTTTGAAACTGCTTCACTTAGAGATTTATGGCCCATGCGGTTAAATACGCCATCGGGCAATGCGAGCCCCTAAAAAGGGTTCGATTTGGGTAAATAAATGTGGGGCGCAACAGTTGTATGTCGAGTCCTTAACTACTTATGTACATATGATATGGGCAGCATTTTTAATGTGGCCCACCGTTTCGTGCCTGCATCTGTTGCGCACATGCGACTCAAAATAAAAATTTCATGGAGCATTTATAATTCGAAACTAGATGTGAAAACACAAAGCATACGTCTATATTAACTTTATTTTTAAAAAGCAGAACTACTTTAGCTTAGTTACGCTCACTGGTTTAATGAGCTCAAATAGTTTTTGATTCAAAAAGGAAAAGTTTTCAGGAGGAGTGTCTCTCCCTGTGCATGTGCGTACATGAGCTCACAAATGCAGGAGTCTTGCATAAGTTCATATCGCAGGATGCGCGTGTCGCATGCACACAGACGCAAGCACACTTAATGTCAAAACCTTTAAACTCTGGTTTAACGAGCTGTTCCCAAAAGCCCTATCCCCACCTTGCACATAGCCATAACATTATGTCTCTGGCAGTAGAAACTGACTCTAATGTGACGTTTATAAGTGCTGTGCGACGACATGTGCGACACATGATGAGAATTACAAAGTGCATTTCTCATCACTCCGCCAAGGAGAGCGGAACTTTCTCTTTTGAATTGAAAATAGTTAAATTTTATTGTTTGTCACACTACTCTGCGTTTGCCCTTACAACTTCAGATGGATGTAGCCTAATTGGAATGTAATAATAAATGTTCTTCATATTCCACTATTGGCTGCCTGCAATTTCAATCTTAGCAGGTCTGTGGCACTGCAAGCCCGTTCCAGCAGCCGGCAGCATGTAAACATTATCTGTGTGAGACTCCGTTGCCAGCATGACATCATGTATGGCGCCGGCCACCACATCGACGTTTGTCGAACACAATGCACCGAGATTAATGCGTCCGTTTTCGGGTACATATACATGTTTGCTGCGCAGTCGCCGCAGGTGATTTTGTTTTAGATTTGTATAGAGGTGCGAGCCATTTTGATTTTTGATGTGCTCCCACTTGCCAGGTGTTTTCAGAATCGCCAGTTTGTTGCTCAAAGCTAGGCGCATTTGCTGTATTCGCTGATGTACATCTTGAAGAGATACAGCCCTGTTTATGCAGAGCGCCCTGTTATGGCCTATGCTCACAAATATCACAAGAAAAAAACTCGAGTCTTACCATTCACGGCGCAACGATGTATTATTGAGTATCTTGGCCACAATGCGGCTTGCAAATGCCGTGCATGACTTTCGCTTAGTCTCAAGCATCATGGACTCAAACTGTGCCCGCACCACATCCAGTTGAATGGAATTGTTAAGAACGACCATTAAGTGACCCAGAGTCTCATCTGCATACAAATGATTGTGAGTAGTGAGTAGCCGCCCTTAACCCCCTTCACACTTACTGTAGAGGCCGAAATTCTTGACAAACGACTGAGCACAGAGCAAATCAAAGCCACTGTCGACAAAGTAACGCACTGGCCATGAGTCCTGCACGGTATCGCCACTGACGAGTCCATGGGACTCCAAGTGGAAGAGCGGCAACAGTTTCTTGCACCTAATAATGTGGGCAATCAGCTTCCACTCATCAACGCTCGGATCCAAGCCAGTGGGATTATGTGCACACGCATCCAGCAGCACAACGGCGCCCTCCGGTGCAGTCATAAGGTCTGCCACCAGCCCATAGATATTCAGCTCGCCCTTTTCCTCGCTGTAGTACTGATAGTTCTCGCAGGCAAAGCCGGCGCTCTTGAATATGTGCAGCCACAGGTCACAGCTGGGACGGGCCAACATGCAGACGTTGCAATTCATCTTTTCACGCAGAAACTGTGCAGCCAGGCACAGTGCATCAATGCTAGAACGTGTCTGGATGCCCAGCACCTGTGTTGATGAGTCAGATAATGAGTAGGATTAACAGTAATGCTCAATTTGCTAATTTCCAACAGGTCTACATGAGCAAATCTGAACAGAACCCAACGTTTTTACTACTTTTTTTCACTTTCAATTCTTTTTTCATGTTCGTTTTAGGATTTTAGTCATTCACTTTCTTAATGTGTTCTCTCCTCGTGGTGAATAACATTTTAGATGTAAAAGAATTGAGACAAGTTTACTTACACGATTTTGCAACATGGCTGGAGCTGCTTTATTTAAAACCAGCTCATTAGCAGCTCGTATGAAATCTGGATTGCCCAGAGGCGGGTACGGCTCATGGGTGTATGCGTCGTCACAGGCTATGCCAATTTCCGCCTTACGCACCGCATTGTGAATAAAGACTTTGCCGTCGCTGTTGCGATAGACTTCGCCCGCAAGATTGACCTTCTTAGGATCGGAATCTAGATCGAAGGCCATCTCGAGGTTGCTGGCTTCCGTGGGCTTCAGACGCTCGACCCGGGTGAAAGGCAGAAATTTGTTCATGGATGAGCAACGTTTTGAGGACATGCAAATCCTTTGCTGCAGCAGGCTCTGCGTCAGGGCGCAGATGGTGGACATATTTAACTGATTTAATTTAATTCAACTAAGCCGAAATGCAATCAAAAAATATTTATTTGAAAAGCTAAATGCCAAAGATAATGTCGTAGTCTACTATAATATGAAATTCAAAAATGTATGTAAAAATGCTCGGCAATTATAATCCTATTATAGCCAAGGGTCTACATTACTACAGAACATTTTATTTGAATTGTTAGAGAAGAAAAAAAGAGTTTGCACTGGGGCCTGCAGACACACTTCACTTAATCAAATGGTAACAAGTGAAAATTTGCGCGCTCAAAAATTTGTTCATTGCACACACGCAAAGCGCAGACAGTCAGACAGACAGTCAGACAGACAGTCAGACAGACGGGCAGATAGAAAGGCACTGACTCAAGCGGCGCCACGCCCACGCTGAAGCCGAAAAAGTATTTGCAACAGAAACTAGCAGTAAAGGCATTTTAGCCGCCCTCGCAATAGTTTCAAGTGCCCCGCGTGTGGATCCTTAGCGAGCCCGACGGCGTGACGACGTCCTTGTTTGGGCGCGTCTGTTAGTCTGCTCGTCCCTGAGTTTTCTTTCCGTTGCTTGCAAGTTGCCACTGCGACTGCCTCTGCCTGCCTCTGTTGTCGCTGCCGTTGTCGTCTTTCCACTTTCATCAACATCATCAACATTTGTATGTAAATAATTTCGCTAAAAAGTATGCTATACAAAAAGTTGTTTCTTGCTTCTCGTTTGCCACTGTCATTGTGTGTGCGCACGTCTGCGTGTGCTTCTGTGTATGCCTCTGCCTCTGCCTCTGCCATTGCCTTTGCCTTTGCGAATAAAAGGCTTTCCTTTTTTACCCATCATCATACTTT
Organism: Drosophila mettleri; assembly: GCA_035047625.1. Taxonomy (NCBI): domain Eukaryota; kingdom Metazoa; phylum Arthropoda; class Insecta; order Diptera; family Drosophilidae; genus Drosophila; species Drosophila mettleri. The sequence continues at coordinate 19,301,195 of JAWNPI010000103.1, forward strand.
TCTGGCACACGAAAATTGTACACGCTTTTGAGTTTGAATCAGCATATGGAAAACTCTACAACTCACTTTCGAGTGTGATCCAAATTCGCACCGTCGCATGAGCCATCTTAATTTTGGTTCAGTTTATTGCCATATCAGCCAACCTTGAACTTTAGCCAATTTTAGGGTCGGGCATTAATTATATACGAGATTCGGTTAGTTTCACATGTGTCAAATGCTGCGATAACTGCGATAATTTGCCAACATTCACTTAATTTACGAGCCCACTCTGGGCGGTTGCCTCGACTTCATTGCGACGCAAAACTTTTAGCCAAACATGTGAGAGCATAACTAATTCATGTATATCGAAATAAGTTTTTGGCCAGCCTCGGGTCTGATTTTGGTTAAAAGTTGCCGCATTCTGTTAATCTATAACTCCATAATAGCCAGTCAATACCAAGTGCCGCTAACTGATATATGAAGCGAAATGTGTCAGTGGAATCTCTGTTGAATTTATTGAAGGTAAGATATATGTAGCTTCAATACGTTTTCGAAACTTAAAATACTTAACTTTGTTTCACAAACTTTTTCTCTCAGCAATAAAAGGATTTTTTTATTTCAGTGAAGCAATAAAACTATTTTGATTGAACAATCAATCAAATACTGTAAGCTCATTTAAGTTTTATGAATTCAGTATAGTTTTGAAGAACTTTCAATGCAAAGCAATTCAATTGACACGCTCCGACCGCAACCGAGAGTAGATAAGTGGAGCTCACTACAAAGTGCAGGGCTAAGTAAGGCAAACGTAAAGGGCCGAGTGAAATGCGTTCACAATACGACCGCAAAAGCACTAACTGAGATGTACCCATTAAATGGGAATAAGTATGTAATTATGAATCAGACTGGCACGGCGTTCCCTTCACTTCACTGGCGCGCCAAGATTCATGCGCAGCTCGGCGTATGAGCAATATACGAGGCTAACGCGCAAGCGAAAGAATTGCCCTAATAAGGCAACCAGAAAGCGCTCGTTAAATATTTGAGCCGCATTTACGACACTTATGATCCGCTTTAAGTTCCCTGCAGTCGGACCTTAAATAAGAGTCTATGTACATACATATAGTATATATGTGTACAGCTAACTTAATAACTAAACAAGCAATTTGCCTTGGCGCACAGTTTGCTCTCGCCAAATGTGAAAAGTTTTTTTGGCAAGCAAAATTTAAATATCATTAAACTTGAAGTTGCTGTGGGTTGTTCGTATAAACAACTTTAATGAACTCATATGCACCACGTATATGTAAAGTCGAATTATTAAACTAAATTATGTTGGGATTGGCCAAGTGCGGACTTGGCACAAAAAGTTTTATGTACTTCAGCTGCATAATTCAACTAATAAATGTTCAAGGCCCAAATTCTAATGACCTGAGCTGGAGCACGAAACTTACTAAGCTTTATATATTAATTAAAGGACTTCAGCATTTCATATTAAAATTCCAATAACTTCAAGGATTTGTCCGTTGTTTACGCTTTCATATTTAATTCATTTGAGTGCCAACAGCTGAAGCTAAAGCTAATCTTCAAATATTTTGCGGCGCAAATTGAGAATAGCGTCAAATTACATTATTACCTGGCGGAAGCCAGCCAATTAGACACAGACAAAAATACTTTAAGGATTTTAAGCTGCTGCTGCTGGTGGCGTCTCTTGGTGAACAAAGACGATTAGCAAATAGAGAGGACAACGAGCACAAGGCAAAGGGCAAAGGGCAAAGGTCGGAGATTGCGGATAAATTACTCTGGTATAAATTGCTGTCCCACTCGCGCAAATAACCAAAGCAACTGATCAATTATTTAGAAAGTATCGAACTGGGTCATGTTCAATGACTCAAGCTGCTTCTGAGCTTCACACGGCCCACTGATTGACTTAAGTTAGCCAAGGTCACATTGATTTTTCCCCGCTCCACGCTGCTAATTTCCCAAGTAATTTTTCTTCGAGCGTATCGTTACGTTGCGTTTGCTGTAATTAAATTTGATCAAGCCTAAATATAAGCTGCACCAAAGAATTGGCATGCTAAAAAGTTTCACCACTGACAATAGCCAAATGGTGAGCGGACCTTTTCACTGCTCCGTCCAGCTGGATACGCACAAGGACCTCGACTTGGACGTGGGCTGAATAAATGGAGCGCACTGCCTCAATGGCAAATTAAATAACGCGCCTAAAGTTTGTACAACTGATGCGATTTCACGCAACGCAGCCCACCGGTTAGACAATGTCCGACCCAGAAATGGAAAAATTAAAAAAAAAAAAACCAAATGAAATAAAAGAAAAACACAAAAATAAATTGGAATAACTTGGCCAAAGCATTCGTCGCTGACGGGAGAGAGAAAAAACTGAGAGCGAAAATTGAAAACGTAGCGCGGAATAAACGAAATATAAATAAAAAGAAAATTTTAGCAACGTGAACACCAAGCGATGGCCGTGCTAAATGATTTCGTGGATGATGAAAACAAATGAACCGAAACTAAAGCAAATTCTAAGAGAAAAATTAAATAAAAGCAATCACGAGTCACGATATCTACAAATTTATGGTGAATAGCTGCGAATCTAATCACCTTTAAAATCAAGCACAAAGCAAATTTCAGCGAATTTCGCCGTAATTAAGAGCTGAGTAAGAGGTAAAACAAATGTGAAATGAATCAAGTCCATTGTCCGCATTGATTTCATTTTCCCTAATATTTCCAGCCAGCCAGCCAGCATTAAATAATCGACATAATAAAGAAATTTAATACACAACACATAAACATAGAATTTTGTATAAATTTCTTAGCATAATTTGGAGCGACGCCAGCAAAAAATCTAGCTTAATGCCCTGCCGAAAAAAGAATTAGATAGAATTAGGAATAGAAATAGAAGCAGCGCAACAAAAAAACCGAATAACAAACACGCTATGCGAGGGGCGAGGGGCGAGGGGCGAGGGGAGAGGGGCGAGGGCAGAGATGCGTTAAATTTAAACAAATAAACAGCAGCAGGCGGCACAAATAAAAAGCATGGAATATACAAATACATAGGTATGCGAGTATTTGTGTGTAAGTGTGTGTACCCAAATTGCTGCAGGCTGAAAAACGTGTACAAATACACAGACCATGAGACCTGGCCCAAAAAGTTTGCCATGCACTACAGACACATAGAGCGGGAGACAGATCGACATACATAGGTATGTACTATGTGTACATGTATGTGACTGTGAGCAGAGGATAAAAGCGCCGAAATGTGTGCTTCTGGGTCAAAGACGTCGGCGGCAGGGCAAACAAACAGACAGACAAACAGACAGACAGACAGACAGACAGTCGACTAAACAGGCTCACAGAATACGAGGAATAGACGGCGCGGCCTAGACAACAACTTGCATAATTTAAATGTAGATATGCGGTTGGATGGCGCCTAAAGATATGCTACACACACACATACACCACTCACACTCACACACACACTAGTATAAACACTCGAAAGTCTCATAGGAAAAACCACTTGAACTGGCTGCTGCGAACGCCCATGCGGCCACATCCTTAGCCGCTGTTGTTGTTATTCCTCTTGTTGTTGCTGAGCAGGTTCGCTGCCAGCTGCGTGGGTGTTGATAATGAGCCATTCACTGTGCGTGTGCCATTGGCTGGGTGTGCGTGTGGTGCGCATATGCTCTACATGCATGAATTTATAGTCTACTTTATGGCTTACTAATGAACTTTCAACTTTGCCTGAACACTGAGAGCATCTTTGATCCGACCATTTGTAAAGCGGCATCTGTGGTAAATTAATAGGGCTTAGAATCTCAAGTGCTTGGCAGCTGATCCATTAAACTACAAGCGAAATGAAATCTATTTGATGGAATACCGTTTTCTAGTATCGAACCATCTGACTCGCTAAGCGCTACATCACATAAATTGAAAATCAAAGGACGATCATTAAAGGATGTCTGATTGACAGGGAGGGTCCAAATTGGTAGCCAATTGAAATCCTAAATAAAACAAATATTGACCTTGGGAATTTCTGAGAGAAGGGAAGCTGAATAAAATGACAATTTGAGTATAGAAGAGAAGAGCAAAAAAAAAAAGAATCAATTTACGCGGAAGGAGGCAGGACTGTGCTTTATCAATTGATAGACATTTTTTGCGTCAGCTGGTGCCATAAATCGCTCAAAAGTGGCAAGGAAAGTTTAACAAATTGAAGTGCGGCACAACAGGAAGGCAAATGCAGCATTTGTCGTGGAAAAGCGGCTGGAAAAAAGGAAAAGCAAAATGGAATCGCTAGGCGCACAAATGAAGTCGTAAACCAAACGAACTGTAGTCCATGCCCATCGCATGGTAGTGGCAGTGGAGCTGGCTGTTACTCCCGCTGCTGTTACTCTTGCTGCTGCTGCTGCTGCTGCTGCATGCTGGCCGCATTTCTTCTGGCTGTTGTTTTTTGTTGTCTCCTTGGTATGCTGCATGCATATGCACGCATATTTACGAGTATGAAGCGAAATGCGCGCTGCGCCCCGGGGCAGACTAGGCAGGAATTTGCGGAACGAACCGAGCTGGCAAATATGGATTTACTAGATGCGAACTACACCAGAGAATGCACTACATATCGAGGTGGTGCCAGGAGTATATGAGAATTCCAAGCAAAATACCTTTAGAGTCCGCCTATCGCCATCTATATTCATCAGGCTGAATTTAAAGCGACTTCGCTACGACTTTGACTACATGTTGATTCAATTTTTCAAATAATAAATATGGCTTTGTGTCTGCATATAAAATGAACACTCTGCGCTTGGGGAGCTCGTGAATAAATCGTAATTTGGGTCTCGTCATTAGGTTCGCTTTTTTAGGCCAGCTCTTGGGCAATTTCGCTGCATATTGTGTAATGCCTGTCAGTCTGTCAATTTGTCAATATGCGACTAATACGCGCAATTATTTTCCAATAAATCAAATTAGAGCAGCACAAGAAGGGAAAATTTCTAAAAGTCGTGCATTCCGCATAATTGCTAATAATTGACAGTAATCTTTAAAAAATTGGCCCATGCACTGCAAAAAAGAAGTCCAAAATATGTCATTATGATAAAGCTGTCGACTCATTAAAACGCAATTTCTCTCCATTAGCCCGGGGTTTAACCCCGGCAGCAGATATAGGATTTGTAGGCGCAACGGTCACTCGCCAGCAAGGAGACAGGAGCAGAAAGGCAAAGGACAATAGTGGGAAATGAGGGTAAAAGGCAAACAAACTGATGATAAACACTCACGAGTTTCCCTTTTCCTGCTGTTGCATGCTATAAAATCAATAGGGCAACCTTTTATTTATAGTCCATACACGCCCCCAAAGCAACACACGGCACACACCCAGCTCCCCGAAAGCAGAACTCATGGCCCCGAAAAGCAAGAAATTCGCCATTTTTATTTGACTTTCCACTGGTGCGCTTTTCATTTGACTTGACTTGCAGTTCAAAGGCACGGCGCTTGAGTCTGGCTGAGCCTAAGCTCGACTGGGGGACTGCTCCCGGTCCGTTGGAGGTCAGTAGCGGCAAAGTGTTTGCCTTGGCCTGTCAAGTGTCATGTTTGTGTGTGGTGTGGTGTGTGTGTGGTGTGTGTGTGGTATGTGTGTGATGTGTGTATGGGTCTGTATGTTTGACTGCTTATATCGTGCATGTCCAAATGCCTTTCAATAAAAAAACTTTTTTCATTCCTTTTCCTATACCTTTCCTTTTTGTTTTTTGTTGTTTTTCTTTTTTTGAAAAGAAAAACCATTAAGTCGATAACTGTGCGATTAGCCAAGCTCCGATGCCGATGCGCTGAGCGCCTGGTGGCTAGCCTGGCCGTCTCAATGGCCGGCTGACCCACCAGCTCCCCGCTGCCCGCCTGTCAATATTCATTTATTAGTTGTCATTGTTGGTCTGCGACTTTGCCTAGAACTCAATGACTCAAACACTTTGCCAAGTTCTTCGATATTCTGTCAGCCAATGCGTAGCTCCGGTAAGCAAATATAGGCTTAAACTCACAAATAAATAAGCCTTAACGAGCGTGTGCTCGAAAAGCATAAAGATTTATTGATTAATTTAAGCATCAAATAAACTTGCCAACAATACTCGTGGTATATCTATGCAATATTAATCTAAGTTACTTATCACTTAAGCATCTATTAATATTTTGTATTAGCTCAGATAGTCACACTTCGAGCATAGCAAGTGAACCGAAAACAAATTGCAGTGCAAAACAGTTTATGGATAAGGGCGTGATATATACAAAATGCTGAGCAGGCGCTGCATGTAATACACACAATTAGGGCAATATCGTGGCCATATTTATAGCCGCAAATAAGTTTATAAATTTTTACTGGTAGCATAAAACTATGCGGCCAAAAAATGACCGCAATAAACTATGTGAACTTAAGCAACGGACGCGCCATAAAAATCGAAGCTTTATAAATGGGCCCGCATTCGGGAAAGTATAGAAAAAAAATAAAAAAATGGGAAGAAAAACGAAGTTAGCAACTAGAAATAGAAAAAAATAAAAATAGAAAAACTAAAACAAATTTCTAGCTATACAAGTTTGATTTTTCTTCATCTCTTCTTCTTCTCTCTTTTTTTTTGCTGGTTTTACTTTGAAGTGCCGCCCACTTACACAAACTGATTAATTGGCCTGTGAAGAGCGGCTTTCAGCATGCCCCCATCGCAAGCCTTTTGTGGCCCAACGCATTGTGTGCGATTTGTGGCAGCAGGACTGAAGACCGAGGACCGAGGACCGAGGACCGAAGACCAAAGAGCTGCCACTCAATGCTGCGTTAACCGTGCTCTGCTCTTGGCCGTGTTGCTGTTCCCGGCCGTAGTAGTGGTCGAGGTGGTGGCCGTTGTCGTGGTCGTGGGCCTGTCACTGATTGTTGCTCTTGCCCTCATCCCGACCCCAGCAGGTCGGGCCAACAATGTCCTTTCCTTGTCGCTTAGCATAGCAAATTAAAATGCTGTGACTGCGACTGCCACTGTGTCTGTCGTCGGCCCCCTTGTCGCCCGATGAATGACAGAAAGTTAAATGAAACTTAAAATGTTTTGCGCCCACAACGTGGCTGCTTTAAAACTTATGCAAATCTCGCCAGCAGCAACAATATCAAACAAATCGAGAGGAGGAACAAAGGCCTTCCCGCTCCTAAATACTTGGCCAGATTTAACTCAATTGAGCCTTGCGACATCAAGTAAATTACTTGATATTCACAATTCATATTTAGCCCCACTAATCACTACTCATGCCGCCACGTGGGGCTCAGCTGGAGCCAGGCAGCCTCTGACAATGGCGCTGCGAGAGGGCGAGGCGCCAGCAGAACTCAGCAGAACTCAGCGCCCGGCAACCGCTCATTAATATGGCTTAGGCAAATGCAAATGGGCGTGGCAACGCCTCGTGACAAATGACATGCAATTTTGCGACACAACAAAAATGCAATTAAAACGAACACCTCCGCCGCCACACGGAGCCGAAGAGCCGCAATCTACGCCCGAGGGGTTTAGAGTGGAGCCGACCCATGGCCGAAAAGAGCGGCGCATTAAAAGGGCTTACAAGCTGGCGCCAAACATTTGCAGACGGTCACAGAGCTGCCTGTTGTGCTAGCCGCACTGGCAGCGTTTTCAGCTATCATCAGTAGCCAAGCCAGTTTGCCAGCTTGCTGTCTGCCCGCCTGCCCCACAAAGCTGCTGCTGCTGCTGTTGGTGCTCGCTGGACGAATGTGACTGCAATTTTTAGACGTTGGCGTCGCTCGGATTTTCATGTCAGCCCTGAGCAGCGGCGCAAACAAAGCGCCCGCAGTCCAAGTGCGATAAATCCTGCTGAAACACAACACACACAAATGGGAATGGAATAAAAACAATAAAACAAAAGCCCAGGCAATAAGTATGTGTAAGCCATTCACAAGACAGGGGCAAGCGTTTGCTGCTCACACACACACACACACACACATATATATATATGATTATTATATTTTTATTGTATATGATATACGTACTTTGGCATCCACATATATTATTTCCACTGAGCATGGAATTTGATTTCGAAGAAAGCACAAAATGCTTTGCGCCATTGAACAGCAAAAGCCTTTACCAATTCGGTTTGCAGGCCGCAGTCAGCCATAAAGCAGGCAATATCTGGGTGTCTGGGTGTCTGGGTGTGTGAGGCGAACACATTCCAAGCAACCATCCCAAATGAATCTGGAAATTTCACAGCCGAACTAATCAAATGAATGGCTTATTCAAAATTGACACATTATTCTATTGTGAATATATTGTGAATGCCACAGAGATATATCAGCAATTCGAATAATGAAAACTAATTTAATATTATTTGAGTTGATGGGAAAAGAAATAATTATATGTATGCATATGTGTGAGAATGTATTAAATTTAATTCGAATTACTAATTATTAATAATTGAATAATAATATTCAATAATTATTCATTCGAATTAGAACTACAAACAAACAATTATCGACTATAAAAATGGAAGAAATCAATAATTGTGTAAGCAACTTTACATTCCTTACTCTACTCTCTACCATACCATAAGTGCCCTATCCAATTTTGTCAAAGGCCAGGCCATAAGTTGAACTTCATCATTTTATAAGTCGTTCACATCTTCCAATTACCCCACGGCCATGGCCAAATCTGTAACACGACACGCATAAAGATAGCCCTTTGTTTGGTCCTCCGCCTGCAACCAGCGATGAGCACTTGGTTCATGTTCACAGGCGGACATATAATATACGATGCCTTGATCTCGCTCAGCGTAGCATGCGGATCTTTGACTCCAATGATGGCCAAGCTACGCTTTTTATTTCGATTATCTATGAGCAAGCGATAGTCGAGAAGCGGAACGGGCAGCACGCCTTGGCCTTTGGCATTAGTGGACGAAGAGAAACGTGCATTGCTCTGGACTGAAACTTGACTCATGTTTAGTTAAGCCAATTCCAAGTGGGTTCTCTGATCGTTCAAGTCGTAGCCAGAAACGTGGCCAGCGTAGCTAAATTTATTCGTTTAACTTTTTGTCGCAAGAGCGCATTGGCTCGAGGCAGAAAGCGTGCCGTGTTTGCAGTTCATTTGCATCCGCTCCAATCGATCCGTGTTGATATTGAAGGCACAAGAGTCGCCATCGCCATCGCCATGCCCGCACGGTTATGCCTTGCGCCCCACAGTGCGCTCTCCACTCTAAGGCTGTGTCGTGCAGCAGCACACATGCGTGGAATAGGGGCTAGGGGATTCCTTCTTGGTGCTGTTCACAATCGAAGATGATTGACTACAATAGAGTTCGATAGTTGCCCCGCATGGGAACTGCAGCTCACCCTTTGGGCAGGCGGCAGGTGTGCGTGGCACGTAGACAGGATAAAGAGACTTCTAGGATAAGTCAGAATACTCGTTGCTGCGGCTCGTGCTGAATAGAGAGTATCTGGGTAAAGGGAACCTGCTATCCATAGCAAAGTATTATTAAATTCGCTTTAAGTTTACAGAATAATAATATTATTATAATGAGTAATAAGTAGGGGATTACACCTGCATTTACCTGTCTGGTTTATCTGATGCTGATTACGGGCGCAGAGCACAAAATAATTAATTCAAAAGAGCTTAAATAATTTAGATGACGAATAAATTAATCTGAAAAATGAAAACCTTTCAGGTACAATTATCAGCAGACTTTAATACCGAAGGGGGGCAGAAAAATAAACAGATTATTGCGTAATGCGAAATGGGTCCTTGCTAATGGTTATCCCAGGATAGACATATATAGTTTGTTGCTGATTTTTACCAAAAGGAGAGCAAGTGCCGTTGTAATTGTCCGTCCGGGCGATTTAAGTTCTTTTGTTGTTGCTTTGTGATTGTTTCCGCTCGAGCGACAAAACACGAATTGCAAATTTCAGCCACGCATCAATGATATCTCGTCATTGGAATTCAATTTGCATTGTCCATGCGCTGCCATCGCCATCGCCGTCGCCATAGCCATTGCCGCAAGCCCACATTCTACAATTTACGTTTTGGCATGGCCATGGGAGGTGCCTGTGTATGTGTATGTGTGTGCGTGTGCGTGTGTGTGTGGGTGTGGGTGTGGTGCAGGATACCATTTGGCTTTCGCCTTTTGGTCTGTTTGTGGCTTTGCCGTGCGGAGCGGCTTGACCCGCAGCTTGTGGCTATCAATTTCCGCGAGAGTTTCACATCAAATAAATATATATTCCAATATTCTCATTAAATATATATTTAAATAATAAATGCATATGGAGCGACGACAGAGGCGGGAATTCATTCACTCACACTCAATAGTGTTCGCCGTGTAATTAAATTAAATCACTTTTCGCTCTACATTCGCCCGCCTGAATATTATTTCAGTTTAATTTTTATTTTTATTGCCCACTCGCCCTCTTTTTATGGCCAATATGTGCATTGTTGGCCAATTAGGCTCCCTTGCTTTGACGGCTCATTGTAACCGATTTGCATAATTTAAATAAGCTAAAATTAAATAATACCTCTTAATCACATCTCGCATTTGATTCTGTATTCAATTAGCCCCAGCCACATCAACTCGAGTCCCTCAAAGTCGGCCCTAATGAACAGTTATGGAAGAGCACAATAATCCACATCATTCTAGCCCTCTGGAGATCATTGAATGGAAGCAAGTGCTCCCCGAGCAGCTCAGTCGAGCTCTCTTTGTGTCCGCCTGTCCAACACGATCCGCCATCACTACCTGGGAGTGTTTCTTGAGCGAAGACTCATCTGGAGACCTCATCCAATCAATAAAAAGAAGCAATTCAATGAAAGGCAGAAGACACATCTCTGCTTAAAAGATCATCAATGAGCGATATTATTTGACTCATATGAATATTATTTTATTTTAATATATTTATATATTATATATTATATATTATATATTATATATTATATATTATATATTATATATTATATATTATATATTATATATTATATATTATATATTATATATTATATATTATATATTATATATTATATATTATATATTATGTATTACATAATTTTATATATATATAAAAATTAAGAAAATTCGAAATAAATATTTTAGCATATTTAGCATATTTTAGCAATGGACCCATTTTTTTTTTTTTTTTTCAACAATATAAATTGCTTATTACAATATCAACTCAGTGCTAGGCTCAGGGTATCTTCTAGTCCGCTCAGGACACAGCTAGTTGTTGTAATAGCTGCGAGTGATGCATATGATCCTTGTATTTACAGAATTTAACCTTTTTGTGTTCCATTTAAAAGTGGTTTCTATCTTATCATGTTTCCATTGTGTTGTCAAACGAGCGACGCTCCTAAGTTGACTTAGCGCAGACTGTGAGAGGGCATCAAATTTACATTATGCGAACAGAAACTTTTCAAATTGTCCAATCTCCATTTGCATAACTAAATAATGTATGTGCATAAATATCTATGCATATACATACATACATACGTGTGTGGCTGTCTGTGTGTGCGTGTTTCATTTTTCAAAAGGGATTCAAATTTTGATGCTGTCGAACGGGAATGGAAACGGCGAGCAAAACTCATTAGCAAATATTTGACCTTAAAAAACCGACAACAACAACCAGAGGAAGAGGAAGAGTAAGAGGACCGTCAGTGGGAGCCGGGACGACAGCAACACGAACAACAAAAAATTCACTTAACACTTGGCCACAAAAGTTTTGCGGGCTGGCAATGAGTCCAGGGAATAGCCGCAGAGCCCAAAGGTCGCACTGCAGCGAAGTTTGGCGAATCGTTTATAAATCGTTTTGGCTGCCGGCAACGGCATCAACATTCAGCTGCCAGCCAAGTGGTGCAGGTGGCCAGGTGGCCAGGCGGCCAGGCGGCCAGGCGGCCAGATGGTCAGGTGCTGGCAACCGCAAAGGATTTTGTACAGCTCTGGCGAGGCAGAGAAAGCTTTACGAGGGCTGCGGCGCACATCCGGCACACGGCTAGGGCTGCAAAATTTGCAGCTGCCGTCGCAAACAAAATTGTAGCAAAAGGTTAATAATTTGCAATATCCGCTGCATACAGCGCCACTTCCTGTTTCCGTTGTCCAGGCTAGTGCCAACCACGAAACAATGATCCCAAAGGCACAGACACACACACACATACACACCCCTAAACCCCATCAGACAATTTTAATCCGGCTTTGATTGCGAAATCCAACAATCACACACAGACACACACATTCACACACACACATACACTCCAGCACGCACACACTCAGACTCATCGCGCGTTTATAATTTCGGCCCATTGTCTACGCGAAATGAGTGAATTTGTGGTAGGTCCGCAGCGCACGCAAAGTAAATTTGTGAACGTCCCGAAGGTCCTTGCTGTTAGAATTTTCAGCTTTTCAATTTTTCATGTTTCACCGTCGGCAAATTTTGGTGACGCTTGCTTCAAAGGCCAAAAATTCTTACGCATTTCAGCAATGATTTTGACATACAGACATCGGTTTGAGAGAGACCAAGCCATACATGTTTGAGAGAGCGCTGTCAACATCTGTGAGAGAGAGAGAGAGCGCGTGGATAACATGCTGGTGAGAGCAACATAATGTTAAATCAGTTGCAGGAGCTGCAAGATACTGGTTCGATTCGAACAGGACCTGCATAACATTTGCATAGGGGTAGCACAAGTTCGTATAAGATTGAAGTGGCAGAATATTTCCCAGTATCGAAATACTTGTATACGGTAATAACTACGTAATTATACGAATTTATTGTAGTGTGCGGTTTTGTTATTGTTCGCGCCCAGCTGTGGCGCACGTGCTACGACCGGGATGCAACAAGTTCGAAGTACTAAATGTTAAGCAGTATCACAGAATTGTAAATACCTTAATTCTAGCTACATCTTTCATGGCGCACTTCTGAAACTTTGGGCAGCAGAACACAGCTCTATTATCCTCTCGCTCTCTCTCTCCCTCTGTCCCTTTATTTACTTAGCCGTAGCTGTGAAAAGGATTAGGTTGCTTTAGCATGCAGTTGGCTTAGCAGATTGATGTTAAAATTTAAAATTTTTGGTGTATGCTTTAAGTCGTGCAACCGCAACGGGGTGGCGGGAGTCGGCAGTGGATCTCGGTTCTCTCAAGAACAACATCAACACGGCTTTTGTTGTCGGGGGACAATGTCTGGGGCTGGCACAACAGCAACGCGAACGCAACAAAAACAATCCAAGCACCGAACACACTTGCAACAACAACAACAACAACAACAAAAACGTGAACAGCAAAGGATAGCGAAAGCCGCCGCTACTATGGACTGGAGTGAAGCGTCGACTAGTGGACTAAAGGGGGACAGTGCGAGAGTGCGAGAGGCAGTGGCAGTGGCGGTGGCGGTGACGGTGGCGGTGGCGGGGGCCCTAGTGCTCAAAGTAGGCTTCATTCTAACACTTAACATGTTAAATTTACATTCGCCGCTGTTATTAGAGTTTTTTCATGCTGTTTTTTCTGCTCCTTGTTTTGCTCGTTAAATGTCAAGCAGAAGTTGAGGCAAAGTCAATGACCGACAGCCCGGCGAGGGAGAGAAAAAATGAAAACAAAATGTAATAACAATAGCAAAAGTTTGTTTTTGGAGTTGAATGAGCGCACTTAGTTAGTGCACGAAGGGTTTGGGTTAGGGTTTGCCGTAGTTTGTTTTTGTTTTCGTTTTTGTTCTCTGGCCCTGCGATTGGTGTTGAAAACAAACTCCGTTATTCCGTAGGCGTGTTGACAACTTGCCAAACAACAAACAATGCGAAGTGAGCAAGGCGAAGCGGGAGATGAATTGCACGAAGCAGAGCGCGAGCAGAGCGCGAGCAGAGCAGGAGCAAAGCAGCAAATAAGCCCTGATTAAATTAAGAATCACAATTTAAATTCGTAATGCGACGCAGCGCGAGTATCCGATTAACTGTTATATGTATGTTTGTTGAGCAGCAAAGTAAATACACCCACACACATACATAAATGTGCACATGTAAGTTTTTGGCTGTCCTTCTACTTGACGCTTAATTAAATGTTAAGCTTATGCAAATCGGGATTAATATGCATTTTATCTTCAGCCGCTGCTGCTTCTGCTGCTGCTTCTGCTTCTTTCCAATATTGTAGCAAAGCTCAATTTGCATTTGCGAACTGTGTGAAAAATTAAATTATTTATTTACCTGAAGCGCATGCAAATTTGATGAAAAAATAAAAATAAAAATAAAAAAATAAACAAAACATAAAAAACGGGACTTGTGAAAACAACAGTTGCTTGCCAATGCTGCACGCGTAGGGTACGTACGGCGTACGGCGTATGGCGAATAGTATAAAAAGGAACACAATAGTAAAACGGTGCAAAATCAAGTAACTGTAACGTGCACAGCTCTAACAGTTGCCCGCTAACCGAACCCCATTCCCAATCGGGGAGTCCGGGCTTTGCCCACCTTCGAAGGGGCGGCGGGGCTGGGCCGGTCGCATCGTAAAATCGCAGAGATCCAACCGCACTCAAAGAAATTATGCGAAAACAAAAATGTAGAGCTTGGGGCCGGCTCGGCAGGTGGGGGACATGGCAAAAGTGTGGAATATGGCAAACAAAGCGGAACAGGCAACAAAATGGCAATACACACACACACACTTACACACACACGCAGACCCATACCTTTGTAGGGTAAACATAAAAGCGATGCGAGCTGCCAGCGAGCGAATAAGCAAACAGCCTTAATAAAAATTTCATTTCCTTAATCAAATGCATTATCAAATTACAAAAACAACAACAACAGAAGCAGCAGCAGCATGTAGGCGTGGACGTGTGGGCGTGCTGAAATGATGTGCAGCCACAAGAGGCAGCATAAAAAGAATTTTGTTACCCTTCAGCTCAGCTCAGCTCAGCTCAGTCAGCTCAGTCAACTCAGTCAGTCAGCTCGGCCAGCAGCGCCCGCTTGAGTTCATCACAAAGCCAACTTCAATCGGTATTGGAGCGCAGCGCACACCTCATTTCGGGCGCACAGTTTAGTCGAGTGCTGCCAGCAGCCGCAGCCAGCAGCCAGCACACCAGTCACACACACAAACTCAAGCTGAAACTGTCAAGTGAAAGTTGAGATTGAACTAAAGTGGAGCACACAAAGTGTATAAGCAATCAGATACCCTAGTTATTATCGCATCCTTATCTGAACAGCACTAAAATATTCATCAAAGCTGAGACACATCAACATTCCAGTGTTATACAATCTTTAATAAAATCAAATGTCATTGCACACGCTCTAGTTGCCTAAGAAGCCCGTTAACATTTATCAAAGATTGCAAATGCGTCGCATACATGTGCGCTTGGGTGATTGTGTGTGTGTGGGAATGTGAGAAGCACTTGATGAGCATAAGTGCGAAAGCAGAAGAGCCAATGGCTGTAACACATTTTCAGCTGGACATGAGTAACGGACCGAAGAGTGTAATGTGCAGATCAGAAAAGTAAACATGCAAAGAAGAAGAACCAGCAATATAACTGCATTATATTTAAGCAATCGCCTTGTAATACTTTGTATACATGCATGTGTGAGCATGTTTTCGACTAGAGATCATACATGTATGATCGCAAGCAAAATAGCTAGTAAATAGTTTCAGTATGTTGAGTAGTGTTGAATATAATGATCAAGCAGGTATGGCAGCAAAATATAAATAGGGCTGCAAATTGCAAGAAGACTTTAGTTGAGTCGGCGAAGTGGTGCGGTGCGGATGGTACAAGCTCGTGTTAGGCACGCCAAATAAAGAAAAGAAAGGAAGGAAGGAAGGAATAAATTGAGGTGAAAAAGAAATTGCGGCGCTTGTTGAACTAAAAATGAGATTCAAGTAAGAATTATTCGTTTGTATTTGCAGAGCATTCGCTTTGCTCGAAATTCCCTGCACTAGTATTAAAATGATTAATAGTGGTAGGCGCTGCTGAGGCCCCAGCCATGGCTCGAATAATGGGGACAATTGGGCCAATGTTCAGCACAAACAAATACATGCGATGCCCATTTCGTTTATAAGCTGAAAAATCAATGATTGCATTTGCATTTGCATTTTGTTAGATTTCAGCAGCTCTGGAATTATGCCAACGTCTGGCGCGTCCTTCTACTTTTACAGCTGTTGTTGTTGCTGGCACTATTGGGGTTATTGCTTGTTGCTGTTGCTACCGGAAACATGCACAAGAAGTCGGTGAAGGCGGCAGCACCAACACCAACAACAACACCAACAACAACACCAGCAACAGCAGCAGCAGCAGGTCCTCCTGGCTGTTGGCAATGGCAGAGTCCTTTGGCATGGTGAGGAAATTAGAAATGGAAATTATTATCGTAATTCGTAATGCTCTTGCTGTAGCTGCTGTTGTTGTTGTTGTTGTTGTTGTTGTTGCTTCTGCAATTTCTGCTATCGCTGCTGTCATGTAATTGCAGAGCAACACAACAACCCGCCGCGCCCCGACCTCGGCGCTTTAATCGTTGTAATTGTTGCTGCCAATGCCTAGCGCAGCTCAGCTCAGCTCTGCGCCGAGCTATGCATTACTAGCCAGGACGATGCATGGGCCCCGCTCCCTCCGCGTCTAGGTCAGAATCAAACCAGGAACTCGAGAATAGTTGACTTTATGAAAAATATAATACGCTAATCGAAAGTCGCGCGGCATAGTGCGGATGCCTCCGAAATATCTTCTTTAATTTACGGCTAATTTGACTCGATCGATGTCTCTGGATACCTCTGCATCCGGGAATACCCAGTCTATCTATCTGCAGTCAATCACAACAGGAGCAAGGGAGTCGAGTCGAGTCGAGGCCGCTACCAGTACACAAATCCAGACTCGACGAAATTGGAGTCCAACAAGAACACACCATAGAGCAACATATAGGTGGATATCCGGTAGGAGTCCTGCAGCCGCAGGACTAGCCAGTGGGAGAAACAAATAGCTTCGATAGGCGGCGGCGGAGGCGGCAGCGGCGGCGGCGGCGGCGGCGGCATGGCTGCAGCCAGTCCAAATTCAGTTTGCAATCAGACTTGAATTTCGCGAATTTGCCTCTTCTGTGCGGCTGGCAGCTACTTTCCGGGACTCAATGCGACTCGCAGGCCTTGCACATGGCGCGTCCAGTCTCTATCTCTCTCTTGCTCACTCACTCTATCTGTCTATCTCGCTCTGTTTCGATATCACAACTGCTCCCGAGCTCTGCGACGCCAATTAAATGAATTTGATCAAAACTAAACATTTCTGAAACTGTTTCTCTCTCGTTTCAGTAATCTGTCAACTCGAACCGAACAGCCTCGGGCTGTATCGATATTGGGCTAGTGAGCCTATCGCCTATCGCCTATCGCTACTGAATATATCGACTATCGACTCTGGAGCTATCGATGTATCGGACTCTCCCCACGTCACTCTGCACATGATTTCTGTATTTCCAACAAAAAGTTCAGAACTGCAATAAGATTTACTCAGCTGATTCGGCAGCCAACCTCTGCGGCTGGCCAATTGCAGTTAATCAGGTTCCAGAGTCCTTGACGTTAACTGGCAAGTTCAGGCAGTTCAAGAATCCCAGCAATAAGATTATATTCTATTCCAAGGATCCGAAAGCTATGGTAATTGAGTTGAGGATTGAGAGTTGAGCTGAGACTCGGGAGCGGGAGTCGGGCTAATCTGTTCTTGTTCCGCAGGAGTCGAGCAAGCCGGGGAAGCTGAAGATCAAGCTGCCCGTTCGGGTGCAGCCGGACGTGATGCCGGCGGCGGGCGAGATGGGAACGTACACGAACAAGATACATTACCTGAGGAAGTACCTGCTGGACGAGCTGGTCACCAAGAAGTTCGCCATGGACTTCATGGAGCCCGTGGACACGCAGGCGCTGCAGGTGCCCAACTACTACAACGTCATCAAGCGGCCCATGGACGTGGGCACCATCATCAAGCGGGTGCAGAACCGCTACTACCACCGGGTGGACGACCTCATCAGCGACTTCCGGCAGGTGATCAGCAACTGCTACTCGTTCAACCGGGCAGGGGATTCGGTGTACCGCAACTGCCAGAAGCTGGAGAAGTTCTTCAATCGGGTGCTCAACAAGATGCCCAAGGGCGAGGAGAAGCCCAGCACCAAGGACCCGCGCTCCTCGGGGCGCCACCACGGCTACGAGCGCACGTCCGAGATCGTGCAGCGGCAGTGCCAGGAGCATCTGGCGAAGCTGCAGGCGGCCATCGCGAAGGAGGACGACGCCGGCATCCGCAAGTACTTCACCGGCAAGCTCGAGGGCCTCTCGCAGAAGGTGGAGCGGTTCTACTTCAAGACCATCGAGGAGTTCCGCTTCGAGGTGACGGGCATCTTCAAGAACTTCGACAGCCAGATCAAGATGTTCCACGAGCTCTTCCACAGCACCTTCGAGCACGCGCCGCTGCAGCGCCGCGCCAACTGCCACTGGTCGCAGGAGGACAGTGCAAAGGAGCCGCCGGACGGGGCCAAGTCGGCCGCGAAGATGGACAAGCGCGATGTGACCGAGGTGCTACTCGCACTGAAGCGCGCGGAGAGCAGCGTCGAGTACTGCCTCAGTTCCTACTCCAAGGACAAGGAGCGCCGTGCCAGGAGCCTGATCAAAGCGTTCGACCACGCCGCCAGCCACCTCAGGGAGAAGCTGGAGGCGGGACGCGTGCCTGACATGAATCGCGAGGAGCGCCGGCAGGAGAACCGCAAGTACCTGAGCAAGTTGAGGGGCCAGCTTGACAGCCTGGGCGAGGACTCGTCCGAGCCGGAACGCCTCTCGCAGTCGTCCGACGACGAGAACCCACCCCGGCCCCAGCCCAGAAGGTCCAATCATCGACCCTGGCAGCTGCCGATCGACACCAAGGGCGGGGAGGATGACACGGGGAGCAGCTCGAAGCGAGATACAGGCTCGGCCAAGTCCTTCGTGGTCGTCGACAAGCAGTCGACGCTCTGGTCTGACCTGCAGCTGAGCACCACGGACTCCAGCGACGACGGCGACACCGCATAGAGCCCACTCGCAGGCGGCTCTCCGTGATAGTTTTACCTCTACTCGAATCACAAAAGGCTTATCGAATCAACCTGGGGGCGCTGGCTGGCGCTGCATTTGGGTGCAATGACTCCGACTCCGAGGCAGCCGCTAACTGGAGCAGCTCCTCGATGGGCGCCCAAATGCAGGCGATGTGCGAACTCTGCCAATCGATAAAAGTTTCAACTTCACCTGCGACACCCACTCGCTGTGAGTCGGCGCCCAGCCAGTGGCTTAGCTATTGCCACAGCCCCAAAGCCGCCTGCCCTCTGCCCCCTGCCCTCTGCCCCCTGCCCCCTGCCCCCTGCCACCCGCCACCTGCCCCCATGCAAATGTCCAGTTTTGCTTCCCCTACGAAATTAGTTTAATTGCAGAATATCTGCCTAAGAGGCCAGAAGGCCACAAATAAATTGAAGAAGAAGAAGAAATTGAAAATTCATTGATTTCCAATACAAGCGCCGCAAATACCCTCTTCAAAAAGCTGTCAATTTCCAAACTGATTATTCAAATCTGTCTCTCTCTCTCTGTCACATACACTGCCTCACGCCCAGCATACCCGCGGTACGAGCTGGCGCGGCTCCTTGGCTTGGACTCGAGCTGGATGCCGCCTAATTTATTTCATTTGTATTCATTCGGGCACAGACAAACAGCAAATTTATTCAGCCACCTGGCCTGTCGCTATAATGAAATCAAAGCTCCAATTACACGAAAATATTTCTGATTTAAATGCATAATAAACGAATTCCTAATTTCAAAATTATATTTAAACTTAAATTTTAAATATATGCAATAAAATTCAAATTCAAATTACAATTTAACATTTTTCTCTTTTTATGTTAACATTAAATAAGCATTAACATTCTGCTAGTTTGAATTGCAACATTTTTAAATTTGGCGCCCATGACTTTTAATAATGGTATATATCCTCTACCCCTGCCACTGTTAAGTGTAGGCACAAAAAGTCCTCAACACGCACCCCTCAATAGAAAATGGGATTTTGAATTCATGTACTAATATTTCCCAGCTAAATGAATCTAACAAAAATACCATTATGAAATATAAGACAAATTATAGCCACGGGACTTATAGCAATTTTTCGAACTAAATATCTTAAGAGATGGCGACACTGTGTTATCAAATATATTTGAAATACACAAAAGATGGCGACACCATTTTATAGTCACTCGAACAGCTCTGTTGGAATTTATAAATACTTATTAAAGGGGAAAATGTAATATTTCAAAATACTCGCCAGTAATTATTTCCCTTGATTTTAGTACATTTTTCCTAAAATTTTTGCCCAGGAATTTAATAAAATTAATAGAATAATTTAATAAAATGAAATGAAAAAAAAAAAGATATTTAGTTTTGTTTTATTTTTTTATAATTTTATTTTTCTGCTATATATGAAATTTGTTAAATTTCCTTTTAACACACATACATATGTATTATAATTCTTACAGATAAACGCACTTTTGTTTATTAAAATATTCTTGCTAAAAATTTGGCTAAAATATTATTGATAATTTCACGTCAATTTTGAATAGAGTTGCGACCGAAAAGCAAAACAGATTAAGGCTGTAATACACTTATATACACATCAACATCAACACATGCACATACACATACACATACATAGAACTCTATATACATACGTATATTTATCTTGTACATGCACACGCACAGTAATTTGTTACTATTCTGGAACGGATTCTCTATAGCTAGCTTCCAAGTTGGAGTGTTTTCGGTTCATTACTTTTGTTTATAGTATTACTAAAGCTAACGTAGCACTCGAAAATAGACAACATAACACTAATCATCATACATCATTCATCAATCATCAATCATCAAATTTACCAAATAAAACTCGAATTTTTGAGTCAGAGTCCTTGAGGTAAAATGCACTCCACCAGCATTAGCTGATTAATGATATATAAATATACATATATATATATATATATATATAATATAATAATATATAATAATATAATATATATATATATATATATATATATATATATATGTATATACTAAATATATATATTTATATACCCTCACATCGATTATGTCTAGCAACCTTTATAAAAAATATCCGTTATCTGTAACCAACAATATGCATTTTCTCGCTTCATCCGTGCCTATATATATACATATATAGATCTGCACTCACTCACACAAACACACTCACACACACACATATACAGAATTATAGCTTATCTAACTGTGCTTCTTAACTAACTCGAAATCAACTTGAATATTATAGCACTTATTTGGAGTATATGTTAACAAAATTATTAAAGTTCATTAATATTATGAGTACGAGTATTTGAGACAAGTACAGAAGATAATTTCATAGATTTTCTTTCTCTTCTTCTTTTTTTTTTATATGGGCTTTACGATCTGATCCATTCTTGACTCTTCAACTGTTTTCGTTCCCACTTGCACGGCTCACATACGAGGGCGGTCTGACCAGTTGCCGACAGTCATCAGCCCCATCCGCCGACCTCACTCGTATATGTGACTATGACTATCGATCGTGTCGTTTAAGGATCGGCTGAGATCGAAGCGGTTATATTTAAAATGTATCTTGTAGACATTCTTAGGTCTGGGGCCGAAGTTAGATCTCCTGCAAGAGCGCCTCGGGCGTTTGCGGATCTGTGGTGCTGCCTCCCAGCTCCCCACTCATGTCGCCCACCGACGAGGAGACCGCCGACAGCATCGTGGTGACCGTGGCATTGATCAGCTCCGTGCTGGTGCTCGCCACTGTGCTGTAGAGGGCCAGGGCCGTGGTGGTGATCACTGTGGCCAGGGCGGGCACGGGCACGGGGCTGGTGGAGCTGGTCTCGGTGCTGCTGATGCTGGCCATTGTGGTGTTGAGCAACAGTGGCGCCAGAGTCGTGTTCGTTGTCAGTGTCGAGCTGGTGGTGGGCAGCAGCGGGGGCAGGTGGCCGTGGTAGTGATCCAGCATCACGGCGGGCGGCGTGTACGGGTACATGGGACAGGGATTCTCCAGCTGGGGGCCCAGCATGTTCTCGAACAGGTAGCCAATCAGCGAGCCGGCTGTGAGGCCAATGTTGTAGGACAGCGTCATTATGTTGCCGGTGACCTCCTTGAGGGTGCCCGGCACCTTGGCCGGTGCCAGCATCATGGGCAGGCTGCCAGCCAGTCCGTTGCTGATGCCCAGCGCAATGGTGAACAGGAAGGGCGCCGTCTCCCCAGAGATGATCGGGCGATGTCGAGGGGCGCAGCAGAGCAGGAACATCGGCACGAGCACGATACGCAAGCCGGACAACATGATCAGCTGGCGACGCGACCAGGGATAGGGACTGGCTGCCAGAATCTTGCCGATTACATCGGAGGTATTGAAGCAGAACATCAGCAGCACGGGCATCCAGGTGCGCAGGGAGCACGAGTTGACCTCCACCTCGATGCCAGGATAGAGGGAGAGCGTCACGCAGTAAGCCAAGGCAATGCACACCATGTACGGGTAAATGACCTGGGCCACACGCCAGCGCGTCACGAATCCCTCCCGAATGTCTCCCAGCTTGCTGGGCCGACAGCGACGTGGCGTTATCACATGCTCCACCTTGAAGGCCACCGTCGTGGGTGTGGCCGGCTCATGCGGCGTGGCTGGCAGCTCCGGCATCTGACTCAAGCCCTCAATGATGCTCTCGCCGGCCGTGGGATTAGACAGCTCATAAACGGGATTGCTGAAGCTCAGCGTGTTGGCCGTATTCGCATTGGAGTGATGGGGTCCAGCTGACGTGGTTGTCGTGGTGCCGTCCATGGCGAGTACGCCGTACTTGGCGCTGGTGGTGGCGCCGTCGATCTCTTGCTGCAAGAACAAATGCACAAATATGATTTGGGATGGACAGCGACAGGAGGAGCTCCTCGCTTACCTCATCCGGGCGCAAGACGATCTTAGAGCACGCCTCCACGTGGAAGCGCACGAAGGGCGAATTGATGGTGGCCAAGTGCAGCAGGTAACTGAAGAGTATGTACAGCGTGGAGGTCAGAAAGAAGATGACCGTCGAGACGCGGTCATTGTTGATGAGCAACTTGGTGACGACGCGGTTGGAAGACACCAGGAATCCGGCAATGCTCTCGCCAGCCATCACAGCCTGTGTATATTGCTTGGGCAGCATCGAGGCAAATCCGTAGAAGCTCGACTGCTGCACAGTGCACCCGATGGCGGTCAGTGCCACAGCAGACATGTTCACAACATACGCCGTATTCGTGGCAAACATATGCCAGGCCACCTCGCAGACGGCCACGAAGATCAGTGTGGTGAAGGACACCATGTAGCCAAAGAGCACGCGCGTCTGGAATGGGGCCAATGAGAGCACAATGTTGTTGAACAGAACCGTGACGAAGGCCACAAAGATGTACGTCATGGACATGTCCAGAGCCACGGGGCGACCCGGAAAACGGCCTTGCCAATAATCCGCTGCAATTATGAAACTACACAAAAATAATTATATTAAAAATTTATTTTATTTCAGTTTAAATTATATTAAAATAAATTATATTCATTACATTTATTTTTATAATTATATTGATTTTATTTTTTTTTTTATTAAATAAATTCAAAATACAATTTTTTTTTCTAATTTTTAATAATTTATAATATACTAAACGATAATAAAATATAAAATAACAGAACAAAATATTTAATATTCATATTCATCTAATTATATAATAAATAAAATGTTTATTGAATAACTAAAACGAAGATTCAGGAGTGTGAACTGCGCCCCATAAATGATTATTCACCTGCATAACTAAAGCTATGTCAATTCAGACTGTAATCAATCTTTGCGCCTTCTGAAGCCCATTCATAAAAAGCGCACTCAGTCCCAGTGCCAGCCCCATTCCCATTCCCATTCCCATTCCCATTCCCATTCACATTCACATCTGAATTTCCATTTTGGTTTTGCACTCACCTATTGTATGGCAAAACAAATCCTATGCCCGCTGCCAAGAGTGCCAGATAGACGGCATGCCGTTGGTCCTTGGGGGCGCGTGTATCATACTCGGGGCTGTCGATGCTCGTTGGATGCCTCATGCCAGAGCCCGAGCCACGGCCGCTGCGCCCCTCGAGAGGCTCGTAGGTGGTTTCCTGAGCGCCCACGTCCATTTAGCTGCTGTTGTTGCTGAGTTTTCTTTGTTGCTGTGTTATTGGGCAACTATTTAATTGCTGCTGTGAATTTATTTTTGCCTTTAATTTATGTGTACAGCAATGCAATCGACTTTTGCATAATTTGCGCGTTCAATTCGACACGCCTGCAGCGAAGGGACTAGCGAACGCTGAGAGTTCGTCATACGCACTGATACAGGGTGCTGTCTCCAAAGGCTCCAGAGGCGCAAGAGAACTAAGCCGTTCCAGCCACGCAAATCGATAAACAGCAGGCGCAAGTTGTTGCTCCAATGAATTGCACTCAGAGTGCCAATCGATTGTAATTCAAATGCTGCACAATTAAATATGTTTTACCTCTGCTTCACTCTAATCACATCTGCTAAAATATTATTTAGTCTGTTAGTAGGCCTAGGCACTCTTTATGTCTCTATTCCTTATGTCTCACATCTGTTTCTGTATTGACTTTTTTTAGTAAAACATGCCGCAAGTGTACACACGGCATGCACAACTAACGTTCCGTCCGATGGCAGCAAGTGTTACAGCAAGTATCTCACCACACATTTCACCACTCAGTTCACCACACAGTTCGTCACGCAGCTCACCACGTCCTGCGCAGTGGCCGCAGCGTATGATTGATTTTCCATGCAGCTCAGACGTGCACTCACTTGTCCTTTGGTCGTTGTACTGGCTGGTCGACATCGCTCCTGAACAATACTGAAAAGTTATCTCCAGACCTGTGTAGGTATAACAGCAACAAATAATTGTCTTTTTCGACAATGATTGATTTTTCTCATATTTTTATTGAACTAATTGCATTAAAAACACTTGATTATAAATAGTATAGTTTTTATATTAATACTCTAAGAAATAATATTATTTCTATATATATTTTCAGATAGATTAAAATTGAGTTCGACGATACGATTCAGATATTTTGGTACAGAAGGTAAAAGAGTTAGCACAGGTAAAGAGTATTAATAATAATATGAGCATGGCTACTTGACAGGTGAGTAACTCGACAGCTAAAACATAATCAATCAAATTGTAATTTGTATGTATCTACTTTGTATATAGACTCGTATATATCAAAACATCCCTAGTAAATTAGTATATAGACTTGAGTATGTCTGAGCATCCACCTGAAAATTAGATACATACTAATTTACCTGTTAAAAGGGTTGATAGATACACATCTCTATATACTTATGCATCTATATACTTCCCCTTTCTTATAAATTAGTCAAATCTTTTTGCAAAGTCTTAGCCGCCCATCTTTTTGATTGAGATAATTCATTATAGAAACAGAACATCCCGCCGTAATTAACGTTGCTTTAAATAGTAAAAAGACAAATATTTTTCCCACAACTCAGCTTGGGCTCTTTTCTACCATTTAAAGCAAAAGCGACGGCGCGTTGTTCCGTTTGAAATATATCAGCTCAGCTGAAATATAAATAATAGCTTAAATATAATAAGGATAATTGGATATAGTGAGCAGTCCTTATTAAATGTGGCGCAGAAGTTGGCAACTTGAACGATATCCCGCACTTGTCGCTGGCTATTGTGCAAGTCATCGTTAATGTTGCCGGATTCTGTGACCTAAAGACAACGGCAAATGGAATTCAAGAGATTCAGTAAAGACGCTTCCGATAATTCCGGGCAGCCATACCCTTCCCACCATAGAAAACTATTTGATTGCAAGTGTTTTCTCAAGTTGGCACAATTGCTGCGGCATTTTTCGGAAGGCAGTCCAGGCTTAATTATTTAGAACACAAAAATTAACAGAGCATCCCGCCGTGTTCAACGTTGCTTTGAATAGTAAAAAGACAAATATTTTTCCCACAATTCAGCATGGGCTCTTTTCCACTACTCAAAGCAAAAGCGACGGCGCGTTGGTCTGCTTAAGATAGATTAATATAGATTAATTTACATAAAATAAGAATAATTGGAGCCAGTGAAACACCATAAAAAAAGTGGCGCAGAAGTTTGCAACTTAAACGATATCCCGCACTTGTCGCTGGCTATCGTGCAAGTCATCGTTAATGTTGCCGGATTCTGTGACCTAAAGACAACGGCTAATGGATATACAAAACTTTAATGAAAATGCATTCTTTAAATCCGAACAGCTAAAACGGACATATTTAATGTTTCTTTTTTATTTCCTCAGTTTTCTGAAATAGTGAATTGCATTGGAGCTACCATTACTGAAGGAAGACATTGCCTAAAAATTCCTATTCTGTATAATCAAATACTATATTTATATATTTAATACATTAAAAAATTGTTTATTTTTATTACTTGTATATAACAATAATAGTTTTCCGTTATGGATATTTATTTATGTTAATAATTATATCAACAATAAAAATAATAAAGAAGTTATTTTAACAGCAATCTTGTGACTTTTCATTGGGCAAATATTAAATATGTTGGCTAAAAAATATATAATAATATAACAGCATCCAACAAACTTATTTAGTTCTTTTGCGATACATAATGCGACTTTAAAGCGTGAAAAATATATTAAGGAATACGCCTTTAATTTTTTTTGTTATCGCAATTCCAGATAATTTAGATTTTCTTTAATGAAGGATATACTCTTCTGAGCTTCCTTAATAAATCAATTAATGCTGTTTTCGTTATTTTATATGCAGAAAGAGACCTCAATAAAAAGATGTGTGTTAAGAACTACGATACGTTTCGGTGTTTAACTAATCGGAATGAGCCGTTTTCTTTTGGTCTCTTTTGCGAAATAAATCTTTTGAATTTTGACAAGCTTCTTTTATTGTTGCTTCTTCGAGGCATCACTGTAGGTTGGTGGCAAGCTCTGTAAAAAGAAGAAATTGTATTAAATTCTGGTTAAATAATAAATATATCAAATACGCACATTATATGATGGCGGCATGTCGCTGGGTCCTGGACCACGGGATCCACCTTGATTATAGGGTGTATTATAGGCACTAGCAGCTGCCTCGGCTTCTTTGGAATCTGTGTAGATTAATTGGAATTTAATATTTTGATTTTTACATTTAACTATTTAAGAATTGTAATTAATTTGCGAAAGCAGTAATGTCTTACAGTCCTTTTTACGGATATATAACTGGTATTGGTATGAAACACAAAGTTCTTGCAACTGGATAACAATTTGGGTAATAATAATATTGCGTGCTGCTGGTTCCTGCAAAGTTTGCATGGAAAAATAAAAAAGAAAGAAGAAATCGTTATACAAGTTACTAAAACCATGCATAAATTGCGAAAGTCTCGGCTTTTGTTGGCAAAATTGTAGCAACTGAAATTCAGTTATATTTAAATGAAAGTGAGCATTACGAAATCTTACTTGCTTGTTTTTCGATAAAGTAGTTTAGTTTTGCACAAAACTTGCAGTTTACACTGTGGGATAGGCAGAGAAATAAAATTGTTTCAGATACCAAAAGAATAATGTGTTTTAAGGTTTAGTAACTTGTTAGATTCCTGCACACTGATTAAGGAGTCTACATCGAATATCTAGGTATTTACGAATCTGTCATGAATATTACAGATAATTTCCGCTTCAAGTCTTTTAGTTTGGTTAATTTAAATTAATAATAAAATTAAAAATAAAACCAACCATTAAATATAATAAAAGTATACCTAATATTGAAAATTTGTTCATTCAGACGTAACTCCAAAATTTTACGCTCTGAGGCGTGATAAATTAGTATATAAAACAAATATTAAAGTGAACGATGGAAATCTGCGTCTTATACTCACTTCCAGGTGGTAGACTGAAGCCCATAAAATTAGCTGTAGCACTACTTCCTCCGGCACTCGCGGCAGAAAGGGCCGCAGAGCTGTTGGCTGAAGGCTGCTGTGGAGGCGCACTGCCCGGGTAAGCATTTGGATGCTGTGGTGGAGCAGAGCCAGGATAACCGCCGGGTTGCTGTGGCGGAATAAAATTAGGTTGCATAAAGCCGCCAGGTATATTTGGATTAAAGCCTCCATAGGGAACTACGGGTGGCTGGCCACCATAAGGCGCTCGTGGTGGAATGTCTGGCGTACAGGCTGCGTACGGCGGCGGTTGTGCATAGCCGCCGCCGCCCCAACCAGCCTGCGGTCCATAGCCAGGCTGTTGCTGAGGCTGCTGATCTGGTGGTACTGAAAAACCGTACCAAGTGGGGTCAGTTTGCTGCTCCTGCTGTTGCGGCGGTTGACGTGCTGGTTGATTGTTTGGTGGTACTAATAACAATACAGAAATAGATGGATTGTGCAAAGATGCGTTAGAGATAAAAGAGGCTTGTGCAGATAACTAATTTAAATGAAACTTTTTAGCCAATTAAAATACAAGCGCATATGATGTACAAAAACAAAAGCCGAGTATGGGAAGGCAACCAGCTATTTAAAAAATTTAACTCACTTATGCCCGGATACGGCGGCGGATTGTCACTTATAAAAACAGTGTTTGGTGCCGGTCCACTGAAGGCATCATGTTGCGGCAACCAGCCGTAATATCCTGGAGGTGGCTGGTAAGCCGGTGGTGGAGCCTCATGCCAGGCACCCGCTGGTGCATATGGCGGCGGATCATCGCCAGCAAGACCTCCACGATGAAAGTTACTCTGAGCGGTCTTAGCGGCACGCAACAATGCTTGACCGTACTCAATGGCTCCGCCTGACTTAAAGTACAGCTTGAACTTAACCTCGCCCACATAATTGCCATTAGGCTGGGCACGGACTTTGCCCTTAATGTAGTTGGCTCCGAAAACGGGCTGTTCGATTTCCACCTAAAATACAATTAAAAACGATTAGGGTCTCCGAATTGAAAAGCCGAGATAATTGTATACTTACATCTGAAAGAGCTACAAAAGGTGCACTAAACGATTGCATTGCATCGCTTGGCTTCTTGCTGTTGAAAATCATTCGATGAGATGTCAAATAAACTCGTCCTTGCTTTGAGCTTCTGAACAGATCGTTATCTTGGCCAGAAAACTCCATTGACACACTGTCGCTGTGCAGCAGAATGCTATGGACAAAAAGAAAAGTACACATAATTGTATGCCTACAATAGTACGTTTTAATAGTACACAGCTTTTGGGTTTTCCACAAAATAACGAAGCCGACGTCAACAAAGGTCTTCCGGCAAATAATTTTGCTGAACTATACCAAATTACATAGATTATAAATGGATCAGAAATATGCACTTTTCTCTGCAATTCTGATAGGACTTTTCAAGAAGCCATATAGAATTTAGCAAATAAGATGAAATACAAAAATATTTTGTAGTTTTACATGACGTCAGACTTCGCTAGTTGCCACAACAAAAGTTTTTAATTGCATTTTTACTTACTACTCTCCTGCATGTATGAGCACACCATTATTGGCGTGAGCCGTATTTATTGACATATTGAAGAGTTTTTTTAGTAATTTACGCAAAGATTTCAAAACTTTATCGTTAACTGCGTTGTGTTTACGTGTTGTTTTCAATCTAAACTTTCTCGAATTAACGACAGCTGATGAATCATGAACAGTGTGTACACATGTGTGACGATGCCGCATTGGAATGCCTAAAAAATACCACATTTCGATTTTAGCATTATTCACAGCAGCCCTGCTTGTCAATAAAAGAAAACTATAGTTCTACACGGCGCAACCGAAGTCAACATTTTATAAAAAGAAACTATTTTCATAACACACATAGATCGCCTAAAAATAGTCTTAAATGATAAATAATCCAATACGCATGCTTCTTCAATGCAAAACGCGTGAAAGTTGTGAACAACTATAACGCAACGTAACAAAAGGATACTCTAATACTGAAAATGGTATTTTACGTATAGTTCATATGAAACAATTTTCGAATGGCGTTCAATTATGCAAATTTGGCTGATAATATGTGTAAGTCAACACTTTTCTTATAATAAGAGTACATATACACAGATAGGTTATAATAGTTCATTGTTGAAACTATGATCAACAGCAAAATAGAGAGCAGGCCACAAATTCAGTACACATAATAGAAAAAAATACCAAATCACCTATCACGTTTCGCTTTATGCTTACATATTGTGTCGTTTGCTTTACTGTTTAGTTCGTGTCTGATAAACAGCTGACTTATAATTGTATTTGTTTTCTTTTTCATACCTGCTTGTTTGACTACCGTACACACAAAACGATCTTCACTTTTCCGTTATAGTACCAGTTTTTGGGAGCATGCCAAATGGCGTCACGTTGCCAAATCATCCGAACTTTATTAATCAATTGGCTGCTGCCATTACGACCGCCACAGTTGGCGTATCCACGCCAACGGGAACAAGCGGCAGTGGTGCATCGGCTCAAGCAACCGCTGCAACAAATAACAAAACAAAAAGCAGTAAACTAAAGCCGCACAATGCACAGGGCAGCGCTCCAATGGATTTAGAAAATGACAACGACGCTGAAAACGCGGATACCATGGCACCTGGGAAATCGGTGGACAAATTAACAGGCACATCACTATCTTTGCCTGAAGCCCAGCAACTTTATTTGAATGGATTAATGCACACACCGCCCGGCTACTTGTACTTTCCTAGCGCACAGAGTGCTGCAGCCGCCGTTGCAGCAACTACACCTAGTGGCACAACATCTTCATCAGCAAATGCATCGAATGCTAATGCACAAATGCTGCTCGACCACTCGGCGATGATGGCGGCAATGCAACAAATGCAGCATAACTATGCAGCTGCAGGCTATGTGGCCGCAACGACAGTAGGCGGCATACCATCCGATATTGCAGGACCTGGTATGGATAGTACCATATCAGCTGGCAAGTATTCAATGATATTTCATTTCGTTAGTAATCTAATATGTTTTCATAATTACCCTACAGACGGCACAGGCAATGTTGCTGGATTAAAAGAGGTGATCAAGACGAAGAACTGCATATTGTTCCCACCCAATCCGAATGCACCGCCACCTACCATACGCGAGCGTCCGCCGGGCTGCCGTACTGTGTTTGTGGGGGGCTTGCCAGAGAACATTACAGAAGACGTTATTCGAGAGATATTTGAGTCGTGTGGCGAAATCACCACTCTACGCATGTCTAAGAAGAACTTCTGTCATATACGCTACAGACATGAAGCAGCCATAGATCGTGCCATTTACTTGTCGGGCTACCGACTACGTATATCTAGCCAAAATGAGCCACCAAATTTTGGGCGCCTCCATGTGGACTATGCTCAGGCGCGAGATGATCAATACGATTACGAATGTAAACAGCGTCAATTACAGAGGGAGCAACGTCATCGGGAACGCATGTCGCTGGATCGCATGCGTTCACAATCCCCGCCACCAATACCACATTATACGGATCATGAGGCCACCGCAGTGGCAGAACATCTGCGCAATAATGAAACTTTTGTGAAAGCCATCCAGACGATTACCGCCTGGCTGGAACGTGGCGACTGCACCAAGCGTAATGCGAACGTCTTTTACTCCATGATCCAAAGCACCCACGCGCATGTGCGTCGTCTGCATACGGATAAGCAGCAGCTCGAGGAAGATTTGCGTAAAGCTCGCGAATGTTATCGCAAGCAAATGGGCACCATGTCAACGCAATGTAAGTGCCATATTTTGAAAGTCTTAGTTTGTAATTCTAGATGGGTTTTAGGTGCGCTCCTTTTAAATTTTTTTCTGTTTTTGTTGCGCCCCGGTTAGCGTCTAGCGTCTACATCATGAACAATCAATCGAATACAAAACACACTTAAACAGAACACACATGCTTACACACCCACACAATCTAGCAATTTAGTCATCGTACTCTCAAAAGTGAAAACGAAACCAATTCCACATATAAAAATTCACTGTCTAAAATTTGCTCTCAAAGTACAAGACCAAATACAAGGCGAAGGAGCAAGAGATGAAGCAACTGCGGCAGGTAAAAGTTCAGTCATAGCAGTGCTGCACAGTGGCCGAAATTCGATTGCAATGAAATCACTTTATATAGAACATGAACTGTTTCTATCGTTAGTAATTTGACGACTCTAAGCTTGATCGAATATTAGTACAACTGTAAACAATTTTGCATTATCTAATTTTAAACAGTCATAAAAAACCGTTAAAGCTTAGTTCGTAATTAACGTACATTTCTTTATTAGTAAGTGCTACGACTGCGATAGTAAATACATTTTGATTGCAACATCGTTTTTTTTTTTTTAAGCCACTGTGCAGAAACGCATTCTACTGTATTGACTGTACGTAAAGTCTGAAGACTTCACATATAAATAGCTATATGTAAAGTGTGAGCCCAGGCCAAAGGTTTGTAAACCAAACAGACATAGACGATAAAGCCCTCGGACCAGACACCAACCGCCTTTCTGGCAGTCTGTAGAAAACAACTAACAACTAACAGCAATTGAAGTCTTTGAATATATATATATATATATACATAAAAATTTGTAGGTAACAAGCTGTTGTACAATATTTTTAGACTCTACTATAAATAAACTATACAAAATATTATGTTATGCGAGGGTCTCTCAAGTAGTTTGGTTCTACTTATTATTTTCTATTGATTTTATTAGAAGCCACAGACTAGTTGAACGGTAAAGAATCGAACCAAAAAAAAAAAAAAACGAAAACCCAAAAAATATCTACCCTCTGTCCTCCCTTAATATTATTATATATTATTGCATTATTGTTCAGTCACTCAGATTGAAAAAGTGTTCAATGCCGCTAGTCACAAGAAGGTTTGGGACCATTTCACCAAAGCCCAAAGAAAAAACATCGACCAATGGAAGAAATTAGCGACGGTACGTACAAAATTGTTAAAAGAATGTATTACGGCAAGTTCAGCTGATGATGATATCGTTTTAAACGCATACTACTTGTGGTACTAAGTGCCTGTTCTTATTGTTCTCCCAGTAATGTTAGTCCTAAAATCCCAACTAGTCTATATGATATCACACTTTTGTATCTGTGTTCTGCATGTTGGCTTCTGTAAATATTATTGAAATCTTTCATTCATGTGGTATTGTTTGCATTGTTCATCTGATAATTTAAATTATTATTAATGATTTGATGAGCTTATTTTTCGTACGTCTCTCTATAACTTCCTCTAAAATGTGTAAAATAATCAAAGTACTTATTTTATTGTCGTCATATTTATTATTTTATTGTTGTTTAGTTTTCTTTATTAATCATTAATGCTTAGAATCACATATTATTTTTGTAAATAATTGAAATTGCAATCAAGGTAAACTGTTCCTCCATAAACCATTTTTATTTGGATCGTTGTATAATTTTCTTTAAATCATAGATATTTTATGATTTTATGGAACAGTTTCCCTTTTTCAGGTTTATGAAGTACTCTCATCTGCTTTTCATATTTAAGAATTCTCATTTTACTATTTAAATTTTGGCACAATTGATAGCAATATTTCTTTCTTTATCAATGATATATTCAACTAACCATTTGCATAACATTTTCGATAAGCTTTCCATTTTCAAGTTAATTAAATCTAAAAGTAAATTCTAGCCGAATGCCAAAGAACTTGTGTAATATATTCAATTTGCGAATAACATGAAACACAGATAATTCCATATATAGTTAAACTTCTGCAAGTTTCTAAGGCACCTATTGAGTTCGATTGGCTGTGCGTTTGCGTTAGTAAACAGTAAAACCTAAACATATTATGATAAAACTCATT
The DNA here is from genome assembly GCA_035047625.1 of Drosophila mettleri. Taxonomy (NCBI): domain Eukaryota; kingdom Metazoa; phylum Arthropoda; class Insecta; order Diptera; family Drosophilidae; genus Drosophila; species Drosophila mettleri. The sequence goes on from JAWNPI010000103.1 coordinate 19,334,951, forward strand.
GTGCAACATTTAACATGTTACATGCAAATAATAAGTATACAAAACATAATAAAAACAATTAAAATTAACAGAACTTTTTGATTGTGACGAGGTAAGTAAGCGGACAGCGAAACAGAGCGAAGAGCCAAATGAGAATTGTATGATGCATTTTCAATATACAAACAAATTATAATATATAGGCTATAGAAATTACCATCGTAAAAACTGGTTATGCAACAAAATATGTTAAAACTGATTCTATAACTATTTAACGATAAAAACAAACATTTTGAAATGCCATGCAGGAACTGCGCACGGTCCAAATCGACGATGACGAAATGGAAATCTCAGATGAAGAGCGCGACTACGAGAAGCGCAGCAAACGTACTCGCTACGATAGCGATGGGCTGAAAGTAAGACCGAATAATTGAATTAATTATTATTGTGACTTGAATTGATTAAACAATTTATATTTCAGGATGAGAATGACTCGCTACGTTGTCAATTAGAGGCCATTCGCAATGAGATGTCAGTCGAGCGCAGCGATTGTCTTCAGCGCGAAAAACAAATCAAGGTGTTGCAAGAGACAATACGTAATATGCAGACACAATTGCTGCAAACGAAGCTACGCGAGCAAAAAGACTGCAAAACCATCGAGCAGTTGGAACGGAATCTCAAAGAGGCGGGCGTCAAGCAGCTGCTACTTAAGACAAAAATAAAAGAGACTGCGGATAAGCTGAAAGACAGGGAAGTCTACAGCACCACCGCTTCGATTGCTTCAAATGCCGACTACAGCAGCGGTGACTCGTGCAGTAGAAATGCAGATGATCTCAGAGCAGCGGCTCAGAAAGAAGTTGCAATAGAGCTGGAAATAATTGATATTGATAAAGTGGATGATGATGTACGCATTATCGAGCATCAAAGCGGTGTTGTCGAAATTCATGAGATCGAGGATGATGAGAAGCTGGAAGCAGCTTCGGAGTCAATGAAAACCGCTGATCAAGCCAATCAATTGCCCAAACCCGATGAAAGTGAAAAGTCTGATAATGTCGAAGCCGCAGTGCAAACAAACGTTGAGCCATTGGCCTCACAAAAGGTAAGTTCCAATGGACGGTTACGTATGGTTTTTATTTCATATTTTTCTAATCCACTTTTACAGAGCGAGATAATGTCGCTGGATCTTTTTGAAGCTAAGATCATAGCGTTGACTTCCGCCTATTTGGTACTGCATCCCCATGGCGTCGACATAAGCAGTATTTCCAGCTACTTACGTGGAATGTTGCTGAAGTCGCTTGAGTTAAAGAGCAATGATGACCTAGCAGATATACTCACAAAATATACAAATCTTTTCAAGTCTGAGCAGTCAAAGTGGACATTCTGTGGATTTACCGACGAACCTATGGATGCAAATGCAGCCATGGCACAGTAAATCACAGGTGCTACAAGAAAAAAGAACAAGAACAATTTAATGCTTTAACTAAGTTACGACTATTGTATGCCTAGTGGTAAGAAATGAGCGCCAAGTGACATGTTAACCAAAAATGTGATTGTTGCAATCGCATGAATGAGACCAGTTTTCTAAACGTAGGAACTTGTAGTTAATTTAAGCTACACGGAAACAATTATAAAAAACAACCACAACAACAATGAACTACAGTTTCAATTATTTTAGCTATTAGAATGTAATGTGTAAACAAATTAATTATGTACACAAATATACTGAATACATAATGAACATTATGTAAGGACACCAAACAAATGTTGCTAAAATGGCTCTTAATGTAATAACGAACCAATAAATTTTATGCTATATTTACCTGGAAACAAAAACTTTCAAAATTCTAAGAAAATTGTATGAAATTAACTGATTAGGAATATGAAAAGAAACAGGCATTATTTCAATATTAATGAGCATAGTTTCTGATGACCACAATTTCTATAATATTTAATAGTCTCTTCATATTTCAGGCAGAAAATATGTATAGCTGTCGTGACATGCTATGACGTAAATTGAGTCCCTTATATGAAAATATTTTTTGTTCAAAAGTATTAATTTAATTTTTATTCGGCCTTTAGAATTCTACATTGAAAATATCCCAATAATAATTTGCCTAGCCTTAATGAGAACTTTTATTCTTGCCTCGTCAACAACAGCAGCTCTACAATTACGGCAAAGTTTACTATTCTTGCGTAAGCTTTAACGAAATATGAGAGCGTCCTTTGCCAAGGACACTCAAAACAAAACGTTTGCCACAGCATCCCTGCCCACATACAAACTCACACACACACATAGTCATGCATATATTTAGTCATTCAAGCTCACGCATGTTGGCTCGTCCTGTGAAATGGCATGGCGTAAATTTCGAAACTTGAATTCCTGTCTTATGCCACATTTGACGTCATGCGCTCTTTTCAATCAACATTTTTTATTCGATTAGTTAAAACCCAGCTTTGAGATTAAATAACAACAAAGTTTAACAAAAATAAACGTAATTCTCCCGCTTTGACGCAGGCAGCATCGCAGCTTCTGTCGTTGAGTGTGTCGCTGGAAAGCACAGTGGTTCGCTTTTCGCAAATTAAAATTAATTTGAAAATAAATGTTTTTATAAATACAAAGTCAATGTTTTACTGTGAATTTTCACTGTTTAATATTTATTTCTGATCGTCCGAGGCAATGCAAAAACAGTTAGCAATTAGTTTCTACAAATGTTGCTAGATAAGCTTTCTACAATTTTGCTGCCTTAATTGCAATGCTCGTAACAGTGTGCGCTGTCGCCTCACCGTAAAATTCTGTTGAGCTACTTACCCAACAACGGACGCCCGCCATATCAACGATATCAGTTGTTTTAGCGAATTCGTCGCGCGCGGTTACTAAAACGGGCGACGAGCTGAGAGACCAGCAACCAGAACAGATTTCGCTATCCATGTCCATGTCCATTACAGACTTTCTGCGTGTGTGTCTGCTTGTGCTCTCCTCCAATCGCCAGTGAACTGTTTTCGTAAAAATAAAAAGAAAATACAGAAATCAAACTGTGATTCTGTCTGCGTGTGCTCTGTGCTTTGTGCTTGTTCGTATATTTTAATATAATTACGTGCACTTTCTTTTAACCGCGTGTTGGTCCACATACCCAGCCTTCAGAAAGGACGACTCAAGTTCAAAGTTGCTGCTGGAAGCTGCTGACGACAGACAAAGGAGAGCTCGTGTTTGTTTTTGCTTTCTTTTTCGGTAAGTTTTCGCCGGTATTTGCACAGTTTGGCAAGCTGTGTTTTCAAGTAGTGGACAATAGATTAGCCAATTGTTCCGTTACTACAAATAGAGATAAATGAGAATTATGATAAATAGAAGCGCTGCAAGCGACCAAACAAATGTACAGTAGCTTTATTAGCATTTACGTAAGGCAAATAGAAAGCAATCAACATATGTAGTTATTAATTCATATTTATGTAAGTTCTTTAGAGGTGGAATTTTGTTAAAACTAATTTATTTCCAATTGGAAAATTGAAAAAGATTGATGTGCTTTTTTGTAAAAGACAAAAACATTCCGAGTACTGACAGATAAGATAGAGATATCCAAATTAATTTTTTCTGATAACCTGAGAAATTCCCGTGAGCAATGGGCCAATAATTATGAACCAAAGACCGCTAAATGCAGTCTGGAAATGAACAATATTAAATGGTAGCGTGTTACATTAGGGTCCAACTTGAAAACATCGCTGAACTCAGCTTAAATTTTTGCGAGACATTGGAACGTGCCCGTTAGCAATCTTATGCAAAAACAAATTGATTCATAACATGAGCTTACATGATATACAAATAAATATCATCCGACATATTATAAATCAACCTAAATCACATCTCAAACTAAATAAGACTGTGTTGTGTGCGTTACATTTAAGTTCGTGGAATAAATACTGCGCATATTTCCCACCTTACAAGCAGGCAAATGTTTTTAGAATCTCCCGTCTAAAATTCCAGTAATTAATTAGATAGAATGATGTTTCCGAAAAAAAAAATAAAAAAAAAACCCCAAACTAGTATATATATACATATATATTTATTTATTTAAATGAATGTGTAATATATGCGTATGCCCAACACGTTGAGCCAGAGCCAATTTGTATGGTATTTGAGTTAAAAAAATTCTACTTTCCTGAACCCATACGAAATCACGTACTTCAAGTTTTCGTCGACATGTTATAAAATTTTTTGATTTGGATTTCGTTCCGCTGTCGCTTGATAAGGCTAATAAATTTTCGTAATGTTTTAATCAAGATTTTTTATTAAAAGAATCAATATTGATAAACAAGTGTTGGCAATGAATGGAGCAGAACATATGTTTCATATACGTGACGTTCTACCTGTACACCACTTCTTTCACAGATCCAATTGGTTAAATGGGTATACAATTGTTTTGTGGAAATGCTTTGAGACTTAATTGGCAAAAATATATTGAAGCTTTGGAATTGAAATAAAAACTAAAAAAAAAAAAACATCTCAACAAATAATTATTAAAACGCATTGCAAATTAGATAAATAACTGTAATTAACGTTACACCTACAATAAGGGAACTCCCATATAGGAAATGTGAATTACATATATATATATATATATAATATATATAAATAAAAATTGCACATTGTGAAAAATAACAAATTGCGAAAATTAGCAGCGTGCGGAAAATCTCAATAAGATGATCTGTTAAAAGCAACTCACGTGCTCACTATGCAAATGTCAGGTGAGTGGAAATGAGTGGGGCTTTCAGCTGGGTGGGACTGTTGCAGTTCAATACTATTCAAATGACGTCAGGTCATTTTCACAGGCAATTTGAACAAAGTTTCGCACTTGCACCAGTTCAGATACAGATACAGTTACAGTTATTTGCCATTAGCCAAGTTGACTCACTAAAGCTGGCTATGAGTTCAGGTTTGATTGACTCTTAATCAATTAAACTAATATATATGTATCTTAAGGGCAAGAGGACCTAAAATACTGATACATATCTCTGAATACCCTAAGTACAACATTTGTATATTATATATAGTATATATAAAAAGTCCTCAAAGTCCAGTTCTTAAATGTCTAGAGATTTTTTATCCCTTGGGAAAACTATGGCAAATAGATCACAAGAATTTCTGATTAATGTATTAAAATCAAGCATACACATAAAATATACAATATAAAACAGAAATATTTCGGTCATAGACAAAATATGTCAACAGCTGTATAAATGGTTATAGTACAAATTGTTTATTTAGTTTTCGAATTAGAATTTGAAAATTTTACGGTTTCAATATTTACTTGCTTATTAATATCATTTTATTTTCACAAGCAATTATAAAACAAAAACCCATGTGTAAATAGATTGTAAACAGAACTCAGTTCGTATGATAACGTTTATAAAAACTGAAAGAAAGTCACGTGTCCGCATTGTTGTTTGGCTTTGTTCATATATTATTATTAAGTAAGTATGATTCTTTTAGCTACGGTTTTCAGCGGAAAACTGAAAGCCAACAAAATGAATGAATCATTCCTTTTAGACTTTTGCACTGATAACTAAAGCATTAAATTTTTACTCTTTTTTACAACTTAAACTAATATTGTTCTTTACACTGCTTACTAGAAAATAAGCTTGACTTTTTATTTAGATTTTATTTTCTTCAAATCCTAAATAATTGAGGAAAGTTCAACGTTTTTCTGAATGGTTCACATATAAATAACTCTATTGAATTGTTACTCATTATTATTTTTTTTACAATCTTACGTAAACTCAAAAAGTTATCGACATGTTTATTATTATTGTTAAACAAATCATACTAAATGAATAAAGCAGGCACATCGAAATTAAAAAAGGGAATTACAAATTAAAAAGGCTCATTGACATCTGCTGAAAAATTTGTTTTTTTTCGCATTTGTATTATTAATTTTCGTTAGTCTAATTTCATATGCTTTAAATGTAAATATATAAAAACGAAAATAATCTTTCCTTCTTCCGACAGGAAGTAAATAATGAGTTCAAAAAATCAGTTTCAAATTGTGCTCATAATTTAATTTTTCAAGGCAAAATTTCAGCCATCTGTTTTCAAAATTGAATTGATAAGAAGCTTTTTCAGTGAACATATGTAGGCACTAACAAAAAATATTATTTGTATCCATATAAATGAATTGCAAATTTAATTAGGGGTTTCATGAGTTATACCAGTTGGGCAGCAATAATCAGACTGTTTATATAGGATTGACATTTGGGTGTTGTTAGTGACTTTTGTATATATAACGTGCATATATATCAACAACGCAAATTAATAATGATCAGAGCGAATTCCAAATATCATTACGATTTCAGAGACAGCAATAATTGAATCCGGCTTTAAACGGGTATAAAAAAGGAATATATTTCGAAGTATAATTGTATCTTACAAATCAAATGTCAGCATCATAATTAATCGAAAAACCTTAAACTCTAGAGTGCAAGTGCATTAAATAAAACAGTCAATTTCTAATTAATATTGAACAATTGAGTTGAGTGTGTAATCCTTTCATATACATGTCCTCCTTAGATTAATTGATAAACAGTTATTTGCTAGTTGTACTTAGATAAGAATTGAGTGATATATTAACCTTGCATTAATAATGACAGATTGATAAGGCAGTTAATGCTTGATATATATGTGCGATAGAGTCTTCAATTACATTGGAAACTACAATGTGATTAAAAGTTGCTTACTTTTGTGATATGATATAATATGATAGCGCATTGAACAGCTCTATACTTCAAAGTGTGAGGATCTAGCTTATCAGAAGAGTTTTTATAAATTATAATTAATTTCAACAGCTAATTCGCCTTGAGTGTCGAGCTTGGAAATGCCAAGAAAAACGGGAACACAACCTTCAAGTGGAGGGCTAGTTCCGAATTCTCGTATCGCTTCTAAATTGATGAGCACGTGCTTTAATCATTTATTACAATATATTTGATTTCGAATTGGCTTATCTGCGCACGGTCTTAATCTTCTCTATTTTTACCCGCTATAATAACTGTAAAAGCCCGCTTAGTTTGTTGTCAACAAACTTAATATAGAAGTTAATTACAGTTGGGAAAAGCTTATCACAATGCACTCAAACGTACTTTGCACATAGCTTGAACGGTAGACCTTTCAATATTTCCCAAGAACTAGGGGCACAGCACTTTTAGCGCGCCAAGAAAACGTAGGCAAAAATAAAAATGAAAACAAGCAAATATTAAATTTAATTGAGATCCCGGAGACGGGCCTCTCCCCAGGGCATTGATAACCCGCTTGATCTTTTGTCGCTGACAGTTGTCAGTACTCGTCCCGGGTGATAGCGATACACAGGCACCTCTTCAATTGGACACACCTCTACCAAAACAATTCGTTAAATCCGGCAACTAGACTCAAGGGCAGACACATAAAATATAAACTATACATATTATAAATTAAGTTATTAAATAGATTAAATTAAAATGATTAGAAAGCTTATATTAATAAATATCTTTATGTTTTATGATTTCAACAATCCTCCTGACGCACATACACACACTGGGTCTATGAACCTAAAGTTGTGCAAATGCATAAGGTCATGGTTGACTAATGTCGATGATTAATTTCAAGAACAAATATTATGGTGCCCTATGTACTGGAAACCACAATCTTTTTTATTTTTCATGCCTGTTTCTTTAATTGAATAATACAACAAAAAATTAAGTGAGTGTTAGTGACTGGACTGGATACTCTGTTGTCATAAACTCAGCTTTACAGTCGTTTAGTCTTGCTTCTCTTTTTAAGGCAAATTCTTGACTCAGTCGGTTGCTCGTATGTAGAGTATCCCAATGTGTCTAGTTTTGCTTTACCATTTTTATACCTCAACACAAATACTATAAAGATTACTTTGAATAAAACAAAAGTGCGCTCAATTGGCACTAATAAAACAGAGCTAAGTAAATGCTGTTCTATTAGACTTATGTGTGGTGTATTCTTCTATTCTATGAACATACGCATATTTGTTGTTAATATTTTTGTGAATCTAATAAGGAAATTACTTGTTAACGTACGCGTGTGCGTCTACTATATGTGGGCGTGTATTATTGTCGTGTTTTAGTCAATGGACGCGTATTTAGAACTCACTATATGAGTTGTCTGTCAAGTGCGACATCAACAATGTGCTCCATAAATAATTTGGCAGATATAAGTCTACATAGCATACACATAAATAACCGAAAACAAGCGAACCATATCTGAATAACAGATATCGACATATCGCATATAACACTAAATAACACACAAATTGCGATATGGCATAGAAACCAGCGATATGCCATCAATGATTAGTGCAATATCTATGGCTCTTGCTTACGTACATAAGTACAATATGTGCACATATACATTTACATATATATAAGTATTAAACAAAGTTGAGTATTGATAGTATTTGGCTGTGTTTTGGTTACGCTGATAAGCCCCTAAAAGATTACGAACGGCGTCTTATGGCCTGCTCTTGATTTTATTTATGTTGCGTTCAAATATTTATTCATAAGTAAATTCAACAAACTTTGACATTTTGGGGACACATAGGTTTACCATTTGATCAAGGCAAGAAACATAGTTTACTGTCAGAAATATAGAACCTTATCGACATTTACTCGTTAAAGCTGATTAAAAGTACTCGGTTGTTTGGATGTGTAAACATCACATTTTTTATGATCGAATTAAAAGGAAAATAAAAACAGTTTTTTTCTGATTCTGTTTTCAGCTGCCAAATTAGTCAAAACACATGTTTCACAAATTTGTTTTTGTCTAAAAAAGAAAAAGAAAAAAGTATTACAGTTCGACATGAATTGCTTCTGATCCGCAGTTTAATGTGCATTGCAAACAGCGCTGCCAACAATGCAATCCAAACTGTTGTAAAAGCTTTCGATAGGAGCTTTTGTGCTGTGCGTGAGTTCAGCTTTGGACGCTAGATTTCAAATGCGAATTCTGTTTAAGCAACGAATCTTTATTTAATTTTATTTTTACTTTTGTAAATATATATACTAAATGATAAGGAACATACATTTTTGGGGTCTACAATATACATTAAATACGTATATCTCTTATTTAATTATGAGGTCATTTCGATAATTTCGTGAATTTAATTTGAGCTCCATCCAAATTAATTTCATGTGAATATGTAACGACACATCATCTACCGCACGTGCGGAGGCGTAAGTACCTTAACCTACAGCCTGACTGGGGGCGGCTTATCGATTTTTAATGTACAATAAAAAAAAAATAAAAAAACAAACATATATCGAATAGTGACGCGTGTTTCCACACAAGTTCAAATGTAGGTCATAGTGAAAAAGAAGATGTTGTGTTAGTTCAGCGAAATTCAGACAACTGCACTTGAACTGACAGAAATCGCGTGATTTGCGTGGGCCAACAGCAACTAAAAAAGCTGCACTCAAATTTTAGCTCAAATGCTGAAATGTATTAATGTGTGTGTGTAGTATATGGTGTATGCGTGTATGTATCTGAATGTGTTCGTGTGTGCGAGTAAGAGGGGCACGCTCGCGTTTGCTGATTGGCCAAGTGTTTGGGGCTTGGCTCTCGTGACGTCACGCGCACAACTAACTCAACAAACGTATAAACATGGATGTAAATATAACTGTGATATACAGCTGCATGACGTAGCCGGTGCTGACGTAGTCACAACTAAATCTGAGGCAATTCGGTTGCCCTAATGAGCTGTGTTACATAAAGCTCGAGTGACGGAGGCCAGTTGGTGAAATGGGCGGGTCTAGAGTTTCGACCATGCCCTGCGTACAGGTCGTCTGAGCTCCGTAATTAGTATACATACACAGTGTGGCATTGCGTGGGGCTCTGGCCATGGCCCGTAGGTTAAGCCAGAGCAGTAGATACACACTATTTAGCAATACCAAGAGCTACGTGTCAGCATGCTTTTAGGCGCTCTGTGCGCCTGGCTCAAGCTTGAAGCGTGCCAAATGTTTGGTTGTATTTCAGTCCCAGCTTACCACGCAACTAAACTATGTCAGATGTTATTGCCCCTGACTACGGGTACTCACTACTTAAAGAGAGTAAATCAAGAGTTTAACAATTTTCAGTGCATTTTATACTAATTCCACTACCGGATATCCTATCTTATATATATATATATATATAAACAATTGTAGCCTCTGTTGTTTTAGGTTGTTGCTTAATTCTATTTATGTGTCTTGCGTTTATAATGTGCTCGTTGCCTAACTCATATCGTCAGCAGCACTCGTTTTTTTTTCAGTACTGTCATGTTTATTCATATGAGGCAATACTCTAGAAACTTGAGTGACGCGGGTATATTTTTCTCATACAAAACTTCTAATGACAATGATAACACCACAAAAAGAATTTCTTTATTAAATTATATCTAAGATAATTAAAAAAATTCTATAATATTTGTATTTATTTATTCAGTCAAACGTATATATCTAAAAAAATATAATAATATAATATAGTAAATATTGTATTTACTTACATGTTAGCACTTTCATATAGATTATATTTATATTCTCTATAAATAAAAAATATAAAAGAGTTTTTAAATTATTTAATAGATTAGCATAACATAATTTGATTTATAGCATATCTTATAGGTCAGAATTTAAAGTAAGGCATTTCTAGTTGACGCTTCGAGGCAAATGTAATTTCGAGTCGAAAGTGTGATATTAAATACACTCATGTTTACTCACACGAATGTGGATGCACTCATTGATTCATTACCACACATTCATGGGGGATCTACAATGCCTGCTTTTCTCATATGTCAGTTAGACAAACGTGATCCATCCAGCGAGTGCGCTGGTGCGTAAAGAGCCCCGCATCACTTGAAGACTGAAACCAAACAAGAATGAACGCCTTTATCGAAGACTATGATATACTATATAAGAAAATTCTCGCATGCATTTTGGTATCGTAAGTAAACAATGTGAGCTGTGTGTGTGTGCGCGCACGTGTGTGCATATGGAAATGCAACAGCACGCGTATTTACACTGTGTGCACCTATATATATAATGTCAATACCTCATATACATATACATATACGAATATATACCTACCTACGCTATGCATCTACAAGTTATGTGGAGAATTGGAAAATGTAAATTTCGCTTTGTCGTACGACAATTTCGTATTTACCAATATATGACTGAATTTGTTAATTACATAAATAAAATAAAATGAAAAATAAATAAATAATTTTAAATCATACTTTAAATTTAATGATTTTCATAGCAGAAAATACTGTTTGTTAACAAAACAATAGTCTCGATGCTATTTTATATGCAATGTACTAATTTTATAAAAGTTTTTCTGCATTTATATTAATTTATATTTATTTATTATTTATTTAATGTTTATTTATTATTTACTTATTATTTATTTATTTAATTATTATTTACTTTTTATTTATAAGATATGATTACTAATATAATATTATTTATAATATAATAAAATATTTAACAAGCTTGTTAAAAGCAATGATGCTATAAAAAATAAACCATCCTTTGATATCAATTAATAAATTTAAAGCGAATATCTTTCCTTTAGTGACAAAGAAATAATTGTAAGCTGTTGTAATTGATTTATGTATGGGATCAATTGCGTACTTGATTTTACTTTATAGGAATAAAGGATACATATTTATACAGAGTAGACAATAAGTCGTTGGCCAATGTAACCCAATTAAGGTCACAATCTGCACGATGCAGGAGATCGTTTGCCGGTTAATGGCGTTGTTACAGAAATCTGAACTCAATGCATTCGCGCAGACTACAGAATGCACTTCTCAATTGTTATTGTTGTTGCTGGCGATGGACGAGCTGAAAGCAATCTCAAGTAGAACAAAAAGCGTAAAGGAAACAACGCACACAAATTTCCAGTTTCTGTCGCCGATGCAAGTCAATAGCCTCGAGAGCGTCGATGGCCACCTCATGGCGGATGGCATTTTCGCTGGGAGAGCGTCTCCGCCAGACGCACTGAGAGTATACAAGAGAGAGTCGAAGACTGAGAGAGGAAGAGCGAGAGAGAGAGAGAGAGAGGGAGAGATAGAGAGAGTTCATATCCAGTACAGAGCCCGGCGTGGCTGGTTTTATTTTATATTTTGGCGCGTCATTTGCCATCAAACAGTCGCTGCGTGCAGTTAAGAGATACAGATACATTTACGCTTCGGAGACAAGCGACCTAACGAACGGCTGTTCATATTCAAAAGACGCGGTTCAGTTGAAGCTGAATGTTTACCTTGAATAGTCTCAAGTGCAGTTTATGAACAGCAACATGTTTGCCGAGCAGTGCGCATGCGCTTAAAAGTATTCTATGAGACTACGTGGGTGGGCCAGTTGTAATAAAGGACAAACTGCCAAAGGACATTGAAACGCGCACGTATTATTCAACATACGAGCATTGAAAAATGCACAGTTAACGGAAAAAAACACAAAAAAAAAAAGGAAAAAATAAAACATAAAATGAACTTCACAAGTTAAGCAATTAAAAACAACGCGTTGAATACTAAACATATCCACAAGTGACATAATACACATCAAAAACGAAACGAGCTTTGCATTTGTTTAAACAATTAGTGACAATACACACGAAAAAATATCAGTTATACAAGAGTTACTAAATTAGAGCAACATGTCAACCGTATCCTCCAGCAACTCAAGCGGCGATGAGCCAAACAAAAAGCCCGGTGTCAACAGCGAGGAGAGCTCCCACCTGCTGGAGGCCACTGAGAATGGTGCCAAATATGGTTCCAGGCAAGCGGTAAAAATCATCAAGACCCAAGCCAATGCCAATGACAGTGCCAATGCCAGACCTCAAGTAGGCCCAATCAAAATGTTATTCAAATTTTCTAACCGGTGCTTGTACTAAACCCCAATACTTCAAATAATTCTAGCTGTGTATCTAGTTTGACCTTGACAAAGGTACGGAAAAAATTAAAGTACCACGGCGCGCCCAATTAGCGTTATGTGAAGCAAAACTTGCTTTAATTGTTTGGGTAAAGCAAACAATTTTTCATGTATGCTTAGTAAAAAGTATACGAAGAGAATTTAAACGAATGCCATACGCAATTCGGAGCATTTTCTTAATCATCAAAGATATGATAAAGAGCAGAAGACAATAGTCTCTTATCTATGAAACTAGTTCAACAAATTAAAGTTTCATTAGGGAGGCGAATTTTGTTTTTAAGTATATCACATTTAGATACTTATATGAGTGTCAAAATACCAGAACTAGAATTTTAAAATTGCATGTATTAATTCCCTGAAATCGTAAACCGGCTTACTTTTTGTGAACGCAAAAATTTTCAATTCATTTAAAGCATTCTCTGAAACGAGTCTGAATTTTTATTTTGTTTGTTTTTTCAATACTTTTTTTTTTTTTGTCAAAGTACATCAAGTTGTTTGTTATTATTAATTACACTAGAGATTAATTATATATATTTTGATTTATACGCCCCCATGTGCTGGTAAAAACCGCTTATCATATTGGGTTTTTAGCGACATTGCTTACAAAAATTCATTCAGTCGGTGAATGACTTTGTTTGTCTTCATTAGTCGACCTTGGGCAACATAACACAAAAAAAAAAAAGAAAGTTATCAAATATTTTTGCCCCTATTAGCCAATTAACTGATAAGCCAAATGAGATACGACAACAAAAGCATAAATATTTTTTGATTTCAATTTAAATAAATATTTTTTAAAGGTAATCAAAATAGAATATTTAATTCGGTTCACCTGTAAAATTAAATATTAAAAAAAGCACCCTGTATATCTTATTTGAATACATAGTATTGCAATCTCGGATGATTAAAAATATTCAGAAAATAAGGAAGGAATTTCTTTTCTGCATTAAATATATATAAATTTGCTATGCACAAAGTCTTGATGTATAAATTTTAATCTTTATTATGAGTTCATTCGCATACCTGCATAGCAGCCGCTGGAATTCATCAGATTAAGTTTATAGCTCTTGAATAGTTAAAGGAAACCAGTTTATTGCTTTGATAGTCGAACTAAAAGTATGTTAATGGAAATTCTGGGCTTGAAATGCAATTTCAGTTATTTCTTAATAAATTCTGTTCACACAAATGCGTAGTGGCTGACATTGAAATGAACTTGGACCTGGCCAGCGATGACAATGACATTTGGCATTCGCTTCGCTATTGTCCTGACCGGCTTAAAGCTTCAAGCGGGCGTCGTTGATGCGTGGGCGCCCAACAAGTTATTGGCTCGGTTAACTGCCAACGTATATCTAAATATAGTTGCGCACATTGGCAGCAGCAATCGCAGTGACCACATAAACAACGCCAACGGCGTCGCAAATATCGATTTCAGTGCAGACTTACTGCCCAGCTGGAGGTGTGTCCCAGCCACAAGCAGGAGGTGGCGTAGGCGCGCCTCTTCTCGGTTACCGGTTGGGTAACGCAACTCTCGGCCAGCATTTTCCATGTGCGGAAGTGCATAGCTGGCAGAAAGCTGCACCAATGTGGGCTTTGATTGGATAAACGGGCACGTATGGGTGAGCAACAGTGATTGCCGCGGCGCACACTGTGAGTGGGCGGTAAAACGAGATAAAGTAAATGGCAAAAAGAAAAGTCAGCAAAGTCAAGAGAAAGGAATATAAAAAGAACTTAGCTAAGGAAATGCATTTAATATCTGGAGAAAAACTGGAATGAGCTTACACAGAAAACAATTTTGAGTAAACATGCAAATTAATACTAGTCGAATTTTTAATAATATCTTGAAATATAGTTTCAAATAGCTTGTGGACTCTATAAGGCTTAAGTAAATTATTTTGACGGAAAATATCAATAATATTATACTTATATTAAATGAAAATATTTTTGGCTATTTTCCAAATATCGTCTTCAATTAAAAAAAAAATAAATAGATATATATAGCCTTTAATCTTTTTAATATCTATGAAATAAAAATCATAAATTATTTCTATCATTTTTTATTATTTCTCTAGGCAATGCAGACCTTATTAGTTAAATATCTTCATTTGATACCTAATAAGCATTTAGCCACAATTTTATTAACTTATATCACATATGTGAGCAATAAAATGTATTATTGAATTAGCGCTTATTAATTAGCAGAATTATAACAATTCCTGACATATGTTTTTTTATATATAGTATGTAGGTGCTAGGTACTCATATTGATTTGACACGCGATAACATTAACTACTTTCGCATTAATCTATCATGGAATACAGTTTATGACCACGGAGCGTGCCATGGCCAAGGCAACACATTTTTAATTGGTGCCGCTTCACTAAGCTGAGTGAACGCGAACTGAGCATATGCAATAAATGAAAAACATTTTTATTTATTTATTTAAAATCAAATTTACATTAATTTATTTTATTAAGTCCACAACATTTTGCAAATTGTTTCACTTCATTTTAAAGTTGTGATTGATGGGATAACGTGCTAATTGTGATGTGAGCAACAAAATGTATATATAATAATAATTATAATAATAATAATAATACAAGCATCACGATATCTTATCGGTTCCAAATGGAAACTGTTGTGTAGCGGCTCTTATAATAAACTATTTAAGTCTTTTCACATATATTCCTTAATCTCAGATTTATATCGCCAAATTGAACGAATGGAAAGGCGCTAATTAAGTGGCTTTTCGCATATCTAATCTTCAACATTCCAGCCCAGTTTCTCGATTCTCCATTGTGTAGATTGACAATAAAACTTATCAGCAAATATAAATAAGTAAATTTCATTCAATTGGAATGACTTGAGCTATAGCAAATAAAATATTATAATATAGCTCGTTCGCACTGATGGTTATCAGCACAATGATAACTCAACATATCTAAATTGCTCTGCCTTTAAAAATTTAACCTTATCAATAAGCACTTGAAACTTACCCATGAAGAAATTTCACTAACTAAAGTGTGTCTCTAAGCTAGTTTGTCAAACAATAAATGCTTAATATATAAATTTAAACTTTTGGGTATTTCTTTAGGCTAGAGTCATTATCAATACCCAATAAAGCCCGCAATCGCAGGTGGTGGGCATTATTACTGCTTACTTATTCTCGATACGATTAGACATATGCGATAATACGCTTGGATTGCAGTTCTCGTTAGTTAGCCGAAGAGTCAAGAATCCTAATACCAAACACGCTTCTCTTGTCTTTCACCGATTTGCAGGATCAGGAAAATCTACTTGGAACAATGGTGCACACGTCTACGGAGAACAGGTCAAATACCTTGCCGCAGTATATTGCCGCTCTAGCAGCAGCTGGCGGTGCTTTTGCGGCCGGTACACTGCTCGGCTGGACATCGCCGGCAGAGACAGGCATCGTTAAGGATAGAAGTGCATACGATTTCAATGTGAGCAGTGAGCAATACTCTTGGGTCAGTTCGTTTATGACCCTAGGTGCCGCCTGTGTGTGCATTCCCATTGGATTCCTCATCAATTTCATTGGCCGCAAATGGACAATGCTGCTTCTGGTCGCACCCTTTGTGTTGGGCTGGGCCCTGCTGATCTGGGCACAGAACGTAATCATGATGTACATCGCCCGCTTCATTCTGGGTATCGCTGGCGGTGCCTTCTGCGTAACTGCGCCCATGTACACTGGCGAAATTGCCCAAAAGGATATTCGCGGAACACTTGGCAGCTTCTTCCAGCTTATGATCACCATCGGTATACTGTTTGTATATGGCATTGGTGCTGGTCTCAGCGTCTTCTGGATGAGCATCGTGTGCGGCATTTTACCCATTGTCTTTGGCATTATTTTCTTCTTCATGCCGGAATCTCCCACATATTTGGTAAGTTTCATATTCATATTTTCAAATGGACTTATTTTATATTGTATATTTATCTAAACTGATCTATTTAACAGGTTTCAAAGAATCGCTCAGACGCTGCTGTAAAATCAATTCAATGGCTGCGAGGCACGGAATACGATTATGCACCTGAAATGGAAGAACTGCATCAGACTGATCGCGAGATCCGTGAGAACAAGGTGAATATCCTGGCAGCTCTGGCCCGTCCCGTCACAATCAAGGCATTGTGCATTAGCTTGGGCTTGATGTTCTTCCAGCAGCTGAGCGGCATTAACGCTGTCATTTTCTACTCGGAGGCCATCTTTGAAGTAAGTGCCCAGAATTCCAAGACCAATTGTATATCAGATTTCTAATGTATATTTTTGCTCAGGATGCCAACACTGGAATAAGCGCCAGCATGTCTACAATTCTTATTGGTGTGATGCAGGTGGTGGCAACCTTTGTGTCCACCATGGTGGTAGATAAGTTGGGACGTCGCATTCTGCTGCTTGCATCGGGAGCTGTTATGGCGCTATCAACCACTGCGATTGGCGTTTACTTTTATATGAAAGATCAGGATGCGGACAGTGTGGAAGACTTGGGTTGGCTGCCAGTGGGTAGCTTATGCATTTTCATGATCATGTTCTCGATTGGCTATGGACCGGTGCCATGGCTGATGATGGGCGAGCTTTTTGCCACTGATATCAAGGGCTTTGCTGGCTCGATTGCGGGCACCACCAATTGGGTGCTCGCCTTCATAGTAACAAAAACGTTTAAGAATCTTAATGAATCATTGGGCAATGGCGGCACTTTCTGGTTATTCGCTGGCGTTACTCTTGTAGGTGTTGTCTTTGTCTTCCTGGCTGTGCCCGAGACGAAGGGCAAGAGCCTGAACGAGATTCAAGTGGAATTGGCAGGCAATCGAAATGAGTCCACAATGCAGCCGGCGAATGGTAACCAGAAGTAAATCATCTTCAGCTCTGTTGAATTTTATGATTTTTGTATTTTATTTAAATGTAACTTTATGTTAAGTGAAACGTCCAAGTTCCGTTTTGCAATTGAATGATTCGTTAAAAATTGAATGTGTAAAATCAGTTATATTGGCACAGCTAAAGATATAAAGAAGAAAGACAGTAAGAAAGAATGAGTACTAAGAATGAAGACTGAAGGTCTAGTGCATAATAGGCAGATAAATTGTGACTCTCTCTTGAGTTGAAGCACTCCTAGCTCAGCCACATGCCATAAAACTATCGCAATTTATGTTAACTGCTACCTTCGAGCAGTCCATAGAAAAGACAATAGATAACGACAGTAACTATAATGCATACTCTTAAGCACAAGGATTTACACAATAAAAATTACTCAACAAAATGATTGTGTAGCCTGGCTTGGTATATGTGTATTTAGGTAAATCGAAACCTGTGCAATTCGAAACATTCAGTTTTTTTTTTTAATTAGCCTTTTTAGCCTGTTTAGTTTTAAGCCACGCATTTTGCCGACATATTTATTTACTAAACGGTTTTCTAACATTTTATATATATATTATTTTAACATTATTTGATATCAAATATTTCGAATCGCACGCATTACAATATAAAACTATTCAAGCGCGATCGCTACTTATAAAAAAGCTCAAAAATAAAGGCGTTATATCATTGTTAAATCATCTGCATTCATTTTCCAAATTGATGTAAATTTAATACATAAATATATTATTAATACCGAGTACCATATGTAATGCAGATCAAATGTAGTGAGAAATATATTAAATATATATATATATGTATGTTGTAAATAAATTTGAGTCGTTTTAATACCATTTCTCAGATAACAACTGATGCTTAGCAAGATAAGTTCTTCTTAGAATTATCCATTTCTAGGCATTTGTTCTCTTGTTCTGTCTTAATGATTTTATTTATATCAGTTTCAACATCTTTGTCTTCTTTAGCCTCTAGCTCCTCCTGACTATTCTCCTCTAGCATATCCTCTTCTGCATTATACATGTTGTTTGCACGGCTGATTAAAGGAATTGATTCCAAGGATGCTTCCAGTCGCTCCATACGCTCCAGCAAATGTGTTAATCGTCGATGATAATCATCCAACGTGCGTTGCTGATCAGTTTGTTGATTCTTTATATCCATAACAACAGCCCTTTTGATGTACTATTTTCAGAGTTCAAGTATAAAATTTATGTATTTATCGAATTTAGAATTATCCAGAGTTTGTCGATCACAAATTTATACTTTTTAAATGACTTCGTTATTTTGATTTGTTTTTCAATATGGTCTATTTTACAAAGCTAATGCTATATGATAGAAAATGATTTCTTTTTCTCTCAGCTTTACTAATTGATGAAAACCTTAAAAAAAAAAATTACAATCATTTGCTGTTAATCCAATCCAAGAAGTGCCTTTGATTTCTTTTAATTAAGAGTTCATTAAAAAGCTTCCATTAGACCACTTAAAATTAAGAGACAGACGTTAAAGTAATATTCTTCCTGAATTTATGTCTGTCTAAATGAATATCAATATTTGGTTTTTATTTATTATATAAATTTGTATTTATAAATTTAATAAATATATTTCATTTTAATATATTACATACTTTCAGTAATGCAATTACATATATCTTTATATACATTCCATTTCCTATTATTATAACAGCTACCAATAAATTAATACAATTTAATCCAAAAATATTTGTAAAGGGTGAAAACTTCATAACTATAACTTTACAAGAGCATTAAAAATAGTTATTTATTACAACTAAAATCTCAATAGTGTGTATATCAAAAATATTTAAAGTGTTTATCCGCTTCAAAATTCATTATACGCAGTAATCCATGCTCAGCACCAATGGCTACCCAATTACGTGCACCGACATTCCAGTTCCAACGTACACAGTTGATGCGCATTAAGCCTAGCAGATCAAACTTTGGTTGCCTCTTTGCATTTATATAAGTTGACTTCTTCTTCTTATGAGTAACATTTACAAATGGCTTGAAGAGCAGACCATAGTCCTGCTTAAACTCTTCAGGAGTGACAGAAACTGATTCCTCAGTTCCGCTCAAGCGATAGGCATCCATTAAGCTTACGGTCCGTAAGTCAATCGATCGTTTTTGTACCAAATTAAGTTGATCACAATACAAAAAGGCCACATCGCCATTATCCGTAGCAGTCACCAATGCCAATTGTTCCCAATTGAAATGGATTGAACGGATACTTGTCAACCCTAAATCCAACGTCGAATGATTAAAGTTGATGCCCGATGGATTGAGCGTTACCACTCGCGGGAATTCTTAAAAATAAAATAACAAATGAGTAATTATAAACCTGCATATTACAAATAGATGTAAGCTTACGAGATTTGTAAACATTGGTGCAACCAATGGCCATTAACTCCCACAAAGGAGGCCAGGTAAGGCTACCCAAATACATGTTGCACACGGTATCACCTATAATTGGCAACGGCTGCGACCAGTTCGCTATGTCATAGATCCAAAGTTTGCGCACCATGGTCCCAACAGCCAGCCAACGGGGTCCGTTCGTGTCATAATGCAGCTCCAGATCTTTGAAAAAGATTATAGATTAGGTAGGTACTACAATAAATTTATATTCATTACAATATATGTTTCGCTCGCCAAAATAAAAGAAGTGTACGGGCACACAGTAGCGTCGATTATTACGCTCTATGCAATTTAGTTCTTGGTCGTCGGAAATGTCAAAAAATGCAACGTTCCCACTGGAATAGCCACTCACTATAAAACTGTGACCAAAGCTCTTTAATAAGAGTAAAATTAGATTAGAATATCGTATCTTGAGACATAGTGCGCATTATCTTACCTCAGACCAACATATTTTAGTGCACGCATCATTCAAAGGATTATCTATATCCAAGGTAAGCGTCAGCATCGGCTCTAAGGTAATGACATCAATTTTCTTATCCGTTTGCTCGCTCCCGCTCTTAAGACGCAAAGGCAATGCATAAATAATCACACCTGATGTACTTCCCACGGCAAGTAAGCCCAATCGGTTAATGGATTCATCGTAGCCTCCGCTAGGCATAAATGCTATGCTATGCACCGGTCCTTGGGGCACACATATAGTATAATGCGGACGTATTTGCAGTGGAAATACGTTATCTTCACTCCCTGGCGACATTTCACATTCGAGCAGGAACAGTAATCCTTTCTCTGACTTGTCTTTAAATTGACGGGAATAACCGAGAACCTTATTTCGTTGGGAACATAGCAAGTACTGTGTGCTTAAGGTCGATGGTAAGGGAACCCATGCAAGTTCCTTAATAGGCGTGCCAAGAAAGCACATAGATTCATCTGCAATAATAATCAAAGTAAATAAACAAATTTAATAATATCTTAGTCAAATTACTCTCTGTCTTGAAACCCTCCTGTGGCAGTAATTGAGTCCAAGAGTTGTCGTGCTCGTTGCCATAGGCGTAGCGCATGGAAGCAGACTCCGTTAAGGGCAACAGTTCTTCGGCATCGGCAGGTAAAAGTTTTTCATAGCTGGGTAGTAAATGCGGATACAAAGTCCCCTTGGCATAATTCGTTTCGACACTAAAAATATATAAATAATTTATTGATTAAATTTTACATGTATTAAAAATATAATATAAATATATAATATATATAAATATAATTCTACAAAAACAGAATATATATCTGTTTTTGTAGAAATAAAAAACTGCAATGAATCCTGAATTATAAAGGAAAGTAAAATACATTTCAGTTAAACTTTACAATTGACTATTTAATACTTACAAATAATTCCAACGATCTTTCATCACATTTCTAATATTTATACGATCGAATACTGTAATTAAATATTTATCAAATTACTTATTTGTAAAAAATTTTCGTTAATTAAACTTACAAATCTTATTGTTTTTGCTTGCTGTTTTCGAAGTCTCTTCTAAGCTTATATTCGAACCCTCCGAGTGCTCTTCGTCAGATGATTCTTTATCCGAAGCCATTTCAAAGTCGGATACGTCGCTTTCGAAGTCCTTTGTGTTTGTCGTTTGACTTGCTATCTTCTCCAACTTGGTTTCGGCTCTAAATTTATTAGTGCAAAAATTAATATACATATAATCAAAATATTTTCAATCGAATTATAAACATACTTCAGTGTAGACCTGCGCTTGGCGCGACCTGTGTTGCTATAAACTGGTGTACTATATTTTTCTGCTTCTTTCTGGGCTGCCAGTTCCTCTTCGCTTAGCACCCGCACACGTTTGGGGCAAGTGCGATAATGCGTCTCGAAGGTTAGCTTGCTGTATTTGCCATTGCATTGCTCACACACAATGCGCTCCTTGGCACCACAGCCTTCAACATGCATTATCATACCCAGAGGGGAAGTCAATTGACTGTTGCACAACCGACAGCTTAATCTCTTAATGCCCGCATCCATATAAGTTTTGATCATTTTTGTCACGATGCTTCGAGTGAGCAGCTGCAAAGGTTGCGTTTTAATAAAAAATAACTTATGGACAATAAACGTACATACCGGAGTCGGTTCCTCAATATACCAACCAACGCCGTAGTGCTCCCCGATATGCGACTTCCAGGTGGCCTCAGTACAACGTACGAGACACAAGCCACATTGTCGATCGCCCTTTCCTCGGCCATTCTCTCGCAAGTCTTCATCGGACTCCAATTGCGATCGGTTACGTATAAGCAGCAATCGCATGTAGTAGTCGCTCGTTTGCTGGCAGGATTCAGGGGTGTCATTAATGCCTTCCCGCTGCTTGGGCTTGCGACCCGGACGTTTGGTAGTCGGTGTTATGAATACAGTAGAAGTGGCCTTTGGAGTATCCGCAATATGGTCAGGTTTTTTAGCCTTTGGCGGCCGACCTCGCTTCTTCTTAACATTACTAGGTTGCTCCACTACGATCTCAGCAGATGTATTTGTTTCCGTAATGTTTTCAATTAAAATGCTTTTTGGAGAATCTGTCGACTCTTGGCTTTGTACGTTTTCTGTCGACTCTGAGTCGCTTTCAAGGTCTTTTACTTGCATACTCCTACGGGCACGTTTTGGTTTACTTTCTAGCACCTCGTCCTGTTTGCACAAGTTTCTTTTAGACGCCTTTTTTTTTAAAGGCTGCTCTTTGTCTTGCTCAGATGGGTCGGCATCTACTTTCCTCACGGCCTCTGCATTTGCTTCCTGGTCCATTATTTTACTATTCATTTTATTAGCAACGGAGTCAGTCTTTGGTTTAGCGCCAGGAATTTCCAAGTCAGAGTGAGGCTCCTCTTCCGTCTCATCATAATCCGGTGAGGCATCATCACTAATGTCCGTTTCTCTGGCCTTGAATTTACTGATCGATGTGTCTTCAAATCCATGAAAAGAATCACCATCCCCATCGTCGTCGCTGGTGCTGGAAGTCTTTACTCGATGAGCCCCATTTGTTTTGCTCTCCAAATGATGAGGTGTCTTCATTTCACGTAGAGATTCTGCTTCCTCGGATTTGGCTGCCTTATCGTGTGCCCCAGCAGATTTAGCAACTCTCTTGACAGTCAGCACGGGTCTCGTTTTCACTAGCTTCTTTCGAGGCGGTTTAGTTGTTGGTGTCTCAGACTTGACCTCGTTGCTGTGCGGCACAACGTTCTCTGCTGCCAAATGAGTTACGAGATTTTGGATTCCCAATGCTTCTGCAAATATGTTTCCCATGGATTTTAATTTATTATTTTGCTGTTCAGTGTTCTTAAAAGGTAATTGCGGCTCACCTTGTGGCGGTGGTTGATTCTGTTTGACCACATCGAAAAGCGACACAGTTGGTGGCGGCGTAGATACTGGAATACCATCTTCCTGGACCTTACCATCCTTTTTGCTTGACAGCTTTGGCACTTTGGGCGGATGATATAACAGCGATAAGTCTCTTTCTTTGGCGTGCTTTGCTAGAACCGAATTTGAAGCTGTCATAATCTCGTCTTCAACTTCTGGAGTTATCACACGTTCTGTTTTATTTGAGATCACACTTATATCACCTGATGTGGTGTCCAAATTTTCGATGTTTTTATTAATTACTTCTGTTGAATATGAGTCGTCATCTTTATCTTTTAGATTAGCTTCAGTTTCTTTTTCGCTTTTGTCCATTGACAATTCAATTTTATTTTTCTCTTTAGGTAAATTTGAATTGGTTGAGTTTTGATTTACATCTTCTTTAAATCGTTTTGTATTATTTTCCACGTCTTCAAGTATTGCACTTTCAGCCAACTCAACTACATTTTGTACATTTTTCAATTCGGATGAAATATCCATATCAGCAGCTTGTTCTTTATCTAAATTTTTACTTATGATCTCGCTCGACTTGGATATATTTGCTTTCTTGTTACGTTGCACCAAATTAACTTTTCCCTTTTTGGGCTTGTAAATGGTTGACTTAGAAGGCTGGCCTTTTTCCCCAACACCTTGGACCGTAATCTCAGGCACTGAAATTTCTTTCTGTGGCGTCGGGGAGTTCAATGAAACATTCTTCTTTTTTGTATTCGTGTATACATGCTTAGGCGTGGTTACCTTCAAAGGCTTAAACTTCTGCAAGCTTGACTGCTCTTCGGTATTCAAATCAGGAGTTGCAATTTTTGTATCCTCTAATCGTATGCTACTCTGCAATTTAGTGGCATTTGGACTAATAGATAATAAATTGGGCTCTTTGCCGTTCACATTTAATGTGGCATGCAATATATCCATATCCTGCATTTGTAATATTTTCCCTATAGCTAGGTCATCGTCCTGTTGGGTAGTTTGCTTAGTTGTAATTGACGATTGGGAACTGCCAAATTTGGCATTCATACTCAACTCCTCAGGCGACAGTTCGAAATAATTGTTGCAATCGGCATCTTCAGTCGATGTCAACTGTGCTATGAAATCCACTGCGGACAGTTCATCACTTGTCGCTTTAGTCGTGGCCTCTTCTTTTAATGGTGACGATGGTAAAGAAGATAATGATGACGTAGTGATCTCTATAGTTGTGCTAGGTGTTATGCTGGTGACATTACTTGATGGAGAAAGTGTCATTGGTATGCATGAAGCATCCACCGTGGACGTTGCGCAAATATTGTCTGCGCGGTATTGCGGTATTGCTGCAACTGAGTTTTTCGAGACTAATGAAGATGATGTAGAAGATTCTAGGCTAGTGGCGACTGGAATTACCGACGAGGAGGCTATTGTTGAGGATGAACTACTTTTTACATTCGTAGAGCTTTCAATTTGAGAAGTAATTGACGAGGAAGCTATTGCACACGTCGAAGAAGGTTTTGGACTTGGGAATGTTTTAATAACTGGATTTATCAGCGATGAAGGTAATGCACATGGGGAATAATGTTTTGTATTTATGGAAGTTTCTGACACTGGAGCACTTAAAGCTGGGCAAATCTCTTCTGTAGGCATTGCAGCTGTGATGTTGCCAACCACCGAGGCTGATTGCAACGGTCTTACGGCTTGACTGCCTGTGCTGAGCGACTTTTGCTGCTGTACATGCTGCATTGCCTGCTTGTGCACTTCCTTGGCCAATTGTGCAATTTCTTCACGTGGCAATTTTCGCTTATTGACTTTCAGTATAATCTTCTTCATGGGCTTCTTAGCTGGCTCTTTAACCATATCCACATTTCCGGATTCCGTTGTGATTGCCGCTGACGGTGCTACAATGGTTGCTGCAGTAGCTGGAACTGACGTAGATTGGCCATTTGGCAGCCGCAAGGCCCTCAAGTCGATCTTCTCATCGGGAGCCAACACCTTGTTTTCCAATACAATCAGGGGTGGTGGAGATTTCGGATGTACAGATGCTGCTGCTGGAGTTGGAGCTGGAGATGGTGCCGGTGCCGGTGCCGGTGTCGGTGCTTGTGATCCACGAACTTGTGTCGATGAAGTTGTTGGTGGTGGTCGAAGTATTGCCGGTGCTGGTATAATTGGTGGCCGTGAGGTAACCTGCTGCAGATTTTGCTCTGGCTTCATATTTCCACACGTTGCACGCTGCCTGGGCAATTGATTAACCAGATTGAGCAACAATGGCGGCTTGGAACGCGCCGTCACGTCGGCTTTGGCTATGGGCAGCTTAAAGCCCCCTGGCTGGCTGCAACTAGGGTTTAAGTTTCCCGTGCTCATAGTTGCTGCTGCTGTTGCTGTTGCATTGGCTGTTGCCCTGGCTGCTAACTGTTGAAGTTGTTGCTGATGTTCCCTTTGTTGCTGTTGTTCTTCCGATTGAGCGGATTTGTTCAGTATTTTATTTTTTATAAGCTTTTTAACAAGTAATGACTGTTCAAAACTGGCTACTGATTTATTATTCCCGGTATGCATTGTAGCTGGAATTAGATGAAAAATATATATCCAAAATCTTTACAATGTATATCTTTTAAAAAAACTAATTAATAGATAGTTTCTGTCGTAGATCTCATGATCTTTAAGACATATATTTTTGAATATAATTTTTAGTTATTTTTATTATTATATTTAAAACCAAAAGAGTTTACGAAATTTATGAAATAATACAGTTAACATGTGTGAATTGAACCTAGTCCACGTGCCTCACCCTAATAAAACAATCAAACATCCTTCCCTGTAAATTATCATGCTACACCATCGAAAGCATCTTAGCAATGGCTTCAAATGTAATACTTCAATGAATATTACGATGTTACGGCTCAAAAAAAATAATACCCTACAAAATATTTTAGCATAATTAACACGATAATCTAATATAAAAATTAATTGTCGTATTACGAACTATTGTGCTTTACAAATATTTCTTTATATTTATACTAATTAAATAATAATAACTGAAAAGATTTTAATATTTTTAAAAATGAAATTGCTTTGGTTGTGTTTAAATTATACTTTGTTAGGCTCGAGACACGAACCAGGGCCGAATAACCGTTCGCAACATTAAAATATTCCGAGAACTTAGACAGCTACGCCATTGACGAATAAACGCACCTTGTAGTTAATTCCACTACATAATAACATAGTTCATAAAAACATTTTAACAAATTATGCCACTATTAATATATATATTGCCTTTTTCAATTAAAAAAAAAAAATATATATATATATATGAAGAGAAATTTATTTTAAATACCAGACTGCTGCTGTACGATTTGTTGCTGCCTTTGTATGTGTGTTGCAGGCGTTGTCGAAATTGTCGGCGCTGCTGTGGAAAAAATCAAAGAATTTGATGGCGACGCTTTTGTTGTTTCTGTTTCACTGCTTTTTGTTACAAGCACATTTTGTTTGCTTATTGCAACTGCTAACTTTCTATGCAAGCCTGTGTCTTTTAGTTTCTTAAAATCCAATGGTGTTTGATTGATAATGCGTCTAGGGTATGACCTTCCAGTATTAAGCGACTGAGATGGCGAAGTAGTCGACGGCATCGGAATTTTGTTGTTTTCGGCTTTATCCTGTCCAGAATCTGGCATTGTTGGGTGTGTTTTGAAATATTGTTTTTTCACTTCATCCATATTTTAGTTAAAACTTAGTCTGCAGTCAAATTACGCAGCGAATTGACGTAAATTACAAGATTTACATTCACAACTTAATTTCGGAACTCATTATTGTACGAAGCCAAGCTTTGACAGAAACACAATTTATGTATTTTACCCGTATATAAAATAAATGTATTACTCTCAATTATTTTATGCCTGAATTGGCCAATTATTTATATATTTAAACTTGCATATGCAAAAAAAATCCGAACATGTGCAACTCTTAGACAGAGTGCCTGTATCGTGAAAATAAAAAAATCCTCTAATTTGCACAAATTACTATGATCGATATATCGATGTTCGGATATGTGGCTGAAGGTACGAAACTTAAGAATCACTACAGAAAACAAATATATATCTGTAGTATTTTTTTGACAATAAGCAATAGATATATTTAAATTGTCAATTGCAGACTTATAAATATCGATATATCACTTAAAGTAATCGATATTATATTTACGCATTTCAGATGCCGAAAAATGAGCCTGACAACCCTGCTGACAAGTGGAAGAAATACAGCGTTTACTTTCTTGAAAAACTTTTTGGTAAAGGTGAATTAAATCATGGATTTCCAAAATCGCGCCGGTGGAAAAACCGGTAGCGGTGGCGTCGCCTCCTGGTCAGAGACAAATCGTGAACGCAAGGAACGTCTGCGCCAGTTAGCGCTCGAGACTATCGATCTAAACAAAGATCCGTATTTTATGAAAAATCATCTTGGTTCCTATGAATGCAAATTGTGCTTAACTCTACACAACAATGAAGGTAGCTACTTGGCTCACACACAGGGCAAAAAGCATCAGGAGAATTTGGCCCGGCGTGCAGCCAAAGAAGCTAAGGATGCACCCTCTTCACTACTGGCGCCTGAGAAACCACGCGTAGAGCCCAAAAAGTTTGTGAAAATCGGTCGTCCTGGCTACCGTGTGACTAAACAGCGAGAGCCCACCAATGGCCAGCAGTCGCTGCTCTTCCAGATTGACTATCCAGAGATAAGCGACGGTATTGTGCCCCGCCATCGTTTCATGTCCGCATATGAGCAGAAGATTGAGCCACCAGATCGCAAATGGCAGTATTTGCTGTTCGCCGCTGAGCCATATGAAACAATTGGCTTTAAGGTGCCATCGCGGGAGGTGGAGAAAACGGAGGGAAAATTCTGGACGCACTGGAATCGCGACACCAAACAGTTCTTTCTACAGTTCGCATTTAAATTCGAGCCAAAGATATTGCCACCTCCGCCGCCGAATTTACATCGCGCCTTAGGTCCACCAGCTGGATTCCCCATGCCGGGTCCTCCACGTCCGGCAATGCACCCCATGTTCAATGGCGTGCCGCCCCCACCACCCATGTAATCGGACCATCTCTATAGTATAACATAATAAAATGAAATAAATTTGTATAGATTTTGTATTTTTGTCTCGGTAATCAGTTTAAAATAGCGAAAAAATAAAACCAGAATTAATACATCAAATAAATAAATATGTACAAAATAATTCAGCTGTTAGTAATCAACAGAGCTGTAAAAAGAACTTTAAACAGTTGGCGTTTGCAGGGAATCATCTAAATTAGCCAGCTAAAAATGGAGAAAAATCTGTGAACAAATATCATTGACGTAGAACAATGCTCCCACATTATATCGTAGCGTATATTAGCGTAATGATATGGGATTGTTTTTCTCACTATAGAGTGGGTTATCGAGTTCCGCTAAATATACAAAGTATCTAGTGATACTACCCAATGTGGAAGATGTGATACCCCTTGAAGTGCAACAAGATGTTGACCCTAATCAAATGGCAGAGAGACTGGAAAGCAAAGTCGGTAAATGTTTTGGATTGGGCGCACAGTCTGCAGTCACTCCTTCTCAGTTGACAACAAGAATTCCCTAGAACGTGTTATGGAGCAATATTCCATTAAAGCGTTGCAAAGACTTAGTTGACTTAGTATGAAGACCTTGCGCGGCTGTCTGCTGGATAAATAAAGTTGTCTAGAAATGTAAAATGAAAAATTATTATTTCTGCTTATGAACTTTGAAAACTATTACATACTTAAATATATAATTATAATTAATTGCAATTGCTTAATTGCTTTGTCTTGTGTGATTCCATTTTTCATGTATTTTTTGTAAAGTTTCGTCTTACAAACTGGTATGAGTAAGTTAAGTTAAATTAATTAAATCTAATGATGTTTAGTTATCTTAGGCAATATACAAGCTTATCATTATTTGCACTACTAACTAAAGGCGCAACATGTCGTTGTTTTTTCAAAATTGCTTTACATATCATACACAGACGTCTGAAATTAGAGTTTTTCGCGTTTCTTGAAATTGCGCTTGGATTGCAAACGGTTGATGATGTCCGAGACATGAGGCTGATGATCAAAGATTTTCATAAGTTGGTTTTGGGCCTCATTAATGCCATCGGTAATAATCTTGCTACGTTGTATGTTGCCCTGCACACGATAAAAATGAATTAAACTATACACAAATGTATGATTATTTCAGCTTACCTTTAACAGCTCGCTGATTCGCTCAATTTCGCCGAGTTTATCTTTGTCCTTCTCCAGAACTTTCAGCATCGTTTCCAGTTGGCTTAGACTGACCATTTCCGAGTCGTTCTGAAAATTGTAATAGACTTAGGAAACTTGCTGTTCGTTGCTCATTGTTTTTGGATCTTACCAAATCCTCCATTTGCGAGCGTAAATGATGAATCTTCCAGCCACTAATTTTCTTCTGAACATTTGGTTGATTGGCCAGATCAATCACTGTGGCGCGGCGCTCATCACGTGGCTTAATATCAGTATAGCGATGAAAATGATTGTTCGCTAGCTTGTGCGTCGGCTTGTATGTCTGCATTAAACAACAAAGAAAATTAATCACAAAAGTTACAGGTTTTAATGTACTCATATAACTTACATTGAGCAGTGCACAATTACGTGGACGCCGCAGCACAAAGTCCACAGGGTTTGCGTTCTCCTTATTGCCAGCCACAGGCGGCGCACCACCCAGGCGATGATTATTGACATCGCCAGTGCCACTGGCATTAGGTACGGTGCTGGCGCTGCCTGCGGCAGCCAGTAGCAGGCCACCGTTGTTAATGGCTGATTGATGCTGTTGCTGTTGCTGTTGCATGAACGTTGAACCTGCCTCTTGTGTGGTACTGCTGCTATGGCTGCCCACGCTGCCCATTGGCGGCGGCAGCGACAGCGATAACGAAGCCTGACTTTGATTGGACTGCTGGCTGTCGTTGCTGTTTATGTAAACAAAGGTTTATTTTAGCTTTTATACGTAAATGTTTTAAAAATCATTCACAACTCACGTGGATCGTCGCGGTTTCTTACGCGCCAAGCTGTAATCAGAGTTGCTGACACTGCCGCTGGTGCCGTTCATGCGCGCCTGTTGCAATTGGCTGGCCGATAGTGTAGCGGCGTGTGCTGCCCCAAGATGCGAGCCCTGTTGCTGTGGCACGTCCACAAAAGCGTTCGAAATGCCGCTGCCTCGAGCTCCCAGTGTCGTATGCGTCATATTCGACGGATGCGAAGAGTAGAGCTGAACGACGACACAACAAATTAATTGAGTACAGTTCAAAACAGCAAAAACTCACCTCGTTTATGGGATTGAAGTGTGTTGAGTTATCGCGCCCAGCTGCTCCAGTTGGTTCGTCACCTATTCGATTGATAGACAGATTACTGTCCTGCATTTGCTGATCCACGCCAGGCGAAGAATTGGCAGAGACGGTGGTAGAACCATCTGAAGAAGCCGGAGAATCCGCGCGCACATTTCGTGTGCTCACAATACTGCCACCAGTGGTAGAGACGGATGCAGTCGATGCCGATGACGCACCAGCTATTGCAGCAGCTGCCGCAGCTACCGAGCTGACACGCTCACGCTCCTTTTTGGCAAGTGCCTCAACAGTTAAGGCCGAACCACTCACCGTTGTTGAGGTTGGCGGTTGCGCTGCCGATGTAACCGAAACGGACTGTATATTGAAGGCCGAGCCACCGGCCAAATTCACTGCTGTAACATTTCCCACCGTGGCTGAAGCGTTGCTATTGCTGCTCATTGAGAGCAGCGTGGGCGCGAGATTCTTGACGCCGCGTATGGGCGAACCTTCTGCATCGCGCTTGCGCATGAAATTCGACACAAGTGTATTCGCGCCCACTGGCACTGGCATCTGCATGGGCAATGCACTGACTGTGGCGCCGCCGCCTGTCGTTGTTGGCACAGCGCCCGTTGTCACCTTGACGGATGTGTGCAACGGGATCACCATGTGCTGAGGTGGTCCACCAACGGCATGTCCAGCACTCGCTGGAATGATGAGCTGTTGATGTCCAATAGCCCGATTGCCACCTGCTCCTGCCGACGATGGCACAACGGTAAAAGTGGCTGTGGATCCTGCACCCGTGCCAACCTGCTGCGCATGGGTGGCGAACGGCAGCGAAGAAACGGAGAGGCTGCTGCTGCCGGTGCTGCTAACTAGCTGAGCCTGTGCCTGTGCCTGCGCCTGAGCTTGAGCGTGGCCATGTGTGTGTGTACTCTGCGTGACCGTTGTCGTGGTCAGTGAAAGGACGCCCGTCGATGCCGGCATAGATTCGTAGTATATGGCTGAGCTGCCCGGTGGCAGGAAGGATGTACCTGCCGAAGACGTAGCCACAGATGCTGCAGCTGAAGTTACGCTAACGCCACTGCCTCCTCCACTACGTTGTTGTATGAATACGTTTGTGCCCGCCCCGCTGGGTGGTAAGCCACTGCTGGACGATGTCGCATCTACGCCGGCTGACTGAGCCATCATCATTTTGCCCACAGTTATGCCGCTGGCATTCTTGATGGGAGTCAGTGTGCCCGTCAATATGTTGCTTGCCGGGCCACCGCGTCCGCCAATCGTTAAAGGTAGCACCGTGGCGGAACCGGCAACAGAAGCTGCTGCGGCTCCACTAGACGCCGAACTGGTTGTAACACTAGATGAAACACTCGGCACCGCCTGTATGCTGGCCACGCCTTGCGGTGTCATTGTGGGTCCACCGCCTGCCGCAGACAATTTACCAATCGGATTCAATTGCGTTATAGTCAGCGAAGGCTGCACTTTGGCTGTCATTGTAACCGGCGGCCGAATGCCTGTAACAAGAATCAAGCAAATACTTAATACTTCGCTTCTAATATTTGGCCAGCAATGGAAAACTCATTGCATACTTGATGGAAAAATTTCAATTTCTTATGCAGTATCGCCTTTAATTACGTCTGTTCACACGAACACGAACTAAAGTCTGTCTAAGAATCTATCGATTAATTTCGCCGCTGACATTTAATAAATGTTGCCTTTAAATACATTTGAACGCAAGACAGAAAATAACTCGAAATCATAAGTTTCACGACAGTTCTCAGGATATTTCGCAAATGTTATATAAGTGTGATACATAATTAAGACCAAGGTCCAACCTTAAAGTCTCGAATTATCTTTTGTCTTTACTATATATAATACATGGCAATATTTAGGACTTACCCATTTTAGCTGCGGCACTGGTGCTCATCAAAAATGGTTGCAACATAACATTTGCGGCCAGACGAGTGGTTGAGCCAATAATTTGCTGGCCACCGCCCGTTGCCGGCTGCTGCAGCTGTATGATGCGTGTGGTGGGCAGATTTGCTGCAGTTAGGGCAACTGGAGCAACGCCTGCGGCTCCAGTACTACCACCCGGACCACGACCGGCCACCGTGACGCCACCAGAGACGCTCACTGGAGTGGGTGGAGCAACGTTGGAGTTAAGCTGCGGTATGCTTGGCGCCCGAATGCTAATGCTTGTGGTGTTCAACTTGGTAGCTGGGAAGCTTTTGCCCAATGGTATGGGACGCACCTGACGGGGCGTAACTGTGGTGCCGCCCGGCGTTGTGGTAGCACCGCTTGAGGCGGTGCCAATTGGCGTCGCCACGGCAAACCGGGGATTGAACTGTTGATTGGGATTCGTGTTGGGCGAATTAGCAGCAGACACGTTCGACGAATAGACCAGTGTAGCCTGATGTTGACGCGGTGGCAACACAGTAGCCACATAAGCTTGCGGCACACCCGAGGGTCCCGATTGCTGCGGTGGCATGGACTGTGCAGCGGAAACGGTAAGAGCTAGCAGAAGGAGCATTTATAATAAACTCAATGACTCTTAATGGAATACGATATTCACCTGTAGGTGCCTGCACGGGGGTTGCTGTTGTGGAAACGCTGGCGCTGCTCACGCCCGCTGATGTCGTTATGAGCCGTTGTCTCGGCTGATGAATGGCACGAATTAGTTGCACTTGCCCATTGCTTTGCATCCAGGCTGTTGCACCGGGAGTGTTGGACGACGATATGACTGTTGAGGAGGGCTGCGAGGTACGTACAAAATTGCCCGTACTGCTAAGACCCGCTGGCGCTGGACTGACGCTAGCCGACGATGTGGCACGCAAGGGGGTGACAAGGCGTTGGGCACCCGTCACGCCCACACCACTCATCTGGGTGGCCGTTACGCTTGCACGCGGCAAATATGTGGCCTGTGTAACGGGTCGAGTCACTGTAATCGATGCATTCGATACGCTGCGTGCCGGCGCTGCTGGTATGGCTGTGATTTGTGTACGGCCCGTGGCGGTGACATTTTCCAGCTGCTTAATCATTGGCATAACGACTCGCACCTGTGTCGAGGGACCGGCAGCTGCCAGAGTCCGTATGGAGGCGGCAGTTGTCGCTTGACCAGCGCTTAAGGCGATGGGTGTGCCGCTTAGCGATGTCTGTACCGTACTGCCGGCAGTGGCCACTTTAATGGTTCCACCGCTGATAATAGGCGTGCCAGTTATAGAAATACCTCCGTCGGTCTTAACGTGCGTTATCTTGGCGGCAACTGTAGAGTGTGCTGCTGATGGCAAATTGGGTAATGAGTATCTATGTATAGCGCCACGCAATTGTACGTGCGATTGTGTGGATGATGATGAGACCATTGCATTTGATTTTGTAGTTGTTGCTGTGTTCTGTGCTATCAAGTGCATAGTGTTTAGATGGGGATGAGTGCGTATCTTAACGGCTTTTAATGTGGCTGTATTTTAGATAAATAAAAAACTGAATGGAGCAACACTTTTTCTAGCTTAAGCTAATTGGCAACGCCACATAAAATTACTATTGAATCTGGCATCAC
The DNA here is from genome assembly GCA_035047625.1 of Drosophila mettleri. NCBI lineage: Eukaryota > Metazoa > Arthropoda > Insecta > Diptera > Drosophilidae > Drosophila > Drosophila mettleri. Next base: position 19,369,406 of record JAWNPI010000103.1, read on the forward strand.
TATGACGAATTCACAATAACAACAAAACCTACACACACTCTCAAATACAGCCATATGCTACGAATGTGATTGTAAAGCAAATTGTAACAAACACTGCGCGTGTTTGCGATGACAAAAAAGACCTAACAAGTACACTAGCACAAAACAAACACTCATAAAATACACACGTTTTATATATGTGTATATATATATACACATATATATGTACACATGTGCTGTGTAAAGCACAAAAATGTTAGGAACACACAAATACCAACACGTTTACATATGTATTTATATCTACCTATGTGCGTATGTACATTATAGATATCGTTTCAAATACATACCAGGCGCCGTTGTCGTAGCTGTACCTCCAGTGTTTCCACCCACCGAACCGCCTGCTCCACCTTCACTCGACGCGCTCATGCTTTCCAAAAACCCAGTAAATTTAGAGATAGTCAAAATACTGCAAAATATACAAGTAATTAAATATTTTCGCTGAAAGTCTATGCTGTAGCTTTTTTTTCTTATCAAACCACAGTTCATATATTCCTACTTATGTATACATTTGCATACGTTTGTATACTGCATCGATTGTCTAAGTGTATATTCATACAAATTTTTAAAATTTTATAATGTGGGGTTATACCTTACCTTGTTTTTTACAATTTTATTTTTGTGTACGTTGTGTACAATGCAAAAGTTTTCACTATCTGTTGTGCACCCTTCTGTTTATTTTAATAATGGTAATGCTCCTTCTTAGAGACGATGGCATATCGGTGAAAGCCTATCGATATACTGTGCACTTCTATTTCAAATAACTTATTAATATCAATGACTTAAATATTGACGCAGTCAATTGTAAAGTTTACTTATAGTGTGCAATATTAAAAAAAAGTAATAATGTCTGAAATAAATTTATAGTAGTTTGCGACGAAATTCCGATCACAGATTTAACAAAGTTCACAAAAAGTTGCGCGACAGCTCTAGCCGACAGAATTAACAGCACATTTCGAGTTTACAGAGCACTTACATTTGGAATTCAGGAAGAAGAAGAAAAATGTTAAGCATTCCTAAAAGAAGAAGCACTGCTGTGTAGCATAACATTGCCCATCGCGAAGTGAAAAAAGACATACACAATTCAGAGTAATTGAAAAAGTAAAAATTATAGAACTTAGATTATTAACAAAAAAAAAAACAACAGACCGGGATTGGATAACAAATTTTTGTTTTTTGCGCGCGCGTGTGTGTGTGTGTGTCAGTGTGAGTGTGTGTGTGAAAACTAAGTAAATTGCACACACAGCAGTACTAACACACAGGAGTACACAAGATTTATTTAATTAAAAGCTAAAAAGTAAAGACAAGGTGTGTGTGTGTATGAGTTAGTGCGCTCGGTAATTGTTTATGGGTAGTGCAAGTTAAAAAAACAGCTGGCAATAAACTCGCCCCAGTTCGCAAAGGTTCACGAAAACGCTATCTGTGGCCGTTAGTTATGCGAAAAAATTGATTTTCCACAACGATTGCAGTTGCAGAAGGCAGCACAAACACCAGCTGAAAAGTAACCCCTCGCCGAACACCCCCAATCCGTGTGTTTGCTTTTGCAAGTGTGTGTGAGTGGCGTGAGTAAGGGCTGCAAGTGATAAAAGGCAGAAAGAAATAAAAGAAAAATCAAAGCGCGTCTTTGCCGGCGCATGCAATGAATATTGTCGGGGATTATGAATACAGCCACAAGGATATGCTTGGCCATGGCGCCTTCGCGGTGGTCTACAAAGGACGTCATCGGAAGGTAAGAAAACGTCGTGCAATGCAACTAACTAAACAACTAAACAATTGTAACTGTAAGACGCGTGTGTGTGATTTGTTATTGTTGATTCCAGTATGTGGGCTTGGCTCGATTTTCTAAAAATAACAATAATATTATTAACAATGCGCCATTGTCAAAGCAAACAACGCAAACACTAAACAAGCTGCCATGCGAATTTCGCATAAAACGCAATTAAGAAAAAAGTGTGCCCACACCTACATACATACATATTGTTCATCAAAAGTACCTTCCGCTCCTGCGTTTTGGGTTGCTCTAGCAAAATGTCAATGGCAGTTTGATTTGTACCGACGCGTTGCTGTCGGACTGGCTTTGTATATAAATATACACACACACACATTTGCAACTTTAGTCTATTTTCCTGTTTTCAACTCCTTATGCTTCGTTCTATATCTTTGTTATTGGTAATGTGTTTTTGTTTTCGTATTGTTTTTAGTCTTATCTCTGTGTTTTTTTCTCTGTATAATAAATAATTTCAAGAGAATTAATTCCATAAAATCTGCTAGAAACACGTGCGGTGTTTAGTTTCGTTCCGTATTCTCTCTGTTTTCGGTTTTCGAAGCTTTTAGAGGCCTATGTACACTCATACATACATAATATAAAACTCATACATGTTGTATGTATGAGCTTAACTGTGTTTGTGCGCGTTTCTGCGTGTTGAATTTTGAGAGAGTTTTGAACTATTTCAGGGTCGTGTCAAACAATTTTTCACATGAGTTTGATTTCGTTTATGTAGGCGGAATTTTAGGCGTTGGCGAAACGCATGAAATTGAATATAAATAACCTTTAGCTTGAAACCAGAGACATGTTTTGGTTTGCTGATTTTCTAAATATTCTTTACATTTGAGATTTTCGCTTAGCTTAAAATTAAAATTTCTTTAGTGCGTCTGCCTTAATCACAAGTAATTTCATTTACATTTTGATTTTATATTAACGACTCGCACAATTTTAGTTGACAATGCTTGTATCGAGATATAAAAAAATCTTTTTGGCTTAAGGAAAGTTAAAGTTTAAGCCCAAAAAAAATGAACGAAAAAATAAAAACAGGTTCCCAAATCTCTCACATACAGCAGAGCCCTTGTGGAAAAGTCATTTACTTAGTAATCAGCAAGAAGATAAAGTTAAAAGTAGAGATATGGCTATATAAGGTGCAAGAGAGATAACAGAGAGTTATACGTATGCAACAAATGGGTTGCACTCAATTGCTGTTGTTTGTTATTGTAGGTGCTGCTTGTGAACGTATTGTAGTGAATAGGCAACACGAACTTGAGTAATTAAAAAATATAAAATAAATCTAATACAAAAACAAATGACACCAATTGATAAGCACTACGATTTTCATATGACGCTCTAGTTTGTTTTTATTTTTTCTGCTTTTACTCTTTGGCACAGTTTCTTGTGTTTGTTATAAACAAATTGAATTAGCTCTCACACAATCGTACAAATCTGTTTGCTACTCTTCGGGTCCATTATGTGTGAGAGGTTATATGTAAGCACTAAAATCAGTGTGGAGAGCTGTGTATCTGTTGGACACACAAAAAACAGCTGATGCAATAGCGGGCAGCTGTTGCCGTAAATGTTTTCGTTTAAATCTTTTTTTTTTTTTTTGTATATGGCTCAATGTGTTTTGATCGTTTTATTTTATTTTTTTTTTAAGTTTTATAAGTTTCCCTTTTACTTTGATATCAGCTCGTTATGTGATACTTAGTTTTACGAGATTATTTGCGCTTAACTCATCGATATTTTTTTCGATTTCATTTCGTTTAATTGAAAAGTTAAAGATGAATGGTAAATGTAAATATATAAGCGTAAGAATTCGAAAAGTATTTATACATACATATGTGCATTTATCTTTTAAGACATTGCATTTATATATATCTTTAGAGTATTGGCCATATTAAGCAGCTAGCCATTAACTTAATTTATTACTTTCGCATTCTTGTAGAATAGCATAGGCCTGCTGAATCCTCTTTAATCTATGACATTTTTTCTTAATGTTGCCAGACAGATGCACGTGTAAAGCATGGTAGCTCCTATCTATAAATAGTTGACCGCATGGAGCATGTGCATCTATATATACATATACATATGCAAAGGGCCAGATAGGGAATGGAATATTGCAGGCAGTAGACATGTGCGACAGTCCTTGTCAGACTTGCGATCTAAAATAAACACAAATCTTTAGAAAGGGCTCTGGCTCTATATGTCTGGAACCAGAAACTGAATGAATCACATTCATATTCCACAGATACATACATACAAACACACACACACACAGACACATGTGCAAATCGGTAGCGGTTGACACGTGTTCCAATATTATCATGGTTTTTTTCTGATTCTCGCAATAGAATTTTCTACGATTCTGTTTGTGCTCGTGGCATTGCATAATAAACAACCCCATATTGAGAATCATGCAAAAATGTCATAGTGTTCACGAACGAGGGCTGCACTACATATTATAAATATATAAATAAATATAGAGAAGTTTACTTATATCAGCAATTGGGGAGTAACTAAATTGCTACAACGTATACTTTAGCTTTAATTATTGCTTTAAAGCTTTGTAAACTATTATATTAAGGACTTAAAATTTGAATTTTAAGTTTTACATTTATGTACTCCATACACACATGGTAAACTTTCGCTTAGCCCTCGCGATCGTTCTTTATGTTTTATAAAGTATTATAGCTAGGTTTCGTAATACCCTTTCGCCCCTCTGTTTTCCTATCTGTCTGCCGCACTGGCTGCACGCGTTTCAATTGTGTCTCTTGTTGTTTTTATTTATACTGTGCTTATATTTACTTTTCATAATTGTGCAATTGTATTTAGCATTTTACATTTGATTTGGTCACAGTTTGTTGTTTTTGCTTTTTATACCCTGAATCCATTGAAAATGGAAATTTCAGGGTATAATGTTTTTGTGCAAATGTATGTAACAGGCAGAAGGAGGCGTGCCACACCCCATAAAGTATATATATTCTTGATCAGCTCGACGAGCTGAGTTGAACTAGCCCTGTCCGTCTGTCCGTCCGTCCGTCCGTCCGTGTAAACACCTGGATTTCTGCAACCACAAAAGCTAGAGACTTCAAATAAAAAGCAAAATGCTCGATAATACCATACGCTGTACGAGTTTATTTTTTTTTTTCGATAACTCGTCCCATTTCTTTTTTATCGATAACTATCGAAAATATCGCTTTGTTTTTGAGGTCTGGCGTGCACACCGTTAAAGATAGAATCGTGCACTAAGTTGTGTTTGATTGCTATATTGAATCCGCACACTTTGTCATTTTTGGATTTTTGATGCCACGCCCCTTCCGCCCACAATTCAACAAAAACGATAACTCACGTATATCAAATACTAGAGACTTGAAATTTGGCAAATAGGTACATTTAGATGTTATAATCACTCCCCAAAAATTTCAATAAGAACATAGGTCGAGAAAAAAAGTTATTAAACAATAAAGTTTGCATAGCACAGCCTCTTCTGCAGCCGCAAAACTGTGCATTGAGCATATTACGTGCATGCATATGTTTGTGTGTGTGTGTGTGTGTGTGTGCATGTGTTGTTTACTATTAATGAATAAATGAAGCTCTTAATGATTGGTATTACAGCCCAATGGATTCAGGGTATCTCTTAGTCGAGCAGTCTCGACTAGAGTTTAGTTACTTGTTATTGCTGCAATATGCATTTGCTTTAAATGCGTCTCTAGAAATTAACGATTTAAGCATGTGTGCGCAGCAGCCCCTAATCGAAATAGAACTATAAAAGCTTTTAGATTAAATCAAATTATATTCTTATAGTTACTGAATCATACAGAAATGGACAAACCAATTTATTTTGAAAGACAATATTTTTAAATGTGGAAAATAAAATGCTCTATTATTTTAAAAATATATTTTATATTTATAAATATGATTGTGTATTAAGACTTAGAGTATATTGCCAATATAGAATAATTAGATTCCAGGCAGATGCGGAATTAACTTCAATGTTGTGCTTAATTCTTGACCCATATGGCGGAAATGAGTACGAAACATGTGCTCAAAACTCGAGCTAAGCAATAAATGTTGTTTAAATTTGAATATGAAAGTTGATGACTCTTCAAAACGGAAGCTGACACCGCACGACCTCTTCTTCGCAATACTCCCAAACGCTCCTAAAAAAAACAAATTTAAATTTTGCTAAATTAGTTGGCGCATATGACGAATGGTAATTGAGGTTCAATGTGCCGTACGGCTTTGATAAGGCTAACAGGCCACATAAATAAACAATTGCAAAGAGCAAAAGAAATCTCTGCCAAAGTGCATTGGCCTTCAACTAAAAGAGGAAAACAAAATGTTATTTGGACAGAAATCGCAAAGCAAAATAAAAGAAATAATGCGCAGAAAATGTGAAAAAAAAAAAAAAACAAAAAAAAGCTGCGGCCACAAAGTATCTGTCAGATATAAACACACACATACACCGATACAGATATAGAGAGTGAGAGATACACTTGAGCCGTTGGGAGCTGCTGCAACTGGTTTGCATCGGTGAAAATGTATCTGGAAAAGTCAGGCGAATCGCCTGGCGGAAAACTCTTTTGGCAAAACTACGTCGCAGGTTTCGGATTTCGCGAAACGCGTGATTGACGGAATATAATGCGGCAGTCGAAAGTGCATGACCATGAAATACTCTATATTTACATTTTACTTGGTTATAATACTATTATGAAAATCGGCAATATTAGTAGAAAATTGTAGATAAAATATATTTTTTCGATGCAAATGCCGTTATAATCCACATACCTGATTACTGTCCTTAAGACAGGGTATAAGCCAAAAGTCTACTGGGTATTGTTTCCCTATGTTATGTGTTATGAATGGGTAATCTGAATATACAGAACTTCAATGAACTAGAACTACTGAGAAACCAGTTTGTCTGTGAATTCGGAAGACTATTGATGACTATTTAATATACACGTTTGTGTATCTATGTGTATAATCCAAGACCAGACAATTTATGCGCATATTCTAATAAGACTGTCTGCGCATGGAAGCTGTTTAATCTCTGGATCATGATTGAAAATCGATCGATTTATTATTGATTATGGCTTTCATTTCGGAATATTTGTTTTGATTATGTAATAAAATAGCTTGTAATTTCCGTTTTGTTAAGATATGATAATTATGCGAAAAACAAAATATATTAAATTAGTCGTTGAATTATTTTTAAAATGGGTGACGAATTCTGCAGTCAAAGTTTATCTGATTGAGTTCAGTCAGAGTCTAAAGATTTGAAGAGAATTGGAATTGGGTAATATATTTATAATACTCCGGCTTGATAATTATTTTCCTTATTATATGTTTGTGTTTATTAATTTTAATGTTATCTCATAATTCGTTCCCCTTGTAACTCTGACCTAAGACAGAGTGTGTAATCTGTCGCGCAAGTAAACGTCATATCCATTAAATAAATATGTATTTATATTTTTGCTTTTAGTTGAATGCCGTTTAGCATCAAAAGCAATTTATTTCTCTATCTTTCATATAATTATACTCTAAACAAACAAGCCAAGCATATGTTTTAAAATAAAAAGGAGCTCTGTTATCGGTCAAGTTGGAAATGTTTCTTGATTGTCAATATTTATAGAAAATGAAATTGCTTTAAATATATGTCTCGGTTATCAGTTCACAGCTCACATGTGGAAGAGAGAGGGAAACTATATTGAACTCTATAATGAGATGCAAAACAGAAAAAAGGGCCAAAAAGAATAATTATACTACAGATTTAAATAATAAATAAAATGAAATAAACCACATGAAAAGTTTTTAATTAAAATAATATAGAGTGGAAAAAAGTTCTGTTTGGTGACCATGAAATGGACAGTGTGAAAGCAACTCTGGGCGGGCTATCGCATCAAAAATATGTAGAATTATCGCGGGTACGAGTGCAAAATAAAAGGTAGTTACACAAATTAACACTTTCCTTTGTTGATTGAACGGACGGGTGCGAGGCGTTGCAAGGCATCAGGTAAACACAGACAAAGAGTCATTGTCGTTTGTTAACTGCCAGGTAAATAAGTAACGAACTGGAAGTGGGAAGGGGGAATATTATTGTTATCATTTAAGGCAAAGTAAAGAGTAGTCAATGGTATAATGCAGACTTCCGACAGTCTATCAGACAAACAAACAGTTAGCCAGTCATGCGATTAGACTGTCTACGCAATTTAATGCATTTTGCGTATCTAATTGGACAACGTAACAGAATACAATAAACTTTGATATGAATGAGGTAAACAAGCTTTAATTTATATTTTACAATGTGTTTTTGTACTCGAACTAGAAAATAAATGATAAATTTTGTTGTGAGGTCTTTGCGATATATTAATTTAAAATAGTAAAAGAAAGTCATGCAAAATGAAGTCACTGCGGGAAAGTGTAGATAGACTCTTAATCAAACCTGTTAATGTGTACTTATACTCATTGATAATTATAGGTAGAAGTTGTTGAAAAGGTCTTTTGAAAATAATCAGAAAGAAGTGATTGACTTAGATAAATATTTGCCATACAATTTGCTTTAATTTAATGATAAGCAACGCACTTCGCACACCATGTTTTTGTAATGAAATCATAAATACTGTGGATCAGTATGTAATAATTAAATGTAACCATATACAAGAATACAAAGCTAAACATAAACATAGAGATTGCGTCATTGCAATCGCCAGCTGCAATAAGATTTGTATAAATTTGTATAAAAAGCATCGTAAAAAGCGTTAAAATTGCACTTGAAAGCGTCTTATCGAGAAGTCTGTAACACTTGTTTAATGCCTGTTTGGTATTGCTAATCAGATCAACGGTAATTGACACGTGAGTCATTAAAACCCAGATCTTATTGTTAACTTTCCAAACGAGCATTATGTTTTAATCATATAGAATTTCACCTGGTTATTGACAGGTCAGCATATTTATTAGCGATATGATAAAGAAGTCAAAGCTTTTATGTGTGTCGCTCAATGAGTTCAATAAAATAAGTATGAAATTTAATTAATACTCTGTTTTCTCTTTTATTCTCACCTTTTAGAAACTTACGCCCGTGGCCATCAAATGTATTTCCAAGAAGGGCCTCACCAAGACGCAGAGTTTGCTCGGCAAGGAGATTAAAATTCTAAAGGAAATAACTGAGCTCCACCATGACAACGTTGTAGCCCTGTTCGATTGTAAGGAGTCGCAGGACCATGTAAATCTGGTCATGGAGGTGAGTGCCTGATATATACTTTTGTTATATACTTTTTGTTATCAGATGGTAGTTGAAGAAAAAGAGCCAGTCAAAAGTTCCACAGAAATTGTGCGATGTCATTGTGTATGCCTTCCCATTTTTGTTTTCGAACAAAACTGCGCGACGGTCATCATTAATGATATGTGGCCTAATCGTATGACTCAGTTCGTTCTCTAACCGATGCAAAAAAGTGCACGTAGGCAAGGTTGTCGTCATTGAACAACGTTCCCCTACCAGCTTTTCTTGAGGGCACTTTCAGCTAAAAACGCTACGCAATTAATTGCGGAAGTTGCAAAGTCTGAAAGTATGAAAGCAAAGTAAATGTGAAGAAACGTAACGAATTGCAGCAACCTCGACTATAGAATACCCTTTAAAAATGTTGAATCTGCTAATTCTTTCCTTTAAAAAAACCTGTCTAGTTAGAACATACCCTATAATTTATTTTCAAATTCGATTTTCTTTTGTGTTTAGAATTTTCGTGTATTTGTATATGGATATTTCTACATTGTTTATATATAATATAATATATATAAACTATTATATTAATTAATTTTGTCGTAGCATTTCCTATATCCACTTATTTATTTAATATATTTACTAATCTATTTCCCTAAACATACCTGTTTGCCATATGTAAACAGGTTATTTTGCAAATTTCGATATTTTTATAAATATTTCTCAACTTAACTTTGATTGCTTCGTTTATTGATTTATTTATTAGAATATACTTCGTAGCATTATATTTTTGCAACAGGCGCATATAGACTCTTAGCACGCACTGTTTAATGATTACATATTTTCGAAAATAGGTCAGATTCCTGTGCAAAGCATTAGTTGAGGCCTTGTTGATAAGATTAGATGGCATTGCTTTGCTTTTCTCTCTTTTATTTACCTAGATATCACGATCGTTTATGAAAGAGAAAATGAAATTGTTGAAAACGTAAGTTCCAAGTGCAGGCTTTTCAAATATGCAAATTAGATTTAATTATCTAATTTTAGCTGAGTGTAAAAGCGAAAAAATATTGAAACATTCAATTAGTTCCGTTTGCGGTGGCTGGCTTTGACCTCATTTCAATGTCTGCTACGTCGTGTTTACTCGACTCTCCAAGCTTTTCTACGGTATGCTCTAATTTCTAGTGTAATCAGTTTATTTTTGTTTTACTTATAGATATTGTTGAATGATATTAGACTGTTAGCAATGTTTTGCTAAAGTTCTCTTATAAAATGCATGTGGATCGTGCTATAAAATATGAGTTTGTATATACAGTTAGAATAGTTTATTCTTTTTTTTTTCTAATAAAAGTTCCTAAAATTTTTGTTATGTGCCTTGAATATTAGTAATAAGCCAAATATAATTTTTTTTAGGAATACTATTTACAACAATTAGTTTTATTACATAGTTGGCAAAGTATCTATTATTAAGAGTAGGGAAGTTATAGCAGCTATAACAGTTTGTATTAACTAATATCGATATGACGTGTTATAATGTGCTAGAAACGCAAACACAGAAAATATTTATAATTTAATTGTTTGCTACCCGAAAATACAAAATTTGAAAGAACTACAAGTTAGACGTGTCCATGAAGTCAAGTACTAAGCGACTAGGTGACTTACAACTAATGGGGCGCTATGTACTAAAATTTCCGCTATTCGGAAATTTACTTTGAATACAATGCAAACAGAGTCAAGTCTCGTAACGTTGGCAAATGCTGCTGGCTGAGTTGTCAATGTGGTTTTTAATTTTGGAATCATTTGAAAGGCAGCGAGCGAGTGTACGGGTGTGTATCTTAGGCTAGCTTATTTAACGGTATTTCCTCAGTGGGATGCACCTGATCCTTTGGCTCCGGTTTGCTAGTGCGACAGCATTTGGTTTTAATGCCGCCCAGATCTTTGCGGCAAATCAAGCCCACAATAATGCCTACAACGGCAACGACCATGATGCCTGCAATTTTTTGACAATTAAATGAATTGTTAAATTAGATAATAAATATACTTGTTTATCAATGTACTTACATATAAGCAGTATATTGATGGTCTCCTGCGAGATTGGCACTTGATATGGCTCCTCCTTGTCTGTGGTTTTATCGCTGCTGATTTCCGTCATGACGCCCGCCTTGGCTACGCTGGTCGTCTCGTTGGCCATGCGATTGCGATTACGATTGGCTGCTAAAACAATATTTGTACAATTATTTAAATGCACATATATTTCTTTATATATTCGAGTGCTTTTTTTATTACCTGTTCGCGGCGGAGCTGGCGTCACTGGCTTCGGTGTACTGGGCAGCGAAGTCACTTGCTTAAAAGTTGGATCTGATGATTGGATGATGCTGTCGTTAAATGATGTTCCTAGGACTAGCTCAAAGCAGCTGACATCGAAGTTCTTGAAACTGATGTTGTCAATAGATTTCAGCAAGTTGCAAAGTTCCTCAATATTGGCTTGTTCCAGTTCTGGTAATTTAAGTTTAATTATATATTTAAGCGGCGTGAAAGCTCTGGTATTGATTTGCTGTAAAAAATTAAAAAGAAGAAGAGATAGCATCTGTAAAATTCTGCTATGCACAAGCAAGTGTGAGAACGAGACAACTATATAGGAGAACGTGGTAGTGCTGCCAACTTGTTATATGACAACTATCGACTATCGATACACTTGTGCGATAGATTGGCGCGCAACTTACTCGTTTGAATTCGTTTTGATCCAAGCGCAATGCATTGAGTGCGCTCATATTTATGAATATTTGTTCGGGCAGCTCCGTCCAGCTGCAGTTCGAACAGCTGAACTCATTCAAACTGGGCTGATTCAAAAACGAACCATCTTTGCGCTGAACGATGCTATTATTGCTCAAATCCAGCAACGCCAAATCGGTGGCACCTGCAAAAGTATCTGGATCGATTTTGGTCAATTGATTGTTGGCCAAGCGAAGACGACGCAAACGTTCCATGCCAGTGAATGCCTAAGTAATGAAAATGGTATATATTATTTAAAGAAACATATTTATAGTGCTATGTGGGACTGACCTCTTTGTCCAGGCGTCTGATCAAATTGTGATTTAAATTGATTTCGACAACTTTAGACAAATTGGAAAAATCTTCAGCACGAAGCTCCGAGATGACATTGTGGCTTAAATCAATAATAGCTGCCATTTTCGGCAAATCCAGTGGCACATGTGTCAAGTGAGCATTGGTGCATTGCACATACTTGAAGTCCTCCAAGCAAAGGCAATTTCGTGGGCAGCTTGGCTCCAGCACATGACTGCTGCGTCGTGGAATGCCTGCAATCAACATCAATAAAATTTAATTAAATATGTATAAACTAAACTTAAGCTTAGTCGTGAACTTACTAAAGATGGGCCTAAATGTGGTTGTTGTTGTTGATGAGGCTATGCCCAACTGTCGATTTGCTGCAATTTCTGGTTTTATTTTGTCTGACGATTCGTTGCTCTGCACTCCATCACCATAATCGTCGTCGTCGTATTCGTAATCATCATTATAATTATTGTTGTTATTGCCTTTTAGGGTTTTTTCCTCCGCTGCTGTTTGGCTAATACTAAAAGAATTAACAAAATTAGATGTGATCGCAATCATTTACACCCTATTTTGGCTATTAGCCAAGGTAAGCGGGCTTAATTAGCAATTGCCGGTGAAGTGGCTAAGCCCAAAAAAAAATGCAATTGACTGATTGTTTGCCAATTTAAGATAATGTACGATTACGTCATGACCAAACACACCCAGCAATTTGTCCCAAAAACTGTTCTTGACCCATTACCAACACGCTAAAAACTATGCTCTATAATAACGGTAAAATGGGGTATATTCAATTGATTCATTACTTTATGTTCTAGTTGGAATTGGAATAAATTATGCATTGATCTTGTCTCCAATTTAATTTGATTGATTTGTATGCGTTGCATTTATTTGCAAGGTATGTTTAGTCGACTATACCTCAAGAACTTTTTGTGTATACTTTTCTGTTAGTCTTTATTTCAGTTTGCCTTTTTGCGGTCTGTTCGCGTTTTATCATTATTCGCTTTTGTTTGCTATATTTGTGTTTGTTGGGCTTTTCGTGCCACATGAATGAAAACAAGCGGCAAACCTGTTTACGTCATGGTTACAGTGAAATCTTAGCCGGTTTTTTCTCTTCTGACTCTCTCTCTCTCTCTTTCTATATATCTCTCGCTCATTCGTCTGCTCACTCTCACTTTCGTTCTGTCGGCTGTCGTGATTTTGACCAAATAACTTTGCGAATTCTGAAGCCTTCATTAGGAGCGCGTCAGATTGTACAGGAATTAAGTAGCTTTTCAGTTTATGAGCAAAAAAAAAAAAACATTATGAGCTGACACACATTGTATATAAAGATACATATGTATGTATGTGTATCAGTTCAAGTGCTTCTTATAATCGCCCGTCGCTACTAGTATAAATTGCGTGACTGTTGGATTCTCGAGTATATAGTATTTAAGAGCTAAGTCTGGGCATCTAGGAATTAGCTTGTTAGAAAAATTAGTCGTTTATAGTTTATGGAATGAGTTTAAGTATAGCTTAAGTTAGTGCTATGAACAACTGTGTGTTGTAAATTGCTAATAGCGAAATTGTATATATTTTTCAGTTTTACATGAGGTATTCTTGAGCTAAAGTTTCTACTAAATTGAATAAACCTGCGTAAACATCAGTTCTACTATCATTAGCATACATTTTTTAGATTACCTGATGCAGTTGGCATTACAACACGACCTTGAGAAATGAGTTTATACACACATAAAAGGAAATTCGTAGACCCCCTTCCGAACTTGATAGTCTTTGCGGAATAAATCGATAGAGAAGCGCCTTCTTGACTTTGCTTGCTAGCTGTCTGTAAATAGAGCCATGCTTGAGTCATAAAACGTTTCGTTTTGTTTGCACTTAAACGCTTTGAATGTTCACCGCACTGAATAAACATATTTGATAAGTGGAAATTATCGGTGCAACTGTAGGTTGGTCTTATCAATGGATCGATTAGAGAATTCATACATAAGTATAATAACATTAATTGCGGGTGGAGCTTGTGTCACTGTTACCGTGCGAGCCATAAAATAAAAGGGTATTTAACACAACAAAAATTGAGTTGATATAATACCGGTTCAAGGTCCGACGTGTCGGAGGTTTTTTATTTTTAACGGGCTTGCGTTTCAATTTATTCGCATACATATCTGCCCAAATGGCACTTTGTACCTTGTCTTAGCAATCTGTAATAGGCTGTCATTCGTCAACAATACGAGGACTTGATCGATGTGTCATGGAAGATTTGTGAATGAATTTGACGAGCCCAAATATGCAATAGATATATTTAATTAAACTTAAGTGCTTGCGGAATGAAAGAGATTACACATTTTATATTGTGTTATGTTTTTATTTGTGTTTACCTTACGCTCAGCAAAAATATTAGAAGTAATCCAAATTTGTAGTAAACGTGCATATTGTCTTTAGTTTTTTATTTTATTATTTTGTTTTTAATGGTATTTGTCTAAAAATGTTTTATATTTTTATATTGCTTTATTTTTTTATGCAGGGCATTTATTTCATGTCATTGTTGAATCACTTTTTCGGCTGTTGAATACAAGTTAAAGAAATTTGATTATATAATAATTTTAATTACTCAATTATACAGTTGACTCTAGTTAAACCAACTGGATGGGATTTTGTTTCGGTTTTCTTTTCTTTTTAATGTTTTTTTTTTTATGAGCACAGTTTTGTAATAATTCGGTTATTTAAGCAGCAAGTGTTTACGGATTATTCATCTGGTCAACTCATATTTTAAAATATATGTAATTTTGAAGCGCACTTGTCGGAATCACATTGGAAGGCAAAACATGTTGTTAGCATGCGAAGTGCAGGCTTACTAATCAATTTCTGTTTTATAAATATATATATATATATATCATATAATACCAACAGATTTCTGCAATATGTGTTTCACGGCAGACTTTCCGTTAGGTTGTCCAAAATGTAGCGCAATAAATTATATGTATATACATCCCTAAAGAATTTGCCGCTCTATTATATCTATTCACATGTCTATATATCAATAAATATTATATGTGCTTAAAGCTAATATAATGTTGGCACTCGGCTCTTCGAGCAAAACGCAACAAACCGAACACGCTCGCTGCCAACACTTGACTGAATGGATAAAAAAGTGAGCGCAAAGCAAAAAACTTTTGCGAATGCATCAAGAGCGAGGGAAATTTAACTTTATGCTGAGCAGGTGTTTGCCAGAGAGAGATAGAGTATACTGGGGACTTTTTTTTGCTCTTGCTTTGGCTTTTCAGCGAAGTGAAGTGAGCTTCTTACGACTGCGCCGCACACATCACATTTTGCACGTCATTTCTCTCTCGTCTCAGTTTGGTTTTTGTCGCTCTTTGTGCCTCCTTGTGCGTTAGACATTTTACTTTTACTAGATTTTTGGTCCAGTTCTTGGTAAAAGTTTGCTTTGCCTAATCACTACAATGTTTAATTGTTAATCTTATCAAATCAAATTGTGAGCAGCGCGTTATTACTATTACTATTCATATTTAAAGAAATAATTGTGTTTTGTTGTCAACTGATACGAATATTACTATAAATTTGTTATAGTATTGAAAATCTTAGAAATATCAGTATAAATTGACCCATTTATTTATTATTTATGTAATTTTTATTATACTATAAAGAACGTAAACACTTCACACATTCTATGGAAGTGTTTCAACATTCCATAATACGCACATTTTGTTTTAATATTTTCATTAATTTTTCTTTATCAATAATATGTGCCTTCAAGCTAAACACAAGTATTTGCTTTTCATGGAAGTCATGTTATATTTATCGCCTCAGATTCGCTACAAAATGATTGACCTTTAGTCGCTGAGCAGCACAAGTTTTTTTTTTAATGTGATTTGTTGTTGTTTTATTGTACATAGTTGTTTTTAAAACGCACTCAATGTTTGAAGTCTACAAATTCCGCAAGCTTTAGGCATTTTATTTGTTGTTCTTGTTGTTGTCCAGCATGTGCTCGATTTCTTCAAGTTGAGCGCGAATCATGCGAATGGTGCGAACGTCCCTGACAAACTGAGCGCCGCACGATTACGGCGTCGATGACAGCGCTTTGAAGCTTCAACTTGGAGAGATTAACAGTTGCTCTGCGCTCTTCTGTTCGTCTCTCTTCTGCTCAACTCTTTTAGTCTCTCTATATTTGATTTCATTTACCAAGTAAAGTATTATACTAGAGTTTAGCAACTGCCTTTTACGTTACTGATATGCTGACTCATGCGTATTTGTTACTATGTTATTATTGTTATTATTATTAATTTTTTTTTTTTTGAGCATTTTGTTGCTCTTTCATTGATTATAGAAATGTTGTTCAAAGTACACATGAAATAGCACTCGTCCATCTGCATTTGTCTCTCGCTGTGCGCGTTACATGTCATTGACTTTTTATATCTCTTTATTCTGAGTGGTTTTTGTTTTGTAAATGTGCCTGCCCCGCCAACCCAAACTGAATCTTTTGTCATTTTTAATTGCCTCATGTTGTTGGTGGCTTTATTACTATTAGAGCGCATTGTTTGCTCATTGTGGTGGAAGTGGTCCACACATTTTGTAATTTTTATCTAACAACCATGAAAAGTATTCGTGCCTATTCAAAATATTTCTCAGAAAACGTGTTTTGTTTCCCGGCAAAGGAATCATTCTTTCCTTTTTTTTTTGTCGCTGAATTTGACATCTGGAGATCAGATGAATCCTTTATTTCTTCAAATAACAATGCTTTGGTTGTTTCTTATCTGTGCTGCAGATTATTTTAAAATCAACAAGGGCAGCTTTTATCCTTATCTATAAAAGACAAACAACTCGCTTTTACAGTCGCACCTTCAGGGTTCAGAATGTCTGTCTCAGCTTTGTCTACAATTCTCGCTTATTTGACTGGTTCATATTGCATTATGTTTAGAGCAATATTAAATAATATATTATAGTATTTATAATTCAACTATTCTTAATATGTTACAAAGAGGAAATATGCACTCCCTTTTTATATACCAGGAAGCTGCGGCCGGAAGCAGCTGCTTTTCGTATTCAAGAGAAGTTTTGTATGAAAAAAAAAATTATTATAGCATCTGCAAAAACTAACAAGCTGTACGACTAACCCTATTTAAGAAATTAGAATAAGATGAAGGGGTTAATCAGCTTTTTTGATTCCTAAATTGTCGGAAATCATTTCACATTGACCTTGAGTTAACATCACAGTCGGCAAACGTATATAGATGCTGTAGGCACACACATTTATTGCATAATTGTCTGACGGACAACAAAAGACCTCGTTGAGCCAGAAGAAAAAACTAGAAAGGGAATCCATGCATAATTCATGCTACAATCCCATGTGTTCTCACTTGATTGGGCTTAATTCATTCGCATAGTATGCGATTTGCTTGCCACATCTTCTCGGGCAGAGAATTTAATTCTTATGTGTTATTTTTTTTTTTTTTTTTCTTTTTGTTGTATCCTCTTCGGAACATTTGCATTAAGTCTAACATTAAGTTTTTCTTACGTAGCGCACTACAAATAATTGTTTTGTTATAGTAAAATCATTGCACGCATATTACGGATTCAGACAGCAATTGTTGAGATCAAGTATCAGGCGAAGATCAGTTTCCGTGTCGTTTGGGTCATTGTCAGCGTTGTCCAAAATCGGGAATCCATTTTTTTGTGATCGTAGCTTAAGCTGCTGTTGTCTGCTGTTGCTCCTGGGTCGTTGTTGATGCCGCCGAGCTAGCCTCGGGCGCCTTCTCATTGATGGCCAACCAAGGGCAACGCTTTTGCAGTTCCATGCGGTACCTCGGATGACTGATGGCATACACAAATGGATCTATGCAGGCCACCAGCTTACAGGTGCAGGCCGGTATCATGGTCGCTCCAGGTGTGAGCAAGCTCTTATCGCCGAAAGCTCCAATTAGAGACATCACACCGTACGGCGTCCAGGAGACAAAGAATAGAAAACATATGGTAATTGCTGCCTTCGCAATGCGTATCTCAGCAGTATCCTTGCTCTTGTCCACATTGGAGCGCAGCGACTCGACGTTCATCTTCTTGGCCTGGTCGCGCAGTGCTTGCTCGTGGCTAAAAACATGTCCAACAATCTGGCTGTAGTAGTAGATTATCATCAAAGTGGGGCACACAAAGCTGAAGACGAAAATTGTGCCCACAAATAGGCGCGTGTCAAAGTTATCCGTTAGGTAGTCAAATGAGCAGGATGTGAGATAACCCTCTGGCACGAATCGATCCCAGAACTGCGTAAGCGGTAAGACAACCCATGGAGTGCAGTAGAGCCATATGATTATGTTCATGACAATCGCCTTGGTGAAGGTCATATTGCGATTCATGGGCTTCGTGATGACATTGAAACGATCGTAGCCAATAGCCGCATTAGTCATGCCGGCGCCAATGCCCGAATACGAGCCGATGGCTGCAAAGATCTGGCAGCCAGTGTTGCCCAAAGCGAAGCCTCGATGGAAACTGTTATAGATGAAGATGGGCGCTTTAAGGCACATTATCAGGTCGAAGACGGCCAGGTTGAGCACAAACATATTCGAGGGTGTGCGCAACGATTTTGATGTCGAAAAGATCCAGATGACCATGCCATTGCCGACGGTCGAGGCGCAGAACAGAAATATGTAGAAAATGCCAAGCATATAATGCATTGAGGCTGGCGGCTCCAATTGGGTCAGCCAGTGCTCCGGTATGTACTGTATTTGGTCCGGCGGCACGTTCCAGCCCAAGAACTGGAGATCTCCGTTTCCAGAGACTCGTGCCTCCGGCCGTAACACTGGACTCACGCTGGCATTGCACAGCGTCCCCGCAGCGTCGACCATGTCTCGTTTAAGAACGGCGGGTTAAGTTTTTGGCGTATGGTCTGTTCGAGCCAACGCGTCTTTTATACATTTGACAGACCTTTGGCTAATTGAATTTGGTCGTGAGCTTGCGTGCCGCCAAATACCTTTTTCTGCCAATTGTGCATTTACCTGAAATGCCCAACAACAAAGTGGCTTAAATGCGTCGCATTGATTTGAGCTCTGCAGGCCAATGTCTAGTTTATATGAGTGGTTAATTAATATTAATATATATATATATATATATATATATATATATATATATATAATATAATATTAATATTAATATTCTTTAAAATATAATCAAAATTGTGTAACAAATTCAACTCTTTATTTCTCGCTAATTTCTCCGTTTGCTTTACTTTTACAGTATTGCAATGGCGGCGATTTGGCGGATTATCTGACTGCTAAGGGCACTCTAAGCGAGGATACTGTCAGGCTGTTTCTCATACAACTAGGTAAGTAACTTATAGATTTATATATATATATATCCCTTGTGTGACTTTTGGCAATATCTATTCTCCACCTTTAGCTGGTGCCATGAAAGCACTTTATACCAAAGGAGTTGTGCATCGTGATCTCAAACCACAAAACATTCTGCTGTCGCACAACTATGGCAAGACGCTGCCAGCACCATCCAAAATCACACTGAAAATTGGTAAGCTGCAAAGATTTTAATTAAGTTTAAAATTTATTATATAATTTGATTTCTATAATTTTCTCCAGCTGATTTTGGTTTCGCGCGTTTCTTGAACGACGGCGTCATGGCAGCCACACTATGCGGTTCGCCCATGTATATGGTAAGAATTGAACCTCTGCCTGTTTTCATTATAATTTAATGAAATCATTTGAATTGATAGGCACCGGAAGTAATTATGTCATTGCAATACGATGCAAAGGCCGACCTCTGGTCGCTGGGCACTATTGTCTATCAGTGCCTGACAGGCAAGGCTGCCTTCTATGCTCAAACTCCCAGTGAGCTAAAATTATATTACGAGCAGAACGCGAATCTGTCGCCCAAGTAAGTGAGATTTGGTTTTCTATATTACTCGCAAACATCAATAGCCATAATAACGCACCCTAAATGATGTGTTAATTGATAATTAATTGGCTTAACAAATTAAGACAATTTACACATATTAAGTTATTGACATCCGTAAAAAATGTTTAAATAGTGCAGGAAATTGACGTTATTAATCAGATTTACTCATCAGGTATAAAGATCAACTGCTAACTATGTAATTGTCCTTTATAGAATACCGCACGGCGTATCTCCGGATCTCCGTGATTTGTTGCTTCGTCTGCTGCGTCGTAATTCCAAGGATCGTATATCCTATGAGAGCTTCTTTGTGCATCCGTTTCTGCAGGCCAAGAAGGCACCCGTGTCTCCAGGTATTATTATTGACATAATGAAATATATTGCAATCAAAAGCTTATTAACTTTTTTATGGAACAGTTGATATGCCACTGCTGTCGAGCGGTACACCGCCCGTGAAGGCCAAGAGTCCATTGCAGCAGCAGATGGAACAGGAGCTGCAGCTAGTTAAATTGGCCGAGCAGCAGCAAAAGGAACGCGAGGAACAGGAGGCCGCACTGGAAGAAGAGAATACAGGTAAGCAAAATGCTTGCAAAGTGCGTTGAGTGATTTCTAATGCACACATTTCGCCTTTTGCAGTCTCTGTGGTAGCTAATCCCGCTATTTGTGCCACCATTACCAATGTGGGTGTTTTGTGCGACAGTGAGAACAATAGTGCTTCCTGTAGCTCTCATGAGGACTCGGATGACTTTGTGTTGGTGTCCAAGAATCTGCCTGAAGATCAGCGTCAGAGTCAGAGAGATAGAGCGGCTACCCAACTGCGACAGCAGCAACAGCCCCTCCCAAATCAGTCCAGTCCACCGCGTCCCAGTAGCTTGCCTATTTCGGAACCGAAGCCTGTACCGGCACCGGTGCGTCGTCAGATGCCTGGGGCTGGCGTTGCCGCTGGCTCTCCGGGCAGACAGGGCGGAATGCCGCTGACAGTGGCTACTTTGGCGGCTGGCGGGCATCAAATTCCTCGCTCTCAGCCAATTAGTGTCAAGCAGCCGCGAGCGGATCAGCGGAAGAGCAGCGTGAGCAGCGACATCAATTCGATTTCACCGCCGGCGGTGCAATTTGCAATTGGCACACCGCCAACCCGGGTGCGCTCCGCCTCTGGTGGCTCACTGTCGGAGACCCCGCCGGCACATGCACCGAGCATATGGCAGGTCTCGCCCGTTCACTCTCAGTCGCCATTGCGTCGTAGCGGCAACAGTTCGCCGGTGCTTCCGTCCGCAGCTCTGACCAAGTTGCCAACGCTGTCCAGTCCCACATTGCTAGTAGCTCCGGGATCACTGGGCTCGATTGGTTCTGCCGGTAGTGGTTCCGAGAACAACAATCAACATCATATGTTGGGACCGCGCGCTTTTACGCTTCCCGAACTAGGTGCCACCGGCGGGTTACAGAGCCTATTGGACACGGCCGGCGGAGCGGGCGCTGAACCGCATGCATTCCAGGCACCAGAGCTCTCGGAGGAGACACTGATGGATCGCGAGCACAACGAAACACTCTCCAAGCTGAACTTTGTGGTGGCGCTCACCGACTGCATTCAGGAGGTAGCCGATTCTCGCTTTACACCGCTCTCCACACTTATGGTCGGCGGCAGTCAGACAGCTAGCGATCAGCATCAGATACCACCCCATGCCCCGGAGCACTGCAAGCGAGCAGAGCGTTTGGTGTTACTCGTGCGTGCCCTCCAGCTTCTATCGTCCGGCCTTAATTTGGCTTCGCAACAGTTGCGCAACGGACAGCTGAAGCCGTCATCGAACGTTAAGAATGGTAAGAGCTACAAATAAAAAAATAATCTTCAACTCCAGCTTGACTCTCAATTTATATCTGCACTGCAGCGCTGCTCACTATGAACGCTAAGTATCGCAGCATTTTGGCCGAGTCGAAACGGCTCAATGGCAGCGGTCTCCTCCAGAAAGCAAATGCATTTAATATAACAGCGGATAAAATACTCTATGATTATGCGCTGGATATGGTAAGTTTATTAGCAACTATCAAACGATCCGATGAGCGATTCTAGCTGGGCTGTTGTTTCGTTATTTTTGCAGTGTCAGGCGGCGGCGCTGGATGAGTTGTTGAAGAACACCAAGAACTGTTTTGAACGGTATAACACGGCCCACATATTGTTACACTCCTTGGTGCAGAAGTGCAATCATCCCCAGGATAAAGAGCAACTGAATAAATGTGAGTGTTCTTTAATTACTTTCCTTATTCAATTAAATGATCATAATCTATAATTTCAGATCGTGATGCCGTTGAGAAACGTTTGAGTATATTGCAACAGCATGGTTACATCTATGTAACCGATGAGAATGCTTAGGGATCAGAAAGCAAAAAGCAAAAAGTATCCACTCGTCGACAATTCCTTAAATTATTTAACCCATTTTCGTTGAGCGTACAACATGTGATTAAAGCAGAACTACGAGTACTCTATATATCCATAAATGCATACATAGAGACATACATAGCTACAAGTAATAATATAAATATGTATCATCATCACTTCAAGTTTAACAAGATATTAGGAAAAGACTTGAAAACATTTTAAACCCGACAGGCTAACTGACATGAGTCCAATGTAAATAGTTTGAAATATGTACGTAGTTTTTGTTTTCTCTTTTTTGTTAAAAGTTATAAATGCGCCTGCGCTCGACGCCCATTTAGTCTTTAAGTTTATCAATAATATACAAACATACACAATATATATAGAAATATATGTACGTTTCGATTTATATATATATATATATATATATATATATATATATATATATATATATATATATTTATATATGTATACACAAAAAAACACAACAAACGGATAATCAATTAACGTTTATGGGCAAAATGCAAGCCAAACTCAGTTTAATCTACGTTCTTAAGCTTTATAGGTGCAGGCAACTTTTAATAGGTTTGTTCGCATAGTTATTCTTCAATTAAACATGAATATATATTTTATCATAACAATTGTCACCTATATATTCCTTTATAAAATACGCGTATTTACGGCTGCACTACACAAACAATTAATATTGTGCTATGTTCATAGTTTTTAGTTAGGTTTTCTCTAAAAAAAAAAGAAGAAAAAAACCGGAACAATTAATTTTATGTAAAGAATACTTTAAACAAACTTAAGTTTTTCTACAAAGCCCACAAATTAAATAAGATCTATGTATATGATATACAAACAAACACATACGAAAGTGTATAAAATAAATGCAAATTAAAACTAATAAAAAATCACTTGAAATGTAAGCGATTTCGTTTTTTTCTTATTTTTCTATTTGTATATTTTACCAAATATTTAAGAAATAACAGCGAAGATTTTCACATTTTAAACATAATTTTTTACTTTACAAATTTTGTTAAGTCGAGTTATTCCTCTATCGGGAGGTTTGATATAGTTGATATAATATATCGAAACTACCAATAGGCTTCTAGCTCTGTTAACATGGTTGATGGAATCTGATAAATATATATATGTATTCAAATCTATATCACTTTTGAATTTATCGAGTAGTGTGGTCATCTTTAAAAGCTCTAAAGTGGCGCCCAATCCATCGACCGCGGTGGTGGACTCTTCAGCGATGTTACCGGTGTCCCGAAGCTTGCGAATGATCCCGGCTGCTCATCATGACTATGTACCTGTTGCGACTGCTGCGGCTGTGGCAGTGCCAGTGGCTGTTGTTCTTGCTGCTGCGGCTGCTGCGGATGTAAGCTGAATGGCGTTGAATAATAAATTGGACAGGAGTTGCTTGGAGTTGGTGGCCTTGAGGGTGATACTGGCATGATTTCATTAATGCCGTCGTTGTCAATAAAGTGACTGTATCCCATCCAATGCTGGTACTGGCTCTCGGCATCCGGCTGGCATGGCGCTACATTTCCGCCTATAACACGATCGTCTTTTTTGGGTGAGCCGGATTGGCTCTTAGAGCCTTTGCTCGATGATTTCGAGCTTTCCTGCTTTGATTGCTTCGATGTGGTTGGTACAGGACAGGCATTTTGGCAAGGACTGGCGGAAACGTTACAGCCATTGGAGCAGAAGCAATTTGTGTACCAACAATAGCGACCCGTATAGGGGTTATAGTAGCAGGTGCGTCGAGGCCAATGACAGCAGCCAGCTGAACAGCCAGAGCCACAGGTCGTCTTACTTTCTTCTCCTATATTATCTGCTGCACCTCCAGCATCCCTGTCCTCAGGACTGAACGGAATTTAACAATTAGCATACAGCTCCGAATGATGGTGATATGAAACTTACTTTGCACAGGCGTCCGTATTGCAGCCACAGTTGCGCATTCTGGGAGTGCATTCGTTTCGGGATTTTTTTTCGTGTCTAGTATCGCTATTGCTAGAGTAGCCATCCTCGTCTCTGTTCTTTCCTTGATTATTACTTTTGGCGCTTGAATTAATTTCTTCTGTGCCCTTGGTGGACATTTTAATCGGTAGCAAAAGATAGCAGCTTTCCGGTGGACGTGGAACTTGCAGCGAGTTACAAATGCTGTCAAATAGAATGCCTACATGAGCAATATTACCTCAAAGAGGGGCTATTTCATGATGTCTGCCAAAGTAATTTCTTATTTTCTTATTGTTGGCTGAGCTTGTGTGTTGTGCTGTGCTGTGAGCTATGATGTGTGCTGTGCCTAGAGCTTGTGCTGAAATGTCATGTAGAGGTGGACTGACATATAACTCACCGGTTCATGAGATCAGGGCTCGCATTGCAGCAGTTAACAACTTGAACCGGACTTTTGCCTTGCTTTCCCTTATTATTATTGCAATTGCAGCACTTGTCATTTGCAGGCGGATTTGCACCTTTTCTGATGTCGTTATATCTATAAATGAGACATTAGCATTAGAGTAGGAGCACCTTATTACTGACCTCTTAGGGGGCGTCCGTTTATCGACTTTCGGCTGATTTTTGTGCATTGGATTTTTGTCCGTTTTCTTTGGGCAACAGCATATATCCTTTGCGCCTTTTTCTGTGTCCTTCATTGGGTTCGCTGAAGTGGGCCTTCTTGCCCTTTTCCATATGACCCTATCCACGCCTTTATCATGGGAACTGTCATTTATTCTGACATTCTTCTGTATTTGACTAGTGCTCGAACTCTTAAATTTGAGCTTGGAATTGTGTATGCTGGTTCCCGATGAGCTTTTTTTCCCCGTTTTTGGCACTTCCGGGCATGCAAGACGTGGATCTAGAATTTGGGAAGCTGGAGCAAAACCAAAAGGTTGACAATAAAGGTTGTCTGGACAGGAATGTGGTGGAACTGGTGGAACCCCGGGAATACGCTGTGCTGATCGTGTTTGGCGCTTCAATTCCAGGCCTGTGCAGGGATCAAAGGGCGGGTGTTTCTTACTGGGCAGTCCAGCCGGTCGAAGTTTTTCTACTGAAGCTTTCTTCTTTACTGTTTGACGTGATGGGCTCATCCGAGCCGGATTCAATTGATTCATATATCCATCAGCGGATGGCCAAATCGCTGTATAATCTGACAAGGCACATGGTTGGCCACATTGGTTGCAAATATGTGGATACTCAACTTTCTTCTGCTCAGAAGTATTAACACCTATATCCTTGCAGTCACACTTTTTGGCGTTAGTTTTTTTATTAGCAGCGCAATTGCTGCGTTTTGTTTTCGGCTTTGGTTTCAAGCGATCGCAGAGAAAGCTCGGCACAACCATATTTGAGAATTTCGTCTCATTATAATTATTTGGAGAGCCACTGGGCTTCGCCGGAATGCTAAAACAAGAAATTTGATCAATGTATAATATAAAATAAAATGCAATACAATTTCACTTACCAATCATTGCGATTCGGGTAACATATAAAATCACTTGAAAAGAAATAGGAAAAAAAGACAAAAAGTTATGAATAAAGTAAAAAGTGTTGGTCTTTTGATTAGTTCAATTAGATGGACTCACCTCTCCGTATAGCAGGCACACATTTTAAAAGCAATTTGTCCACCTAAAAGTTCATCGTAAAAAACATTAACTCATAATTTTCTCTAAGATAAAAATAAATAATTATTTGATGTTTAGATCAAGGTTTGGTTCCATAATTTTACAATTGTTTCATGAGCTAGAAAAGCCTCTTCAAGTAAATATTGTAAGCGAACCATCGAAATCTTGGATATAGTTAAATATTACGCTGTATCAATCCGATATATGATTATTTATATAAAATGTTGGTTTTTCTGCTTGATCATATTGTTCATTACAACAATAAAATATATATATTTAAAAAGTTCAATATATATGAATAAAGCATCTCTGAAGACCCCCTCAGTTAGTGGAGGCCGTTGCAAAAAGTCTAAGTCCTCACCGCTAATAGAAATTACTAAAGAATCGTTCAGGTCTATGGGATCTAATTCGTTTTGAAATAAGCAGAATCTGATCATCTTTTTTCCGATAGCAATTCACTATATATTCACTATATAATATATAGATAAATAAGATTATATATTCCAAATTGGATTTTCAATTGTTATTTTAAAATATATTTCATATTTTAGAGATATGAACAGCTACTTTAAGACAGCTCTTGGTGGTTTGCCCCTTCGACACATTCAATATTATAGGCATTCTGCATTGTTGGAGCTGTTGACATTTTTCGAAATATATTATTTATACTCATCAAAGTTGTTTATTCAAATTATGTAACATGTTAGCAAATAAATAAGGACGGGATTGTTGTTGAATTCGGTTGCATGCGGTCAAAAAATGCATAAATATGTTAGCACAAGCCGTAGAAATCATAATCCCATGTGGCATAACGCAGTAGAGCAAGGGTGTGTTGCCAATACAATGCCATCCAACGGTTGCCGGGCTCCATTGAGAAGCATTGCCGGCCAGGCCAATCGCTTTCTATTGCCACAATACACTGCGACGGCGCTTGCGAAAAGCAGCAGTAATTCGACTCAACGGCGTCGCCAACTGCATCCCGAGAGAAATATGTTTTTGGCAACTTTGCCTAAGCCCTTTCCGAAGCTCCGCTCTAAAGCGCCTCATGTTGTGGATATGCAATTACCAATACCTAATACAGAGCTCTCACAGCTAAAACGTGATCCCAAACTAAACGTTGGCAAACAAAAGTACGAGGAAAAGCCAAAAAATATTGCGCTGCCGACTACAAAGACTTTGGAAGGCAACGGATCCAAGGAAATATTGCTTACGAAAGCGATACCACTCATCATGGTGGATGCACATGCAGAGAGAAGAAAGCCCAAAAAGATACCACCGAGTGTCAAAAAGAAGCGTTCCTCGAAAACTTCAGTTACTAACGACCAAGAAAAGAGTATTCCGGAGCATCTGAGCACAGTTGAAAGTAAGACTGCAATGCCAACAGAGCTCGATGCCGAAGCCATTGAAGTTGGCAATGTCGAAGACGAGCCCAAGGCTGCCGCAGCTGAACTTGGCGAAATTAACACAGAGCCTCAAAGTCGCTTAGTAAGCGACCTTAAAGCAGATGAAGCAAACCCTAACTATCAGGAGGTAAAGAATAATAATTTGAACTTTGATAGTCCACAATTGCAGAAAAAATATCCGACGCGTCGAAATGCCAAAAATAAAATAAATGTAAAAGAAGAAATTGAAAATGAGATGGGCTTGGTAACGGCTTGTGAGGTAACTGAATCGCAATACATAAGGTAAATGAATCGAATCTAGAAAATATATTTATTTATGAATATCCCTGTATGACTTTAGCTTCGACTGTGAAGACCTGAGCGCAGAAGATGTAGATTTGACGCGAGGCAGCTTCTGGAAACCAGCGCCATCGTTTTTTATTTCGTCATTCATCTCGCCCGGTCGTCTGGGACAAACGTCCTGCATTAATGGACCACAGCCATCGAATTACTCTGCGAATAGCTGTGGATGCCAGCAGTGCCAGTCGCAGTCGCAGTCAGCCTACAGAATGCATAGTAGTTGTCCGTGTAACAATTGCGGCTGGAACAAGCCGAAGCACATGCAGCAACAACGCAACTCATACCCAGATCAACAGACACGGCTCAATGGTTGTGCCTGCAACATGTGCAGCCAGCAAGGTCTCTCCATGCCAATGCCCCACCAAATACCAGTACAGAGCAGACCAAGTGGTCTCACAGAAATGTTAGCCCAACAGCTGCAGAATCAAATGAAAGAGGCTCAAGCTCGCATCGATCAGGTTCAAATGCAACTCAACAGCATCTGCGATAAAAAGCGAATTCAATTGCAGCCATATGCGGCGGATGAACAGCCGAACGAGGACACCATTTGCAGTCCTGAGAAGATTGAAGCGGACACAAGTGCTCCATTGCCAGTCGATAACGTAGAAGCAACGCCTGGACACACTGAGCCAGAGCCCATGAAATCCAGGCTCATATCAACAATAAAAACTTCAAAAGGTGCAGCTGAAACAAAGCTTTTGCCGGGACCAGGACCACCAGTGTTAACATTTGGCTTCTATGCTGTGAACGGTGACCCGAAGCCATGCACGCCGTACTTCAATGCAGTAGCTTTGTCGCAACACCAACCATTATATACGCCGCAACAGAATCCAATGCCATTTTCCCAACAGCAACAATTCCAGCAGCAACAACAGTCGCAACTTCTGGTGAATCAATATAGACAACCCTGTCCTCGGCAGCGTTATGCCAAGATGCGTTTCATGATGCCGCGCTGCTGGCAGGGTGGCCAATAGGACCGCCGACGCTTAGATTTTGCTGCCTTTACCCACAGAAATGAGTTCGTAAGGTAACGTGCCATGTACAGTAGAAAAGGGAGTGCAACGGCGGCCCTATGTATAAAGTGCGCTACATTACAAACTCGATTTATTTACGAGGAGCCGAATCTAGCGTTGGGCTAAGTGCAATTTGGTCAATTCTTCCGTTTCCAAACTAACTAAATTATATTATAAATGTACTGCAAAATTTGTTCCGTAAGAATAAAATAAAGTATAGTTGATGGTCTCTCAACAACAAACTAAATCAACATAATATTCAATCAACAAAGTATTTAAAGATCTTGATCCATAAGATATTATTGATATTATATATTTTGCTACATAAGATGAATTGAAAATGCTGTCAGTCCTGTCAAATATCTTTACACTTTTCGGTACAAAATTTTAGGCTTTCCTTTCGATTTGTGAACTTTTTGCTGATGTGAAAGGGACTGACGACATATTCCGTTTAAATTACAGATTTTTTATTTGAAAGACTTTCAGTCTTAAAAATGTATAATTCAAATGCAATAAGTAGCCGTCCAAATAGATGGTGCAACTGCTCAGGCTGTTGCTGCCATCGGCAAAACACTTGTGCACATCGGATGGTAAGCCCCACGGAAAATTTCTGTAATAGGCGACAAAATGGTTGCAATTGCAATCCGGGATGTCTCAAGCCAACCTGTAATGAAGCTTCGGCTAAGCAAAACACGAAGAATAATTTTTGTAAACTAAGACAAAAATTGACGGCTTTTCTGAATAGCTGCAATGATTCGAAAACTTCTAAGGAGCCTGAAGAAATTAAATCTTCAAATACTTCCACTAAAAGTTCGGTAACAAAGTCACCTGAAAGTCCACTAAAAACTCAAAGTATTATTGCCAAAAAGGACACCCTGAATATGGCATCTCCGAAGACCGCCTCAAGAATTACTTCTGCGTTGTCACCTCATACAGTTTTTAATGAACAGTTGGTGGAGACCGCGGATATATCCTCACTGTCAATAGAAATTACTAAAGAGTCAGTAAGGTCCATGGGGTATAATTCATTACCTCCAACAGTTGCCAATGGAGAGTCAGTGGGTGCCGATTTGAGACTGGAGATAAACGATTTCAAGGGATTAGTGGAGAAAAACGATCTGGGCAAAGAGTCAGTGGAGAACGCTTCGAAAATAGGCTCTCTATCGTCATCTCCAGCAGAATTATTGGAGGATGTTTCGGCGATGCGGTCTAACTCGTCACCTCCTGCAGAAGCCAACAAGCAGTTAGTGGAGCCTGCTGCGAGCTTGCGCTCTAAGTCGCCACCGCCAATAGCTTCTTCTGAAGTATCCGCAGTGGCCACTTTGAGAACGAGCTCTCAGTCGTCCCCGCTAACAGTTCCCGAAGAACGATCCGCGGAGACTGCTTCGGCGAACGGATCTAAGTTGTCTCCGACTTTAGCTTCAAAAGTTGATACAAATTCGTTACTAAAAAGTACCACGAGAAAACCGAGTCGAGAGGCCTCCACGAAGACTAAGCTAAAGCGCCCGGAAAAGTTTGATCAGCAGAATGAAATGAAATCTACTAGCTATGAAAAGAAACCCCTCACTCCGCCCATGAAATCAACAACTAATAAATCTGCAGCATTCGGCGTGAATTCTAAATTAATTGAAGAACTAAAAAGCTATTTAAATGATAAATGTTTTTGTGGATTTCCTTTCAATTCTAATTTATTAACAGAACCTAAAAAATTGAATGAAATAAAGCAAAATCAAACCAAATCGAAAAGTGAAAGCCTGGAAGAGAAAAGAAGTGTCCCAAGGACGAAACCCAAGAAACTGAAGAAGAAATCTCCTAGATCTCCTTCTTCTTCTCCTTCTCCTTTGCCGGTTGCCGTGTCACAAAAAAATCCAGCGCCCTTGAATGATATGTGGTAAGCATTGATTGTGGGGTTTATTTCAGAGAATTTATTAACTATCTGTTCTGTCATCTGAAATAGCTTTGAATGCAATGTGCCTCTGAGACTTAGTATACCCATTTCGAAATGCTTAGGAAGTTTTTGTAATACGAAAGAGAACGAAGCAAACGATGCTGCAAAGAAATATTCTGATGAAGGTGCCGGGGCCTTGGTGAAGCCATCTCAAAAAGTACCGCCATCTGCAGTAGTAATTGAGTCAACTGGCAATTTCTGTATTTCATTTTGCCCGGTCGGCTACTACCCAGTCATAGTGTGTGCTGCAACCCCTCCTGCAACGCCTCCTGCGTCACCTCCTGCAACACCTCCTGCAACTGATCCTGCTATTCCTCGTATCATACCACCTGCAACTCCTCCTGCTAAACCTCCGACAGCTGTAAGGCGTAATAAACTTATGAATTCTAAACAGGCACCGCCGACTCTTTCAGAGAAAAAATCAAGGAAAATGAAAAAAGTAATCGTACCGAAAGTATTGCCAAAGAAGTATGGCATTTGCAGCTGTAGAAAACATGTCCAACAAACTGAGCGTCAGTGGAGCTCAGATCATAATGATAACCTATCCAGTATCTTAGACCTGAAAACAACTGTTCATCGAACTCCCCCAAACTCTGCTGAAACAATGGAAATTAATATAAGTCAAGATATGATCCAATACGATGACTCGAAGTTAGACAAAAATAATAAAAACAATAATTGTCAGAGTCACTCCAGCAAAATCTCTTTGAAAAATAAAAGCCAGGAGACGAAGGCAGGGTTACTTGCACACATTGAAAATGAATCTTCAAAGGTTTCCTCTGAGCCGAACATTTCAGCCAGAAGAGAGTTACCCAAGACACGAGCGAATCCGTACTCTGAGCAAATAGAAGATTCCACAAAAATGATTTTATCGAGCATGGACTATCCCAAAGTCTCGTCCAATAATGTAGCTACGTATAGCGGAATTCAAGATAAACCGACAAAGACACCTCCACAACAAAAGCCTCAATATCTAAGTTTCACATCCATACAAGGCTCACAAGCAAATTCAATAAAATCTGCGATTCTTAAAGATCTGCTGACTTCCATTCAAGGAGAAACGCTACAGAGAATTATTAATGATAGTACCAAAGCTAGTAGAAACGAGGAGCAAACAAATTATGAAACAGAAAAGCATCGACATCAATCCACACTAGATCAAGTGGCAACTACCACGACGAGTAACAAGCCATCTGAAGAGTCAGAGAAAATTTTCACTCAGCTGGTCCGCAAGTGCAACTCGCATTGTGAAAGAACATTCTTAGCTACGCAAGAGATTTTGAAACGTATTAAAGACGGAGCCAGAAGGGAAGACTTTAATACAGACAATTCAAAGAGCACACTTTTTATGTGTGATGAGCCCGCAGGCAGATCAGGCGTGGATACATCAATAAATTATCTCCCAAGGCAAGGCTCTTCAACATGCCTGAGCAATAAGGAAACTAATCTGAACTTATTGACCAGCGACAATAGAAAGTGCCGATTAGTGAAAAACTCGTTGGATCTGAAGCTGTGTCGCTTGAGACAGGAATCCAATGAATGTTCTCCCAGTTTGGTAGAATATGATGTGGAGGCTATCACACGATGTCCCAGCATGGTGGAAGATTCCAATGCGAGCTTGATGTGTGATCTGCAATATTCAAATGTCGAAAATATGTTAGAAGACATGAAAAAATGTTGCCATCAAGCCCGCTCAAGGTAAGTTTGTGTTTGAAAAAAGTCAAAATTGAACTTTTAATTTTAGCTGCAATTCGAACAGTAAATCAAAAGTTCCGGTACTACTCTTGCCTTTTCAGCTGAACGAGGAGTCGGATGAAGATGTGGGCACCATTTGCCAACCAGATGAGTGGTAAGCGGGAACTCTTTAACTGTTTTAATCATAATTTCTAAAAATAGGCCACAACAAATAGGCAAGAGCTGGATGAAGCTCAGTTACCAAGTATTTTAAGCAACATTGCTCAAGAATATTCAGAATGTTTTGAAAGCTCCAACTATCAAGTCGAGTCTGTTAAGTCCAGTAATCAAACAGAGGATTTTGCTGATTCTCTTGATTGCATCAACCAACAGAATAAGGAGTCAATTCAATTTGATAAGAGGATGGCCGATCGATTTGACTTTAAGATACCCTTAACTCAATTTCCGAAAAAACAACCAATAGAACATGATCTAACAAAAGTAAATCAAGATGCAGTAAGTGCATCTAGCGTCACTATAATTTCAAAGGATATTAGAGAAAATGCTGAAGCACAGTATTTAAGATTGACTCACAATAATATTGAATCTAGAACAAAATCATATCCGCATGAAAGAAGCGATTCGATTCGATCTGAAGAAGCTACTTTTCATCACAACCCAAATCAGGCAACCAACTCGAAAAATGATTGTAGTGAATCGCAAGTAATGGAGGAATGTGATTGCTATGGGCGACCTCTTATGTACCGAAGCCAATGCGATACTTTTGAGAGTGTCTCAGATCGCAGACATTCTCATGATTCTAGTGACAATACAAGAAGTGGAGAGAGTAATGACGTCGTTGTTCTTATGAAAATGAGGCGTATGCGTCGCACAAGTAAGAGCGTTAATGACATTGACGAACTAAGAGTAGGCAACAACTATGCAGACCAACAGAGACATAACGAGTTTGTCTCTGAGGCTAATGGAAAGCCACGAGCTCTCTTGCATGGGCAGCAGTTGCCACAGGTGCAGCAGATGGGTGAATGGGCTAATTACTATACAAGATGGCAGCAAGATTGTCATCAGCCAACGCAGCAGCCTCAGCAACACCAGTTTCAGCAGCAACTATGCCATTCATGCTGTGCGGCAGTTGGGCCGATAATGCCACATTCCGGTTATGTGGCCTCACCGCAGCTGATGATGCCACAAGCAATGAATGAACAAATCAACTACCCCTATGAGGCTGAGAGAAATCTCACTGAATCCTTTTATCAGCGCACCTTGGACAAATACGGCGTATTTCGCATGCCCAGGCCGTTCTCCTACAGTTTTTAAGAAATAAATCGCTAACAATATTCGGATCAACCTTTGCTTTATTATGGCCAGTTAGTTCACTTTAGTTCATTGCCGACTTTTGAGACCAGGTGTAGCGACAGATGCGTTTGGTCAAAAGTCGTGCTGACGTCGCTGAGGTGGGTTTCAGTATCAAACAGGTGCGTCCGAAGCGTGCCATAACGATCTTTCCCGGCCGACAGAAACTGCCCGCCCGGCTATGCTCCTTTTGCTGTTGCATATCCAAGGTTTCCTCATTCTTGCGATTTAGGTTGGTCTTCATATGTCTGACTGTCATTTGAGATACGTTGCTCTGCAGTTCACTCTCATCATTCTCCTGTGCATTCTCCTGAGCATCTTCATTTATATCTTTCTGTTTATCCACTTGTGCATCAGCCTGAATAGCCGCCTTTATCTTCGCCCTTATGTCTTCCTCCGCCTTTATGTTACTTGGAGGATTCTTCACTTCCGTTCGTGACTCCTTAGGCCGCTCGTGCTGCAACGTCTGTTTAGATGGCTCTATTTGCACAGTATTCGATGGCTTGACACATTGTTGCGGCTTGTTCTGCTGCTGCTGCATCTGACAATTGCAGCGAGCTTGGCTAGAGTGGGGCGGCATCTGGCAGTGTGAGCATTGCGGTAGGTTGCAGGCACTCATGCTGACCATTGGCGATCCATAGCACAAGCAAGGCGATGCAAAGCCTCCTACTGGCTGCAGCCTCTGCTGTAGTTGAAATGCATTGGGCGCTGGCAACATATGATGACTGCAGTGGCTGGGTATAGCCGTTGCATGGCTAAAGCCGAGCATGGTATGCGCCATTGTCGGCTTCAACGAACAGCAACTGCTGCAGCAAGGGCCACAAGTAGCTGCTGTGCCAGAATGTTGTTGCTGTGAATAGGCGTGATATTGTTGCATCTGTTGCATCTGCTGCTGCTGCTGCTGTTGCTGCAGGCAACAGTGGCAGCATTTGCAACAACTGGCTTGCATATGTGGATAATTTGCATAGATATTTGCGAAATTCGCTGCTGGCAGGAATTGCTGCTGCAGCTGTTGCTTTAAATATTGCTGAGGTCCATTGATTGTGCAAGCTTTTTGTGTGGACGCTGGCGAGAAGCTGATTGTCACGTGTGGCGCAGTTCCCGCCTGAGAACGTTCATTGATTGCTGTTGAAGCATTCGGCATTTGCTTCAGCTTGTTGGCCACTTGGACGGCACACATCTCGCTGAGCCGTTGCAGTGACGGCCCATTTGCGTAGTTTCTATTGCCCGCAGGATCAGGCAGTTTACAGCTGGCATCTGTTGCCTGGCAGCCTCGGCTTCTGCCCGTCTGGAGCGTGTTTGATCGCAGCAGAAACTCTTCTGTTTGGCAACTCGTGTGAGCGCTCATGTCGGCTGGGGTGGTCTGCTGCTCGGCATGTGTGTGGGTGCTGGGTCCCTGCAGCGTTTGCTCGACTCGCTTGCGTACCTGTGCGTCCTCCAGCACCACGAAGCTCGGCTTGCCGCGCAGCTTCTTATTGTAGATTTTCACAAAGCGATCGTGCATTGTCTCCAGTGACTGCGCATCGATGCTGACCATGTCGTTTGTCTCCTCCTCATCGTCCGAACTGTCCACCTTCTCCTCGAGCAGCGCTAAGCGTAAACGCTGTTTGCTTTTCGTTGTTAGCTTGCGAGATCCACACTGCATTTTCTTCGGCATAATGTCGGGCTGCTCACTCTGGCCACTGGGTCTGACTTCGATTTTACCTTCATCGTCCACCGTGATTATAAAGCTGCGTCTTCCGTTAAGATTCTGGGACTGGTCGACGTCGCCGTCCGTAGACACACGCTTTGCCTCCACGGTGGACATTTTTATTGTTTTGATATTTTGGGATCCGAAAAAATTTTATGTTTTATATATATTGTTTGCTGTTAGAAAGTTACATCTGAATTTTGTTGTGATCTCAGGCGATATAAAATACCTGGTTACTTGACCTTAACATCTAAGGTAAACACAACATACCAGGCTGTCACCAGGAATTATTTTCATTTCTAGACTTACAATGAGCAAAATTGGGTAAATCTTTGTATAGAACTATCTCAGCTGCTTCGTAGTCCTGCTGTTGCTGTTAATCCAGAGATCGCGTAAAAATGTTTTGTACTCAAAGCTGTGAGCATCACATTAATGCGACCTCAACGGGTCGAGTATTGGATTCAAATGGGATGCCACAGATGCCGCAGATGCCACAGATGCCGCAGATGCCGCAGATGCCGCAGATGCAACAGCTACAAGGACATCAACAACAACCGCAGCAAACTAATTTCAACATGACTATGATACCCACGCCTGGGTTCCAGGCAGTTTCATCACAGCTAGGCGCATGCATTGTGACCGAGACTCCAGAGGGCTTAAGGTACATCAGCAGCTTACACAAAGAAGAACTTGAATGAACCGTTTTTTCTATCTTTAAAGCTTCGACTGCGACGTGCCACTTCCCAATTGCTATAATTTGGATGCATGCAGCAAGTCGATGTCACTAATAACGCCGCCTGTCAGCCCAGTCTCGACCCCGAATATTGCAAGCAGTCCATCGGTATATCAGCCAGATGTGACGCCGCAACCGGAAATGGAGCCAATGCCGCAAGACAATCAATATGGGAATGTTTCCCAAATGAATCGTGCACAGGCAAGCAAGGTGGTGCAGCAAACTACAGTGCATAACATCCAATCAGTGCACCAAATGGAGTCCCAACAGTTGCAACTGCAATTGCCTATTTTCTTTGGTAGAGTTCAGCCAGGACCTGCGCCGTTTACACATCAATTGTGTTCGCCTTGCGATTTTTTTCAAACTGCAGAGCTTACTCCCGCGCCATGGGAGCAGCAGCAGTCGCAGCAGCCCGAGCAGCGGAAATGTCCACAGCAGCAACAAGTATTTGGACAACAAATGCAACAACAACAACTGCAACTGCAACAGCAACAGCCACTGCAAGTACAACTCCTACCAACTTTCTTGTGTGAGCAACCTGCAGCTCCGAGAAGCTTTGATGTACCCTGTCGGATTGTGGAGGTTCGTGCGACGAATCCAGTTCCGAATCAGATTCAGCCAATGTTTATCCTAGAAATTTGGCCACCTGAAAGTGTCCCACAAGGAATGAGTCAGCAACTTTTACCCACGGAGAGTCCGTCTACAGCAGCCCCAACGAGAGAATCCGGAACTTGGACGCCTCCATGTACACCATCAAGTATTGCTCAACCGGCGAAGAAAGCCTCCGCCGGCGTATCGCCTGTGAACAGTGGCCAGAAATCTCGAAAGTCGAACACTTCCTCTCCGCATAGATTGGCAGGCTACAGAACCCGGCTTGGAAAAGCCACAGTGAATCGAAACACGAATATCATAGACGATGGAACTGGAAGCCCACTAGGAAACAGAAACAAGAATTCGCACAACAGTGGAAATGATTGTGTCTATAGAAGTGGAGTAGGTTATGGAAATGGTCAGAGTAATGCAAATAGACATGAAAATAATGAGGGCTATAAAACTGGGTATACGCTGGGAAATAGAAACGCAAATACTAATACTTGTGGAATTGGTATAGCGAATACTTTTGGACGGAGTAATGCCTGTGGGCATGGAAGGCGAAGTCCTAGTTGTACTGGAAACGAATGTAGCAATAACTGGTTCAATCCGCGCTGCTCTTATTGGCGTTATCCGCAAAACGCACGTCAAGGCGCTGACTGGAATCTGAAATTCTAGCGACTCAACCAGCCAAATGCAGTCCAAAATTCTACATGAAAATGCAATAATCACCTTTCTAATGAACTTACAAATTAAAGAATATAGTACAAATTTTGGATTACTTTTTCATATGATTTACTTAAGCAGAAATCGATTAGAAATCCCCCATCTTTTTTTGATTTCGTTTGCGGAGTTCCCAATCAATTAAAAAAGCTTGACTGGCACTCATAAGACAACTTCAATGCTAAATGGCATATAGCCAAATCAGTTGCTTTTAATGATTATCAAGATTGTCTTGTCTGAAAAATCGTATGCTTAATAGATTAAATTCAGCTACGTAAAACTCGAGACATTCTAGCTTTTAGCATTTATTCACGGCTCAACAATTTAATTCATTAAAAAATCAATTTTCTGCAATTGGCCACGCCCACATTGGGGGTAGCCAATGATCAGTTGAAGCTGATATAAATGCAGGTTAATAAGCGATTAGGTGGTCCTCCTAGCTTGTAACCTCCAAAGAACTTGATTTGACTTCTGTCAATCATTAATCGAGGACAGCCAAGTGGAAAGAAATTCAACTTTTCACATTATGAGCGACTTTATCAATAAATGAAAACCTGTAACCAATTATAAGTAACAGCACAGCTAATTTCCGGTAATGATGATTATAATGGATATATAAATAATAATAAATAAATAATAAAATAAGTAGTAGTGGTAATTGTAATAGGAACACTTATCTCATTTGAAGCATATACAACAGATCACAAATAAACAGAGAAATTAGCTACAAACATTTTATGTTGAGGCATTACTTGACTCCATAACGTTCAGATAATTTGAGACATAGTTGCTAATAAGGGACGTTATCGTGGTTGATTCCATTGCCTGTTGCAGCTGGCCTCGGCTATCAGAGATCGGAGTTGCAGGCTGCGTAAATTGATGCTCAGCTGGATTCATTTTACTTGTGGTCGTTGCACGGCCGAAGCTGGAATAGCTTGTTCTGGCTGGACTCACATGCGATGTGGATTGATGTGGATGCGGATGATGATGCGGCTGCGGATGCGAATTGATGACTCTATAATCAATAGTATGACGACGTCGCATTATGCCATCTCTGTGAGGTTGGCGTACACTTGAAATTGGTGCCGCCGGCGGCTGCAGGTTGTAGGCAGCTGGAGGTGGTGCTGGCATAAGTCTGCGCTGTGCCTCCAGCTGTGAGCTTGCTGATATTCCCGTGTTGATGCTATGTGAAAATGCATCCTGAAAGCATTGCAGGCGTGGCTGATAAGCAGGCGGTGGAAAACGTGTTAGGAAATGTGGATGTTGTTTCTGCGCGCTGAATGATAGTTGTAGCTGCTGTTGATGTTGCTGTTGCTGCTGATGCTGATGCTGGTATTGATATTGTTGTCGCTGCCAATGCAATGCTCTCGTGTGCTCATTCAGCTGACGATGCTTATCGGCGATGCGTTGCTCCAGGCTATTCAGTTCAGCATCTAGCTGCATCTTCAGTTGGTTTTTGTGCGCTTGCAGATTCTCCTCCTGTTTTTTGCTCTCAACCATTTTGTGCATGAAATTTCTATGATAGTCAGCATGTTGGCGTTCACAAGTCAACCGATCCGAATAGATCTGATTGAGTGTCTTGTTAATATTCTTGAGCTGCTCATCCTCTTGGCTCTTCAGTTTCTGATACTGGACATTGAGCTGATGCAACTCCTTTTGACTGACGTCCAAGTGCTGCTCTTGTATGAACGTTTGATGCTGCTGGTGCTGCTGCTGCTGTCGCAAAGCTTGAACCTGCTGCTGTTGCTGCCAATCATGGGGCAATTGTTGCTGAGCAGCTGTTCGCGGGTATGCGTACTTCTCGAAATGATCCTTATTCCAATGCTGCATATACTCGGTTGGTACTATTGACTCTATAAGATGCTGTTGAACGTTTTCATTTGGCATTACATTGTTAATGCTGGTGCCTGTTGGTTGAATCGAATTGGCGGGATATAATCGCGGTAGGATAATGCGTGACATCAAAGGTTGAGCTTCAATTGGCAGATAATTTGATGTTGTCCCTATCTCAATGGGCGCATTCGAAATATGTTTTTCAGTTGGCAGCTGTTCCTCCAGCTCCTGTTCCTCCTGAGTCTCAAACACAGACTCGTTACATTGCTGTTGTTCTTCTGTTTCTTCTGCATGCTCTGGCTCCACCTGCTGTTTAATTGTTTCTGTTGTCGGTTCCTCTGGATTTGGATTTGATGGTTCCTCAAGCCGTTCCTCTTGTTGCGGTTCATCAACTTTCTCTATCGCCACATCATTGTCGACCTCATAGACTTCATCACTGGATGACAAACTTATATTTTCCATCTCCCCCATAATACCCATTTTGATATTCTCATCATTTCCATTCGGGTTGTGCCATCGAAACTGTGACAATTGTGACTGCTTCTGCAGCTGATCTTCTTTTCCGGGCCTATAAAAAGCAATTACAAACACATAATTTTATCTAGATATGCTCTGCTTACTTTAACTCTGAGCACGTATCTTGAGTCAGTTGGCGATTGGACACGAGCTCTATCAGTTCATCGGTGCCATCCTCTTCTGAGTCAGGCACAACGACATTGAGGATGTCCTCTAGTACGATGCAGCACTCGTCATCGCTTTGCAGTGGACGTTTATCCCCACTCTCCGCGACGAGGTTAGGCATGCTAATAGGCTGAGTATCATCAAATTGATCACTTTCTGGATTTTGGATTTCAATTGGCTCCTGCTTGATGCAGACCTCTTTATTTCTGCTGTCGTCAACAGTGACAAGGTTTTCTTTTGACTTTGACTCGGATGGTAGCTTTTCAATTTCCTTCGTCTTCTTTGATTTTTTCCTCTTCAACTCTTGGGCTACGTAGCGCGCCCGACCCGATCCAACCGGGAATTTGAGCATTCTTATGCAATAATCAGTGGATTTGCTGATTTGATCCGAAGAATTCAAACTCGGCTGATTTTTGCGCAGATGAATTTCACTGCGAGCCAACTCTTTGGGTATAAAAAGGTTCTCATGGGAGTAGACGCTGGCACGACGCTTTTTCGTTTCGGCTCTGTAAAAGTTTGTTAGAATAACATTTGTCTCTCACGTTTTCATTAGAGTAGTTACATAGATAGTGAGTGCCTTTCCTCCAAAACTAGCGGTCTATCCTCACGCTCCTTTAGCCGACTATCCTTTCCCTTGTTACACTGTTGTCCAGAATTTTCAATTTCTTCGATTTGCCTGTACCGCAAAAGGTATTAGATAATTTATTTACAGTGGAAAATTTTATATACAAATGCTTACTCAACGGTTGACATCTCTGCGTTATTTGTTTCTTGTGTTGAATCGGACTCTGATTCAGACTCAGTTGTACCTTCGCTCGCCGCCATATCCGTTTGACGACTGTTCTCACTGGGCTCCACGCCTGTCTTTTATAGCGCCAATCAATGTTTACAGCAATCTCAAATATAATAGTGGGGCTAAATCAATTGAAGGCTCTTCGAATTTGAAATCCGATTTTTGTTTACATTACACTTGGCAAACTCAACACTGCTCGTTCCGACTTAACCATCGGCGCTGAAATTCAATTATGAAAATGCAAATTAAACTTTTTATGCTTACATATATGAAAATATATTATTAATATTTTATGTTGTGCATCGTACTTCTTCATATTGCGTCCCCAAACTAAACACAAATTCACGTCAGTTCGCCCACGTCAGCACTTTGAGCAGCAGATCAAACCTAACCGATTCTAATTGGCTTGTAAACTAAACACCTTCTGAAAAGGTATGCAGTATGCTTCAAATACTTCATGGTATAAAAAAAAACTAAAAATCTTTCAATATTATTTTTAATAAAAAAAAGATAATATATTTTTATTAAAAAACAAAAATTTTGTAATTCCCGAATGACATTGTTTTAAGTGCTGTTTGTATTCTTAGACAATAATTCTTTTTTAAGCAATATATAAATTAATTAAAATAATTTTAAGCGGTATGTTTTTGTGTTCAAATGTTATAAATTTGTTCATATTTTCTTAAGCTTATTTCTATTTGTAAAGTTATCCGATATTTGAATTATTGTTTTTCTACGTACACAAGCTCAGGCTCCCTTTTCCCATTAAAGCGATTCGGGCATAATAAGCATAATTTTTGTATTTACAATCACGACTTGTTACTCTCACACGCAGACAAACAATAAACATAAAATTCCTTTTTGACAGGAGGTCGCGTTTGATTTTGGTTTTGGCTGGCGCGACGAAATTTGAGTTATCCGAAGCCGACAGTCGGCAAGCGTCGCGTTGCACCGCCGAAAGCTGAATGAATGCAACAGAAAAAAAAGAATATTTTTATGCATTTTTATTTGTTTTGGGGTTAACGCTGCTCCACCTGCAGACCGCACAATTGCGGTGCGTTAAAAGTCTAAAACAGATACAAACAGCGGACTAATCATGTGAGCTGGAGTCATCCGTTAGATATGAAAGCACAGATATGGCTATTCAGCAGTGAATAGAGTTTGAGTACAATACACAAACAACTTAGGTCAAACGGTGCTTGCCCAACGGTAAGGACACGTCAGCGTACTTCCTTCACGGTACAATCACCCGGCGTATTCCTATGAATATAATTTTTTTACGCGTAATTGTAATTGTCATTGTATTTCGTATGCTTTCAGCACACCTAGGACACATTGCAACGCTGACTTGTCGAACGTAAATTTTAAATGACATTTGTTCATTGTTGTATTAATAGCTCTTCTATATTAAAATAAGATCCTAGAATTTATTGATTGAACTGTCTAACTAGAATTTGATACACTTAAATATGACCCCATAGCATATTTGAGCATATATATTTGCATTAAAAACATTAAGGAAAAGAAATCAAATTGTATAAGAATATATTAATCAGTACCAAATTTCACATTATTACAATCTTAATAATGAGTAAAGTATAATAAATGCTTCAGTTTAACGGGTGATTATTTCAAACAATAATAATCGCTTACAATTTATCGACTTATCGATATTAACCATTAATAGAGTTAGCAGCACTGTTACCACCCGTATTTTGTCCACCGCTTGCTCTGGTCACATTGTCACTTAACGAGTAGAAACAATTGGAAAATAACATTAAAATTACGGACAAAGTGAAAACTGTGCAATAAATATGGACAAATTAACTACAATAAGTGCCACGCTGTTCATGGCGGCCGACGTATTTGCCATTGTTAGTCTGGCTCTGCCCGATTGGATAATTAC
Organism: Drosophila mettleri; assembly: GCA_035047625.1. NCBI lineage: Eukaryota > Metazoa > Arthropoda > Insecta > Diptera > Drosophilidae > Drosophila > Drosophila mettleri. Next base: position 19,412,092 of record JAWNPI010000103.1, read on the forward strand.
AGAGGAAGCTGGTAGACGATGCATAAAACACCAACAAGAGTTAATAAATAACAAAATTGTTGCTTGTATATTGCAGGGGACATACGTCTGGGCTTAATGTGGACTTGCATGACGCTTTATAACCGCCCACAGGTTTGCTACACTCCAGATCTACAGCCCGAATGGCTGATTGCACTCGTTTGTATTTTCATCGGTTGCATTTGCATCACCACGACGATTATATTGCTGGCATCCAGCACCTGGGATCGCAATGTTATTCCGTATGCGCGCTGGGTTGGCTTTGCTGCAATGGTACTCTTCTGTATGGCAGCTGTTGTGTTTCCCCTGGGATTCCATATTGAAGAGATCGGCGGACAGGCGTATCAGTTGCCAAATACGTTTAAAATTGGCATTTCATACATAATGTTTGTGCTAGCGCTGTGGATAACAGTCGTCTCCGAATTGTTTGCCGGCAAAGTATGTTTGCCACACTTCTAGACCGAACAGTCCATTGAATAGATTTATCTGTATATAGACAGCCTAGACTTAAGTTTTTAAGTACAATTTGCTTACATTTTTACTGTGATTTGTTACATGTTTTGTTTTTACTTGTATTGTTCATATCAATTTATAATTTTTTATTATTTTTAACATTTGTATAGTATTGGAACAACACAGGACAGTCTTGTGACAATTATTGAAATCTCCTATATATATTTATATATATATATATTATTAAAATATACATTTCGGCTAGGCATTTACATTTATTCACATTTAAATAAACGAATTAAAAAAAATAAAATTATAAAATTAATTCGGCTACATATTTACATTTGCTCACATTGAAATAAACTAATTTTAAAGACTTTTCCTCAACACTATCGGTCGTATATGCAAGTCTGCTTACTTGGACGATTGAATGGCAACTAAAGTGTCACCGCCTGTGCGCCTGCGTATAAATATGTATAAAAGACCGTTTCGAAGAAAATGTTAGAATCTGAATTGGTTTTAGCAATACGACACGATAAGAAATGCTGAGACAAACAACACGTTTTCAGTTTTTTGAATTTCCATTGATGGAAGGCACTTGCAATCAGACTCCACTTGAACTCTAGCCACTTAAGACATCCAAACTTGAGGATTATAAATATAATTTAAGGATATCGGTTTACATACCAAGTAATAAAATGTTAGAATTAGAATTGATAATTACGCTCAAAGACCAGCAGCTTGTAATAGTTCCTGCTCAGAGTGTTCTCCTCCATCCAGCATATAATTGCGAATATAAAGACAATTGTTTGCCAAACGAATTGAAATTTAAAACTGAGCAACATTTCCTCGGCATTCTCCAGTCGCAGGCCATTGGTGACCAAGGACAGATGATGGTGGGATCGCAGAATCGATACGAACCCAACCACGTACAATAGTAGCCAAAGACTCTTCGACAACCAGAAAATCTTAATCATCACCTTCCACAGGCGGTGATGAAACTCTTCGGATACAAATATGAGGCAGAGCGCGTGCAGAAAATCACAGCCCATGCAAGCCAGCGTGGCAGCTATTGCTGGCAATGTATAATCGTATTCTCGCTCATGAATCTCCAGAACCTGGTATGATGCATATGGCACACCCAGAAATGTTTTATACTGGGTGGTGAGAGTAAAAGGCCGCTTCGCCGTAATGTTAGCCAGATTGAGAAAACAGAGGTACGCAATGAATAGCTTAAATAGGAATTCACAAACGAAAACAGACATGATTGAACTAGCTTTTAGGATGACGATGTGACTTCACGTTAATTTTGTTTTGCAATAAATAAATATATTATGCAACTATATTTTCTTTGACGTAAATTGCTATTTGAATTTGTACTCTCACTGTAAAAATGAAGTTTAATTTTAAATGAATCTCTGATACTTCCCACCAGGCCTACTTATTTATTGTAGAACCTTCGATAAAATAAAACACTGCCGTCTTCTATTGTATATTTTATTTAATAAATAGTATTTGATAAAATTATTGAGTCACAATAATCGAATATTTTCTAAATAGCCAAACAACTTGAACTTATATTATTATTATTTATTTCATGTATTTTTAAAAAGCACTGCAATCTTTATGTATGTATGTTTTTTCATTGAAATTCAAATTCAAGTGAATATATATTTAATACATTCGTAAGTATTTCGATTATATTGTGGATATTTGTAAATCTTGATAGCAAATAGAAAGATATGCACATATTAGTTTTCCATAAGTAATAAACAATCATCAGAATAGTTTTGATCGGAGGTACAGTGTATATTTGTTGGGATATGTTGAGTTAGGGACTCTTTGTGTTCATCAGTTTAGGTGTTATTTATTTCGAAAGAGTGGCACATTATCAAAAATTATTTGGTAAAAAAATATATATAGTTTCATAGATCGTTTGAGGTCTTCAACATTTGGTGAGCCGTTTGTTTGTAATGTTAGAGCTTTGATGGCACATAGTAGTTTGTATAACTTTCGAAGATTAAATTTAACAAAGTGTTCCAATAGATAACTATAATAGAGTTGAGTGAACAAAAATATTGGCAAATAGCCCAAGGATCTATTGGAACACACTCGCAATAAATACGGTCACGGCTTATGATAATATAATTAATGTTGGTTATTTACTTTGGGGTGGGCTAATTTGCATTTGTTATTTAAATTTTAGTTGGTTAGTTTCCGTTTCATACGAGAATGACTTTATATACTTAAGCAATATATTCTATATAATTATTCGCTGTTTAAGTGAGCTACGCAAATTGTGCTAAATAACAATTATATATATATTAACTAAGACAAATACTTATGAATAATTTAATTCTTAAAGTGCAACGCAAATTAAATGCTTAAAATTCATATTTCAAATACATTTAAATAAAATAATTCCAAAAATAAATAACAACATGCCTTAACATAAATATGTATCTATACACAAATAGCATTTACTATTGACAACAACGAATTGCGCGTTTTTTCTTGGACCGCATCCAATTACAATTTGCCATCGAAAGGTGTCTTTACAAAGTATGTGACTAGATTGCCTTTGCCCTTGACATAGGTGAGGCCCCGGCATTCGCATTCGTATCCGGCGGCCATTAATATCTTCGCTGTGTTCTCCGTTGTCTGCCACATGAAAGAGTTTTAATGAGCTACAGGTTGGGATTTCAGATGCCACAATTGTTGCTCACCTGAAGACGACCCATGACGCCGCACGAGTCCATGCGGGACGCCACATTAACGGTGTTGCTCCAGATATCGTATTGTGGCTTCTGGGCACCAATCACGCCCGCAATTACCGGACCATGATTCAAGCCAATGCGCAAACGGAAGCGCTGGAACGATTCGCGATTAATTGAATCCAATATGGACATCAAAGCAATCGCAAATTCAACCAATATGACCACATTGTGCTCCTCGGTACGTTTCTCATCCTAAATAAAATGTCAGAAAATAAAAAAGGAACAAACAAAAAATGGGTATGAGCACAAGTTACTTCAGGTTGCCTTTTCGGTATTTTCATTATGCTCGTAGTCGCTTTTATTGGCCTGGTCAGCCGACGTGAAAGCCAATTGAGCGTATGCGGCGCAAAGTTTGGCTAATCCCTGCCCAATGGCAACCCTCATTTAAGATCCCTTTTTTTTCTTTTATTCTCTATTCTCTGAAGGGTCATTGTTTGATACAACTGCTGGGTAAGCTTTGTGTGGAAACACGGTTTAATTAAACTACTAAGCAGCGATTAAAAGACATTTAAACAGTAAATAACATTCAAGCATTTGATATTGGTCTTTTCTTGCTTGCTGCTGAAATGTTAAGCATTTGCAATAAAATTAAGTACAAATCAGATTAAAACTTAAAACTTAGCTGTTAACAGCATCAGTTGAAATTCATATAATAAAAAAAAACTAGTTTAGTTTATATGTACATAAAAATAATAATAAACTCTAATATATAATATCATATTATATGCATATAAAATTTTAGTATTCATAAATTTTATATATCATTTTTAAAGCTTTGTTGTTAAAATACATAGAAAATGAATATTTTTTTCAACAAACTTACCGCAAAGCTACGCGACTATTTATAGCATGCCAGGAAATCGCAATGTTGTTATATACAGTATTAGTCAAGCATTGAAGAGATATTTATTAATTTACATAGACATTTACATAGTTGATTAAATAATTTTAATGTGCTGCAGCAACTTACCGTGGCGCCATCCTCCTTGCCGGGTCGCAGGCCAGACGCACACATATAAGTGCTGGCTATGGTTTTGATCTTTTCGATGCCACTGAACTTTGGCTTTAGGAGTAACTGCAAGATGGACAAGTTTTACGCAGATCTAAGGGATAACTGAAGTCTAGCACTCACCTTGTCGAAATCGCAAATGATCTCGTTCAACAGACGCAAGCACTCCAGCCCCTGCTTATTGACGTCTGTCTCGTCATAGAACTCCTTGTAGTTGGGTATGGAGGCAAACATGACGGCCACACAGGAATAGCTTTCGTGATACAGTTCCGTGGAGCGTTCCAGATGCAAAAAGTGCGTGGCCACGTGAGCCGGCAGAATGTTCTCCAACAGAATCTAAGAAAGCATTTTAAAGGAATAAAACGATTTACATGCAAATCGTGAGTTGAGCTCACCTTATTGATGCCTCGCATTGTTTCGACCTCCTCCTGCTCGACCTTGAGCTTGGCCTTCCACAGAAAGTCGGTGCGTGCCACATATTCACCTTGTCGATCCAGCGTATGCAGCACAGCAATCACAAGCAACAGCAGCAAGAATCCCTTGACTTCCAGGGGGAATCTAAGAGTGCAAAGATTCAGTGTTAGCCGCTATCGGTTTGGTTTGGCCAAGGCTCACCCATTGTTATAGTTGACCACATTGTAATGCACAAACAGATCGCTGTAGCTGAGCACAATCGTTTGTCCGATCAGAGCCAATATCATGGCAATGAGCTTGAGTATAAATCCAGATCTCAGGAAAGCCGAAATGGCCGCCAAGCTAACGGCGCAGCAGCAAAGGAATATGGGAGCTTTTGGTATGGCATTGGCAATATCCAGGGGTTGCATGTCGTCTGGAACTGTGCTGTTGCTTAAGGTATCGCTTGTGATGTTGGTGACATTGGTCTCCACAAAGGACATATCGTCAGGCACCGAGTAGTTGATCTATTGCAAATTATGGCTAAAGCTCGAATACTTATTGTAAGTTGTGCACTTACCACACTGAATACGGCACAGGACGAGATGAGTATGTTGACAATGATGAACATGGCCATGCGCAAAAAACGGCTGCTGGCCACTACCTGGCCGGGACCATTACGCTCTGTATTCGATGCATGCACATCCGGTACGGACATATTGCTCAAATAGAGAAACAGTGCAAGGGATATGAAGCTCGCCAACAGCGAGCCAAGCATGGCTAGGTTCCTGTCAAGCAGCATTGGAGTCTGAGTTAAATAAATCGTTTTTGGCATTAGATCTCACCTACAATTCAATAACAATCAGCTGGACCACGGCCAGCGAGAGGAAGAGCACGAAGGCGCATATCAGATCGAAGCGGAAGTGCGTATCCGGCTGTTCTCGGTACATGGCCTCCCGGGGCGTGTTCCTGTACCACATGGTGAATGGCTTCAGCTCTGTGGGCGGTCCCAAGAAGTTAAAATTGAAACATTTACGCTCGGGCGGCAGCAAATTTGATTCAATCATGGCAATGCTCTGCAAGGGATAATAGAGGTTTGTCAGCTTGATGCCCACAGGCGGAGATGGAGGTAGATGGAGGCAATAGCAGCAGCCGGTGCCCAACGGTGCCGAAATCAAGCCTGTTGCTTGTTGTTTATTTAATTTGACCAAACGACCAAGTCCGCAAAACAAATTGAGTTTAATTCAATTTAATTTTAATGTCATTCCCGGCTGTTGCTGTTTGGCCCCAGGCAACTGCAAAAACTATGGATCACACCCACACCCACACCCACACCCACACCCACAGTCATGGCATATGCACCACGCCCACTTACCGCCAGGCCAATGTTTTTCACCAGCTTGGATTCGGCAATGTTAGCAAAGGGTCGATCGGCACCCCAGCACTCGACATATTTGGTCATCTTTGAAGAGGGACGATTGCGCGTGACATGGCCTGTAATAAAAAAGCAATTCAATTTGTGTTTAATTTAATAAATAAATGCAAAAGTTAGAAATAAAATTGCATGTGCCAAAAAAAGGAGGAAAATCGTGTAGAAAACTAAAAAAACTAATCAGATTTGAAAATTTAATAATGAATTTTCATATTCATTGAATATTTTTTACTTTCAAATTTCATTTTGGTTTTTTAGAGTCTTGGATTAGGTTAGGACGCCCCTTGGTCAAGTTACAAATATACATAGATTCATTCTTGACTTTCTGTTCCTATTTGCAATTGTGGTTTAAGCTGCTATCGCTGTGAATTTCTCGCAATTATTTATATCACGCTATTATCCTTAATCCTTGGCTTTTAAGCTACGTGTTAATTTGTTTGTCGACTTGCCACACAATATTTAATCAGTTTTATTCATGTCCGAGTTCGCATTAAAAATGCCATCAAATTAAGCATTCGGCAGCCGGAGGCACGTGACGTCCCCATATAAAAAGCCATAAAATGAACAGAAGACCACAGCTGCAATGGCAACGAGGACATGGCTCAGTTGGCAGTCAAAAGGAGCTTAATTGCTAGCGTTGGCCAGGTGCTGTGGCCCACACTTGGAATGGCCTGGACCAGCGCGCCTCTCGCACAAAGGCCAACCAACAACAAACAAACGCAAGCACATCAAGCTTATGATGCAAAAGTTGGGCCACTGACGATAAATTTATGCATAAACTGGAGCTCATTTTCAAAAGTGATTTTCAACTGTTGCGCTTTATGGTCTTCCCGCTCCACAGTCACCCGCCCCGACACCGTTGCAATCTTCAGTCTGTCTGTGGCAACTCACCTGCATGACTGCGAAAACTTTCGCCGCTGTGTATGGATAATTTGCGTCCCTCGATAAAGGCGCCAGAGGAGCGACGTCTGTCCGCGAACGACATCAGACCTGCACGGAAAAATCAAATTAAAGAAGTTAAGCACTTATTGTGGCTATAAATTTATCTATAATTTCTTCTTTCACAGGAATTACAGTGCATGAAAATTGAATTCTCAGCCAAGTGCTGAGTACACATGCTTCACAAAGTTATGATTAAGTACTTAATATGCAGATTGTATGCTAGCTTGTCAAATTAGTTACAAACAATAATAACTAAATTGCAGCAAACTTTCAACTTACCCTGCACAGATAACTTGCGTCGCGAGCGCTCAGGTGCTTCGGCCACCGTCAAACTATTGGCGCCTGTTGCCGCTGCTGCCGCTGCTGCCGCTGTTGCTGTTGCTGCTGTTGATGTGGGCGTCAGATTGGCCGGGTTGGCTGCTGTTGCTGGCTGGGTGCCGCTGTTCGAGATGCCACTCTCGCTGCCACTCATGCTGAGCAGATCGTCGGCGGGCAAGGATAATGCGGCGGACTTGGGTGCTGATTCGGAGGCCGCGGAGTCACCGCTGCCGCGATGCGCCACATTTGGTGTCTCAGCCTCATTGTTGGTTTCTGGCTCGCTGCACTTGCCTACCAGCGGTACAGTGGCATTAACATCATCTTCCTCTTCGGACAGTTCCTTGATGGACATGGATGCCGCAGAGGTGAGCGGCGCGTGCAGCACACCATCTTGGCTATTCGTAGATGTGGGTGAAAGTCTGTCGGCTGCCTCGCCCACAGCAACAGCTGCGCCAGCTGGAGATCGTATTTCAGCAGGCAGAAGCTTCTCAGTTACATCGTTGTCCTCTTTGACAACCGGCTCGTCAGCTGGCTCCGTGTGCTCTATGCACTCCACTACCCGCGGCACACTGTGCATATAGGCAGGCTGTCGAGATGATGCTTAAATGAGCGAATCATTCGACGGCATGAAAGAAAAAACATACCTTGGGTGGCACTATGAGATAGGTTTCAATCTTATGATCCGCCAGATACGCATCTCGTCCACCGCCCTCACCCTGCTCCACCTCAAACTTGTCGCCCAGAAAGTCCAAAGTTTGCTTTGTGATGTGCACGCGACTGTGAATTACATGTGGATTTATTGAATATATTATTATATCCTCGCATCATTCCCCTCTCTCCACTTAGCGCTCATTTCCGTGCTTTCAATTGTAATTTTTTTATTTTATTTATGCCTTTGTTGTGCACTCCTCAAAGAATTCGTGCGTAACACGCAAAATGAGTTCCTAAATTTTATCCGGCTCATTGAGCAACGTTTCAATTCAATTTCAAATAATTGCAAGTCAACGAAATATCTGAGGAGATGTCAGCTCAATAGAATATGAGCCTAAAGCCATATGGAAAATAGTAAATAGAAATTATATTTCGCCATTTAAGCTAGATTTTATGTAAGAGTATATTTAACTTGTTATAATCAACACTTTGTTGTTTGATTGACCTTTTGATGACCTCTTGGCACTGCTACAATTATCTGCACTTAGAAAGAGCAAATTTAATTGAAGATTAAACTCAGGCTCGCCCTGGATAAATCGCTATATAATGACCGGTGCTTGTCAGTTGCCTCAGCACTTATTCTATTCTTGGGTCAGACACAACTCTAATTACAAATAGCTTCGGGCCAACCAACCAACCCGAGCCGCTCAGTGTTGCAGTTGAATGTGAGCGCCACCGAGGCTTGAGGTGTGTTTAATTGCAATGTCCATGAAGGCACATTTAAAATGGGCTTATGACGTGCAGCCCAGCACCTAAGTTAAGCTGCTTTTACCTGCTGCCCGGCAGGCGCGAGTTTGCTTTCCTTTGGTTAGTTGGCTTTGTGTGGAATTAAAAGACAAAACAAAAAAAAAACAAAAAAGTGACACACTTACCCCGCAACGCCGCCGCTCTCCATGTGGTTGGCCAGGGTAACATCATCGCTCCAAACATCAAATTGCCACTTGCGTAGGCCAAGGACGCCGCAGAGCACGTTGCCCGTGTGTATGCCGATTCGCATGTCAACATTTATGCCGGTCGCCTCACGCACGTGTCTGCCAGAATGGAAAGCAAGCGAAGGACAAACAATGAAAGTCGTCCAGTTGAGCCGTGCATGCACAGAAATATTTACATACTTATGTACTAACTAGTTCTAGAGTTGCGAAACGAGCGCAATTTTATGAGCCATAAAACAACAGGCCAACAACAGGCCAGCCCAGTTGTGTGCCCTGATATATGACATGCGGCTGGCCGGCCACTCATTGAAGCACACGTGTACACACAGCTACGACTACGAGTTGGTTAACAAGTCCTTCGGTTATTAACAGCAAATAGCATATTTTGTAGTGCAGTGTGATGTGTTTGCTGTGCCAAATGAGACGCAACCGAAGAAAATCGTCTTGGAAAACAAATCACATGGGAGTCCTTTGAGTTGATTTGTTTTCTTTATTTTTGTTTTTCTTTGGGTCATTTGGCTTGCTCAACGATTCTAACACTTATGCACACACTCGAGACACTCAAACAGCCCGTACTAATACGGACGAGCCATATACAGGGGATGCGTCAGGTTTTCTTAATGCCAAAGTTCTTCAAGTGCGCCCCTTTATGAATTTGTAAAGTTTTTGGAATTAAATTTAATTATGCAGGAGTACGATTTCTTGGGTGTGCCTTTTTTTTCTGTAAAATTCCAGCACCGTGAACTGAAAACAAATATATGTGTGTATGGGCATACATGGACCATTATTTCAACATGCTGGGCTCAGCAAAATGAGATAAGAGTTCACAAATGTGCTGAGAATGCGGGCAAGTCTACAATTTGTTTGTGCTCAGGTAAACGAAAAAGATATTGCCTACTTTTGAGAGCAAAGAACTCTATACATAAGCTTTAAATTATTTACCAAACGAAAGAGCGCAACAGACTTCTGTTGAGGCTCACAATTAAACTTTTACATTTCACACACACACACACACGAGGTGCACGCATCTTGGCATTTTCATGAGGAGCAAAGTGAACAAAAAACCCCGCACTGGTTAATGGGCTGCATCTGCATGGCGAAAACAAAGCGAAAAAACAACTTGAGCAGAGAAAAAAGTCGGCCACAGCGAAAAGGGGAGACAAAGAGAATGTGAGAGCGAGAAGGAGACTTGGAAAAGCCAAATGCCTTCCGGCGTAGAACAAAAGAAATACTTAAAGTGAAATGAAATGAAATGTTAGAAAGCGGCCAAACCAGAGCAAAATAATAAACACAATAGAAATGCGCGTTGGCACATGAAAAAAAAACATAAAGGTCAACAGAAATATAAATGAAATACCGAAATCCAAATACCCTTAAAGACTTTGGAATATAAGATTTTTTGAAATATTAAATATTGAAACAATAAAATATATCCAAAATGTTGAAAAATAAACAGATTTAATCGACTGTGCCATCACAGACTAAAGTAAGAGCGAGAGAGAGGGGAGAGCGAGACATGGTCGAATTTTCGAGCTTTTTGGACAATACTCGTGCGTACTCGCTGTTTGGGCATTTGCGCATAATTTTCCGCATGCAATGAAATTGGATTTTGTGTCGATTTCGTAGAATACATTTTGTTTTGTATATTTTATGCTACTTGATTTTTTTATTCTGCGACCTATTCTTTTTTGTATTTATTTCCCGAGTCTTTTATTGCACAATGCCTTTTTAATAGGTGACATTAAAACTGGATACGTGTCCATCTGCTGGGACTTAAAGCGGAGACACTAAAGCAATAAGCTGACAGCCAAGGCAGGGCGATAAAAAGGAATTTGGAGACATCTATTTAAGCGCAAATTAAAGCCTAGCATAAATCTACTTTATACTTTATGTATTAAGTTATTGTTGCATGAGCTGCTATCCGTGTATGCTATTGTTTACTCTCGGGTTATTGATGAGTGTGTGTGCCTGTGTGTACTTATCCACCTGTAAGCCAATGGCCAACAGAAACTATCAAAGTGCTGAAAGTAAAGCAAACGTTTGCATAAGCCCTGGCGGCAACTAAAGCACACACAGAGACACGCCCATCCACAGAGACGCTCGCACATGAACAGAAAAACCAAACACCAAACAGCAAGTCAAAAGGGTCGAGCAATGGCAAACATGTCGTATGCGTAACGCGCGTTCATTGTTGACTGTTTAAAGAGCAACTCACCTGATGGCATCGATCATTTGCAGGCCCATGTTGACACAATTTGTTGCATGCTGCGGCCTGGAGATGGGCAGCCCGGACACGCAATAATAGCAATCACCCAGAATTTTGATGCGCAAGCATTGATTTTCCTATGTGTCGGAGGCAGGTTAAATCAAATGTTGAATGTAGCGCCAGCTGCTGCTGCTGCTCTTACTCACCTGAGCGATTTGATCGAAGCGTCCGAAGAGATCGTTTAATGTCTTGACCAAATCGCTGGCCGTCAACGAGGATGAGAGCGGCGTAAAGTTAACAATGTCTGCAAAAAGTATTGTGACATTTGTGTGCCGCTGCACGTGCAGCTCGTGAAAACGCGTGGCCGATGTTGAGGCCTGCCCTCCGGCCCGCTGGCACGCATCCGCCATCTTGAGCATAATGCTTCGCTTGACCTACACAGAGACATATATATTTATATATATATAATAACAACAACAGAGGCAAATCATAGCACTTGCTCACCTCGGCGGCTATGTAGGCGGGTATGACGCTCAGAAGCAGCTGTTCCTGCTGCTCGCGCTCGCACTCGAGCTTGACGCGTTGCTCGATGCCAGTGCGTGTTCCATCCACGGTGCGATTGTGGGCGGCGTCCGACATGATGCGATAATAAAGACCGGAAACGGATGCGCTAGCCAGCATAACAATCTCACCAAAGAGCTGCCAGTGCCAGTGTGAGCAAGAGCGAAAAAGTTTCAGAAATGAAGAGTGAGCAATGATAGTTAAACGGGGTCATGCCAAGAACTGTTGAATAATAGACTCTATTGGCAGAACGGCAACCAGAGCCCACACTGTTTCGCCGCAGACCCCTAATCGGAATTCCCAACATACAATTGTGTCCCAGCTAATTAACTCTGCCACAATGTCAGGCGATGGGCATGGAATAAGTGAGTGAGTGAGTGAGTAGCTGCCACAGCAAACAAATTGTGCCACGAGAAAAACTAAACAAGTAATTAAAGCACCAGCTTTAAAAGCCGTTGAATTTCTATGTTGTCTGCAATTACTAATAATTTGATTGCCAATATAAACTGGCGAATTTTAATGAAGTAATAATTATATACAATAATTTCAACTTGACACTCTTAATGAGTAAAGTTTATTTAACCAGTGATGATAATCAAATAAAATTTTATATTTATTTGAAATATAAAAAGCAAAGACTAATGATAAAATGAAATCTACGAAGAGCCAATATTACTCAGAAAATATATTTATACTATGAGTATGCATTTAACTAGAATTTTGTAGAAGAAAATATTGTGTAATTGTATTCAATAAATTAACGTATTCATTTATTATACCCTGAATCCATTGAAAATGGAAATTTCAGGGTATAATGTTTTTGTGCAAATGTATGTAACAGGCAGAAGGAGGCGTGCCACACCCCATAAAGTATATATATTCTTGATCAGCTCGACGAGCTGAGTTGAACTAGCCCTGTCCGTCTGTCCGTCCGTCCGTCCGTCCGTCCGTCCGTCCGTCCGACCGTCCGTCCGTCCGTCCGTCCGTCCGTCCGTCCGTCCGTGTAAACACCTGGATTTCTGCAACCACAAAAGCTAGAGACTTCAAATAAAAAGCAAAATGCTCGATAATACCATACGCTGTACGAGTTTATTTTTTTTTTTCGATAACTCATCCCATTTCTTTTTTATCGATAACTATCGAAAATATCGCTTTGTTTTTGAGGTCTGGCGTGCACACCGTTAAAGATAGAATCGTGAACTAAGTTGTGTTTGATTGCTATATTGAATCCGCACATTTTGTCATTTTTGGATTTTTGATGCCACGCCCCTTTCGCCCACAATTCAACAAAAACGATAACTCACGTATATCAAATACTAGAGACTTGAAATTTGGCAAATAGGTACATTTGAATGTCATAATCATTCCCCGAAAATTTCATTAAGAACGTATGTCGAGAAAAAAAGTTATTAAGCAATAAAGTTTGCGCAGTGAGCATATTACGTGCATGCATATGTTTGTGTGTGTGTGTGTGTGCATGTGATGGTTACTATTAATGAATAAATGAAGCTCTTAATGATTGGTATTACAGCTCAATGGATTCAGGGTATCTCTTAGTCGAGCAGTCTCGACTAGAGTTTAGTTACTTGTTTTTCTAATAATTCTTTCATTATACCCTGAATCCATTGAAAATGGAAATTTCAGGGTATAATGTTTTTGTGCAAATGTATGTAACAGGCAGAAGGAGGCGTGCCACACCCCATAAAGTATATATATTCTTGATCAGCTCGATGAGCTGAGTTGAACTAGCCCTGTCCGTCTGTCCGTCCGTCCGTCCGTCCGTCCGTCCGTCCGTCCGTCCGTGTAAACACCTGGATTTCTGCAACCACAAAAGCTAGAGACTTCAAATAAAAAGCAAAATGCTCGATAATACCATACGCTGTACGAGTTTATTTTTTTTTTTCGATAACTCGTCCCATTTCTTTTTTATCGATAACTATCGAAAATATCGCTTTGTTTTTGAGGTCTGGCGTGCACACCGTTAAAGATAGAAGCGTGCACTAAGTTGTGTTTGATTGCTATATTGAATCCGCACATTTTGTCATTTTTGGATTTTTGATGCCACGCCCCTTTCGCCCACAATTCAACAAAAACGATAACTCACGTATATCAAATACTAGAAACTTGAAATTTGGCAAATAGGTACATTTAGATGTCATAATCATTCCCCGAAAATTTCATTAAGAACATATGTCTAGAAAAAAAGTTATTAAACAATAAAGTTTGCATAGCACAGCCTCTTCTGCAGCCGCAATACTGCGCAGTCAGCATATTACGTGCATGCATATGTTTGTGTGTGTGTGTGTGCATGTTTTCTTTACTATTAATGAATAAATGAAGCTCTTAATGATTGGTATTACAGCTCAATGGATTCAGGGTATCTCTTAGTCGAGCAGTCTCGACTAGAGTTTAGTTACTTGTTTTCTCATGTCTAAATACCATTTTATTAGCAAAGAATTAAAATTTGATTTTATATAAAGTTAAATTTATTTAGTAATTTTTTATTTATACTTTAATCGCAATATAGAAGAGACTCTCTCCTCGCATTTCCTTTTAAGCTTCCACAGTTTAATATACACAAAATAGATAGCAATATCAAAAATTGCATATAACCTCAAAAGTTAAACGCTCTTTGAACTGTGTAAACTGTTATAAACCCAATACTTTTTTCGCCCATTTATTCTCAACTTTTGTTGCGAAAGTTTAATCCCAGCTCATGGTGAAACTGCTGGCAAAGCTATGGAGGAATGCAAACAAAAAACTTACCATGGGCAAATTGCACTGATAGTCCGGACTGGTGCCGATTCTATAAACGATGTGTATGGCTGTCATAAATAAGGCTAACACCACAGAGACCGGCCAGGAAATGGGCAGCATCGTGTGAATGCCCTGCAATGCAATGCAATGCAATTCGTAAGCCACGTATTAAAAGCGTATGCCACAATCTGGGCTCGCTGCTCTGACCACTTACCAGGAACAGTGCATACATGGGTAGTGGAGCCAGTTCGCCGCCGGTGATGGCCGCAATGGTGCCCAGCGAGAAGGTGGTGACAATGGCAAAGGCCAATGCTGCCGCTGGTGAGCTAAGCACCGCCGGAAACTGCAGAGCCGTCAGTATTGAACCAGAGATTACCGCCGCCAATGCCAGCAGCAGTGTCTGCAGCAGGTGCTATACACCATAATATAGACAGTTGTTATTTTACACGACTAAGTGTTAGTGCTCTTGCTAATGCTCTTACCTGCTCGTAATATACGCCAAGTGCTATGGACACAACACATGCTACCAGCGATGTGAGCAGACCCGATCTGAAGAGCGACTTTCGCAGCCTCTGCCTGTAGCGTGTATATAAATCGTTCAGGTGTATATCCTCAGCTGCAAAATACAGAAAAGTCAAGTACTTGGGCCATTAGGGTTGCGTGTTAAATGGGTAATTCATTTCAAGTACAAAGCTAAAAGCAGCCCAAAATTGTTATTGTAGCATTAAATGACAAAAATAAAATATATAAGCCGCGAGTGCTACAGCTATCAATTATAAAGTTACGCTATATATAAGAGAATATATATAACATCAGAAATGTGACCAACTTTAAGGTAAGTTCAAGTTATTATAGAAGTCGATAATAATAGGCCTACAATCTATTGACTGGCATATTTTAATTATAGTTTAGTCTTTATTTCTGAACGCTTACTTCTCGAGAAACAAAAAAAAAATATTTTACTTAACTTTTACAATAATTGAAAATAGTCGGATCAATAATAAGTAATAATCAACGCTTGAGTAAATAAAAAAAATAAAAATATTCCAATATATCTTTCTCTCATATTTATTTAAAATACCTTACCTTACAGACTAGCGAATAGAGTCTGCTAAGCCTCACACAAATTCTATTTGTATATAGGGTATAAAATGAACATATCAATATCACATAGGTCAGCTATTGGCATATAAAGTTGTTGTTAAGCTCAATTATAAATTATCTATTAAGCTGATATC
The DNA here is from genome assembly GCA_035047625.1 of Drosophila mettleri. Taxonomy (NCBI): domain Eukaryota; kingdom Metazoa; phylum Arthropoda; class Insecta; order Diptera; family Drosophilidae; genus Drosophila; species Drosophila mettleri. Next base: position 19,427,839 of record JAWNPI010000103.1, read on the forward strand.
ATATATCCTACGCACATGAACTTCGTCATAACTAATTACAACGCGGCCAAAGCATACTTTCCATTGTCAAAACACGTCAAACAAAACTTATTTTATTTTTTGTATTTCTGTTTTCGTATTTTTTCTATGCTAATCGATACGTAGAGTAAGCAGGAGGTCGGCCAATTATCAGTATTTAAATTCTTTGATTTATTTATGGCACCAGCATTGTTGGACAGTATTCGATAGGCGTTCGAGTCAAAGAGTGTGTGAGTTGTTTATTTTTGGGGGCCATACCTAGGCCAGGTGTTTAGTGTTTATATTGCTTAAATTTTCGACTGCGCGATCGAGGTCAGCATTGATTTTTGTTCCGGCTTATATGCATACACATAATTTGAAGTCCATGTGAACCAACACACAAATCAATACGTTGTGTTTATACACATATATTAGGAAAGTTTTTTGAATGGCCGAATTACGCATTGAGGGTCAAGTGCGTCTGGTTGCTGCCCTCTGTTGTTGACAGCCAGCCTGATTAATTAACTGAATGGGAATTGAATTGGTCAAATTACTTGTCAGAAAAGAGCTATTGAAGCCAGAACTCAATTTTCTCCTAGACTTTTTTATCGCAAGAAAATCAATCTCTACATTGAAAGACCACAGAGCTGACCATCGAAAAAAAATACATAAATTCCTTGTCGAATCAGCCAATTACACTGATTATATATCAATAAGGATTGCCAATTGTTACCATTATCGATCTGCAGCTAAAGTTATTTCCGCCTTCCACTCAATAACGAGCACAAAAGGAACGTAAGTCAACGATAAAAATGACTTTAAATACATTTTTATTAATGTAATGATATTTGAAATATATATATTTTGACTACAGCAGGACATAAAAAGGAAACGCAGTTAACCGCAAGCTTGAAACGTGCATTAAGGATAAGAATCCCATGCGAGAGTAGAATGTGCGTAAAATTCAACACATGCTGCAGGCAAAATGGAGCGAAAATCACCACAGTCACTTATCGACGAGGGTAGATTAACAACTAAGATGCCACACAAAATGAATAATACATAAGAGTCATGAATGATTGCCTAAGACACGTATCTAAATATAAATATATGAAAAAAAAGAATTTATATATATTTTGTGCTTAATACAACTTATTTTTGACAAAGAACGTTGTCAGCCTCACTTATTCATATAAATAAGTAGGTGCATTACTCAAGCAGCAACCCTCGCAGATAGACGATGCTGAACGATGCGGCTGCCTTCACTTGTTTATTCTCAGCAATCAAACAGAAATTCTTTTGAAAGCGTTGACTAAACTCACACTCGTTCACACTCTGTATCACTCGTTCATATGGGTGGGTGTGTATGTGTGTGTGCGTGTATGTGAAAGGATGACATATGCCCTCATATGTCTATGGCATTCTTGCGCTGTAGGTCATAAAAAGTAAAGCATCTAAAGCGAAACAGTTGAAGACTTTGACAGGATACAGGATGATGTTGACTGCACAGCTTTTTGGCATAGATGCCATGCGACAACATCGTGAATGAAAAGCCACAGCGGCTTTTCACTGGGCTCCATGTGATTAAATACGTGCAGACGCATATGTCAAGCCATTCAGAGCCCACTCCTTTGCGCCTTTCCCTCCAAAACCTGTCGAGCAAATTCAAATCCTAATGCTCTGCATATGGATTGACAATGCGAAGGGTTAAGCCTACAATCCTCTTACAGTGCTTAGATCAAACTAATTCCAAACGAAAATTCTTCTTCTTCAAATAAATTATTGTTGCAATCAAGCGAGCTATGCTAATAATGTCTAAGAGTTATATACTCAGTTACGTTAGTTTATGCTACAGTCAATTTATAACAAACATCTCTATGAAATTCTGGTAGACAAAATGTTTAGATTTAACGGAGATTTTAATTCTATAAATAATCAAATGCCGCAAACCACACGCCGGACCCAGGCAAGCAATATTCAATTCATATTGGCGAGATACTAATTATTATTTCTGGGTTTCTTTGACAGTTCATGCTGGACAGCTCGGCTGCCGAGGACTGTTTGCGAGACGATCATTATTACAACCTCTTGTACAAGAACTATAATACGAATAACCTTGGAATCAACTCTAGCCACAGAAATGAGACCGACAAGAACAGGACTTCCAGTATGATCGACTACAGGCAAATCGATGCGGATTTGTCACGCAGTAAGAAAATGACTTCCGACTTAATTAATTATTTAATTCATATTTTCTTATTTCGATTCAAGTACAATTCGAGTGTGAGAATATGAGGTTGGCAAACATTGGGCTCCGTACGGAGAACAGTAAGTCACAATTGCTTGCAGCTAAACCTAATTTTAATATTAATCCCGATTCCTTTCCCTATTCCTGAAAATAGATTATCTCTCGGATATATCCGACCATACTTACGGCTCTGCACTAACGGCCGCTATGCGCTTGCCAACTCTCATACGTGCTCCGCCATGCATGGACCTTCGTCTAGCTGGTGCCACTCGGACAACTGTTAGGTCAGCGCATCACCAGCGACCAGTACGACCTATGTCGGATGTGTCTTACAGTCTGCCAATGATTATTGGATCGCAAGTAAGCGGCATTACAGCTGATGAACCTCGACTCCTACCCATCGTACCTGTCACATCGCGCACACCCACATGCCCAGCTGTGGAGCAGCCGGAAAACAAGCGAATCGAATCGAATGTGGTAACGACGTCGCATGCGGAGTCATATAAGTGTCCGATATGCTTGAAGTGTATCAATCATCGGAAGCCCGCTTCAACCATTTGCGGACATGTGTTTTGCAGTAGTTGCATTAAAACAGCATTGCGCGCCACATGCAAATGTCCCGTATGCCAACGCTTGACTAGCACACGCCAAATTTTCCGAATATACTTATAGCCAGCGTTGGAGTGATGAATTTTATGATCACACAGGCAATACGCTGGTGCGACCTATTTTATTTTAAATTTAACTGTACACTCAAATTATATATATTGAATCCATTAAATTTTGTTTCGACGCGCACCCTGAAGTATGCAATGTTATTTTTCATCTACCTGCTTTTGAACGTTGCACATACGCCATGTGGTGCGGCAAACATAAACTGCAACAAAATACAAGCGAAAATCTCAAGGGCAGCTGCTGCAGCGACTGCAACAGCAGCTTGCCACATTGTGCAGCGAAACGCCACCTGCTGCAAGATTGTAAATTACGTGCCCTGCAGTTGTGGCAAGTAGCAAATGCTGTACACGGCACCGTGTGCCGCATGCTAAAAGCAACAAATCGATTCAGCCGCACATTTTAAACTCCTGCCACTTGTATGGCAAAACTTGAGCTCGATTACCGAGTCCAATCGATTTGTAACACTTAATCAAATTGAATTCGCTCCGCTACCAAATGCTTTTCGCCACCGCAAACTCAAGAAGGCTCTTTATCGAAATGGTCTATCTAGCTCCATAGTTTCATGCTCGTCATGCCTTGATCTTACAAAAGCTCCAAAATTTGTTTAGATTTAATTGCCATCAGACTCGCTTTAGATTTAACTGTTGGCCACAAAGCCACTGGGCACAAGATAAATCAACGGGTCTACTCAACAGCTGTGCTGAAATAATCAACAGCTTGGCCCAAATGAAATGAATAATGCTAATGCTAATGCTGCCTGCGCACTCTTGGCAGGAGCCGTGGAGTCCCCCCACAACATTGGCGACACAAGCGTGCCATGGTGAAACCAATTTTGCCAGAAGTGGAAAGAGAGCAACTGTAAAAGAAAATGTCATGCCATCGCATTAATCAAGGTGAAGTTGAACACTTTTGTCACGGGCAGTGTCAATGCCAAACAGACAAATTTCGGTCAACGAAGCACAGTGGTTTGAAATTGTTTTAAAAATATAATAACTAAATTTAAAAACTTAAAAAAAAATGTATTACAATTTATATAGTCAGACTTGATTTTTAAATATAATAAATTTTTTCTTATTTTTTTAATTTTATATTTTCTTGGTTAAGTAATACCACTGTGCACAGAGGCAACGTAGAAATGTCGACACACAGCGCACGTATTTCGCTTGTTTCTCTTCCACAATTTGCGACTATTTTGTAATGTTTTTTAGGGCAAAGAAATAGTCTTTTCGCCATTTGGTTGCTGTACGTGTGCTCCTAAATAATGGCCACCTAAGACAAAAGGCAAAAGCTAAGGCAATGATAAAAGGAAGCAGCCTTCGGAATGCGAACTTCACGCACTTTTTTCCAATTTCGTTTCGGTTAGTCATTTCATATTTGATACCTTTTGGATGTGGCTCTACATTGAGTGAGTCAATCAGCCATTTGTGCAGAAAGTGCTTGACTTTCCCATTGCTTTTTCAAAGAGCTTCCGGAAGCTTAACAACTCTATTATTATGTCTTATTTTTATTACTGAAAATAATAAGAATGAATATATCGAATTCTTATAATGCGTTAACTTGATTGATGCTCTTCAGTTTATATTGATATTACTCGAGATCTTAGAGTAATATTAACCATTAATATGATTCACAGAAGACGAATTCGGACTCAAAGACGAGCAAGTAAAATTGAAAATTTGAAAAGCTTAAAGATTTTTATTTTATATTATTCATTTATATATTTATTTTTTATATACGAGCTGCTCACTCAACTTGCACTCATGCCATTACCTTCAAGGCGCATTTATTTAATCACGCCTCTTACTTTTCATTGCTTTTATTAGTCACTGCCTTCAGGCAGACACTTGCAGGCAGTGAAGCCTTAAAGCTCTCACAAGATGCAAAGTGGCCATCAAAAAACTTGCCATAGAGAAACAATGAGAAAGAGAGAGACAGAGAGAGAGAGAGAGTGAGCGAGAGAGAGAGGACATGATGAATGCAGTTTATTTACTTTCTATTGAAATCAATATAGCAACTGAGCTTGGCCCACGGGCCAAACGATGCACAATTTGACGCAAATGTAAATTTAATAGAAGCGGAAGAAGAAGAAGCAAAATCAGTGCCATGCAAATTGAATTTGCCACAAGCTAGCAGCAAACGATTTGCCATACAAATGCGATTTATGTATCTTATGACAATACTTTCCTAAGCTGTCCAGAGCAGAGGCACGATCAAAAGGCATGCCTTGTACGCATTTAAGTACGGGTATAACAAGCAGAATCATAGCATCATCAAATTGCAAGTAATATGCATATATTAGTAATATAAAAAAAAAAGAGGAAATCCCAACAATGGCTGAGGCATTTCCACAGTGACAGCGATTTGCATATATATCTCGTATATTTTTCTTGTTCTGCTTTCTCTATCTATCTTTGTCTCTGTCTCTCGTTTCATCTTACGGCAATGGCGCCTAATACCCGTTCATGTTTATAGATGTGCGGTTGTGTGGTGATACAGAGTTAACCCCGGCATACAAATCCGTTCGTATTGTCTGATATTTCCACAGCTGAGTGGCATAAATCTCACATGTACCCGGCCACATACACACGGCCATGTATTATGAATGCAAACGAGGGTACTGGGTGGTAAGCAGCAGCTAGAAAAATTGTCACATAGCGCACGGCTCGGCATAATGAGCCAGACACAACTGTATATACAGAATCTCAGCAATATTTTTTTGAATTAAATGCAAACTGTGTGGAGAGAATATGGTATATAGAGCTGGATAAATATAATATTTTACTTCCAACTGGGTGTATATTTCAGTAATTAATTCAGCATGTTATGTCCAAGGCTTAATGCCACTGACAATTATCGCATAGAATTCAATTGATGACGCATTATACTAGCCGAAGGGCTTGTTTATCTTGGTTAGCCCACATTTGCTGGGCAATCAATTTACAACTTTTTAGTCAATCAGAAGCCAAACCCTGTGGAAAAATATGTGTTGGCGCAATCAAACCCAGCCAATTGAAGGCCGAATGGATTCGTCAGCGGAAATGGGCTTGGGCTTGGGCTTGGGCTTGGGCTGTAGACGAGGCTGAGAGCTGCTCTGTTACGTTGCCTTGATCGGGTAGAAGGGTGTTTTCAAATGGTACGGTGATTGGGGTTGTGTTTTGTCGCGTCGTTGGCGCCATCAACTGCGAACTGGCAGACGAGGCTCCCTGATGACGCTCCCAGAAGCAACAGCAACAGCTGAATAAACAGCAACAACAACAACAACGGCATCAACCGAGCTGTGTATAAACGAAGCGGCCGGGGCTTGCGGCAGCGTGAGGAACTGCACACAAAGCACTGAATACCGTTTCATACACACTTTTTCATTGAATTCAATTAAAAGGCGAAATTGAAAATTGAAATTCAATTAAGATGCCATAAATACGTTAGGTATGAGCTGTGTATAGAGTGCAAACTGTAGGAGCAACCATCCAATAATCATAGATAAGCTAACAGCTGCTGCCCCCCTTTCTTTGAAGGTTGAAGGATATATGGCCAATACAGTGTCCCGAATACATTGGGTCTCTGCAGCTGTCGGCTTGATAACTGGAAATTATACATGTATTGTGAACGTTACTTAGATCACAACATGAAAGTCACATTGACACCAGTTTTATGTATACGATTCTATGCGCCATATAATTAATTTATAAAATATTCTTTTAACTTTATTTTTTCCGTAAGGGTGCTTTGCATCTATTTTCAAATAGTTTTTTTTCAGCACTCGAATTTATAGGATGTGTCATGCCACACGTTGTTGCTTCTGCCTATCACTTCGTTCAGGATGCCTTACAATTGCACTTTTGGGAGTTTTCAGCTGTGTCTTGAACATTGATTTCATTTTAACGGTTACAAATGGTAATATAATTAGAATTCTACAAATAATGAAAGAAATCTTGATTTCATATATCTTTCTCTCATGTATTATTTAGCACAATCAATTCCAACGAATCTTCAACTTGTGCCTGAATTTGTAACGTTTGTTGCTTCGTTTTCCCTATTTGTTTACACAATTACTGTGAGTATTCAGTGAAAGTCGTCAGTTTTATATTTGATTTATAGTTTTAATTTTAGCGCCGCACATTTTTTGTTTTAACATACGTAGTTCTCGCGGGTGCTCAGATAACGTACTTCGTATTGTTTAGCATAGTTTCGACCGTGATGGGTATAAATCCGATTGTAAATGCAGGTAAAACTCACTTTATTTTATATTGGTTGTATGTACCATATAATCTCGGTAAGTTGGAATAGATATATATATAAATATAAATGTATATGGGTAATTGACAGTAGTTTTCAAATGTATTTTCAGGAATAACTATTTATTTTATATATATCGCGGTCTCCTTTTACAAGCAAATCTCGGCGCTGTCGCAAGCTTAAACTATAAGTCATGGAGTATTTATTCAAAGAAAAATTTCGTAATAAATTCAATATTTATATATGCATGATATTTGTTGTACGTAAGTTGCTGTGCCTGTCCGGTATCCGGTATCCGGTATCGTATGCACACTTTGTGCACCTGATACTCACACAATTGCAACGCTTAGCTGTTGATATACAATTTAAGGAAACTGATGCTAATAGCTATACAAATTGAACGCGTACGTGGGTCGTATGCGCAACATCTTCATGTAGCCCGACTTTTGCATTATTTGCAATTCAAGCTATTTAAATAATAGCCTCATTAGCATTACGTGTACGTGTGTGTGTGTGTGTGTGTGTGTGTGTTTCTGTTTGCTTCTCATTTTCATCTTTGAGTTCCCATCGTCATGCTAATGGAATTAAAATGAAAATCGAGTCAACAATTGAATTACGCTCCACGGGATGGATGACAGGAATATTAGTTATAGACACGTTGGAGCTCTCTAAGGAATATGGTCGATATCAGCAGATACTTAATTTATAAGTATGTAGAATAGAAAAAACATTTTTTTTTTGTTTCCAGCTACTTTTGATTTAATATTGTCCTGAGCATTTACATTCAAATTCAAAAAAAATTTTCCAGAAATGACTAGCTGGCATTAAAAGAGCACAGGATGTTTAATGCCACTCATTGCTGCGGTTGCTTTTCATTACATATAGGCTGCTACATGATTGCGCTTGCTACCTTTGTCTATAGTATCTTGAGTATTCAGTTTGCTTTGATGTATCACAGCACCCAATGTAATGTAACTCTAAATACAACAATTTAACCAATGGTCTCTTTCACACACGCTTTTCCTTATTTTCAGTTAGGGAGAATGAAAATCCAACTACAGGTGAATAGCATATGCATAACGTATGACTCCAATTTGTTGAATAAATCCTTTTTTAAAACTAGGCGATTATGTTTCGTTCTTATGCTTTGTGGCACCTGAAGTTTTGCTGTTTATGGCTTCGTGTTCCTTAGTTCTGTATGGATTGTTCGTAAGTAAAATGACACTTAAAATAAATTTAAGATTTAATGAAACAGTCTTTGCATCATTGAAGCGCAAGAAGCTATTTGCCTATATTTATGTAGGCCTTGTCGGCCCACATATCTTCTATTTTGTATTCATGTTCGTCGTAACTGCAGCAATCGGTATAAATTTTATTATAAATAGGTCCGGCTTCTACATTCACTTATATTGGCCTTTTTGCCTAGTGCGATTCGGTAAGTTTGAGTTTAATTTCAAATATAATATATTGATATGATATGATGTAATTGCAGGAACATCTATATATTTTATATATGTCGTAATATCGTTCTATCAACAAAATTCTGAAAATCAAGATGCAATAGTATGAAAAAAAATTGAAGTCACAATTAGAGTATTATTGGCAGCATAATTGAGTCTTTAGTAATTCAAATTTTGCAAACCTGTGAAGCTCGAATTTATATACTTCTTATGCAACGGGTTGGCAAGGCATTAGATCAAGAAGATGGCTCTAATTTAAGCAATAAAGAAAGTAACAATGACGACAGCAAAATGAATAAAACTTCTGACTGCAAAATACAAAAGGTTGCCAGAACTTTGTGAAAGTTGCCCAAGCAAATTGTTAACTGGCGGATATGCCAGGCAAGTTTTTCTCAAAGGATATCCCGAGAGTGCAAGTCGCAATTTTCGACAGCCAATTCAAGGTCTTTAACTCTAACTTTAACAGAACACAAAATAAATTCTATATCAACTGAGCTCAAAAAAGCCACAGATCCAATGATGGAAATAAACAAATTATGCGCATTATTACATATTTAATTTTTACTTCTAAATTTGGCATACAGCTACCTAAGTAACTTCTTTCAAAAATTACTATAAATTTATATATTCTTATTTAAATTGTTTTAATCTTTTCATCAGAGGAATGTGTAATGCCAAGCGATTTTGCTATTGCTCTTCATTGCGCATGGGATGCTTTATTATTGCCGTCATTACAATGCTTTATAGCGTTGCATCCGCAAAATTTAATATGGTTTTTTATAACATAAAATGTAATTCGATATTTGTATAATTTTTTGCAATTATCTCTTTTAATGCAAGCCTATTTCAGATCCTGGCAAGAAAAAAGGAAGTAAAGGTAATAATAAAATAAATGATTGATTAACAACTTTTTAAGACTTGAAAATCTCTACTCCGTTCCACCAATCCAATGGAAGCTGATCAAACTTCTTTGCTACTTTATTTGGTACCCGAAATTCCAGTTTTAGTATCTTCTTTTTTCGTAATCTTTTACGAATTGTGTGTAAGTTCTAGATTTAAAATAAACCTGAATTTCGATTAAATTTGAAACTCTATAATAGCCCAAGTCAGCTCTTGTCTTACTGTATGTATTCATTACTGGTATTCATGCTATCTATTTGGTCATTATCTCTATTGTTACTTACTTAATGGGCACAAATATTATTGTCAATTATGCTGGGAAATTGGTTCATGTGTATTTCCCTTTTTGCATATTAAGAATCTGTAAGTTTTATTTTCATTTCAAATACAATTGACGATATTTTCAAAAACAATTTCAGCAACAACAATATATTTTATTTATATCGTTCTATCTCACTGGAAGCAAAGAAGGAGAGAAATATTAAAACCTAATCAATAAATAATTCCAGAACTTCAGCTTTCAAAATTGTATGGTAAAAAGAAATAAATATACAGATTTCATTGTTGTCGTATAATTTCATGATTGGATGATTTATTTACCCCGGGGCACTTTTCGCTTTTGTGTCAAATGTTAATGTCCCCGTCATTCGATATTGATGTAAAATAATAATAATTATTGAAACGCCCCACAACTTTGTAAGCTCTAGATTTAATGAGACAAAGTATGGCAAAGAGCAACCAAATTATCAATGTCAAATAAGCAAATAATATTTGCATACAAAATACCAATTCAAAATACATCTGCTAACCCAAACGTTCCTCTACTTGTTCATTCATAAAGCTTTTAACTACTTATCGCATTCCATTGTGTATTGCCACATAAATAGTCAACAGGTCATCTTTCGACCGACATAAAATGTGTTTGACTTCAGTCTCACATTCATTTTTATTCATTTTATCCTTAACTCACAATTCTTAACGTTCCTTTGAAATATAACTATTTCTTTATTAAACGAGTTTGTAGCTCCTTTAATCAAAGCATGTTTCATGCCAACCATTTTTGCTGTTGCTACAGTCATAACCATTATTTATTGCGCTTCTTTTTACTATAGAGGAGTTTTACCAAGTGTAATATTCTTATAGTTAGTCGCGTTTATTAAAAGTTTCTCATTATTCAGATGATAAAGGTAATATTAAAACATCTGAGCTCGACTTCATACCGTCTTCTTCTTTCTTTTAACATTTCTCAATTCCCACGTAAGTGTGAGTTACTATAATATATAACAACTTACGCAATGGGTAACAATTACGTAATAAATTCAATTTAAGTGTATATTCAAACTAAGATTCTGTATTTTTTAATATATATATATATATATGACAAATGCCATAAAGTGCAGTTTTCAGTAAAAGTAATTTATTTCATACAGATCATATTATCCAAATTTAATCAGTAAAGCCAACGTCATTAATAAAAACTCAAATATAAATCATGCCAGAATTGCATTTGTTATAAATATATAAAAGAACAAGTCGAAATATTCAGATGAGCTTGCTTGTGTGTCAATTTTATTATTTTAATATACATTTTTGTATTTTGTCCATTCGAAAAATTTAATTTATAATATATGTATATCTAAATGGATAAACAATTTACAGACAGAACGCAATGCTACTGCATTAAGTCACGGCTGCAAGACTTAATCACTTTTACTTTTTGATAAATTTAAATACTTGATTCTGACTTTTAGTCTGAATTGATGCTATTGGAGCTTAAAAACAGCTCAATTAACTCTCGGTTACCCGGCATTGCCCTAAATTAATTTATTGCAGCTTGCTGATTTCAAACCACAATTTTTTTAGCATATTTTCCGAGTTTATTTGGGTCTGAATTTAATGAGACCTCGATGTTCGAGTAGGTGTCACAAACATCAACCACTTTGACAAAATAAAAGCAGCAGCAGATAATTTTGGTTTTCGTTTTGACGCCTATTTAAAGCACACAAAATTCCAATCAATAAATAAGGCTACCGACACCCTGTCATGTTCATTCATAAAATTTTTGACTAGTCCTTTCGCTTGAGTCAATATTGTGGCATACGCTGTCAACAGGTTTTTAATACGAACCACCTAAAAGACATTTTACTTTATGAATTCAATGTTAAATCCAATTTAAATTATTGGCTATAACAAATATGAGATGGGCTTGTTAAAGATAAAATTACAACTTTATTTATTTATTCATTATAGAGCTGGAACTCTCTCTGTGGGCTATCTTCAATGGGTTTCACATTAACAGAAATTCTGGTTAACATTACATTTCATTATGTCGACAAATTTATTCGTTTGTCTTTTCCAATATCATATGCTCAATTTATTCACCTCAGTCAGTCGCACACAAGCCATGACTCTGTTTTATTGTTACTTGCCTCATAAATCGACAACCTGCCTAAGAGGCGTATGCGCAACATCTTCCTTTAGCTTCGTTCTTTGTTTTATTCGCAATTTAAGCAATTTATATAATAGCCTCATTAGCATCACATGGGCGTGTGTATATGCATGTATGTAGCCGCTATGACACAACTTAAAATTCCCTTCATCATGCTAATGGAATTAAAATGAAAATTGAGTCAACATTTTAAGCACAGTTTTGGTGACAAAAAAAATTGGCTGAGATTCACAAAGGATAATGGCTCAGACTTACAGAACTTGATAGTTTGCTTTACATTTGGCATTTAAAGCTTTAATTAAGCGGAAATCTAGAACATTTTCAGTTAGTAGCGCTTTATTATTGGTACGAATTAAAGTGATTCTTAAATTGTATATATTTGTTTGTTTTTTTTTTTTTTTTGTAGCTGATATAATTGATATAAAGTAGTATTTTCTATATATTGTAATTTTTTACTAAAAACTGCTCAAATGAATTTAGATTTAGAGTCTAGACGACCGTAGTACTTATTTATCAAATAAGCATACAAAACTTTTAATCAATCAGATTTAGCTGAATTGACCAATTAAAAACTTAATAAAATCTAAGAATTCTGTTTGGTTATTTTTATTAAATTTACTTATTAATTCATAGTAATATTGTTGGAATTTAAAAATTTTTCATTAAATTTTTAATAATTAAATATGAACTGTTTCTGTTTCATTAACAAAATATTCCAAACATTTTACCCCTGCTTTCAATGCTCAATTTATGCCCTAGTAAAATTCATGAATCTTGAGCACACTTTGCATATGCAAAAACTCAGCCGATGAATGGCTAAGCTTTTTAAAGCAGGCAAAATTCCAATCAATAAACAGGACTCTCAGAACCCAATGGCTCAATCATTTGTCATTCATTCATAATTTTACTTTTCGTTACGCTACAAATTAATATTATTCCATATGGTAGAGTACCCAACTAATAACTCAAACTAACTTAAAAAATGTTTGAGAGCTAGATAAGTTGAATATAAAATCAAAGTGAATATTTTGGGTATTAGCCATAATTATGTTTAGTATTGAGTTAACTTTTAGCTAAACAACGCAGGCCTTACCGTGCTAAAGGGAATTATAATTATTTTAGCTCAGACGCACTGAAACCCATTTAATTAATATAACAACTGCGACGAAGTCAAAGAAATATCAGCAACAAGCTGGACGTGGGTTGATGCTATCGTGACAAGCCCAAATTAACTGACATCGGGGTTACATCAGCCTAGGGCAGTGGGAAGTGGAATGTGGAATGTGGGTGGCGCGGTTGGGACGGTAACCCACGGCCAACGCGTAACTCAATTTAGTACTATGCCAAGCTCAAAGCCTAACTAACAGTTAAGCAACAACACGCAGCTCTAAGGGCAAAGGATGGTTCTGAGAGGGGTTTTTTAAATAAACTTAAATTAACCAACAAGATTTTTGATAACGAAAAATAACTAGAAATAAAATATTATTTTATTTAAAATATTGTAAATACATTTAAGATAATTTACTTGAGGGTATGCCATAGTTGAGCCTTCTTATCCTGCACTCGAATGTCAGATTTCTTAAAGATTCTTGTTGGCATTAGAGAGCTTGGCACTGCGCTTAGCGAGGGCAGTGCGGAAATATTGAAAAGACATCCTTTACGAAACTAATTTGATTTGCAGCTGCCTTACTATCGCCGTTACCGAGCTGGCCTTCTCGTCTCGGCGCGTTGTCATGGATTAGCCGAGGGGCGTGAGCGTGTGAAACAAGGAACACTTCGCACTTACCCGTTGTCCCGTTCTCCTGGTCGCTCAGGTCGGCTTGCGATGCAGACAATGTTGTGGCCATCATCGTCATCGCAGTTGTCGTCGTTGCTGTCGTTGTCTTCAAAGGTGCCGTTGCTTTTCTGCCGTCTGTTACAATAATAGATGCGTTCGTGCCATTTTCCGTTTTCACAATTTTCGCATTGCGGCTTACCATGGCAAATGGGAAAAGCCAACAACTAAACGAAAACTCACAGCCGCCAGCTGCGCGCTAAGATTGCCTGCCCAATGCAGGCGACTGGCTCGCCGTACTTGTTGCTCTTCGCTAAAAGGAAATCAACAGAGAAAAACAGAAATAGAGAAAACATGAAAATGATTTTTCCACCAATAAATGACAAAGTATTACGCAATTAGTGTAGTTTTCAGGTTTTGATTGAATTATTCAATTTGAATTAGTTAAGTTATTTGTATATTTATTCATGCATATATGCAGCCTGACCGGGCGGAATCAATGACATATGAAGTTCCCTATGATCGGGCAAAAGCTGCAATTTTGGTTTATACAAGCTAAGTATATATTAAATAATATTGAATTTACATTTTCGACTAACAATATAAATATAGAAAGAAAAATAATTCTATTGCCTGTACAAAAAATTAAATAGATAAAAATAAAATTGAAGTTAAACTTGTTTCTGCTGTTTCTTCTTTTTTTTATTATTATAAAAATAGTTTTATTATACATGAAGTGTTAAAGTGTGTGTATAAAGTAAATTCTCAACAAAATTTTTAATTGCAGCATGCAACATTCCGCATCGCTGCGACATTTTTAGTTAACTAAGGAAGGCTAAAAATGCCATATCTGTGTAAAGTAAAAGTAAATAAATTCTTATAAAAAATATGGACACATGGTTTTAAGTTACGGTTGTTCTTCCACTTGATATTTAACGCCTGGGGACTAGAGAAACATTTGCTCTATATCAAAGCTTTTGTTCCAACAGTCAAAACCCATTTTACTTGAAACCCTTTCATGCTCTTGGAATATCAGAAAAAAAAAAAAACAAACGAAATTTTAACGAATGCCAACACTTGCCCCGTGCAACAAAGAAATTTGTTTTCTCTATTTTATATCTCGAAGCACGCAAACAGCAACACGATGGGGCAGCTCTTCGATGTTACATTTTGTTTTTACTTGACGTCGTATGCATGCGTATGCCCGTACACGTAACTATGTGTATTTAAATTTTTCAAATGAGAGCGGCACTTGGCAATCTCTTTGGCGCAATTAAAAAAGTTTCTCCTTAAAACATTTGAGTGCAGGCAGTGCAAAAGGATACTTTCCTAGGCACATCCCACCAAGTGCTGTAAACGGCTTAAAATTCCAAAACATTTTAGTTACCTCGTTACACATTTCTTTCTTGGCGAATTACACTTTGTAAAGCTTTCTTAAATTTAGGGAGTAAACAAAAAAAATTGCAAATTTAAGAATTTTTTAAGCGACAAGCACTTACTCGTGCTCCGAATTAAGCAATTTATAGAGAAATTTACATTTATTGTGAAAGAGCTTAAAACAATCTCAGCTCTTCTTCTGCTTCTTGTTTATATATAAATAAAAAAGTTTTTCATTGCCAACAGGCTTTTACCAACTGCTGTTTTGATACTTTATATAGCGCTGAACGTCGCCTACTAAAAGTTTTCCCCAAGTATTTGTCGCTTCACTAATGAAACCTAAGTTGCAGCTTTAAGCTGTATTTAGGCTGAAAGCGAGAAACGGAAATGCATGGGAATTGTGAATTTCAGTGGGTAAGACACTATTCATTCATGAAAAATGTACCGAATTGTTAGCTAAAGTGATTCGTGATTAAAATCAAATAATATTTATGAACGCGAATGGCCTCAAAATCGTTTAGTACCAAACACAATTGGGTGCAACGAGGCGTATGCGTTATTTCACAAAAATTCATTAAAACGCCAATGCAACAAGTTATGTGCATAATGAATTAATGCAAGTAATGCGAATAAAATATACCAATCCGATGCACACAGCAAATATGAAAACTATTACAATCAAAATTATAATTCAATTAAGTATTAATTTTAACTTCTTATTAAAACAATTTGAATATTTAATGATTAAATAAATATTTTTGAAATTCTTTTAATTCATTAACTTAAAACAATTTCAATGGCATTTTCACTTGAGCCTTATTGTTATTTTTATTTCCATTCTTTTTTTGCTCGTTGTTTTCTATTTACTTTTTGCTTTGTTCGCCAACCACTTGTAGATTTTCGCATTTTTAAACAGCAAACGAGCTAAAGGCGGCCACGCGTTTGACCTGCTCACAATACAATAATACAGCAAGAGCGACAACAAAAAAACAAAAACTTGGAAAAACTACTCATAAATAAATACACACACATACATGCATCTATACATAGAGACGAGCATTGTTCTGCTATCTCTTTCATTTTTCACTTCTGTTTCGTTTTGCTTGACTCTGCGCTCGAGAGCGATTTTTTTTTCTTTTTTGTCCCAGTCTGTGCATGCATATATATATATATATATATATATATATATATATATATATATATATATATATATATATATAATAAACATTTTGCTGTTTACCCCACAAAATCGCCAGCAGCAGCAGCACCACAACGTTTAGCTAGTTTGTTTAAGTTAGTGCAACCGAGTAGCACCTGGAGTGAAATGAAAACAAATAAATTTAATAGCCAGGCATGCCAGAAGGCGGTTTCAGTTTTCACAGGCCTCGGCAATAAAATTCGTTTTTATATTTAATGTGCAATAGGATAGAACAAAAGAAATACACATTAAAATTAAAATTGAATACATTTAAATTAACTGCACTCCACTCTTTATTGCTTTTCATTTCTAGTGTCGACTAATTGACATTAGCATTTGAGTTTCTAGTTAAGCCGTTCCATTAATAGATTGGCCCAGCACTTGAACTCTAATTTTTTCAAGTCACATTTATGACGTCAGCAACGTGTCGCTCGTATACATAATATTAATTACGTATGCCGCGCTCTGATAAGGTTTAACGCAAAAATAAAAATAAAATCGACAGCAAGCGAACTAGAACGGAATGTTAGTCAATTATCATTAATTTGCATCTAAGTTATTATCGAAATCATCGTTAGGAGCGCCGAGCGCAACGAAATCAACAACAAATGACGCTCGTCGAATGACAAATCATCAGCTGTCGCGGCAGAGACAAACATAAATTTCGAAAAAAAAAATACGAGCAAACAAACATCCAAAAACAAAAATGCAAATAGTTTCATCCAATCGCATGAAATTACGCGGGTAATTTTATCAAGTTTGCAAAATGTGTGATTTCGTCCATTTCCAATTGCACTCACTTATTGCCCCAATGCCCCGCTATCTTTCTGTGCACTTGACACGCTCTCTCTCTGTCTTTTCCGCCCCGTCGCTCTCTTTCTCCCTATCAATACAAACCATACAAAATATATTTGCCTTCATAACCTTGCGTTCTTTTGGCGCCGCGCGTCGCTCTCCAAGTGTTTGTTGTTTGGAATTGATTAAGGCAGCCCCCAGCCAACGACCCGAGGCCTTTTCCCTAAACACTCGTGCACACATGATTGAGTGAGTGTGGGATCGTGTGCTCCGTGCTCTGTGTTACAGCGTGTGTATTTCTGTTTCTGTATCTTTGACTTTGAGCTTTGATGATTAATGATTACGCCTGTGTTTATTGCCTGTGCCACCTTACACGATCTCATGTGCCGTAAGACATAACAGTTTTTATCGCTCTCGGGGGTTTCCTGCAATGCAATGGTGTCATATTTCAATTGAAGCACACGCGCGTATACTCGAACTGTCCTCACTCGAGTAGCTGACTTACAGAATCGTTATGTTAAATTTGCACCATAAGATTAATGCTTAACTCAAATTTAAAACAAATTCAGCAAGATTTGTTGCGTAAAATATGGTTCGTTTTATATTTTCTGTTTATTTTTTATATTCTCAAAGCAAATACATTTGCTAAGCATTTTAAAATTCATTTGCTATGTTAAATCGAACTATGTAAATGTTTATGTTATTGACAATTTTAAGTTAAATTTTCCTATACTCATTGTAAATATTTTAAAATTATCTTAATCTGTTATCATAAAAAGATGTACATTTGCTATGATAACATATTGAGATTATTTTAACATATGTATGCTAATATCATAAACAAAGAATTTTAAGTACTTTATTTAATGTAAACATTCAAGTCTTAAAGGTTATTTATTATAAATAAATAAAAAAAAAATCTATTTTGCCTTCAGATTTCACTCAAAAACTTTTTGGTGTTTTACCCTAAGTTTGCCCGCACCAAAATTAAATAAACATTTTGTCGAAGAGCTGAATAACTTTGTTAATTGCCTGCAAAATAAGTTTGTGGTCTTTTGAGAGCCCACTAACATGCAGTTCTAACTCAATTAGATTGAGTGCAGTACCTGCACTACAATTTCCATTCAGTCAGCGAAAGTTGCCAGCATCAATTGTCGAACAAGAACATTGCGTATACGCAGCGCTGGCTCATTCGTTCGCTACAGCAAACAGCGCTCAGAGCCTATAGAATGTGAATGGCGGCTAATTTATAGTTTTCAAAACCGAAATCGCTGCCAAACGTGGACATGGGCGTAAATGGTTGTGGGCTTGTTTGGATTTAATTTTTGTGGCTGTTCTTTTTTTCTTAATTTTGTAAATTTTTTTTTTTTTTTTTTTGGTTTCGACATGCATTTTTGTGTGCCCATGAATGCTGATTCATTCGGAAGCCACATGCATGTGGTCACACACATACAGACACAAAGTGAGCTACTTAAATTCGCATTAGTGTAACCGCGTTTAAGGGCGCAGCCTTGGTCATGGCTGGCTGTGGCTCTGCGGCTTAGCATTTCGACTACTGCAGCCAGATATCCGAAAAGACACGTAGCCGTATCCCAACACAAGGATTTTGCGGAAAGAATCGCCAGATACGTGACTTTCACTCTGATTTAATTTGTTGTTAGTTTTGTGTCTAAGCAATAATTAGCATTTAATTGAAGAAACATATAATCAAAGCGGCTTGTTAATGATATATGATAAGCAGACAGCTAATAGCATTTAAGCATTTCCTGCCTTGCAAAATGCTAAGCATATCCCGAGCTGAGGCCATGAGGCGAGAATGACTCCTGACACAGATGCATTTAAGTGTTAACACTGCGAATTTCAATTGTAGATTTATGGCACTGTGAAAATGTTTTCAAACATGTGCTAAGCGATTTTAATAGCTGCACGGCCAACATCAAAAGTCTATAAATAATTCAGGCTAATAAAAGCCCAAAAGTCGGGCAATGGCAATGGCAACGGCAGCAGCACCAAATGTAATTAACAAACGAAATAAACAAAAGTAAGAGTAGGTTCCGAAGAAGAGCATGAAATTTGTATTAATTTGCACGCGACCTTAAAAACTGCAGAGCAATTCATTTTCATTCTTTAAGACTATTTTCTGTGCGTGTGTGTCAAAATGAAAAATTTGTGCAACGTGCAAGACAAACCAGATTTGCCATAAAATAAAATTTCTCGCCCATTTGGTCGTCGCCAGTCAACCGGTGGACCGGTGGACCAATGGATCGATGGACAGATAGACCCGTGGACAGCAGCTAACCGAACGGCCCAAAGATTTGTGCAAATGCGTGCGATTTGCCAATGATAATGACGTTGATGATTATGTCGAACGTGATGATGATTATGATGATGCTAATGCTGATGCTGATGACGACGTCAACTGAATGCAAGTTGGCAATTTTTGGTTTGTTGCATTCTCTGAATTATGGTCAAAATATTACGGGCAAATAAATCAATTTTGTGAAACTGTGATAAATGCTGTAAGATATTTTTGACATTTTAACGCGCTACAAGTGTGAAAAGTGCAAAAACAAATCTTCGACGATTGACAGCAGCAGCCAGAAATAGAGCAAAACCAGCCGTGGGGCAAATGGCAAAAAATTAATAACTATAATATTGAGAAGGCTCTAATTAGCTGATCACGCTAATAAGATACCCTGTTCATAGTTTTATGCTATTTCCAAAATATTTCGCAACAACTGCTGCAAAATATAGATTTTTATTGTTTGAAACAGAATATTGAATACATAGATCTGGTAAAATTCTGCTATGCATCGTCTGACGAATGCTAATTGAAACACAGGCTGAAGAGTCATGAGATAACATGCGACAGCTGTTCGCATGTCTGTAGAAGTACTTATGTATATATAACATTATATATGTATATACTCATGCACATATGTATACATTTCAATATGTATCCATATACGATATGCATGTGATGCTACCTAGTCGGAGACTAATTTTACTTTCCGCTCCAAAGCAAAGGGAATATGGTTAAATCTTAAAAATTCAACTATATACATATATATATATATTTTTTTTTTTTTTGTTTTTATATCTCTATTATCTTTCCTCGTAGATTTTCTTTTTCTTAATACTCTCTCCTTATCTCTTTTATCCTTTCTTTCCTTTATCTTCGCTTTCTCCAAACTTTCTTCTCTTCCGCTGTCGTTCCCTACCTTTCTTTCTTCTCTCCCTCTTTCCTTCCCTCCTATTGTCTCTATATCTCTCTCTCTCTATCTCTCTCTGTTTCTGTATCTCATTATCTCACTATATCTCAATCTTTCTCTGTTTCTGTCTCTCTATATCTCACTCTATCTCTATCTTTCTCTCCTCCCTCTATGCCCTCTACCTCTCTCTCTCTCTCTCTCTCTCTTTTCTCTCATTCAATTACACTCCACATACATAAGTATACACAAATATGCATTTTACTTTAAGATAAACACACATTCAGTTTGTATACATGAATTGATGAGTATTTGCCTTGTTTGCACTCCTTTGTTGTCTGATATTGTACACGTAATATTCTAAATGGCTTTTACTATACAATGGGTTATGGAAACTCAATATACACTCAATATACAAATATTCTGGCATAATATTTATTTTTAGCCTAAAATGATGACCAGCAGTTGCTTGTATCAATATATTTACTGGATAGGTCATTTGTGTCATTTTAATGTATCAATTGTTTTCTTTACGCTTTATTTTATCACAACTCGATTTAAATGGTATCTGATCATTATTATATTTAAATAATTACTAAGAGAATATACATTTATTTTACTAATCATAAAAAAAAACTTAAGACTTAAAATTGCCTATGTAATAGAGAAAGATCTATAAATTTCTAAATTCAAGATAATTCTCTAATGTCAATATAAATGCATATATTATTTTGTAAGCCCTCCTCTCTGCCGCACTTTGACATTGTAAAATAAATTAGACTTTTAATTACGCTTAATTAAGAGCAATTAAAAAACATATTTTTTTCGTGCATTCCCGTTTGCTCAAACATCTCTTGGCTGAGCTACAAATTAGGGAAATACAGTAAATAAATTTGAAATGTATTTCTCCTTCTTTTTTGGCAATTGGCGATCGCAAACAAAGAATTTCGTGGGACTTTTTCAATAAGCCTCAAGCAGCTTATTGAATCTAATTTTTTTTTTTTTTTTTGTTACATATATTTTGTTTATTATTGTTGCTATATGTTTTGTTGTTGTTGTCTATGTTTCACCTTCATAACGAATGTTTATTATATTTTATATATATTTTTTGCACTGAGGGCTTTGAAATTTTGGCTGTCGCCGCTGTTGTTTGATTAGGCGTCTAGGCTGACACATGGGGGGCACTTAGTCACACACATACAGAAACAGCAACAGATACAGTTACAGATGCAGGTGCCAAATCACCGCCCCGTGTTCGCCTCAAACGGACGACACATGTATATGATATTTTACACAAATGTGCAAATTTAATTAAATTCAAACGAGAAATAAATATAAAACACTTTGCCTCGACATAAATATATATAAATATGTATGTATATATGTATGTATATATAGTATATACGTATATATATTTATCTCTAAGTGGTGTAGTAAAATGTGAGCTATATTCACGAAAATAAGAAGCTGCTGATAAACATTAACAACTACACCTTTTAATATAAATTGCTTAGCAAACTAGAGGCACAAATAAACCATTTTTTACACATTATTCATAAACCTTATGCGAAATGGGTAAGAGATGTCTAAGTCAAGGGTGCCCGACTAAGTGATACCCTAAGCCAAGTGACAGATTTGACAAAGACTATAAGCTATGAATCTAGTTTTATATTTAAATACTGCAACATAATTTGTATAATATATTTTGGTAGAGTTTATTGATGAAATTATTTATCTATGCAAATGCAAATAACAAATTTATTGAATTTTTCTATTTACATAAAAATAGGCAAGATATTCTTAGCTGCTTGAAATTGAAATACACTTCTGATCTGATTCTTTTATTATAATATAGTAGAATCTACATTCTGTAATGTTCAACAAAAATACTAGAATTAATCTCCTAATTAAAAATAATAATATTCAAATATTATGTAAACTTTATCAATATGAGCCTTAAAAAAACAATAAGCTCTTAAGATTCATTTATATTGTATTCAAATAAAATAACAAATTTTAAGTATTAATAGAACTTAAAAACAACTTTCGTAAAAAAAAAAAATTAAATAAAAACAATATAAAATACGAAGAAATTTGTACATATAATCAAGTTATTTATATTTCTGAGAACTACGAAATAAAATACATGGTACAATTCATTGTTAAATAATGCGTAAATAAAATAAATATTTGAATTTCGCTAAAAGCAAACAAATCAAATAAACTTCTGTTTACGAATGCAATTTGATGTATGCGTTTTATACGAATGATTACAGCAACTACACCTTTACTAATAATACCTAACGGAATTGTGTCAGCATTGAGGCGCTCAGCTATTTTTATAATATAGCTCGTATTTATTTAAAGTACATGTAAAAAAAACGCAACATTGTGGAATATGCTCATAATTTATAAAACCTAATCTACAACTTTGTCAACTAAATGATAACATCGCTCACTTGGGTTTCAGAATCAAATGAATCATTATAAAAATTGAGAATCGAGCAGAGCACTAAATGAGTCACACTAGATCAGCAGAAAAAAAATATATATATAAAATATAAATAAAAATTATCATTTAATTAATTTCTGGACAGCTTCTGGACAATCATTTGAGAATTATTAATACGACGAATAATCAATTTGCGAGAGGTAAAGAATTCAGTTATTTAAATATTTTTAATCAATTATTTTAAAACGAAATGTGAAATAATAATTTGTCTCATTTCGTCTTATGGGGCTATCAATAAACTATTTTATCGGCGCTATCGGCTTTGATAATAGACGAACCCAAATATAAATTTGGAATTGAACTCTGAAACGGCGCTTCCTCGATTACTTATCAGATAAACTTCGTAATTTCGTTAGCAGGCGTTGATTTTTCTATATACCGCGTAGCGCTTATTTCTTTAAGAATTTTAAAATTCGTTGTCTTGCTATAAAGATAATGAAATATATATATATATATATAGATATAAAAGAATAAATAAATAAAAAAGCTAAATGTGGGCGGTAATTTATGAACGCGCAGCCGTGAGCCAAAAAAAAGAAGCAAAATCAACGCGAACATTTTTATAACTTGATTTATTTAAAGACAACGTTTGGCAAATGATTTTGAGACTAAAGTAAATGATTATTTTTATACCCTTTTGCAGTGGAAATTGTATGATGAATCTTTACTTTTATGATAAAGATCAGATTACTATTATCAGCTATTGATCTGAAAAAACTTTGCATGCTGATTGAAGTTTATTTCAATTACGAATGAACACTTAACAGATCAGTGATAAAATCATTATATAAATATTAATATTTAGCTAAACTTAATGACCTCTGGGAATGACAAAATAAAAAAAAAAGCTTAAATTCTTTATGCTAATATTTATGATAATTATAATCATGCCAAAGTCAATGCCACCCACAAGCTGTAGAGATAGTTATGCATATAGAGCCGGCAAAATATCTCTAGTCGCTAACTAAATTTATTTGTGCCGCCTTTGTATCATTTCTTTCATCACACCACTACATACACATACTCACACACACACACATACACACGTGGGGCCGTCACAAATAACGAAAAAAATTGCAAAATAGCAACAAAAAGCATGAGAAAACATATTAAATAAAACTGACGCAACGTGTCGCCAACAGCTGACAAATCGAGAGCAAAACACAATTTTTTATTGCTTATTTTTTAAACTTTTCATTTGTGTGTATATACATACATATGTATAGATATATTTTATATTTAATTTTATACAATTTGGTTGGGAGTAAAAGAAAAGAAAACTGCCGTCGGCTATTTTGAATTAGTTCATAAAATTAATTATAGAAATCTGAAATCAGAAATCAAAGCCGATTAGCGGTTATCGGAGGTCTTTCAAAAGGCGTTTAAACTTGATTTTAGCTTTTTGTTTTGCTTCCATCTTTTTTTACAACTTTTTGTTTGCTGTCGTTTGCCTTTTGTTGTGTGTTCTATTTTAGTTTAATTTTAGTTGCTATTGAACTTAACAATTAGTTGGCGCCGATTTTCGCCGGCTCGCCTGCATTTTGCTTGTTGTTTTCTTAAGTTCTTGCGTTAATTAAAACTTCTCATTGTGTGAAATAAAAATCAGATACGCTACCTAAATGATTGGCGGCTGCTGCTCCTCTATTGTTGTTGTTGTTGTTGTTGTTATTGTTATGTGGTTGGTCTTGGCAATTCAAACAAATTTCACATGTGTATTTGCATATATAGCTTAATTATTTATATCAATATATATTTATATATGTGCATATATGTATATTATGCTTAACAGCGTGCGTTGTCAAATTAAATCACATACACACACGGACACTCGAGCACAAGCACGCTAACACTCACTCACTCATACACACACACGCACGCGCGCGTTCGCACAAACGCGCGAAATCAAAATCAGATCGAACTCGAAATCGCGAAACGACAGCGAAATCGAGAACGAAAACGCGAAATGTGAACCGCACGCCCTCACGGTCTAATCAGAACTGAGCGCGCATTCTAATCAGAATCGAGCAATGTCCAACAGGCAGTGGCTACTGCTGTCAAACGGAGCAGCCAGTGTTGTCGTGCGCTCACATCAACAAAAACCGAAGAGTTCCGGCAATCGTGCGTTTGCAATCGTTTAATACACTGTGCCCAAAATCTTAGTAAATTTGCTAGTTATATTTAAACAATAAGTATTTTTATTAAATATATACTTATTAAAAGAATATTGGAAATACATTTTAATTATACTTTATTTAATTATTAAACTATCAAATCACTTCACAATTTCAAAAATGTTGCTCTATTTTTTCCAGTGCCTCATACCAATACATTTTCAACGCTCTCTTGTTGCACATACCCGACGCGAAGCAACAAGCCAAATGTTGCCGACCTTGCCATCAAATGTTGCTGAGCGCACGCAACAGGAGAGAGCGCGAGAGAGAGTGAGAGCTTGGTACTGAGAGCGCGGTCGGTCTGTTGCTCTGTTTTGGTTTTTATCACTAGTGCCGGCATATCACAAATACATGCACACTTTGTTCAATGAAACGCACACATTGACGCGCTCACACACAGAGACACCAACAATTTGATACGTCACACGTTACGTATGGTTAATATTTGATGTGGCATTTCTTTCAAGTAGCTTTCAGACAAGCGACATTGCTACATGCTTACCCATATAGACGCTATCTATTTCCCGTTAATCAATTAATCAATCAACATAAAGTTGATTCAATATTTTATTAAGCCAACAAAAGCAGAAGCTAATATCAAATACTCATTAGCTAATTGGAAAGATTTTTTGAAATTCAGAAAGAAACAATGTGTAGCTAATAAGAAAAGGCAATATGTGTTCACACATTTTAAATGAGTTTCAGACATTATCTATGCAATTCTACTAACTATATTTCCATTTAATTGAATTTATTGATTTCCATTTCAACTGGGTGCAACTGCACTAATTCTTTTAGCAGTTGGCAGCGTTGATTTCAATGAAACTCGAAACGCAATTGCCGTCTGCACTTCAACCTCAATTTCCACAAGCTGTCAGTGGGGCTTAAATTAAATTATATATACATTGCAGTAACGAGTCGGTGCGGTTCAGTTGCCTCAGCACTTGTTAATGCCAGCTTAACAGGATATTGTCAACATTGCCTTCCGGTTGCGTAAGGCGCTAGTCTAAGAAAATGTCGACGGGCAAAAATTCCGTTAGCACGCAAACATACAAACACACACAGCAACTCACACACTCTCACACACACACACTCACGCACAGAGACATGTCAAACCGTGTTGAAGTTTGTTTGCAGACTTCGACAATTTCCGCATGACAATACGTGGCGTATACGCAACGCGAGCCAATAAAATTCAAACATTTCTTACAGCTGTTTAACAAAAGGATAAATAAAAACAAATATAAGAGGTGGGCTTATTCTGATTGGATACCTTAAAGTATTCGTAAAGTACATCCCTTTTTTGACTTTTCTTAAATTAATTAACATTTTTATACACAAATTGTTTTAAATTTGATTTATTTGCAAAAATTATATTTCAAAATTTATAAATGTTAAACTTTTGTAATCTTTTAACTTTTGAATTTGTGTGCAGCCTTGGGCATACTCCTAGGGCAATTACATCCTCTGCATAAATTATGCGCACAGCATGCACACAACATTACATGCATACTCACTCAAAACAAAGTTTGAATATAAAATCTACAAATAACAACATAAAATTCAGCTCAAAAAAAAAAGGTTTTTGAAGAAACTTAACTAATTTAAGACTCAAAATGGATTCAAACTAAATTTGAAATTAAAGCTAGCTGATGTCAATCCCTTGTCAATGATACGCATCAAAGATTATTTCCATGCCATGCATAAGTCATAGTCAGTCCTATTGGAATCACAGCATATTTAAGTTCGGACCAACGCGCGCCCAACTCAACAAAAGGTGAGCTTAATTTTTGGCCAGGCGCGAGCAACCTTTCAGGAATATTGAGTTGCTGATGAATTTATAATGAGCCAATTTGCGTACGTGTGTGTGAGTGAGTGAGTGTGCTTTGATCAGCATTGCTGACGACTCGCTGTGGACGCGACTCGGCACTTCTGATTGCGCTGCTTGCGTAATTAGAATATTGATAAAATGTCTGAAAACGTTGTTTTAACAGTTGAAAGCACTTTCTGTTATCCTTGAATCGGCTAAAATGGAAAATAACTATTTTTAATGAACCGCGACCTAGACCTGTTCAATGCTACAGAATAGCCAATAAAGCTCTTGCATTATTAAGAGCCTGACATGCTCCTTGAACTTTGTGCAAGGCGCAATACCAAGAAAATCAATTGCATCAACAACTTTGGTTCACTTTTTAGTGAATTCAGCGAAGAATTCCCTGATAAAATACGTGTTTGGCAGTGAAAGGCTAGCCACTGGCAACTAGCAGGATGTCAGTTGTGCACAGCATAAAACCTAATTACGGAATTTGCCTTAATTAGTGCGCCCGACTTAATTACAAAACAGCAAAAACTGCACAGTCAACAAAGGCCACAACAACAGCGCAGCTCTGTATGCGTGTACTTATGTATCTGCGTGTGTGTGTGTGTGTGTGTGCGTGTGTGGCTGTCAACAGCTTTTCATATTTAGCATGTACAACGCCTGAGCGTGTGCTTTCCTTTTATTTATTCACATATAACCCTTGCCATTTTATGACAGCTTGAAAATTTTGTGAACTATCCAAACAAAAATAGCTTCAGAGCTTAAGGATGAAATTTTAGTGTTAAAGGCAAGACCAAAAGTGATGTACGAATACTAATAATACACCCTGTAAAGTGAATAGCAAGCAAATTGGATCGGTTAAGCTATAGAAATCATACAAAATTCTTAAGGCTTCTGATTGTTGCCCATTATCATATTTTAGTGATTGACACAGAAATCTGGAATATATTAAGCCAATGCCCTTTAAAAATGCAGATGAGTTCGGCTATTCGCATAATATATGCACAAATCACACGAATCGCAAAAAGAAACCAACAACAAAATTTCAATATAAATGAAAATTATTATGCTGTCCAATGGGGGGAAAGAACACCTACACACAGGGCCGCCCTCGCCTCCCACTTGAGCTCGGCCCAAAGGTCACGAGGCCACAGATAACTTTGGCTAACATTCGAATAAGAAAAAAAATTTGTGTCCTGTTTGTATTCTGTCTGCGCTCCACATAATTCTCAATGTCCGCTCTCATAGCTCTGTGGGCGCGTCCGGTGCGTGCCTTTCAGCCCATTTGCCTGCTTATCTGTGGATACCTTCAAACGACTTATGGAAAGTCTCTTTAAAGCTCTTCCACACAGGGCTTGTGCACTATTTATGACCAGAGTCAATTGAAAATGGCTGAAAAGAAAATGTGTGTTAAAAACAGAGCGAAACAGAGCGGAGAGATCACATAACACAAATATACACGAATATAATTTCTATATGTCTACGAAGACGCACTTCTGTCATCCATGCTCGTGGTATTAATAATCGTAATAATTATGATGATCATAATGCTACTCATAATCACAATAATAATGATAATCGTAATGATAGAATGATATTCATAACGATAATGGCAATCACTAACATAATAATTAATTTCATGTTAATCTTAATCATAATTCATATAGCGATTCTAATTATATTATATGATCACGATGATCATATTGATCTTGTCATAGTTATATTCGACATTTTTACAATTAAAATTGTTATAATGATCGATGATAATGATGCTTATCATTTGATAGATGAGCTGTCGTTAATATTTAATCAATCGGAGCATGTGAGTCTGTATGTATACCAGTAAATTCAATAATTAATGAGCTCAATTAACTATATAATTTTGTGTATCAAATAGTCGAATGCTTCCCAATACCTATCCTTTCCTATTAGTTCTAATGAAGCCTTTTTAATTGAATATTGACGCACAAGTAATAAAGAAAATTTCTCTTGCTAATTTTCATTCGAAAGTGAGAGCTTGCAACAATTCCCTTTGTAGCCATGCCAAATCTCTTGAGTAATTTAATCTTTTGGCAAAAGAATATAATAACTTACAAGCCTTTGTAGTTTACTTGACCATACCCTGTAGAGTAAATCAATTATTGAATAGTAATAGAAAAGTATATGAATAAATAATGTGACTTGAATAACTCCTTCAGGCAAATTTAAACGTAAATTAACTTTTTTTTCTCATAGCATATAAAATACCCTAAAGATATGTTTCCATACCGAGGATATACTATAAAGACAATAAGCTGTCTTTTGGAAACTATGAATAAGCTGCGTTATCATACACAAAAATATATTCATCATACGCAACGGGGTCCCCGCACTGGCAAAGGCCTAAAACTTTTGCACCTTCGGTTGCCTCTCAGCATACGAAATGAGCCGCACGCACAAATCTTTGGCATATTCAATTAAGATTTAATAGACACATTTTGCTGGCAAAAGGACAATATGAAATAATAAAACGAAATTGAGTTTTATGAGCAAAAAGTAAAGGATTTTTAGATAGTTACCTAAGAAGAAAATTCACATAAAATGAAAATATTTTATATGGGCGTAAATAGCAATCGACACTATTCTTGTTTTCGCAAATGGCTGCAGTGCATTACGTATAAAAAAAAAAAAAAACAAGAAACACTTTTAGCCTGAAGCTGTGTAAATTGTGTTCAGTTTAAAAGAGCCCAGCTGCTATTTGCAGCAGCTGCTTAAAAGGTAGACCTACAGGCAAACTGGCAATGGTATGCATACACGTCTGAAAAGGATGTGTAGGAAGACCTTGTCGCTGATATAAAATGTAAGAACGTCAAACCCAACTGACTGAGTGATACTCTGTTCCCGTAAATGCATCTGTATTATTTTATTCAGGTTGTCATATTCGCAGCTTTAACGCTTGGATTTTGGGTTGGTAACGCGATTATATGGGTTCTAAATTTCAAGTCTCGAACACTTTAACTAATATTCTTTCAGACATGAGATTTAGTATTTCCTGGTTTTCATTGCCACTAGTGGGAGTATCGGAATTCTCCTGATGATTTATCAAACGAAGGTACCGACAAGTATATATTAATTTCAAGTCAACAGCTGGTTTGCGTTCATACAGATAGACAGCAACAGTGACCACAGCGAAATACTCATTTTCACCTAGGAAACAGAGCATACAAATCATTTTATCAGTGACAAACATAACTGATGATAAAGCATCATCAGGATCCAAAAAAAAAAAATACAAAATTTTCTAAAATAAATTCATTAAAAATCACAGATTGATAATACATATATATTATAAACGGTTCTTCTATTCTAGTTGAACACTGATATCGGCTTAAGGCTAAGCCGTGTGCAAACGCTATCAAAAGAGATTCAAGAGTGTATTTTGCCGAGCTGCTGCTATGTACTGTCTAAACTTTATTGTCGCAAACAGCAAGGAAACTCTTATTCAAATTAAAATTTAATTTAAGAGCCCCATTCAAATTTATCTAAGCACTTTAAAATAAGCAATATTTTTACCCACAATTTGCAGAAACACACACAATATAATTGCATAAGATACAAATGTACGCCCTCCGGATAATTGCTTTCAAAATTTATTGGGGGAAATGCCTAGAGGCTCTTATTGTTGTTGATGTTCCATTACACGCAGATTGTTTAGTATCCCGTCCCGATTTCCTGGGGTCGTGTCTCCTGATTATTACATTTCAATTTAATTTGTCATGTAATTGTCAGTGTACTATATTTTGGCCATTCGTCTTAAGATATCCAATTTATTACTTTATGCATTTTAGATTGAGTTCGCACCAGGCAACATGTTGATAACAAATGTAAACATTGATTAGTTGACGCACCTCTCTCTATTTCTCTTTATTTCTCCCCTGCTGTGGGATGTTTTACAGCCTGAAAAAAAAGTTCGTAAGCGTTCGCCATGAAGTCATTTTTCATGTGAGCAATAAATAACAGTTAAAATGCAGACAAGTGAAATATATATTTAAATACATTTTATTCTCATTGCTTTTCAGTTGCTCTTCTTGCCTTCACTTATATTTTACACAAATTACACAGACATATTAGTTAGAATAAAGTGCGGTGTTTTGCTCTTTCATGTTTTGCAACTTTTAAACTTAATTATCAAATGCATTAAACGGTTATTACATCTAGAGTACATACATATATATTAAAGATGCACCTGCGGTGAAATACATCTTTGGGTATTGTTCTCATCTTTTAATTGAATGCTTCTTAAATACTTATTCAATCAAGGTTTTTATTTCATTACGTTAACGCTTTTAATACAAGGCAAAATGCGCAAAACTTTCTTAAAGTTTATCCTCGAGCTATTCCTCTTTAGAACATTTTGAAAATTTATGTTATACATATCGAATGGCATTTGAAACTGACTGAGTTTGGTGGTAAAAATGACTGACTGTTTGACTGTTTGACTGACTGTTCGACGACTGACTGGTTTTAATACATTGCAACAAAGGCGTGACTTGCTTATTGTTAACACACATACCATTTATATATAGTATCAAAAATACTTTATACGACTTCATTTACAAAATTTAAAAAATATTTTAGGTAATACCGTTAACAAAAATATTTGACAAATAGGAATTTCACTTTTCATTTCTTGACAAATTCACAAAAATAGTTTACATTAATTTGGAACCACAAATTAAGTGAGTTGTATGCATATATATATGAGGGATTGTGTGTGTGTGTGATTTAGTGTCTGTGAGAAGTTGTTTATGTGTGTGTTGTGTCTTATGCCCAGTCCTTCTTGATCTCAAAGGTCCAATCCCATTTAAGATGTATGTGCTTGTCATCATCCGTAAATACAGATGAAACGGAATAGGTGCCCCTCGATACCATGCCCGAGGGCGCCTCCTCTGCTGGCGTCAAATAGAATTGAATTTCCTTCTTAGGGGGGTAGGAGCCAACCATATGCGTCATTTTATCCACTGCGTTAAAATACAATTATTTATTATTAAATATGATTATATACGATGAGCAACGAAGCAAGCTTACCGACAACTTAAAGCAATTAAAATTAATTATCCAGAATTTGTTAGGCATTAAAGGTATAAAGGTTTAATATTAACTTAACACATTATTAAAGTAAATATAGCAAATGTTATTAGCACTATATAGACTACACTGAATACGCCGCAGAGCAAAGCTGTGCCATCGAAACTGTTACCCATTTTTTATGAAATAGAAATGTTTCTTGCTTGAAGGTATAAAACATACTACCTAACTATCTAACTTGCTAAAG
This sequence comes from Drosophila mettleri, assembly GCA_035047625.1. NCBI lineage: Eukaryota > Metazoa > Arthropoda > Insecta > Diptera > Drosophilidae > Drosophila > Drosophila mettleri. The sequence continues at coordinate 19,459,973 of JAWNPI010000103.1, forward strand.
CCGCCTAGCGAGGCTAGCACCTAATACGTAACCTAAAACACCTAGTTCGCTTTGACAATTAAAAGCCCTAAAAGTGCACTTGTTGGGGCCAAGCGACATTGGGCAAATATTATACAAGCATGATTAAATACTCTTAACTATTTCCAGTTTCGTATATATCAAATATCTGTTTACGAACTTTTAATATCTAATTTCTTATAAACCTATTGATTTCATGCAGTTGCTTAAGTAAACAGCGTATTACTCATATTTTTACCTGGTACTCCCATTCGATAGGTCTTTTGCACGTACTTAAGGCCATGTACAATCTCACGTTGCACAATAAAATCGATGCGCACCTTATATTGAACACCTTCCTTAATCACAAAGATCTATTGAGAAAGTCCCTCAATTAGTTAAACTCCAATTGGTCGCTTTAAACTAACTCACCTGCTTTTTGAGGTGACTAATATCCCCACTCAAATCCAATTCCATATCATCACGGCCATCAACGACAAGCGCTAGTTTTTTAACAATCACTTTTCGGGTATCATTGGGATCTATTTACATATATTAGAAATACACTTTAATAATTGTTTATCAATATTTGCTTTTTTTCTCCTCTATATTTACCAACGATTATAGTTTCGGTTTGAGCCGCACCCAACAAAGCCTCCTTATAACGACGCAAACTTTCATCTTCCTGATCGGCAGCCATTATCTCTTCAATTGTCTTCTCGGGTGGAGCCTGATAGTTAGCATCGTGCACATCCTCATCATGTGGCTCGGCATGTTGGTGCGTCTCTGTTTCAGCCATGGCAATTTAGCTGAAAATATGAATATTAAATATCAACATTATAAACTAGCTTTATATATACGCCAATCTTGTGCTGTAATCAATAAAAATAATATACACATATGTGTATATATGCAATACTATTTTAGTCAATTGTTTATTATTATGGGCGATAATGTTTTAATTAAAGATTTATTTCCATATCCAGCTAATGAATTCGTAATCATATATACAGGCACATGTAAATTATAGTTATTTTCGCCCATCTCAACACTTAACCGCCTTAAATATTATTTGTATATACACTCCTAATGCGCAAAACAGTTGGTTCTCTCTTAACGTTCAATAATATTGATTAAAATCGAATTATTAACGCATAAGTGAACGCAGTTTACATACAGAAAGAAAGCTGGTCAATACATGAATGCAGCTGAGCTAGTATGCATACATAAATATATACACATAAAATATTTACAAATATACATAAATTTATGTATATACCTATATAGACGTGGCCGCATGGGCAGATAAGGCAAAAACATATACACAGTGATAGAGCGAAAAGGCATGAGGAGGGGGTGCTCGACCGGCATTGAATTATATTGACCAGAATGGGTTGCCTGCTATCGCCCACTACACACATACACACGTACACATACAGAAATACAAAAACACATTACATTTCGTTTTTTGTTTTGCTATCTGGTTTTTTTGTTGGCATAGTTGTTCATTATCTAAATGCACGTTGCTTAGACTTATGCCCATTTCCTTTTCTGTAAAACATTTATTTTCTTCGATTTCAATTACAATAAATATACTGGAACTCATTTAAATATAGTTGTTCACCTAATATGGGCATAATATTAATAATAATAATAATTATTATTCTGACGCATGGTCAGCGACAAACAAGATAATAAAATTGTATTTTTATACAGTTTTGTATATTATACTTTCAGACTTTAAGCATACATATTACTCAAATAAGACAAAAAGAAATACGTGAAAAATACGAATTCTGAGAAAAAAGCGTTTTCTTTGTTTTTGGCAACACAAATTCCAGTTTGGCATTGTATTTGATTTCAAATTACGAAACCAAAATTAATTATGTGTGAATGCAAAATGACCAGGCCAAAGGCAGAGTAAAATAAGAACAAACAAATTTCAAACATACACAAATCTAGAAATCAATTGATAGAACAACAGCAATAGAGGAAAAATATCTTAGACGACCCCCCGTCATACTTTGAGCAATTTCAGCCGAGGAAATTTTGTTCGACGAAATTAACGCAGCGATGACGCTGCTGCTGCTCAGGCAGCCTGATAAAAAAAATGCACGGCACGCAGCGGCCGAAACCCAGACGCATGAATCACACACACTAATACAAGTATACCGCTGGATACAATAGGCATCGAAGCCGGTGTACTTCGATTATTGGCCAGCAAAATATTTTCGGGAGTGGCATACTATGACTAGTAGATAAGTATTTGCTCTAAAATGTTTAAGTTAGAATATTATTTTGCTTACACACAAGCAAAAATAAAGGAAAATATAAAAGCATACGTACTTAATTAGAGCTTACCTCTCTATTTTCCGTATATAGATTTCAAAATTTAGATATGCAAGTATTTTGCACAGTATATTTATAACACAAATAATTTTAATACTTTGATATAAACAAGAAAAACAACAAAAAACGCGCAGCAAAAAGTGCTAGCAGTAACACTCTGTTAGAGATAAGTGATGACATTTTATACTCGATAGCTGGCAAGAGTATCAAACTTATCGATTAGAATCATCGATTCGCACATTTTAAGTAACGAATAACTTCTTTAAATGTAAAATAACAACTATCGTTAAAATAAATAAATTTATGTTTACAAATTAAAACTTTATTGCTTATATACACATATACTAGGAAATACGCTGTCAGTAAAATAAATTGTAGAGAATTGTTTCTAATACTTAGACTAGTTGATATTTGTAGTGCAACGTTCTAAAAGTAATCGTGAATGTAACTAAACAGCGCTACAACAGCTGTGGATTACTTCATCACCGCATTAAAAGCTTAAAAATAAACAACAGAAAATGCAGACTTCCCAATACTTAAATCAGTTACACACCGCCGACAAACTGTCCGAAGAACCATGGCCAGAAGATGCGACGCTTTATCAGGTGAAAAAATTCAGCAAATATATGCAATATTTACATATATCTATTATATCTTTTAGCCCTTTGAGGCGGAGCAAATTTTATTACCAGAGAACGCCAGTTGCCTGGCTGTGAAGGCATATTTAAAAATGTGCAATTTACCGTTTGGCATACGCTCATGTGCAAATGCGGAACACATGTCGCCCGGCGGACGGATGACCAAGTTACCATTCATCCGCGCGGGTGCCTTCTTATTTGCAGAGTTCGAGCCAATTGTGAATTTTGTGGAGCAAAAAGACATGGCCATAGGCAGCTGGCAGGATGAGGACGAGAAAGCAGATATGCGCACCTATGTCTCGCTTGTGGAGAATATTTTTACCATGGCAGAACTTTATATAAGCTTTAAAAACGAACGTGTCTACAAAGAGGTGACTGCACCCCGTAATGGTGCCGTTTATCCGTGGCCATTAAATGTAATTCAAAACTATAGCAAGCGTCGCAATGCTCTGCGTCAGCTGAAGGTCTATCAGTGGCACGATCTGAATATTGATCATGTCATCGATAAGGTGGCAAAATGTTGTGAGACACTCGAATATAAGCTAAAGGAATCACCAGATACCCCTTTCTTCTTTGGTGATCAGCCATGTGAATTGGATGCCATCGCCTTTGGTCATTTGTTCACTATTTTAACAACAAGACTGCCAAATATGGCGCTGGCGCAAACTGTAAAAAAATTTAGTCATTTGGTGGCATTTTGTCGCTTCATCGATGAGAAATACTTTCAAATGCAAAACTAGCCGTAAATGGTTTACGCTTTTAACATTTTGCATATGTAGAAAGTATGACAACATAATATTAATTTCTTTAAGTTTCGCTTATTTTTAGCCTACAATTGTATCGTCGATATTTCTGTTTAGCATTTATCCACACCCGTAAAAGCATTTGCTACGTTCTGTACAATATAATTTTAATATTGCCGCTTGTTTTTAATTTATCTCACGGCATCGCTTAAACCAATCAAAATTTGAATTAAAGAATTATTTGAACTTGACTTAATATCTCTATATTTATTCACAGAAAATAAATGCTGTATATCTGAATTTAGTATTGATAATTTGTTATTTACTTTTAATAATAAATGTTGACCAAATATTAAAGTTCATTTAAATGAAGTTAATTTTTATATTTAAATACATCTCAAACATATTCGCAATATGTGATAATGGGAAATAAGGAATGCATTTGTTTTCCTTTTTGAGTATTTAATAATCACAGCATTTTATTTTCATGATATATTGCTTAAAGGTGGCCTCTATAAATCGAAATTATCATCATAATTGAAATTTTCCGAGTACTCAAATAATAAAACTAATAAAATATTGTTAAATATTTTTCACACAGCCAATTTTATTTTCAGTCGCATTTCATCGCATCTACCACAGGTTCAAAATTACATGTTCTTTATTCTGTTAAGCAGCTTCTTTCCTAAAATTGACTTTTGGCTCAACTTCATTTTCTAGTTTGTTAACGAGACGCTGCGATTCTCAGCTTCTGATCTTCAAACAGAAGTTTGGTAACTGAAAATACTTTTGAACTGATTCGATAGGCCTTTCTTATGTGATTAGATAATACTTAACTCAGTTATCATTACTAAGAGCTATAATCCGCTAAGTAACAAGTATCGATACATCAATGAATATAAATACTTATTTTAGCTTTTTGGTTCTATATCTTTGTATGGCCAGTAGTAATGAACTTTACTTTTCAATGGATTCTAGCTTCAAATCGGTCTTTGTTTTTGTTTTTTAATCGAAGTAATTTTTTTCGTGATATTTGATCCTTATCACTATCACCCAATTCATCATCTATAACTATCAGCTTTAACAGCCTTAAAACCAATTTCACGCACACTTCTCTCATAGCCCGTATTAGTCATAAATAAATTGATAACAAATTTGATTGCACTGTAAAAATATATATGCAACATTTTATTCAGCGTAGCTTAAATTGATTTTTGTTTATTCATTTCCTAAATGTTTTATGGTCTTGCATTTCGCTTTTATGTAAACATTGTCAGCGCTAATTTACATTATATTTTATAAATATCGAATTCGTATGGAATTCAATAGAACTGCATACATAAATTCAATTTGCAATGTACACGATGCGTTTTTAAAAATCATACATAATTATTATAATTCTTTAAATGGAAATATATGCATAGTAATTTTAAGTAACTTGCATTCAAATATATTTATAAATATGTATATTTAAATATATATTTATTGCTGCATTTAAAAATTATTTGGTACCTCAACTTTAAAAATGATTTCTTAGTTTTTTATTGGATTTTTTTAGATTTTTTTTTTTTTTTTTTTTTTTTTTTTTTTGAGAGAGAAAGAGAAATGAACTTGCCTCCGTACTGAACACATTACAAATCTCCAGTACGCTAAACAGTATACAATTAACACAACACAATAATAATATTTGTAATTCGTATAATAAGAAATTAATAATTTGTAATAGACTGTATGGGGATGTCGAAAGTCAAGCTTTAATAATAAAAAAAACTTAAAGAACCAAACCACAAAATAAAACGAAATCGCCATCGTCCTCGTCGATTGCCTCCTTTTCGTCCCCTTTTTAAGCAGTTGGTTTCTCAGTTGCAGCAACAGCAGCAGCGCCGCTTGCGTCAGCGCCTTTCGTACTTGGTCACTGGCACCGACAGACGTGTACGCAGTCCATGGGACGGGGCTGCGACGCTGCTGCTACTGGCGGTGCTATTCGATCTGCTCCGCTCAATTGCGGAACGACGACGCTTGTTGTTGCTGTGGATGCTGGTGCTATTTGCTGGCAGTGAAAGATTATTGCTTTTGGTGCGCGTCGATGATCCGTTACTGGTGGCGTTGCCGTCGCTGTAGCGCTGCCTCTTGGTGATCACAGCAGAATCTGTGTGTGTGTGTGTGTTGTGTGCGTGTAAAAGAGTGTGTTTGATAAATAGTTGATAATAAGAATGGAAAAATTAAATGTGATTTACGAATTACATTTGCTAGCTTAAAAATCTTTAACGGGGGCAGTGGAACTCCCAGTTACATCAACATCAACATCAACATCAACATCATCAACATCATCAACATCAACATCAACATCATCTTCAATATCATCATCAATATGATTAACTGCTGCATCATCAACATCATTAACACCATTCCCATTGCCATTCTCATTGTCATTGCCATTCTCATTGTCATTGTCATTGTCAGCAGCTAATACCTGAGGCACCTCCACAGCGGCCAGTTCTTCCAACTGTTCCACATCAGCCATTTCTGCTGTTAGCCAAAGCACATTGTAAAAACAAATGTAAATCCGAAACAAACCAAAGATGGAAAACAAAGAGAAAGAGAGAAAAAAACATTGGGCAATTTGCCATGATAATAATAAATTTTGATACAAAATTTTGAATTTTTTTTTTTTTTTTTTTGGTTTTTTTTTTCTTATTTACGTTTTTTATTTGGCGTTATCAATGAGAACTTCCCATGGATATGTCGATGTCGTTGGCGCAGTGAGCCTTAAGATGTTAGTGTAAGAGTGTGAATGCATATAAATGAATGGTTATTTATTTGCTAATCCATTTAACTAGTAATGTGCAAATCAACTGACTAACTGAGCTGACTAACCAAACGTGTGATTCAATAATATATTACAATTAAAATGGTTACTGTCTTTTTAATGGAGAAGAGGAAACATTTGGGGACTTGTGAAGATAATAGAGCTTCCAGTTAACTGTTTGCCCTACACACTATGAGCTATGAGTATGATGAAGCAGAATGGTGTGATTATGATGCATAATGAATTTTAGATGATTGAAAGTAATTTAGGCTCTGTATGGCCTTCACTTACCTTTAGTGGGAAGCTTGCGTTTGGCTAAAGAGTTGGCAGTTCGGCTGTCGGATGCACTCAGTCGTCCGCCGTTGACGTTGCGCTTAAGTCCCGGATCCGAACGGCGCTCGCGTGTATTAGCCAAATTGGCAGTGATTGGTTGATCGGCACTCTTTTTGGCCACATTCTTGCTGCTGTTACCGCCATTCGACGCCGAGCTATCTTGGCCGTCATGTTGTGCTGCAGCTGCGGCGGCAGCGGCATTAGCTCGTTTAAGATTGGCAGGCATGCGCTTCGGTGGCTGCATGGCGCTGGCACTATTGCCCGATGAGGTAGTCGCTGAATCATTGCTGGAGTTTGTCGATGGTTTCTGTGGCGACCTTTGCTTAAGATCGTCCTGCTTCTTGTGCATGCCCACATCCAACCAGTACTTAAGTTGCGCCTCGCGCTGACGCTGCATAAGCTCCTGGCCGGCTGCATATTTGCTAAGCAGCCCCTGTAGCTTCTGCACAGTCTTGTAAACTGTCTCTGCCGCAATCAGCCCATAATCGAACAGCGAGCACATGTGCAGTATAAAATTGCGATAAAGATTCTTACGTACAATCTCATGGCCCTTGGCATCCAGAAACATTTCGCAGGCCAATGGCAGCTGACAGTCACCGACAAAGCCATGACGCATCACGTGCAGATTCCAAAGCTTCATGAGCTCCTTCTCGCCTTCATTGACGTCGGAGAACTCATCAATCATTTGTATGGTTTTTTGGCGCAGCCAAAGTGGATCGCTCTCGCCTTCTGAATCAATGTCCAGCTCTTTAGGATGCACCGGCAGGCAGGTTTCCGTATGATGATACAATCTGTGATAATTATATATAAAACAATAATCAAAATAATAAGTTTCAGTTATATGCTCACCTGTTGTGTCCGGTTATGTATGAACGCTGATTGCTAATGTCATCCTCGTCCAACTCTAGGAATTCATCGAGGCAGGTCTTCTGGCGCCTGGGCCTGCATACCATCAAGCTGGTGACTGAGGTGCGTCTTACTGGACCGCAAGTGCGTGCAAAGGATGAGCCCGATGGTCCGGCCAAATCATAGGGTGACCCGGCATAGGATCCATCGTATGCATCATTGATGGTCACATCGATACGTGCACCACTGCCTGCTGGTTGGTACGTAAAGTTGAAGCGCGCATGGCACAACTTGAGGTGTTTCAATAGTGCATACAGACGCAAGCAGTCTAATCCACACCATGGACAGTTCAACTCCTGTGTGTACTCCGTCTGCTGGCGCGTATTGTTGCTGTACATAAAATTGTATACGATTTGTATGAGCTCGGGCACTGCCTTGCATATGCTGCCATTCTTAAGGCCACTGCAATTGTTATTGTTATTATTATTATTATTGTTATTGTTAATATTGATGTGATTAAGATCCGCCTCGCTGTCTAAATGCTGCACATAACGTTGTATCTCTGGGGCTGCAATAATGTCGGGCAACTGCTCATTGGACAAAGTCAAATGGAATTTGAGCATCGGACTCTGCTGGTACACATCGTAGGTCAACGAGAGTGGAATGTAGCTGTCGGGCATAGTCTCCCAGGTGCATTTCTTTGGTGAGAACGATTTAATGCTAGACGAATTCAATGGCTGCAGCATTGCCTCGTATTCGCCCTCAGTGATAAAACCACTCGACTTTTCATACAGTATTAATTCCGAGCCATAGATTTTTTCATTGTTTCGTGACCGTTTGTTTGGCGGCGTTGCTGTTGAAAAGTAAATCACATAAATAATTGATATTTGACTAAGTTTCATCGCAGTATCTCACCTGCATTTTCATCGTTGCACGTCTGCGGTTGCATCTTGATGCGAAAGAGCAACTTGTAGAGCGTATGCTGATCACCCATGGGACGCATTGTCTGCAGAGGTATGCTAATGGTGGCATGCTCATTGACGCCCTCATTTGGATTGTAAACTATTTGGCAGCTCTTGCTTAGCAGCTCCTGAAAATCCAGTGTGCTGTCCTTGCGCTTGCTACGCGTTATTTTATAGAGCGCTGTCTCCACGCAGACCCTTTCGCCCGCCTGACAGAGTAGCTGATCCTGCCCCTGTCTAAGCAGATCATCGGTGTCTTGCGGCTTGAGCTTCTCATGTAGCGAATCATAGATTACATGCAGGTAGTTTTGGGGTACAGCCTCAGACTTTTGTGTGATTGTGTCCAATATGGAGTCGATCTTGAAATTTGCACGTTTCTTGTTATTCCGTGACATTCGCTCCTTCATATAACTAAGCGTGCGATTTAGAAATATGGGCTGCAGAATATGCAAGAAATTATATCGAAATTTGTTCACGCATTTTAGTAGTTAGCTTACGTTTGTCTCATGCCGATTGCGTAGGTAGCGATAGATTTGTGTGGGTTCTGCAAAATATTATTGATTATTAACACTGCATTTGAAACTGTTCCAAGGCTGGCTAACATACTTTCAAATGCCTGTAAAAAGAGTTCCTGCTCTTGTTGATGTCCATTCAGCTTCACATTGGTTTCGTTGTTATTTGTTGTTGATAGATTTGCTGCTGCTGCCGACGCTGGCGCTGCCAACGCTTCGTTTGTGGCAGCATCTGCATGTCTGCTGCCATTGTTTAGACCATTTATGTTGTTTGCCACAACACCCGCATTATCTCCATTGTCCCTTTCACGTTTTTTAGTGGGTGCCATTGTTTTGAGGGGGAGGCGCAAGGTGCTTGCTTCACCTCCGCCGCTTAACAAACGCGCCGCCGTTTACTCACACACACTCACACACTCACTCACTCACTCACACACTTTGCCCTGCTGCTGCTGTAGCGTTGCTGCACTTTCAGCAAACACAAACTATCGTTGCATTTGTTTGTTAAAACATTTTTATGTTTTGTTAAGTGCGAGAATAATTGGTTGTTTCGCTTTTTCCGTAATTTCTTGCGTGTCTTCGCCTTTTTCTTTTTCGGCGCGAAACCGTATGCTTTGTGCAGCGTTTTTGGTGTTATTATAGAAGCCCTGTCACGATACAACTGAATGACGCGTGCCAATAATTTTTATATTTGCGAACACAAGTAACTGAACAATTATTTGATATATTCAAAGTACGTTTAAATTGTTATTTATTATTATAATTACTAAAATAAACTTTTATAAGGTAAAAACATGTTATTTATTTTGCACAATTCATAAATCGTACCGTGCATATGGCCTTTATCACAAATACACCCCCGCGACATTTTACAACATTGTATTTGCCAAACTCTTCATTTCAGATATTATTTATTTATTTTCTCAGACAATATTCGCATATTTATTATGCTTTTAAAATATCGAATATAGTGAATTAAAAATTTATAAACAATAATTATATTAATATTGTATCAAAATAGTATATACATTTGATTGTTGTCAGCTGTTTTCTAATGCTGTATTTGGATGACTAGCAACACTACCATTTTTTATAGAAAAGCGTGCGCTGTTGCTTTATATTAATTATATTAAGTTTTTTAAAGAAAAAGGTAAATATTACTATTTAATACAGCTAATGTCGTATTTGCATTTAATGTAAATGGAAAATTTATTGATAATTATTAACGACATCTAACGATAACTTGACGTTAGCTTACTCATACAAATGTGCAATTTCTTGGGTTAATTTAGCTTAACAAATTGTCTCACAGGCCCAAACCGGCAACTGTTTTAAAACTTGAAGAATTCTACACAATTTCAATAATTTATAATTCAAAATGGATAAAAATAGCGCAGCCTTGTATAAAAAAATGCAAGCCGAGGTTGAGTCATATCAAAACCTACAAAAATGTAAGCAAATTATAATTATTTTCTGCCCTCTAAATACATATAAATATTTTTGGTTCGCAGCTTGCGTTAAGGTTGTAAAGCAGCGGACACTTCTGGAGAGTCAGTTGAATGAAAATAAGCGCGTGCTAGAAGAATTGAATTTACTCGGCCCTGACAACAAAGTTTTCAAGCTGTTTGGTCCGGTCCTGGTGAAACAGGAGCTGGAGGATTCTCGTCAAAACGTTGGCAAACGCATAGAATACATCTCGAAAGAGTTAAAAAGTGTCACAGATACGCTGGAAAATATGTAATTTTTTATTGATTTTCATCACTAATCAATCATCAAATATATCAACTATTCTTTTTTTGCATTATAGGGAAAAGGACATGTTGAAACATAGCGATGCTGTCTCTAAATACCAGCAGCAATTTCAAGTCGCAGCAGCCATGAAATAAAACGAATCGCTTTAATTATTATTTATTACATTTGTCCATTCAAATATACATACAAATTGACTTAAAATCAAATAAAAACTATTGTATATAATTATTGCCATCCGCGAGTATCTTCTATATTAGTGAGTGTATTTACATATCGTTCTGTCTATGTGCCTTGTTTCTCTGTTAATGTAAAAGTAAAATCGAATTTCGATAACATTTATAACATTAGTCACGTATCCCTGGTTGGTGTGCGAGCGAGATGCATTAACCGAGAGCATTTAACACACTGAAATTTGTACCACAAAAATTGCCACGAAGAACAGAACTCTCTTTAGTGCCGCATCAAAATTAAACAATTGAAGCTGTATTGTCAGCAAAATCAATCACTAAAATATTTGTTGCTTAAAGCGATAAAACAATGGGATCAAGCCACAGCGTTCACGTACCCGGCGGAGGCACCGAAGGTAATATACACAACCACGTAAATTGTGTCACTTAAAGCAGAAGAATTGACAACCAATCATATGCATACACGCATACACTGACGTAAATGGAAAATAAACAGACTTTTTGTATTTTCAACAAATATAGGCTACCACGTACTCAAGGTGCAAGACAACTCGCCCGGCCAAAAGGCTGGCTTGGAGGCATTCTTTGACTTTATAGTAGCCATAGCAGGCACACGTCTGGACCAGGATAATGATATGCTTAAGGAGCTGCTTCGTCAGAATGTGGACAAACCTGTTCGCGTCACGGTCTATTCGAGCAAAACACAAACCGTACGCGAGCTGATATTGACGCCCAGCAACAGCTGGGGCGGCCAAGGACTGTTGGGCGTGAGCATACGCTTTTGCTCGTTCGAGGGTGTCAACGAGAGTGTGTGGCACATTCTGGAGGTACATCCCAATTCACCGGCCGAGTTGGCTGGTTTGCGTGCCTATAGTGATTATGTGATTGGTGCTGATGCCATTCGGCATGAGAACGACGATCTATTCACACTGATCGAGACGCACGAACAGCAACCGCTCAAGATGTACGTCTACAATCTGGACGATGATGCTTGCAGGGAGGTTACCATCAAGCCGAACACCGCCTGGGGTGGCGAGGGAGCTCTCGGATGTGGCATCGGTTATGGCTATCTGCATCGCATTCCTGTGCAGCCTGCACCAACACCGGCGCCTTCGACAGGACCTGCTGTAGCAGCGACTCCAAGTGGCCAATCGAATCCTATTGCACCGCCTGTTGTGGCCACCACTGGTGTTGTTGCACCCACATTGCCTTATATACCGCCACTGGCGAACACATTTGGCTCGAGCAACGCTGAGATACGGCCACCAACAATTGAGCCCCCGGCACAGAGCATATTCAAAACCTACTTCAACCCGGATGACGCAACGGATGCATTAAGTGCAGCACTTGAGAATCAAGCAAATATTGCTGAGCCCCAGGTAGCCGCCCCAGAGACCAGCATCGCCCCGCCAGCAGCTCCACCTCCGGTTGCTGTTACTGAAGTCCCAGCTGAAGCCGCAGCAGCACCACAGCAACAGCCCCAGCCACTTGCACCGCCAGCGAATATCTACATACCCGGTGTCTTCGATCCCAACCTCCCACAGCAGAGTACGAATGTGAGCGTTGGCGGCATACCTGCCGCCCAATTGCCATTCCCACAGGCAACTGCAGCCACGCTGCCACCACCAGCTGTGCCCATGTTCTCGATGGCAGGATTGCCGCAGCAGCAGCAACAGCAGATCTATATGACCGCACCGGCAGCCCTATCGTATCCTGCGGCTGGTGCTGCTGCACAGACCGTGCCCACGTATCCTCAGGTGCAGCCATCTATGGGCGGTCTGTTTCCAACTCAGCCAACACCGCTCCCGCCGCAGATGGCGCATGTATTTTCGCCTCCGCCGCAGCCTCAGCAGCCGCCTCAACCAGCAGCCACCAGCACAGAACAAACACAACTGGGACAACCACCACAAGCAGCAGTCGCACCCCCACCCGCGATGTCAAGTGCTTAGGCTCCACTCATCAGACAGCTACGTTAACCAATTTGAACTTCTATACGTTGTTAGCGACTTCACATAAATTGTCGTTAAGTTTAATAATGTGATTTGATTTTACGATTCTTATTGCGATGAACCGAAATCACAAGTGACAACTGTCAAACATTTCAGTGCAAGATGCATAAATATAAACGATACACTTACATTTATTATTAAAACAAAAACAAACAAACAAACATATGTACATCTATGTATGTATATGCATATGTATATATTTGCAAAGTACTGTAACATATGAATATACTTTGTATGTAGAGAGAGAGAGAGAAATGCGCAATGCGATCGAGCTACATCAAGGATTAGTAAACAATTTTATTACTTGTGCAATGTTTAATGCTGTTTTTCATTCTGCATGTTAGCAATGGGATAAAAAGGGGCAAGGATTTGATGAATTTATTAATTATTAAATATCGCATTTTAAGTATCAAATCAGGAGTATTATTATACGGATTGCGAATCATCCGATTGAAGGTCAAAGTTTTGGTTCCCCCTACGGCTACTTTGTCAATTAGCTAATATGAGTGACGGTCGCGGTTTGATCTCATTAAATTTTAAAGATCCGCAGTCTTAAGAATTCCAGATTCAACTCACTCATTGCTTTGCAAACGAACAGTTCGGAAGCAAAATGAGGCTCGTGCTATTAATTGCAGCAGTTGCAACTTGCGTGGTAGCTGAAGTTTTCATGCAGCAGCAAGTAAGTGTTGCAAGATTTGATTAATAAGATTAATTAAATAGTTATTATACAGAATCCCATAATAATCACTACGAATGTGGTACATATTGAAAGTGTGAACGAAAATCTGCAGCAGAGAGTGGAGGAACTGATAATAAAACTAGCTGAGAATTACTTTAAGGAACACATTGTCATAGCGCTAAGGGAAACGCGAGATGCTCTGAGGCACAAGTGCGGCCAAGGTGGGCAGGTGGGAGTGGCCAATGTCACAAATCAGCACTTAGTGGACAGAGTGACCCACCTCAGGCTCATCGTTCAGAGTATGAGGGAAAATCTGCAGGCCAGTCACAACACGCTTCTGAGCTTCTTCAATCTAGTGAAGAACAAGTGTGGCGGCCACGTGCATCCAGGCATAGGATCTATAGGCGGACCTATAGGCGTACCTGTAGGCGGACCTATAGGCGGACCTATAGGCGGACCTGTAGGCGGACCTGGAAGCTATCCACCCAGTCAAACCAATTGCTTGGCAGTGGGCCAGCAGACGACTACCAAGACGATCGTACTACCGAACAGTCTTCCATTTACCGTGCTCTGTGATGGACTTACAGCGGGCGCAGGCTGGCTGGTTATACAGCGACGCATCAGTGGCTCCGAGGACTTCTATAAGTGTTGGGATGATTATCGTAAGGGTTTTGGTCAACTCGGTGGTGACCACTTTATCGGCCTGGAGAGTCTCTATCGCCTAACCAGCTTTGAGCCCCATGAGCTATATATACACATCGAGAACTTTAATGGCATGAGATCCTATGCTCGGTATGATCACTTTCAAATTGGCAGCGAGGAGTCCAGGTACGAGATTAAACAGCTGGGCGCGTACACTGGCACTGCAGGCGACAGGCTCTCAGCGAGTTTGTACTCCAAGTTTTCCACCTTCGATAAGGAATACTACGATGGGGCCTACTACAATAATGCGTTCCATTACCATGGAGCCTGGTGGTATGCTAAGACCATGGTTTACGGCTGGTAAGTCGAAGTTCATTACACATCAACAATAATACTTTAGGAACTAATCATTTTCATGATATTTAGCAATCCCAATGGCAGATATTTCCCATATGAAACCGTGCATACACAAGCCATGAGCTGGAAGGACAGTCTCTCGCTGAAATCCATCACAATGCTAATACGTCCGAGACGTGTGCAGTATAATAAATAAACATCTCCTCCTGTCTCTTTGCTCCTGTAAAAACGATTAAAACAATTGTTGAGCAAATAATAAAACAAAAAAATAAATAAAATAAAATGATACCAAAAAGAGCTTCAAATTTCGTTACATAAATTAATTACTCAAGACCAAAAAATACAAGTGGAGCTCATATATGTGCCTGCCAAGTAAATGCGATTAAAACGCTTCACTGTGACGAAAATGCTTATAAATTTAATATGCCCAAAAGTTATTATATAAAATTGTTTTAAGATGTAGAAATTTCTACTTTCTGCAGCATTTTCCGGCCAAAGCTGGTAATATTCTATATATTTGTATTCTTATATATATTATAAAACCTTCACTTGATAGTGAAACGTTTATAGTTATTGTTATTAAAAAAAGCAGTAGAAACAATTTTTGTATATATTTAAGTTTTATTTATTATTATATGACATTCGCGTTGCCAGTGAAAAGACGACCAATTTTTTGGGAGTTAGATTTAATTTTGGACTTCTCGTAAATGGGCGATAATATTTGACATTAGACGTGAAACTACTT
Source organism: Drosophila mettleri (assembly GCA_035047625.1). NCBI lineage: Eukaryota > Metazoa > Arthropoda > Insecta > Diptera > Drosophilidae > Drosophila > Drosophila mettleri. The sequence goes on from JAWNPI010000103.1 coordinate 19,475,531, forward strand.
GACAAAATTAGGATTCTTCTTCAGTATGACAAATCCTTCCATGACGGGCGTTAGCGAGATGTACTCATCGGTGGCCAGTTCGGCGCGTTCGCCAATCGCCAGCAGCACGGGCGTAGTGTGTGTTTGGAAGCCTGTTATGGTCTTCGGCTTACCCGCTTGGCCAACCACGTCGATTGCAATGCCCACACGGACCGGCACCTGCAGCTGGTTGAGCTCCTCATCGAAGGTGATCAGCATGCGTGCTTGCATGGCCGGCACCAGTGTGTACAATAAATAGTGGGAACGATTCAGGATAAGATTCTTGACATCGAGAAGCGATACCAACGTGGCCATCAAGCCAGCAACAGCCATTGGATTCATTAGCTGGCGATCACTGTGATATGGGCTGAGCGACAGTGTACCCTTGCCCAAATGTGTCAGACTCTGGGCAATGCGCACCATGAACAAGTTGCTCGGATCCTTCGAGTGGTACTGGGCCAGCTGACGGAGCATCGAAGCGAGACGGGCATTATTGGTGCCAGCACCCACCAGGCCCATGGCAAAGATGGCATTGTGAGCCACCTCTGCATCGCTGTCGTGTGAGAACTTGCTCAAGGTATCCAAAATATTCAGCTTAGGATTTGAGGCAGATATCAGGCCCAAAGCGAGGGGAACTGCACGTCGAATAGAGGGTTCGCAGTAGCGCAACAGATTGCCAAACGAACGATACGCCATCTCAGCACCAATGTCTTCGCCCATGGCAATCAGGGCAATGCCCAACACAGCAATCGATTGTGTAGCCGAAAGATCCTTTTCGCGCTCCTTTTCCTTTTCCTTCTCCTTGTCCTTATCCTTCTCCTGCAATGAAACAATATTTAATATAAAGTACACTGAGTTTTATCAGTTAGTTACCTTCTCCTTGCTCTTGTCCTTCTTGCTCTTCTCTTTTTCCTCATCAGCATTGGTGGACTCGTAATGATCCGAGCATATGTGCAGCAGCTGTTGAATTTTGAGCACATTACCAGTGCCAGCGTAGGCGCAGATGTCCACCATAGTGGTGGCCATGCTACGGTATGGCTCCTCCAACACCTCCAGTGTCATCATGACGGCCTCTGTGGATTTCTGACGTCCCAAATAGAGTAGGCCCAGGCCCAGCCAAAGGAATCGTGTATAGGTATCCTTCAGGTCGGCCTTGGTCAGACCCATGATTGTTTGCAGCAAGATCTCAGTAATCTCAGCATTGCACGAGCCAACGCTTATCAATCCCAGAGATAGTGCAGTTATGCCCAGAATCTCAACACTAGCCGCTGTCTTGCCATTGCTGGCAAATATTGTCTTGAGTGTATCGATGACAATGGCTCGATTAGAACCGGCATAGGCGATTCCCAAGCCCAAAATGGCGCCAATGCGCATGCACGAATTCTGGTTATCAATATAGTCGGATAGCAAAGCGTGTGCCGGGTCCACCTCGTTGCGAATGCCGCAGTTGACAATGCCGCAGGCCAGCAAAGCGCCCGACTTAATGTTGTCGTCGGTAGAGTAGAGATATTTATCAATCATGGTCAAGCCACCATCGACATCCCAAAGCAGAATCAGTCCCAGCGAGGCTGTGGCCGAGAGCATGCCGTGCTCCTTATTCTTATACAGCCACTTGTTTCCATCCTCTGATAACAATTTGTCCACACCGAATCCAGCATTGACAAAACCATTAACGAAACTCGCAGCCAAATTTTGCTTTGCCGAATCCACTTGAATGGATGCAAAGCGCGAGCGAGAGTTATCCAAATGCGATTTGTAAATATCTTCGGGGGTCTTTGGCTCCATAATGTCCAGCTCACGGGCCAAATTCAAGAAATGCTTATTTAAATTTGCATTCGACATGATTTCCATTAAATCATCATAGTCCGACAAGGACTCATCTAGATCCAGACACACTTGCTGGCGTGCAAGCATAAATGCTAGCTGCTTCTGCATTGCTGGCTCCTTGGGCTCCTTGAATATTTCGCCAATCTTGCCCATGTCGTTTAGCATCAGAGCCAGCCTCATTGCCTGCGTATGCTGGTGGAACTTTCGGGCCAGCTGCAAAGCCGTCTCTAGAATAATCGTGTTGTCCGGCTCGGGCACGTAGGGATAGCAGGACTGCAGATATAGGCAGACGCGCGGATAGGCAGACTCGTCAACGTATTCGGCCAGCAAATGCAAATGATCAATCTCAATGAGCAAATCACAAGCGTCTGCCTCTGCATTGTGCTCCATGTTGTACGGTATTATCTGCTTAACCAACTGGATAAGCTGAGTGCGGAACTCACCAGTCGTGTCGTGATAGTGTGCCGATATTTCACCAGACAAATGGCGAACGTATTCGTGACCCCAGTCGCCAATGGGCTGGGTACGATCGCAGAGGAAACGATATGCCAGACAATCTTTGCCGCTGCCCATGGTCATGGAGAGCACTGAGATGATATCAGCGCATAGCTGGCGCGAACGTTCATCTGGCATATGCTTGTACACCTTCTTCATGGTCTCATAGTGTGGACGCATAAATTTCAGTGGCTTGGGCACGGATGTCATCGAAGTTGTTGAGGCACGGATCAGCTTGGCCATCATTTCGAGTGCTGGCTGATACATCTGTTTGTCTTTTTCCTGCAAACGTAACACCAACATCTCCAACTCTTCCTGCAGCTGTTGATCCTCATCGGATAGCTCGGGCTGCTGCTCTTTTTCATCCTTTTTTCCCTTGCTAGAATCTTGTCCCTTGCCTTTAGCTTCCTTGGCATCGCCAAGAGGCTTTTTCTCCAGCTTGGTTTCACCAGTCATGCTGTGTGAGCCCTTTATTTAATTTTACAAATATAAAACAGTATTTTGTTAATAATTCGGCGTTCACTTTTCTCCGCTAATTCTCGTTTTCTTTTCTTTACTACTCAGCAGAATTACAAAGCGCTTTTTGAGCTGTCAAAAGCATGAATTGCCAACCATTTGTATTTAGTGGTGTGATAGTATCGAAATATCATCCCTTGAGAACTGACATATTTTGCGATGATTTCAGTATCGATATATTGCTACACACTTTTTATGTGTTTTACAAGACTGGATGAATTCTTAAACACATGTTTTGATTTCATTTTGCGGCTTTTTGTAAGACAAAAAAATGTTACGAATTACAGCAACTAAAAACACACTTCTTGATGGCGCTACTATAGCAGATCAACTCTATACGACACCTAAGGATTGTGAAGATTTATTTGAAAGCATTGAAAAGCCCACTGAGGTTGTGGCTGCTCCACGGTCCACCTGTACGTATCAAATGTTAGTTTTGTGTTTTGTTTACGAGCCTAACCCATTTACAGTCATACGTGCTGGAGTTTTAACAACAGTACGCGGATCGGCGTACATGGAATATGGCAATACCAAAGTGCTGGCAATTGTGGCGCCGCCGCGCGAACTGGTTCGATCTAATGCTCGCCGTATGAACATGGGCGTCATCAATTGCTATGTAAATTTTGCAGCCTTTGCCACCGGTGAGCTGGAATCAGTGCCGGAGCGCGAGAAACATTTGGGCAGCATGCTGACTAAGGCACTGGAGCCACTCGTCTGCCGAAATGAGTTTCTCAATTTCCAGCTGGACATTCGAGTACTCATATTAGACGACGACGGGTGTTTGCTTAGCACCGCAATCAATTGCTGTGGCGTTGCACTCATTGAGTGCGGCATATCCACATACGATTTGATAACAGCATCTACGGCATGCATCTATCGGGGCTATGTGTTCCTTAATCCCAGCGCCAAAGTCGAGGAACTACTTTGGCAACATCGAGGCGGCAATGCTTTACTAGGAAGCTGCGAGACTAGAAACAAAGATAGTCCCGTACAGGAACATGGCCTGCTTATGAACGCCAGCATGGACAGCTTTGAGCAGCTGGCGCAGTGTCAACAGTGTGGCTACCTTAAGCCCGAGACCTATGTTCGGCTGCTCGACTATACGGTGGAGATCAATAAATCGTTGAGGCTGTTAATTAGACGCTTGCTCAGCGAACGAGTCAAAGAACAGCACATATTGGATATGAAGGAGCAGGAGGAGGAGCGCTTGGAGGATGAACGTCTGGCGACAATAATTGACAGACTGAAGCAACAGGGCCTTCATGAGTTCATTCAATCTAATATTAAGGAAGATCCGTATACAAAGAAATAAATGCAACGTTTTGTCGAACATAAAACTGAATGTTTATAATTTTATGCTTATAACCTAAACTTTTAACAAATTTTGTGGTCTAAACAGCTGCTTTTACAACTCCTACTGCTGATCTGTAGAGGCCTCTAGCACGGCGCCCGAGTAGGCCAAATCCCAGTAGTGCTCCACTTGATGCTTTTGAAAGAATTCGCGTGCCATTTTCTCCATTGGAAAGATTTTGAATTTGATTTCACCGAAATGACGACGCTGACTTGTGCCTTCCCAGACGAGCACGCACGAGTTGGCCACATCCTGACCATCGTTGCCATTCACCATGTCCTCCTCCCATTTTATGCGATGCAGCATGAGCCGGCGGTACTTCTTCTGCTGCTTGGGACCGCCTTCGACGACAACGACACAACAATCACGGAATAGAACAACGCTGCCAGTCATTTGCAATTGTTTGGCATTAGTTTCGACTTTAAACTTTTTACTTTGGTTGTCCTGCAGATCGCGTATACGATAGACGCTGACATGAACGCCGCAACTGGTATCTTCCTTAAGCTTGCGCTGTTTCTTTTCGCTCTTCTGTTCGCTGGTCAGCTTGCGTGCGTTGTTGGCATCCTCGTGAGCCTTCTGACGTTTGGCCATTTGCTCGCGCACATGTGCCTCGATTTTGGTGGGATCCTGCACAGCATCTGTGCCCAAAACACGCATCAAATTCGATATACGCAGCTTAGGCTCCGGTGGCGCAACAAGACCCAAGCGTATCTTTTCCTGCTCTTCCTTCCAGGCTTCACGACGATTCTGGCGACGCAGCTTTTTGCGTTCCTTTTTGGTTAGAAAAACAGGCAAGTAAACAGGTTTCAATGGCTCATCTGTCAATGGGAATAGCATTAGTGATATAGCTCTAATCTTTTGGAAGAACCAAATGGTTTTGATACTTTGATAATCTTTACTCACTTGGCGGTTTCATTTGTGTAGGATGCTCGATGAGATTACTAATGGCGGTTTTACGAATGCTAATTTTACCGCTTGCCTCATCCAGTGTTTGCATATCCTGGGTAAGTATGACAGAGTCCCACCATTCCATAGCAGGCACATCATCGGGCATGTCTTGCTTGGGGGCAATCAATGCCAGCTTGGTGGCCGACGAAATACCCGTCTTGCGTGCTATTTGAGATATTTCGTTTTGCAGCCGCTCCAGTTGGCTCTTCATACGCATACGTTCCGCCAGCTGCTGAAACTTGCCGGGCTCATGAAAACGCAATGTGCGCTTATTGCGTATGGTTGGCTTCAGGGCAATTCGATCATCGAAATATTTAACACCATCGTCCTGTCCAGTGCTGGTAGCACCGCTGTGACTGCTACCTTCGCTGCCCGTTGTCTGGCGCTGGAATACTTCGCGTTTCTTGGCCCGTATATTCGCCTTAAGCGTGGGAGTCACTGTTGGTATATTAATGGCACGACCACTCTTGTCCACGGTTCGTCCCTCTTCATCCAGGATCAACGGCTTGGGTCGCTCCTGCTGTTGCTGGGCAGCGGCAGCAGCTGCTGCCGCCACAGCCGTTGGCTGCTGCTGGATGATATTGGCAAGATTTCCAGTTAGCTTTGCACGAATTTGTGCCTGTAGTTCGGCTATCTTCTTGGCCTTGTTCGCATCTTCGGGTGTAGGTTTCTTGGATAGTGCTTGGGTGGCCAACGCAACTGGCATTCCTATTTGAGGGACAGACGCCAGCAACGGATCCTTATCACGGAGATTGCTAAGCGCGCGCTTGCGCTCCTCAATCTCTCGCTGCGCATGTGCCATCATCAGTTTAATTTGCGTGGAGCTCAGCGAGGAGGCCATCGCATCGATGGGTGGCGCTCCACCATTCTTCTCCTTGACATCAAAACGTGACTTCTTAGGCGCCGCATCGACGCCGACGTCATGGCCAGCTGCGCCGCGTTTGTTGGCTGTAGCTGTAGCTGGTTTTGATTTATGTTCGTCGGCGTCGGCGTTTTCTGCATCCTTGCGCGTTATAATGGACGACATAATATTCGCAATTAAATTGATCTGGCTAAAAACTTAAAAGTTATTTACCAAAAAACTTTGCACATTCCGCTTTATCCGCAATGCTTTTTTTGGTTTTGTTGAATGTTTATTTGCAAAAACGTTTACGTGAAAATTTCTTTGGCAAAAAGACAGAGCTGTTTTATTCTTCTTTCCATTGACAGAACTAGTTCTTGTGCTCACTTTTGAGCAAACTTTATCGAACTGTAACTAACACATAACTGCACATTTTTTTGTATTAACATGGAAAACAATTTCAAAACATAACATAACATTGTATTCTTTGGACCACAGAGTGACAATTTTATGACAATGTTGTGAGTTTCAACAATATTTCTTTCTCAAAACTTTTCCCATTTAGCTTTTTATCGATAACAGCTCGTGTACTTTATTTCTTGGCTACACGCTATATTCTTTCGAGCGAACAAGCGATCTACCGATTATGGTTCATACTATAATAAAATTATTTATTTTTATTTTAATACGAAAATTTTAAAATTGTTTAATTTTAAATCAATGAATAGTTTTTCTTATACAATACTTAAATACAATCGATGGTCCCCACAAATGTATCGATAATTTCCCACCTCTATACAGAAGCGTTTCGTATATTTTTTTCTTGTCGTGTCTGTGTGTGCTTAATTATTTGTTGTGAAAATTAGGCGCTTTAATTGTGCATAAAACGTGAAAAAGTTGCATTTTACTGCAAGCATGGCATCAGAGGAAGAGAATGACGATAATTTCCAGGGTGAGTACCATTTTTTAATCTGTTTTTTATTGCGCTGAAAATTTTTCGGCAGAATCTGAGTACCAAACTGTGGTCATGTTCAAGCGAGCAGCAGGCGTCAGCGGCAGCCGACGATGTCTCGTTGCCGCTGCCGCGTTTCGTTCGTTTTCTTATTATTGTTTTTATTTGCTTTTGTTGTGATTATCTATTAATATGCAATAAAAATTATATTTCGTTTGTTGTAGCGACATATTGTTACACATATTTTTGCAATTTTACTTATGATGCGCGATAGTCCTATTTTTTTGTCTCCGTCATTCTAGACAAATTTATTAATGCATTTTTTGTGCCGTGTTTCGCAAATGCAGCTCCCATTCGACATATAGCCATCTCGTTCGCACATAAAAAGTGTTGGCGAGCACAAAACATATGTTTTACAATCTTGTTTTGGTCGTTATTTCTGCTCAAAATTAGGGGCGCGCAATTGGAACTATCAGAAACTTTTAAAAAAGTATTCCCCATAAGAAAATGCATTACATATGTATATTTATTATCTTGAATAAAATAATGTTGATAGTAGTTGGTCTGGCTATTGTTTTCGTTATTATAAATCTCTTTTACGAACTCAAAGTTTTAAAATTAGAAAATTAGTACCTGTAATTATACATACATTCTATCAACTTAATCGATACAAATTATTTGTATATTCAGTATAGTATAATATAAACTGTTTATAATATAAACTGTTAAAAAATTAGTTAATATAATGAAATATCTTCTTAAGATAAGTATTGTTTGGAAAACAATCGCTTATGAGATTTAATGTAGCGCTAAATAATACCAGGTAGATGGACACAAGTGTGCATCTATTTGCAAATTATTGGACATTTTGACGCAAAGTGCAATATAGTTTGCTCTCTCTTTCCCATTTGATTTCATATGACGGGAGAATATTTATATATAAAATTCATGTGTACACACTGCATTTGCGCGATGTCGGCAACACTCGTTCACTCTCTTAGCTCACAAACGCACTCGCAACCGCAACCGACGATAACGCCGCGTGAAGTGGGCTGCTTTGGAAATTTTACGATTCATTGTTGCTTGGACGTGGCAGCCATGACGTGATTTCTGACTTTGACTAAGAAAATTTTTTGTTAAAATTACATTTGTAAATTATAGAAAATTAACTTAAGGGGAATACGTGCATTATTAAGCCAGCAACAAGAGCTCAATTAAGTGTAAAATAACAAGTGTGTGAAAACTATTGCAATTTATACAAAAAAAAATATTGTGTAAGAAAAATGAGAGAAATAATAATACATATACACATGCATATGAATACATATGCATGTGTAAAGAATAAAAAAATATAACGAATTTAAATGTGTCCAATATGGAAAATATTAAATTAAAATTGTGATCTGCGCTTCTTTCCGTTCGCCGTGTGTTACCTTGTTGATTGATTTCTCCACTTTTGTGTACGTTTCGGGTGGATCGACATTTAATTTGCTCATTTAAAAAAGACAGACAATTTCCACCATTTACATTTGCAGTCGTCGTTCAATATCATTAATGTAGTCGTGTATTATATTTTATTTAAGTGTATCATACGTATGTACCTACATGCATATACAAACTTACATATATTTACGTCTGCTTGCGTGCGAGAGGTGACTCGCTTGGTCGGCAAGACCAGCAGCTCCCTCGCACTGTGAGGAAGCTTACGTACATATGTATGTATGTATGAAAAGTATATATGCAAGTGTATATACGTATGTGTTATGCACGCGCGCGCTCCAGCAGCACTCGTCCTCGTCGTCGCCCTGTTTCGCTCACGTTCACGCTCAACCACCAAAATCGTCAACCAACCGCTCTCTCAACGTCGTCGTCTTGTCGCCAACGAAAATCAGCCGCTGTCGATGTCGCCTCCACCACCGCCGACGTTATTTACACGATTTCAATTAATTTATAAATAATCATTCCAGCGACAAACACATGCATAAATTGTCAGTATTATCAAAAATTGTGCATGTATAACAATTGCAAAAGTGTTTCAACTTAAAAATAAAAAAATTCAAAGTAAGCAACAGAGGCAGAGGATGAAAAAAAAGAGACCATAATTCGTTGGAATGTTGACAACAACAAAGCAACGCCGGGTCAGACAAATACATTTGAACAGAACGTTTGCTTTCTCAATTTTTGTATCCTAATATCAGTAATTTCCGCTGTAAATTGGTATGAAAATAAAAATCTGTTGCACTTAGCTGCCAGTACGTAAGTTATCCTGGAGATTGTACGTGGGAAGAAATTTTCCATATCTAATTTTAACATGTGATGTGCGCGCACATCTTTCTGTTGTTGTTTTTGTTCCGAGCTCTATCGATTAAATGACACACCTATCGATAGTCCGTCTATGAACATTTTTAAATTGAATATAGAATTACTTCTAATAACAATAACACACACTGCATTTGTTGTGACGTCAGTTTGCTCAACTTGCTCTCCTTCTCTCATTGTGTCGTCTTGCTTATTTCGCAACTCGGCATTCCAACAGCTGTATACTCGCAGCGGTCCATGGTAGGATGGGATTGTATTTCGTGCAAGACCTGATTCACGCAAAAAATTTGCAGGTCTTTCACCAGCATTTATTTGTATAAACAATATTTATTTTCATTCATTGTTATGATTTCTTCTGTTTCTCGGCTGAACTGTTGGTTGTTAATAGAAAGAAAGTATTCACAATATTCTTCTTTTTTCTTTCTTTTCTAATGTATATGCATTAATACATTTGTAACTTTTAACTAATAAGTAGACATCTATGAATTGACATTCATAATTTACTGAAAAGCTAATAAGCAATAAGAGAGAGTCACTACCGAGGCAAAATTTCCACGCGTCATTTACAAGAGATAGAGAGAGAGACGGAGTGGGGAAAAAAAGATTGTATTGTATTGGTGGAATTGGACTGCAGTTTTGTGATATTGCTTATAATATACACTAAGAAAAGAGCAGCGAGCTATGCCAGGTACCATATTGACGTATGTAGTTTCTACTTGTGTACTTTGAGCTTGCATAGATAAACTTGTGCTTGCAAGGTAAACACTAATTGCATTCTATACTAAACGGTGCTGAATTATCAGAAAAAAGCCAACTACATGTTCGTTTCTTTTATTTTATATTATATGGTCTTCTGAGGTTTTCATTGATTTGGAATATAAAAAATTTTTTAAATAAAACAAATGATCATGTTTAAGGTCAAAAAGCCAAAGGTCATTTAGTATTGATTTTTGTTTTTGAATACATTAACAAAATTAGCCCAATTAGAGACATTTTGATATTCTTTGTTTTGATAACCTTATTTGAAATGCATATCTCGATTAAATTGCATAAATACAGCACCATATTTTTTCTTACCCACATCTGTTATTTGTGTGTGGAGACACTGATTTTCTATAATTTGTATTTTCGCTCGCTGTTGCTGAGGGCCTTAACAACTAGGCACACGTATTTATACGCACACAATCTTGCACATATGCATGTGTATAAATATGTGTATACAAGCACAGAAAACTTGCATAAATCTGTTGAAAAAATATAAAAAACTACAACAAATACATCAGCGTGGCGCCTCAACCAAAATTAAATTCAATACAAGAAGTGAAAGTATTGTGTCTGTGCGAGCTTAAGTGTGTATGTGTAGAAGAGTGTATGTATGTGTCGGATCTTGCCTTGCTTTTGAGCATGCCAGAGAGCAAGTAGCAACGTTGATACTCATGCATTGTGATGCTGTCACGCTCACACATATTGCATTTAATTATGCCAAAACAAGAAGCAGTCAACAACAAGTGGTATTATTTTTTGTCCATGTATTTGAGTGCTTAAAGTTGGCATTTAAAAAGATTACTTGAGCTTAAAAAATTTATTTGCAATACAAAAACATGGTAAAACAACGCTTTACGCTAAATTCAAATAATATTATTAGAGGTAATTAGTTTTTTTTTTTATTCATATCACTACTTTGTTGGAATTTCCGCCAAATATTTTTTCCACACGTCTGTACATAGTTCAGAGAGCGGCTCTCTCGACGATACTCTTTTGTAGGGGACATTTCTCATGTTTTGTTGTTGTTTTTAGTGCGAATATGTGTGTATGTGGTGTGTTTTGTGTCAGTTGCTATTGCTCTTAAATTGCTTTTGTGTTGTACAAGTACACAAAAATACATATAGACAGACAGACGGATATTGTTGTTGCTTGTTGTGCATGCGAATGAAATCGGCAGCGTTTGACATTGATTACCGTAATACCTTGTATCTGTATGTATGCCTGAGTATGCTTTGTGGTGACTTTTTTATATTTGTGCAACTGCGCGCTGTTGTCTTTTTCACCTATTTACTGTAATTGTACTGTTGCTCGATCACGAGCAGAGTAGGAGAAGGCCGTATCGCTTCTCGTTATACATGTGTATATTCACACACGCAAGCATGCATACGTAGCTACAGTGGTACTTTTTATTTTTGTTGTTTCAGTTGATTTGTCACAAATATTTATGTATGTACATATATAAGTAGTGCACATACAGGCACTCTCTAGTGCACAGTCTGATGTGTAAAAATTGATGTTTTGTAATTGTATAGGAACTCATTAGCAATGGATTGAAAGGGCTTGTCTAAATTTTGTTTAATAATGGGAAACCAATATTAATGGTCTTAAATTTGTAGATTTATTTCTAGCTCTGACTTGTATTAAGTACTTTCTTATTTACAAATAAATTGGTCAAAGGAACGTTAAAATTCTCTTAGTGTAACTTGTGTTGGCTTCAGTCCTCTACAACAACAACAACAAAAGGTGAAAGTGAAGGTCATTCATATTTGCATATGGGAATATTTACGCATTAAGAGTGCAAAAGTACGATAACAATACGAATATGCCAAAAACTTTAAATTTATTTCATAGTAGCATGTATGTAAGATATATATTACTTATGTTTGTATGCGTGCCGATGCCTTGTTCCCGTGGGCCTGTCTGCTTGACTATTTTGGTCGCCATTGTGGTTTTGCACGCTCTCACCACCTTCATACAAATCTACGTACGAGTATATTAAAAACGTCGCTCTCCCTCACAAAAACACGCTGGTATATCCGCATGTTTGTTACAGGGAACTTTGTATTTGTCGCTGGAAAACGGATTTTGTCTTTAAATAGAACTTTGCTTGGTTCAATATATATTTTTTTTACTTCTATCGTGTTCTATCCAACCCAATTACTGTAGTTGAAGCAGCCTACATTTTTATTTTATTTTTTAATTTGAAAATGAAGGTAACTTTTTGCCATCATGGGTGTGTCAAACGTCAATACACCTATACCTCGCTTTACACGGTACTCGCTTTACACGTTTTCGTTCTAAAAAGAATTTACTACTTTAAATTCAAAAGAAAAAAAGTTTTTTTTACCTAATTCTGTTTTTTTTTTTTTTATGACTTAAATGATTCTATTATATCTTATTAACTGAAAAAAGCTATGCTTTAAGTTCAATAAATGTTATAAAATCTAATTTACACTCTTTTTCGATGTATGCGGTTTGTTCATATATTTTTTTTCGCTTTGTACGGTTTTGTCAGGAACGTATCTACCTTGTAAAGCTAGGTAAATGTGTATATTGTACATCTGCCCTCATATAAATATTTTTATTTAAAACTAAGGGTTTGTAATCTATTTGATCCACTCGATATTCTCGAATTAGTTCATAACTCTTTTATTAAAATTGCTGTGCGTTGACAAGCAACAGAATAATTGCCGCATGTCTAGATTTATGGACATATGTATGTTTTTATTAGTGTTTACGCGATTGACTTTTGATTTGGCATAATTCTATGTAGTCCACAAAAAAATAATAGAAAATAAAACCAAAATTCAAATTACCAGCTAAACACAACAATAAGATACAAGAGCTGCACTATCGTCAAAGACGTTTTGTTGCTTTTCGTGGTGCTCAGCCCTCGTTTTTTAGATAGAGCCACCCGTCGTGTTACATATGTTGTTGCTGTTGTAGTTACTTTAGCTGTTTGTTTCGCGGTTGGTTTAGTCATACTTACGGCTGCCTATAATGTTTATATAATTTTCGTATCTTTTTTCCCACTTGCATACCGAGGTTTCTTATTGGTTGTGCACTGTTGCTGACAGTTGGTGTACATTGTGGGTTAGGTTGAGTTATTTTATTTTTCTGTGTAAAGCCCCTGGTGGTTAACTCGAGATAAGCACATTTTAAGTTCACTTTTCGTTGTTGTTACTTTTTAAACGGCAAAAAAAGTTTATTGTTGTAATATATCGATTTTTCTTAATAAATTTGTATTGTGTAGCTCTGTAGGTATCTATGTGTCACTATAAGAGTTTTCTATTTTTGCTTTTATCCATTACTTTAAAATTATGATTAGTGATACTTTTAACGACTCAATTGGTAGGAATGAGGTCTCGAATAAGATTTTTTTATTATGTTTTGATATTATTTAAGAACAAAAAATTAAAAAAATAACAAAAAAAAAACCAAATAGGATGAAGGTGAGCACTTTGAAGTTAACATTGACGGTCTACTTCTAGTGTTTTATGCACACTCATACAGAACATAACATAAATGACACTATATTATAAAAAAAAAACATTCCTTACATTAAATTTAAAATTCTGCGGAAGGTAAAATATTAATAGAGCTATTAATAAAAATAGGTTATCTGCTTTTCGATAACTCGGAAAACTTTGAACGCTTGAAAACTTGTAGCATATATAATTTAAAATCTATTCGCATGTATGCAAAATGCATTCCTCTTTGGGACAGTAACAGACAACAAATAAATGTTTAATGAATTTAAAAAAAAATTGATTGTACGCTCAATTTGGCTGGCCTTCAGTCATTTTAAAAGATATAGCTATAATTTAATGCCGAAAACAAAATGAAACTATGTATGTATGTTTATACATTTTCAATATGTGAATACATAAGTATAGAGACAAGAAATTGACAACAAGCAAGTTGGTTGGGGGAATACCAGTATCTGTGTCTCAGTTCAGTTAACGGCTGTATGTTGTTTTTTCTTTTCTGATTTTTATTTTTTTATTTATTTTTTTTTTTTGCTGTCTGTTTGGTGTCCGTTTTTAGTCCAGTTCCAAATTGCCAACGTTGTTATCTCTGTCTTTGTCTCGGCTCGTCTTGCCTCTCGCTCTTGCTCTAATAAGAAGAAATAATCCATCTGAATCTGGGAAGACAAGTTTTTTGAGAGCTTGCAAAGCTTTGAGCTTTGCTTTTATTCGCTTTGCCGCTCACTCCACTTAACAGATGCGAGAGCCGTTTCTCGCTCACTCGTGTACTTCTCTCTGGTAGTAGCTTTGAGTTGGTTACGATTTAAGCCTTCTAGTTATTTTTTTTTTTTTTTTTGAATCGGGTTTTTATTTTTGGGTGTTGTTGCTGATTAGCATTCACATCTATCTATCTATGCCTATGTATGTGTGTAAGTGGCAGAAGATATCGACGCGCCGACCGATCTGCCAGCATTACGAAACAACAACACATGAAAAATAATAGTTGTTTGGTGTTTTTATATTAATTTTATTTAAGTTTTAGCTTTCAAAATAAAAAACCACTTAATTGGGAAACAAACAAGTCCATAAGCTTCGAACCAGTTGTCAACGTAATTAGTCTGCATTGACGTAAATATAGTAAATACGTTTATTATCATTTGAAAAACTTTGGGCATTAAATTTTTTAATACTCTCAAAAAAACTATTAAAGTATAATGAATCTATATCAGGTTACTTTGAATTTGGATGACTTCTAACACTATAAATATTCTTATTCATGCAGATGTATTTATAAACAGAAGTTAGGGTATTTATAGAACAACTTTTCGACTATAAAATTGAGAAAAATTAATTCAGAATATATTGAACATGCAGACATATCCTATTTCAGAAAGATATTGTTTATAATAATATATAAATTATAATATATAATATTTATTTTTATATATAAAAAAAAAAAAATAAATTAAAGCAATCAAAAAAATAATTTTATAGGAGCCTTAGTTGTGCGCTTTTGTCTTTCAACGTTGTTTCTCTCTTTTGAGCAATAATCACAGCTGCTCTTAAGTTTTCTTTACTTTTTTTAATTAATAGATAAGAAAGTCCATATTCAAAGTGACATACTGATTTCTTATCTAATCAAATTTTATGAAAACTAAATTTAATGTCCATTCACGGTCAATGTTTTCTTTTTTTTTTTTTCAAATTGATTATAATATTTATAGATATATAAATTAGTTGTTATTTCATGTGGGCAAGACAGAAAGCAGGAAAAGCGCATTTCCGCTGTAATTTTGTAAATAAAAAAGCGCAAAAAAATTATGCAATGACCATCGCGTTGTTGCTAAAATCGGTCATTGAACGTTTGTTCGACGAGTTCGAGAACGAAGCAATTTTGTTTTGATTTTGGTGTTTTATTTTTTTGTCCAGTAAGATCTTCAATATTTCGTTAACTTGCGGGGGCAAAGAGTGACTGAGTCCGGTTGTGCCACAGTTCATTGTACGCCTGTGCTTTGTGCTTATATTTTTGTTTCCCGTCTCTCCCTTAATAGGGTTTATATGATAAAAGTAAACTGTTTTAATTACCATGACCTTGACATGTGCTATACTTTCTAAATCATTCTTAACTAAACGCTAAGGTCGTTATTGTGGTCTTTTTAGACTTTAAGAAAATTGTTTTGAAATAAAAAAATCGCAAGAAAAACACTAATAAATGGGGATTTACCTGAGACACCTAACGAACAATAATAATTCGAAGCCTTTTAATTTTGACTGCTAAATAACTCATACGTAATAATAATTAAAAGTTCGCAAACACACTTCACTGTTTGGCCTGCTTGGCAGACTAATGATTCATTAGCGACATTTTATTATTATTACTTAAATGAAATATATTATTGATTATACACATGTTTATTTGAATAAAGCGATATACAACCCAATAATAATACAATATCACACAACTGTAATACGAAAGCTTCGAAAAATGTAAATACCCTAGAGAAATCACTAAGAAGAAAATTTAAGTATTTTAATTTATTCAGATTTGTATATAATTATTTAATTGTTATTTGGAAAAACATACAGAATCAAAGAGTAGTAACTGATGATGAGCATGCATGAGTGAGCGAATTGACAAATGTTTCACTTGCAATCTCTAGGCAAGTGTATAAGTTATTGCAATGAGACTCGATAATTTTGAAATACTCTGGTGCAAGTTCGCATCACCAGACACCGTTTAATACCTTTCTTAGTATCAACATAAATAAATGCCTATTTTCCCATTGTGTGATGCTTTTATAGTGAGTCACATTTTCGTTATAATGCTGTTGTTGATATTTCTAGGCTAAAAATAGCAAGCGTTGAATAAACGAAATTCAAAATATTGCCATAACATACATACACACATATATAGACATACTTATGATGTATGTGATGGTATGTTGCCCACTGCCGGATTTGTTGTTGCTATCGAAAATGCACCGTATACAAAGTGCTCATGTTGACAGTTTGGGATTCCCGTGTGGCCAATTACCGATACAGAGAGCAAGAACGAGAGAGAGAGATAGAGAGTGAAGCGTCGTGTCGGCTGCTACTTATCGTTGTTGCGACAATTGATTATTCATTTTACACCCAAACACATGTATACATACACACACACATGTTGGAACAACTATGTACTTATGTGAAGCGCGAGAGACTTGCACTTCACGGCGCCCTCTTTTTATCGCATAAAACCATTTTATTTTCTGGCGTATTCCTACTCGATTTTTGAACATCTGTTCACAGTTGGCCACGGTTATTGTTTCTTTATAAGTGTATGTTTTATATGGTTTGCACGTAATTGAGTACACACAAGACTCAAATTTGCATATGCTAGTGCTTATATACATTGGCATGTGTGCGAGTGCGTTTGTATGATTGAATGTCTTTCAGAGTTGTATGCGTTTTGTAAATGTGTTTAAATGCGACTTGTGGGTTTGTTTATTTATCGATTTAAATGAATTTCGATCGGTTTTGAAATGGTGGCAACGCTGCCGACGCATAGCTGGTACCGATTATTGGTAGTTTTTCCTTCTCTTGTTTTTGAAATTGTTATCAACGGTTTGTTGTTGTGATAAACAAGCGCAACACAAAGCAAAAACTGTCTGCACAGCTGTCAGCTGCTTGGGTGCGTTGTATGTATGTGCGTGCTCCTTCTTGTGAGCGTGTGCACTAGCATTAACGTATAAATGTGTTATTCTAGTTTTTTTTTTGTGAAATGTGTGAGATTTTTCCAACCGCCCTTTTTCTCGAGCATTCCATTGCACACGTTCTCACGTTTTTCATAGGTTTCCTCCACACATGCTACATACTAATACTTTTTGGTGGTTGTTGCTCCTGTTCTGCTGTACGAAGCCTGCGGCCAGCTGTTGGCTGCGTGAAGTCGTCCTCATCACACAAACACAAAGGCACTCACACACCCAGAGTTGGGCACAGGCACATTGCGTCTCCTCTGTTGGCTGTCTCGTGTCGTTGTCGTCACGCGCAGTGCATTGGCCTTTCGCTCGCCAGGCAGGGCTCTCAATGCTATTTAAGCGGCGTTCCTCCTCCGAACAACGTTTTAACAAATGGCCGCCGACAACGTCGTCGCCCGCTTCAAACTTGAAATTGTATTATTATTGTTGTTGTTTCTTCATTTTAAGTTTTGTGGGGTTTTTATTCGACTAATTTGTTTAACGATGACTGCAAATTTGTTGTTATTGGAACTGAGAAACGCACACATTCACACATAGAGAAACAGACGCCGTCAAACCAGGGGCAACATTATTATGTTTCTTGTTTGTATAAATGAAGTTCATATTGTTGCCTTGGCTCAAAACTTTTATAAGTGAGTGTGCCTGTTCTGCTTTTATGGGTTTTAGGCAATTTCGCGGATTGGCTGGCTTGCCATTAAGTTCATCCTGTTCGTTTCAACCAATACCCACAAAATATAAATACACTGATATTATCCAATTAACGACAAGACGGATATGAGCAAAACAGAGACAAACATAGTTTACCTGAATCGTATCTTTGTTTTACTGACAGCTGTGGTGAACCTGACTGTCAGATTTGCTTCCTGACTGAATGTAAAATGTCCTCAAAACAGAATCAGGTGTTCGGTTTGCTTTACTGTGAATATATTTGTATGTATACATATGTATAAACATACCTGGTATAGCTCAAATTGCTAGCAAAAAATATAAGAGATAAGCCCACCACTTGGGCTAAGTAAAAACAAAAAACAAAAATCAGGCAGAACGAGACGCGAGCAAACGAGCACAAGACTAAATTACTAATACAGAGCAAAAAGCGTACACATACATATACATATACACACACATATATATCTATCTACACACGTACATTGTCACATACAAGCGCATCGGTTAAGATCTCTGCCTATGGTAAATCTACCTGAAAGCGGAAAATTTTCGTATGCAAAAATGTCAAAAGTGAACAAAAATGAACAACACGCTGAAAAATGACAATCGGGAGTCCGAACGTATGCTCTTGTGCTTACTGTGTATAAAGAGAGAAACAGAGAGTCGCTTAAGAGAATTGTATATCACGTAACAGTTTGCAACGTAAATATAAAACAGCTGTTGCGCTCGTAATAAAAACGTATGATCGCGTTCGCGTAACGTACACAAAACAAGTGAACAAATGCCAAAAAAAGATAACTCGATAACTATTCGTAACGGAAGGAAGCGAAAATCAATATAATAAAAAACAGACTAGTGAAAGTTATTAACAAAATTTATTTTTAATAAAAATGTAGAGTGTAACGCAAAACAAATTAAAAGCAACAAATCAGAAATTGAGAAAAGCACAACTGCATCAACTAATCAAGCAACAAACAACTATAAGATCTACTCATCAAATATTAAACAAGCTGCAACATCAACAACTAAGTATGTAAAAATACGAGTACAATATAAAAGTGATTTTCACTTAAACTGGTCATTATTTTTATAGAACAACCATCAAGCCGTATCAACCATATTAACAATAAAAATATCGTCCAATTGAAAGTCTTAAAAGAAAAAGAACTAAACACACTCGATATCGCTTGCCGCCGTCAAAGCGATATATACGCACAGTTTTCAACACTGTTTGCCTGAGCAGCGAGAGCACAGCTGATTGTGCCTGCCTAGCTGGCTGTGTGTTTTTTGTTGTGCGCGGGGCGGCAGTGAAAGGTTTTCTACGTTCGTTGTGACAGAGAAGTAACAGTCTAACAAGAACAAAAACATCAACAGCATCAGAACTATACTGTATGTGACGTGGTGGCATTAGCATAAGCAACGGCGACAACACACATCTACAGCGTGCAGGTGGCAGTTAAGAACAGCTGTTTCAACACATCGAAAAGATAAAAACCCACTGAAATCTACAAAGCACTGTTGACTATTTAATGTAAATACATACATACAAATAACATACCTATATTGTAAGTACATGAGTAGTTGCGTCTTGTGCTTTATTACAATTTGTTTAAATATTTTGTTTTCATATTGTGACGCGTGCCCCTACGCCTGTAGCTTTTCCAACAGTGGGTGAGATAAATACACACGTATACAGTCAACCGTAACAACAACAAGAACCAAGTAAGCCAAAGTTTTTAAGTTTTTGCTCAGACGTGCAACGGGCCGCAAGCTTTTTAAGATAGGTGTACCCACACAAACACAAGTATTTTTTTTAAAAGAAAAAACGTATATATTATATATTATATATATATATATATATATATATGAGAAGATAAGCGATTGCTTTTCAACAAAAACAGACTCAACGCATTGCGCTCTCTAAGAGTGAAATTAAAAGAGTGTCGGAGAGTAAAGAGAATAAACCAATGCGAATAACGGACTGGCCAACGGCCAACGGCAGAGTGCCAAGTGCGCACATTAAATTGCAAACTTGTTTTCAGTTTTTCTCTGCGCTTCACTTCCATAATAACTATATTACAACAGCAACAAATGATTGCCAGCAATAGCAGTAGTAGTAGTAGCAGCAGCAAGTGATACAAGGCACGTACGTATTTCAAACGAAACATCGAGATGTTGTTTGGTCGCTGATTTTCAAGACTGAACAGAGAGAGCGAGCAACCGAGCGTACGAGAGCAAAACGAAAGAGCGCCAATTGAGCGCGTACACTGCAAAGGAGTGTATGTATGCATGTGTGAGAGACACGACGACTACTGCTGTTGATCTACTCCGTCGCGTCACACTCGTCGACGTTGCTGTCTTAGCATTGTCCACGGGGCGGTGGTGAGCGGTGTAATAATAAACGAGTGCACAGCAGCAGCAGCAAAGCAGCAACGGCAACCACTTGAAAGCAACTCGTTTCGATTTCATTTAGCAGATACCTTTTGTACGTTGATTAAGATACCTTGGACACACAGACACGAGCGAAATTCATGTGAAAAAGGAAATAAACTGCAATCTTACAATACATATATTTGCAAACAAAACAAAAAACACAAAACGTGAATAATACAAAAATTTATAGAATTCCAGTGTGTAAGCGAATGGGTCGGAAAAATTTACGAAGCAAATTCCTTAATAAAAATGCCTTGAGTAAAAGTGTTGGCGTAAAAACCTAAAATACATGCATATTTTATATACTGTATTCACACACACAAGAGTAAATGAAAAACAACAACAGCAAAATAAGTGGTAAAAGGCATTAAATATTTAACATTATTTCGAGTGAACTCTGTGCCTACAATTTACGACACAGATAGTGCCAGTGTATGCGTGTGCAAAGAAAGAAATATTCACACATATGTATATGCAACTAATATAGAAGTGGACAAAAAATATAATAAGCAACAGAAAAAATATATATAAAAAATCAACGTACAAACACAGATGATTTTTAGCAAAAAATAAAAAAAGCGAAAAGAAAAAAGATCGAGCAGCAACAACAACCGTGAGTGCCAATCAAAACAGCAGTTGTCCCGCTTCAACACGTTGTGATCGGCGAGAGCAAAGCCAACAAACCAACGAGCGCGTACACACAACCAAAAGCAGTCAAGCGACGTGTGTCCATATTGGTGTGTGTGTGTGTGCATATATTAATGTGTATGTGTATGAACAGCATTGATTGCTCACTCTGCTGTCTTTGATTTTGCTTATGGCTGCCGCCGCCTGACTTTTGAGCGACTCACACATTGACAAGTTGAGCACCTGGCGCAGGAGTCATACTTTCAACTCAAGCGAGCAAATGTTACAGCAGCCATTCTCACGCTTCGCACGCCAACATGTCAAATCAGCAGTAGAAACACCAATAGTAATAACAAAATCAACAAGAGCAGAGCATACATGCCTACCTTAACCCAATTAAAATACATACCATATTATTTAACAAAAGAAATTGTGTTGTTTGCAAGTAGCACACAAAGAGAACAGCAACAACGTGGAGTGCAAATATGAACCAGACTTGATAAAAGTGAAGAGGCAGAGAGATCGAGGAAGAGAGAGAGAGAGAGAGAAAAGAGAAAGAGCGAGTGAGAAATGAGACCTATGTATACGGAAGTGAAATTCTCAAACGACAACAAAATTATTAAGAGTTGTGAATGTGTTTGTATTTGTGCCTGCATTTCAAATCAAAAATTAAAAGAAAAGAAACGCAACGACAACGACAACGGCATCAGCAGCAAGTTTGCAGCACAGCTCAAAAGTCTCAAGAGAGTGAGCGCAGTTGCATACGCATACATGTACATGTAGTTAGTTGTACTTGTATTAATGTGTGAGTGTGTGGTGCGTTTTTTGTATGTAAAGCTATGCATTTAACTCGGTTCACGTCTTAGCAACAACGTAAATTTTACTTACGATTACAACATACTAAACAACAAAACATTATTAAATTGTACAGAAAATAAAACAGCAATCAATTGCCATTGGGCCCAAGGCTTCTACGTCA
Source organism: Drosophila mettleri (assembly GCA_035047625.1). NCBI lineage: Eukaryota > Metazoa > Arthropoda > Insecta > Diptera > Drosophilidae > Drosophila > Drosophila mettleri. Next base: position 19,497,475 of record JAWNPI010000103.1, read on the forward strand.
CATTTGAGATCAGGAGTGGTCCCAGCAGAAGCAACAGCAGAGTCGCATTCAAAATTATTCTGAAACAACATCTCTAATCAAAGTGAATTCGACAACGAGGAGAATTACAAAACGCAACTTCCAGTTACAGTTACTTCCATAAGCTTCTTCCCTTTAAAAATAATTTATTGTTGTGCAACACTGGCGCACCAGCCAAAAAAATTTAATTTTTGCCATTCGCCACGCAACGTCACAACGACTAAGCAGCCAACTTAACTAATAACAGTACGAGCGTAGTTCAAGTAATTAGACAAAATTAGCATAATCATTGTGATCCACATCCATCATCAAGAGGAACATCTTTGTGGGGGGCGAACACGTTATGAGCAATTCGATTGCATCAACAAAATGCCTGCCCAATGTCTCGTTCTCGTCCGGCAATTATGGTATGTCACAAAGCCACCGTTATACCGATGATAGAAAGGAGTATATATTCCTAAAGCTTACCGACTCTGCCTTCCGTGCCATCGAGGAATATCAAAGAAATGAGAATGCCAAACGATTGGCGCCCGGCCAATGTGCCAAAATTCAATGCAATGGCAACACTGGCTTCATCCACTTCCCGCTGCCCAGCAGCGATAGCAATTCTGTTAATAACGGCAGCGGGAGCGGGATGGAAGCAGGACGAAAATTTGGCTTTACCATTGACGATCTGGAAGGCACCTTGGAGTGCATACAGCAGCAGCAGCAAGAGCTCGATGTCCTTGGTGCATTGGCGCGACGCATGCGGATTCACGCCAACGATGATGTCTATGATACGACGCGCTCCAAAATGGCTCGAGTTGAGGAGACGGAGAAGAGCAAATGTATACGGGAGATCAAGCCAAATCAATCGGATATTGGACGTAAGGTGAAGAAGCCGGCCTCGGCATCGTCACATCACAGTGGGAACAACAACAACAACAGCAACAGCAGTAGCAGCAATAGTTTTAACAGTAACAATAGTCGTAAGTTAGTTTCATCGCCATTTAATGGCCTGACGTCATCATCAGTTGCAACAGCAGCAACAGCCGTAGCAGCAGCAACATCAATCGCCTCACGCTCGCCCAATCCAAATATTTTGGGTGCTAGCGGCACAGTCAATGGCAGTCGCAGCACAGCCCTGGCCAACACATTCGCCAATGGTATCTCCCAGGGTTATGCGCTGAGCGGCAGCTCGCCCAGAGACAATAGCACAACAGCAGCAACAGTTGCGGGGACAGCAGCAGCTGGATCTTTTAACAGCAACAGTAGCAATGGACGCAATAAAATGCTCAATGGCAGTGGCAACAACTCTCGCAGTGGCAACGCCAAATCGGGTGGTGCGACCGGTAATGGCGGCAGTGGAGGCAACGGCAACAAAATGTCCGATGTATCACGACGTAGTATACGTGAGCGATTAATACATTTGCTGGCATTGAAACCGTTTAAGAAGCCGGAGCTTTATGCGCGCCTAAAGAACGAGGGTATTAAGGATCGGGAGCGCAATTTAATTGGCAATATACTCACGGATATAAGCACCATGTCTCACAATACCTTCAATTTGCGGCGGCAGATGTGGAACGATGTCGATGAGAACTGGCCATTCTTCAGCGAACAGGAACTGCAGCAGCTGAAGCGTCGTAAGCCACAGAATCTGACGCCTCCAATGAGCTCCGACGCTGGTAGCTCGACCTCTGGCCAGAGTCCAACGTCCACTCACACAGGCAGCCCTCCGCCTTTGCTGAGTATGCCCACAAATGTGGGACAGCAGATGGCTAACCATAGCGGTGGACCAAGCGGAATCATCGGTGGCAACAACTTGAAGCGCACCAGTATTGAGTACGATGAAATGTTTAGTACAGTGCATCCGAAAAAGCAGCGCATCAGTCATTACACCAGGGAGACAGGACCACAATTTACATCATCCTCATCCTCCGCTGGCTGCCCCTCTGGCAGCTCTGGCTCATCGTATCGGAATCGCACTGCTGCGTATACGCCACCGCAGAGGCAGCAGCCTCAGCTGGATGATCACAGCAGCAGCGACTTAACTTACGGTGTCCTGGAGAATATGGACGAGTTCAGGAGCATGACAGCAGCAGCTGCTCTTGAACAACATCAACAGCAGCAGCAGCAACACCAACAGCAGCGAAGCAGTAGCAGCAACAGCAACAGTCGACGTGGCAGCAGCAGCTCGTCTAAGCAGAGCAACAGCGGCAGCACCAACACCGACAAGCGCAACTCAACGGGCAGCAACTCGAGCAGTTCGAGTGGCTATGAGACGCAACAGGAGCGCAACAGTCGTCAGTCGTCGGCCACGCAGCAGTCGACGCATAGCCGAAAGTCGTCCACGACTCCGCCCAAATTGACTGCCAGCTTTGTGCGCCAATCGGCGCCGACAACAGCACCACAGCAGCAGCAGCAGCAGCAACACCAACAGCAACAGCAGCCACGCAACAGCTTCAATAGTAGCAGCAACAACAATGCGCACGATGAGTACAATTCATACAACAACAACACGCACGCCGCGTCTAATAGCAAAAAGCGCACGAGTAACAGCAACGGGCAACGTCAACGCAGCAGCAATAGTAATAGTAATAATAGCAACACCTATGTGCAGCAGCAGCAGCAGCAACAACAGTTGCCAGCGCCTGTGCAACCGCAACAACAGCAACACCATCATCATCATCACCAACAGCAGCAGCAACAGCAACAACAACAGCAACAGCCGGCACCGCCGCCGCCGCCTTATCATCTAAATCGCGAATCGGGAGCAAGTGGAGGTAACAATCATGGAACCACGGCGAAGCACCCATCACCCACACAGCAGCTGGCAGCGGCTGCACACGAGTACGCATCGGCGACAGCAGACGCTGATGCGAATGCCGCTCCCCGTTATGACTTCAGCCAATATGCGCCCATACGCACGCTGGAGGTGCGCAGACGCTACAAGACTGAGTTTGAGAGCGACTATGATGAGTACCGCAAACTGTTGGCGAGCGTGGAGGATGTGCGCAATCGTTTCCAGGATCTATCCAAGCGCTTGGACGGCGCACGACGACGCGGAGGCGGCGATTACGATCAAATCAAGCGTCAAATTGTCAGCGAATACGAGCGGATCAACAGTGATCGCAGCATCCACAAGGATAAACTCAGATTTGACTACTTGCACGCGAAATTGGCGCACATCAAGCAGCTGGTGATGGATTATGACAAGACTTTGATGAGTGCATCGGCAGCACCAACACCCGCAATGCCAGAGGCGGCGGCAGCAACAGCTGCGGCTGAAGTGCAACTAGCAGCCGCAGCAGCAGCAGCAGCAACTGCACGTTTAGCGGAAAGCAACAACATGCAGCAGCAGCATCAACAGCAGCAGCAGCAGCATCGACAACAGCAACATCATGCTGTGGAAACGATACAGCAGCAGCAACAACAACATTACGTCAACAACAACAATAACGACAATGGCAGCCACGAGAGCGACTCGGACGATAGTTCCGGTAGCTCCGATTCCAATGATGATGATGATGATTGCGATGATTCCAACTCCAATACAGACGATGACGAACGCTACTGATTAAATGCATAATCCAACCACACACAATCGGCAACAACACAAAGATACTTCTTGATAAAACGATGCAAAACAACAACAAAAACACCAGCGGCTGAATCGCAGCTGCAAACAATGTAAAAAGGCAAAAAAAGAAACTATTATAAATAAATATATATTATTATATAAATAAATATATATACCTAATATAGTAAAAGCAACTCCAACAACAACAACAACACTAAGCGTTCTAGAGAAAAATGTACTAAGAGAAAGTAAAAAACAAAAGCAACAAAAAAATGTTAAAGTTATGTTAACAATTGAACACAAAACAAACAAAAAGAAAAAAAAACACACAATTACGGCAAAAAACGGGGAAACACGCATATATTTTATGAACAAGAATTAATTTTTTCGATAAATACGATTGGAAAAATGTAACACGTTTTATAATTGTTTATTTTTTTCTTTTAAACGTTTTGTGTGTAATAATAATTTAAATATTATTTCAATCAACTTTTTAAATATATTCTTTTATATATATATATATAGAGAGAGAGAGAACATACGCGCTATGTTTGTTCATTTTGAAAAACTGGAAATCTTTTTCTTTTTAAACTGTTTTCCTTTTTATGTTTACAAACAATCATTTGTTATAAACACACACCCACACACGTACACATACACAACGGCTTCATTATTATTATTATTGTTTTTCCTTTGATGCGTAACTCGATATGTATATGAGCATATAATTTCCTACTATCCATAAACTCATGCACTCTGATATACCAGGAATAGCAGCAACAACAACAACATTATTTAAAGTTTGCACAGTGTGGCAAGAACAATGTTTTTGTGCAACTGGCAATACATATTAAGTTGACACACATACACTCACACACAAACACGCTTATATAATATATTTTTCTTGTGGTGTTGCATGCGGGCGTGCCTCTTTAACAATAGACTGAACTTTTAAACGGCTTGTTAATTTTTCTTAATTGTAGCAGCTTGTGTAGAAAAAATTCATTTAATTTTTAATGTTTTTTTTTTCGTCTGTATAACTAGTTAATTTGTTGTTATGTAATATATTTTTGTGTTTCCAAAAAAAAGGAGCAAAATTCACGAAATATATCATTTTTGTTTTGCGCTTATTTGTTTTTTTTTTCCAATTTGAGACGACTTAAGACTATTTTAACAATTATTTATTGCTTTGGTTGCCCTTAGACAAATTTTTGCTCAAAAAAGTTAATACAAAATTTACTAATCAAATGAGTTTATAGACATGATTTGGCGGTTGTATTCGGAGATATGCAGCCACAAAATAAAAAATTAAATGAAAAACAAAAATTCAAAATAAAACACAAAGAAGCTGTTTCTAGTTTTAGTAAAAAAAAACTTAAAAAGCACTTTACAGACGCTTCCTTAAAATATTTATGTGTAAGGGAACGAATGATCAAGTCAAATATTTTGCTTGAGAAATTATTCAAAATAATTTGCTGAAACACTAGCGTGTCCAAAAAGAAAACAAAACAAAACGCAAAAGAAATTTATGAAACAAAACAAATTTAATCGGATTAATACAAGCATTGTAATTAAAATGAAATGCAAGCAAACAACCGACAAATTTTTTTGTTAGCTATTTCGTTGCAATATTTTTTATATACCATATTTAAGGAGTTGGGAGAGAATAAATAAATAAAGAAGAAAACAAAGCAAACGAAACGAAAAGGGAAAATCAAATGAAACAATGAGATCAAGTTGCAAAAATCATGCGTTTAAAATCGATTTGTAGCAATTACAAAATAACAAAAATGAAAATCATATATACAATTTATATACAAACAAATAAAAAAAAGAAAAAAAAAAAACAATATATACCTATATACAACAATGACATTTGATAAGTGAAAAGATGAGAAGATTGGGAGAAACTTACTAGTTTTATATGCATAAATGCCACGCCCACACACCACACACAAAGCAGAAATTCATGTACACATACACACACACACACACCTACACCTACACACATATATAAACTAATCTACTGCAATTTGAAAAAACAAAAAAAAAAACACATTAATAAACAAACAAAAAATAAAGATTGTGTAAGCCGCAAGGAGAAAAAGAGTAAAACCAGATCAAGAGACATGAGAAAATTATTATTATTATTATTAAAATTATTATTATTGTAAGTTTAAGAGCAAAATCGCTGACAAAACCAGCAAAATTAAAAATCTTAAAAAAAATGAGATATTGTTATATACTAGTAATTCTTAAGGCGACAAACAAAACAACAAAAAAAGAAAACAGAAAAAAAACTTAACAAAAAAAGCAAAGAAAAATAGAGTCAAATAAAATATTGAATCGAAAAAAAAATCATCTTTATTTGCTTTTGATTTTGGACATGGATTTATGGAATTGTTCTGCAACAATTTTTTATTCGGATTTAGATTGAAGCTTCATTTGTATATTCGTCTTGTGTCAGTGCAGCCCACTCCACTCTACTTTGACATACATCAATTCAATATTGAGTTTGTAAATGAATTATTAGATCGCATCGAGAGAAACTTTTTTTTGAAGATTTTAATTTGAACAGATTTTCGCTTGAACATGAACCACGGTAAAACTTGCGAGAGTGCTCACACTCTTGCGATAGACATGCAAATAAAATCTCTAATCGATAACATATTTTACTTATAGAAGAGGAAGAAGCAGTTGAGGATAGTGCTCAGGTAGCGGAGCTTTCCAACGATTCCGATGCCCCACTGAAGCCGAACGTGAGTTGATCATTAACATATATTTTCTTTGGTGCAAAATTAAGTAATGACATGTCTTGCTGAGCAGAATGACGAAGATGATGATTACGATCCGGAGGATAATCGCAAGAAGAAGAAGGGCAAGAAACGCAAAACTAGAAAGGGAGAGGAGAAGGGACGCAAAAAGAAGAAGCGCAAGAAGAATGAGAGCGAAGAGGACAGTGATTTTGTGCAGCACGACGAGGAGGTGGAGTATCCCAGCACTTCATCGAAACGTGGACGCAAGCGCAAAGAGGAGAAACAAGCTCAGAAGGAGAAAGAATCTTCATCTTCGGGTGAGTTGAAATAATTTTAGTAATTGCTATTTATTGATCTAACATATATTTTAGGCATGCCTTCTGTGGAAGACGTCTGCTCGGCGTTCAGTGTGTGTGATGTAGAGATCGAGTACAGTGAGGAGGAGCTGCAGAGCCTCACCACATACAAGGCATTCATGCAGCATGTGCGGCCCATCTTGCAGAAGGAAAACCCGAAAATTGCTGCACCCAAGCTAATGATGCTTGTGGCTGCTAAATGGCGCGAATTCTGTGAGAGTAATCCGCATATACAGCAGGATCAGCAGCAGGGCGGTCAAGCGCAGACAGCTTCAGCTGCTCCTGAACCTGACGAGCCGCGTTCGTCTCGTTCGTCGCGTAATGAAAAGCCCGACGACATTTACGAAGAGGAGGAGGACGAAGAGGAAGAGGAGGAGGAGAAGAAACCTCGACGTAAACGCAGCGGACGCAGCAGTAACAAAAAGGGTCGTCGACCATCCGGCAAAGTGCCCACATTGAAGATCAAATTTGGCAAGCGGAAACGCGACAGCTCCGACGAGGAACCCGATGCAAGTGGCGCCTCCGAACGTGACTCCGATTTGGAGTTCGAGCGCATGCTCCAAAAATCGGACGATAGCGCCGATGAGAAGGAAAAAGAAAAGGATAAGGTCAAGCAACCGGCAGAGGTGGAAGCCGCGACTGCGGCTCAGGAGGATGGCGTACCAGTTGTGCGCAAAAAGGCCAAAACCAAGATTGGCAACAAGTTCAAGAAGAAAAACAAAATAAAGAAGACAAAGAACTTTCCAGAGGGTGAAGATGGCGAGCATGAGCACCAGGATTACTGTGAGGTGTGCCAACAGGGCGGTGAGATTATTCTCTGCGACACCTGTCCACGCGCCTACCACTTGGTCTGCCTGGAGCCGGAACTGGACGAACCGCCAGAGGGTAAGTGGTCGTGCCCCCACTGCGAGGCCGATGGCGGCGCCGCCGAGGAAGAGGACGATGATGAGCATCAAGAGTTCTGCCGTGTGTGCAAGGATGGCGGCGAGTTGCTCTGCTGCGATTCGTGCCCATCGGCATATCATACATTCTGCTTGAATCCGCCGCTGGACACCATACCTGACGGCGACTGGCGCTGTCCACGTTGTAGCTGCCCGCCATTGGTGGGCAAGGCCGAGAAAATCATCACCTGGCGCTGGGCCGTACAGCGTAGAGGAAGCAGCGAGGCATCCACCTCGAAGAGTGCCAAGCAGGGCAGTCGTGTGCGCGAGTATTTCATCAAGTGGCACAACATGTCCTACTGGCACTGTGACTGGGTCTCTGAGGTGCAACTGGATGTCCATCATCCTCTGATGATACGCTCCTTCCAGCGCAAATACGATATGGAGGAGCCGCCTAAGTTTGAGGAATCACTCGACGAGGCCGATACTCGTTTCAAACGCATACAGCGACACAAGGACAAGGTGGGCATGAAAGGCAACGACGACGACGACGAGGCTGCACTCGAGGAGCGCTTCTACAAGAATGGCGTCAAGCCCGAATGGCTGATTGTGCAGCGTGTCATAAATCATCGCACGGCACGCGACGGCAGCACGATGTATCTGGTGAAGTGGCGTGAGCTGCCCTACGACAAGTCCACCTGGGAGGAGGAAGGCGATGATATACCCGGCCTTCGACAGGCTATCGACTACTATCAGGACTTGCGTGCAGTGTGCACTTCGGAGCAGTCTCGCGGCTCCAGCAGCAAGAAAAATAAGAAGGGACGCCGAACTAAGCATAAGCTGGAGCTCGACGATGAGGATCGTCCCGTTAAGCATTACACACCGCCCCCAGAGAAGCCAACAACGGACCTGAAGAAGAAGTATGAGGGTCAGCCAGCTTTCCTCGAGGATACGGGCATGCAGCTGCATCCCTATCAGATTGAGGGCATCAACTGGTTGCGCTACAGCTGGGGCCAGGCCATCGACACCATTCTGGCCGATGAGATGGGTCTGGGCAAGACCATCCAAACTGTAACGTTTTTGTACTCGCTCTACAAGGAGGGCCATTGCCGTGGCCCCTTCCTGGTTGCTGTGCCGCTCTCCACGCTCGTCAATTGGGAGCGTGAATTCGAGTTGTGGGCACCCGACTTCTACTGCATCACATACATTGGCGACAAGGACTCGCGTGCCGTGATACGCGAGAACGAGCTGACCTTCGAGGAGGGCGCCATACGTGGCACAAAGGTCTCGCGTCTGCGTACCACCCAATACAAGTTCAACGTGCTGCTCACCAGCTACGAGCTGATCTCCATGGATGCACCCTGTCTGGGTAGCATTGATTGGGCAGTGCTGGTGGTTGATGAGGCGCATCGCCTGAAGAGTAACCAGAGCAAATTCTTCCGCATCCTGAACAGCTATTCGATTGCCTACAAGCTGCTGCTCACCGGCACCCCCTTGCAGAACAATCTGGAGGAGTTGTTCCACTTGCTCAACTTCTTGAGTCGCGACAAATTCAACGATTTGCAGGCGTTCCAGGGCGAGTTTGCGGACGTGTCCAAGGAGGAGCAGGTGAAGCGTTTGCATGAAATGCTGGGCCCGCACATGCTGCGTCGTCTGAAGACAGATGTACTGAAGAACATGCCTTCCAAGTCCGAGTTCATTGTGCGTGTCGAGCTGTCGGCCATGCAGAAGAAGTTCTACAAGTTCATCTTGACCAAGAACTACGAGGCACTCAACTCGAAGAGCGGCGGCGGCTCATGCTCCTTAATCAATATCATGATGGATCTGAAGAAGTGCTGCAATCATCCGTATCTGTTTCCGTCGGGCTCCGAAGAGGCGCCCACCTCGGCTGGCGGCATCTACGAAATCAATTCACTCACCAAGGCGGCCGGCAAGCTGGTCTTACTCTCGAAGATGCTGAAGCAGCTGAAGGCACAGAATCATCGTGTCCTGATTTTCTCGCAAATGACAAAAATGTTGGACATCCTCGAGGACTTCCTCGAGGGGGAACAGTACAAGTACGAGCGCATTGATGGCAGCATTACGGGCACAGTCCGCCAGGAAGCCATCGATCGATTCAATGCACCCGGAGCACAACAGTTTGTCTTTCTGCTGAGCACACGCGCCGGCGGCTTGGGCATCAACTTGGCCACAGCCGACACGGTCATTATCTATGACTCCGACTGGAATCCCCACAATGATATACAGGCCTTCTCGCGTGCCCATCGCATTGGGCAGGCCAACAAGGTGATGATCTATCGCTTTGTCACACGCAATTCGGTGGAGGAGCGCGTCACCCAGGTGGCTAAGCGCAAGATGATGTTAACCCATCTGGTGGTACGTCCCGGCATGGGTGGCAAGGGAGCCAATTTTACAAAACAGGAGCTGGATGACATTCTTCGCTTTGGCACTGAGGATCTGTTCAAGGAGGACGACAAGGAGGAGGCCATCCATTACGATGACAAGGCTGTGGCCGAGTTGCTCGACCGTACGAATCGCGGCATTGAGGAGAAGGAGTCGTGGGCAAATGAGTATTTGTCCTCCTTTAAGGTGGCATCGTATGCCACCAAGGAGGAGGAGGAAGAAGAGGAAACGGAAATCATTAAGCAAGATGCCGAGAACTCAGACCCCGCTTACTGGGTCAAACTGCTGCGTCACCATTACGAGCAGCATCAGGAGGATGTGGGTCGCACCCTGGGCAAGGGCAAGCGTGTGCGCAAGCAGGTGAACTACACGGACGGAGGCGTTGTTGCAGCGGACACCTCTCGCGACGACTCCAACTGGCAAGACAATGGCAGCGAGTACAATTCCGAGTACTCCGGTGGCAGCGACGAGGATGGCGGCGACGATGACTTCGATGAACAGAACGGCGAGCGTAAGGCCAAGCGGCGCTTGGAGCGTCGCGATGATCGTCCGCTGCCGCCTCTGCTGGCACGTGTCGGCGGCAATATTGAGGTGCTGGGCTTCAATGCCAGGCAACGGAAGAGTTTCCTCAATGCCATCATGCGTTACGGCATGCCGCCCCAGGATGCATTCAACTCCCAATGGCTGGTGCGCGACTTGCGCGGCAAGTCCGAGCGCAACTTCAAGGCGTACGTCTCACTATTTATGCGGCATCTGTGCGAGCCGGGCGCCGACAATGCCGAGACCTTTGCGGACGGCGTGCCGCGTGAGGGTCTCTCGCGCCAGCATGTGCTCACGCGCATTGGCGTCATGTCGCTCATTCGGAAGAAGGTGCAGGAGTTCGAGCACATCAATGGCTACTACAGCATGCCTGAGCTTATACTCAAACCCTGCGAGCCGGTGCGTTCTGCTGTTGGCAAACAGGAGGCAGTTGCAGTGGATGCCACCGCAGCGGGCGCAGTCAAGCCACCGGCGGAGAGCGCTACGACCAGCAACAGTGCGACACCAGCGACGAGTGCTGCTCCCAGTCCGGCGCCTGCTTCAGAGAAGAGCGAAGACAAGGCGACTGTCGAGAAAACAACACCCGAGAAACAGGAACCCAAATCGGAGCCTGATGCTGACGAGGATAAAAAGGTGGTCGATGCGGCTGTTAAACAAGAGAATGCGGAGGAGTCGGCCGAAGCCGACAGCAAGCCTGGTGAGACAAGCGTGAAGAGCGAGCCAACTAAAGTAGAGCCCAAAGAGGAGGGCAAGGAACAGCCAGATGCACAGACCAAGGAGGAGCCCAAGACCGAGCAGACGGACGATAAGGAGAAGGAGAAAGAGAAGGCAAGCGAAGAGAAGCCGCCAAGCAATCCGAGCAGCAGCACTGCCACCACCAACATTATTGACGACGATGATGACGACGTGATGATAGTCAAGGAGGATGGCGAACTGGAGAAGCCCAATGCTAGCGTCAATGCTAATTCACCCAAGGATCAAAAGAGCGCCACTATCGCCGGCACTGGCGGCAAACTGGTTGAGGATAGCCTCGAGGTGCTGAAGCGCAAATTCATGTTCAACATTGCCGACGGCGGCTTCACCGAGCTGCACACTTTGTGGCTGAACGAAGAGAAGGCAGCTGTGCCCGGCCGCGAGTATGAGATCTGGCATCGTCGTCATGACTACTGGCTGTTGGCGGGCATTGTCACACACGGCTACGGCCGCTGGCAGGACATTCAAAACGATATACGATTTGCCATCATCAACGAGCCTTTCAAAATGGACGTGGGCAAGGGCAATTTCCTGGAGATTAAGAACAAATTCTTGGCACGGCGTTTCAAGCTACTTGAGCAGGCGCTGGTCATTGAAGAGCAGTTGCGACGTGCAGCCTTCTTGAATCTTGCACAGGATCCCAGCCATCCGGCTATGTCGCTAAATGCACGCTTTGCCGAGGTCGAATGCCTGGCCGAGTCGCACCAGCATCTGAGCAAGGAATCGCTCGCCGGCAATAAGCCAGCCAATGCGGTGCTGCATAAGGTGCTCAATCAGCTGGAGGAGCTGCTGTCCGACATGAAGAGCGATGTCTCTCGCTTGCCCGCCACCCTGGCACGCATACCACCAGTAGCGCAACGGTTGCAAATGTCGGAGCGTTCCATTTTATCGCGTTTGGCTGCCACCGCTGGCAATGCCTCCAATGCGGGTAAATTTTACTCTCCACATATCATATTCGGAATAGCCTTTAACCCACTTTTTTGATTTTGCAGCTCAATTGATGGCACAATTTCCGGCCGGATTTCAGGGCACCACCTTGCCGGCGTTCACTGGGGGACCCGCTGGCAACTTTGCCAACTTTCGACCACAGTTCTCTGTTCCCGGGCAGCTGTCCAACAATGCCGGCGGCACCTGAACGCATTCAAATTCCATGGAAATTAATTACTCTTCAGCTAAGAATTTAACACAACTTATATTAAAAGAAACTCCATACCCAATACACACTTAAAATATTTATCAAAAAACACTTGCAATGAATTGAAATGAAATGAAATTAACTAACCATTCACAACTTACCGTATTCTATAAATAGAAAATATTGGCTGCCTCCAGCCGATTATAAATGACAATTATATTAAATGCTTATTTACCTGCTATATAAATTAATTTTATATAGCTACATACACAATATATAAATCCGATTCCATTGCAAACAAAACTTACCTTTGGCGTGTTTTATTTTTATAATTAGTAATTGAAAATTGATTCAAGCTTTTCTAATGTTTTTGAAGGATGAAATATACTCTCAATGCTAATCTTCTCTATGGATTAAAATCGGAGCTAAAACGTAAGTATATCTGCCTATATACCCCAAATAAAAGAACATTTTTTCAAGCGACAGACTTTTATTTGATTTGATACTCGTAACTTTGTTGCTTTGTATTATTGTATATTTTTGTATATTAAATATAAATTAGTTAAGATTGTATGTGTATATACTCGTGTGTATACATATATATATATATATATATATATATATATATATATATATATGCAATTTGTAAATATCAAATATATCGTTATTAAACACAATGAAGTCATTGATAAGCGCAACACAGATCTCAGAGCCGATTAATTACGAATTGTGAGTAGGGCTCAATAATAATTGCGAATTCTGGGTATTTCATTCGTAGCATTTAGCTAATAAAATATTGCTAATTAATATCAAGGTTTGACGAGCAATTTTCCCACCATGGGCATTCGATCTCTTAATCGCAATATCGTTCTCCATTATAATATTTACAAATAAATGGAATTACATATTTTGTATATACATATACAAATACAAATGCGAATAATTATAATTAATTACATGCGGGCTCTGGCGGCCTAATACATAATATACGAAGTACAACAAAAGAAACATTAATAATAGATAAAAAAAAAAGTAAACAAATTTAACAAACAAACTTCGCCTTTAAATAATCTAATAATGAACTGACAAAAAAACAAATCGTATGCGAACTAAGCTTGAAATTACACATTTAGTTATAAAATAATAATATATAGCATTGTATGGTACATACGGTATGGAATATGGTACATTAAACAAAATCACATTTGCAACGCGAATGTGCGACTGCTCACAATAACAAAAAACTTCAAGTATGTTTGCATCTAAAACTAGATATTGTGTGCAACTTAAACTAGAACAGCAAATCAGCTTAGAATAGTAAATAACAAAAAGTACAAACACGCAAGAGCAGACACACGCACACGTACACTCACTTTCACACACACACATATATAAAATTAAACAAGCGATTGAAGAACTTTGATCATAGCCTTAAACCCTAAGCCTGTAGCGCTGATTCCTGCAGTTTGCAACTATATAAATACAATATTATGATATTGTGCACATTTTATCGCTGCCCGATTCGTCCACATCCAACTGCAGGTTGGCGGCATTAGGCAACGCCCGTCCCTCAATGTTGGGCAGGTAGGGTTCGTAGTCGAGACCCTGGCGCTCATAAAATAGCAAATAAGCTGCGCTCGGATCTATATTCGGCTTTTGCGATATCTCGCGACAGGAGCTATCATTGTAACAATACCAGGAACCAGTAGTATTTGATGCATAGGAAATGTAGTGGCCACCATTCAGCATGCCAGAATGCGACTGCAAAAACAGAGGGTCAAATTATGTTGCCATTAATCGCTCAATAGTTTGTTTGTTGTGACTTACCACCACGGCATACAGCTTGTATTTCGGATCGAATTTATCGACATCCGCGTGCAGCTTATGCTGATGATAATCCTCGAACTCGCCATCTACAATGGGCGTATTTGTGAGACTCGTGGAAATAAGCCGCTGTCGTCTGGCTGAATTGGTTGACTTGCTCTGACGAAGCACACAGCCAGTAGCTAGCGGAGTGTCTTTTGTTGTGCCGATTTTTTCGCTTGCTGCCTCTTCAGCTAGGGGCGCCACATCCGCTCCTGCTTTGTCGCCGGCATCGACTTCATCAAGTTCACTAGGAACTTCATTGTTAGTGGTTGTCATATCTCGCTTCAGCTCCAGTAGCTCTTTGTGCCGCAGAATGGTCTCCTGAGGCACAGAGGCCAAATAGGGCGTGGGATCGAAGTCATCGAAGGGAAAGTGCACGACTTTTTGCGATTTTACCCACTTGCCGTTGACACAATTGAAACGTTTCAAATGGACAATCTAAAGAGAAGTAGCAAAAGTATGAATAAATTAGTTGGACTTTGCAATAGTCGAAGGATCGCTTACCAGAATCGGTGGCAATTTCCATATTTGTAACTTCTTCGTCGCTGGCTTCTTGCCTTTGCAGTGGCTGCAGTGGTACCACTGTTCCAACTTTTCCTCGGAGGTAAAGGCGCGCAAGCAATGATTCAGATCAACGGGCTCGACTTGTTCCCGTCGGCATATCGCAATGGTCTCATGATCCACCCAAAGCTGATTAATAATAAATAAATTAATATATACAACAAATATCTATCCCTATTTAGGGCTTTCACTTACTCGCTCCAAAGTGCTTTGATAACGTAAATGCAATGCAGTTGGATCCCAGTCGATGGCAATGGTAAAGTCTTCAAAATATTTTGTTGTCGGTGTGTAGGACAGCGATGTGGTGTACTCCGGTGTACTCCGTTTGGCCTCAAGATTTGGTAGCGATGGGCATTTTGCATTCATTTGTGGATCGACTACGTTGTCTGCGGGCAAAACGTTAATAGAGAATACGTTTTATTTTCACATTTATGTTAACTTACTGGTCACAGAGTTGATGGGGGGCAGAGCGCCCTGGAGCACATAGTCATTATTGCAGCGAATTTCACAGCCGCGACAGAAACTTGACCAGGGACAAATGGCGCAGGTGAGACCATCGGCTTTAACAGCGCGCAGTGTGAAGGGGAAGTCATAGCCCAGACTGTCATCACTGGAAGAAAAAAAAACCTATGTTAGTTCTCGAATCGTTGCTTAGAGAAACGTGAAAATAATTACCAGTCGGCAGCATGATTGGCTTGTTCGGTGGTAGCTGGCAAAGGACTCAGCAGACGGCTAACCTGTAGCCAGACGGCGCAGTAAAGATCCTTATGAGTGCCACCTTCGCAGTTCGGTATTAGCAGTGGCACACCAAATAGGCTGGGCCGCGTTTTGTGGTAGGAGAGGAAGTAGCTGTCGTGGCGCGTGATTTTGCGATGAACAGCCACAAGATATTTGCCCACCTTGTACGGTTGCGAGGAACGGCGCGAGTACACGCCACTGGTGGTTTGATTGCCGCTCGAGCTTTCCGGCTGTGAAGTGGTTATTTGCTGATCCGGCTCCTCACCCTCAATTGGTCCATCCCCATCGTCGTCGTCATCGTCATCGTCATCGTCAATTTCTGCATCACGATCGAAGCTATTGACGCCCAGTGTATGAGCTGTGCTTCGGCCACTGGATTGCTCGTTTGTCGTGCGATAGGAACCACCGTCATCGCTATTGCTGCCATGTCGGCTGGCAGCCAGCTCCGCTACTGGCATTGGCTCCGTTAGCGAGCTCTCCATGGAGTTTTCGCCAGAGTGATTTGTATACGATACTGAGCTGGTGTTGCTTTCAGTGTGCAGCAGCTTGGTGGATGAGATGCGCTTCTGTTGTGTCGCCGCATCGTCCATGAATGTGTTCTCCGGGCTGCAGCTGAGGATCAGCGACTCCTGTGTCGGATGTACCAATGAAGGTGGCCGGAAGCTTGGCATTAGTAGTGCGTCTCTTACAGTTATGTAGGTGTGTGAGTGTGTGTATGTGTATATTTTAAAGCTCATGGAAATTTAACAATTAACAATTACTACTCGATTAAAGGCAACATTTTTTATAAACTAGGATAAACGCTCAAAAATCTACAAAAATCCAAAATATTTGTTTATTGCGGGTGCTCAAAATTAGCTGATATAGATATTTTAAATACTATATATGAACATATATAAAAATTTGTATTTTTAATTAGTTGGTAGTTTCTGTGGTGGAAGTGAAAGGAATAGCATATGCAATATATACAGAAGAGGATGATTCGAGGGCAATGAGAATTATATTCAAATATATATATATATATATATATATATATATATATATATATATATATAAATATATTTGTCTGTAAGCTCTATTTTGATCGATCTGTGAAATAAGTTGAATACTGAAATGAACTAAAGTTTTTACTCAAAAACTGTGATGAATTAAGGAATGAGTTATTAAGTTAAATAGGCAAAACAAGAGATATTGTGAGTTTTAAATTATAGTGAATCACCCTTGCGTATAATTGAAAAGCTAAGAAAACGTCAATTAAATGACGAAGGCAAGTGAACAAAAGAAGAGGAAGAAGAGTGTAATTATAAAGTTTGCATACTCAATGGGACGATAACCGATAGCAGTAACTATAACGACAACGATAACGATAGAAGCTAATTGGTGAGTTTATATTAGAAATAGTTTAAAGCAAAATTTAAAAATTGTAAATGGATTACAGCCATCAACAAATTAAGTATGTGTTTTAGTATTAGGAGGAGCATAGGGATAACAGTAAACTACAAATACGAGAATATACATATGTATATATTCAGAGATTTAGACTAGTTGAATAAGTGTGTGGTTTACGAAATCAAAGAACAATTAGAAGTTTAGACAGGTGTGGGTGGTTGGTTGGGTGGTTTTGTTGTACATTACAGGTAGGTGGCCCACAAACCAAACAGAAACTTAAACGGCAACTGTTCTTTTAACATATTTGTATTTAATATATATAGATTGAGATTTCTTCGATATTGATTTGAAAATGTATTGCGACAATACACGGATGGGGGGCGAAAATGAATGCCAGTTACGCCGCAATATTGATTTGAATATCTTGATAATCTTCGTTTTGAGGGGTTCTTCGCTGGAGCGAGTTTATCCTAGGCATTGGGGAATTTTATAAAATATCATTTTAAAATGCAACCCTCGACGGGTCCACGAATCTAACATATTAAATACGTGTATGTTAATATAGTTTAGAAGCCATACCTTGAAGCAAAAAAGACTGTGGGGCATGCACTCTCTCTTTCCAAAGCACCGGCTTACCTTTCCGGCATCATCTGGCTGCAGTTCGTGCACGTGGCCTACGCTGCTGCTGCTGCTAATGTTAGTGTTAAAGTTGCTGTATTTGGTTAACTCATGGGCTCCCCCCTCGGAGCAAGCTGGGTCCTGCCCATCACTGATGTGCCCGTTGCAGATGACACGTGACGAGGATCGATTCGATGTCTGCAGCGTGCTAAGTGATGACAGAGAGTCTTGAGTCGTAATGAGCGCTGTCAATAATATTATTATGTTAATTAGCGAAGCACTTTATGAACCCAACTTCATTTACCAGAGCTTCGCTGTATGTCCTTAAGGCCCTGCTCAATGTGCATGCTGAGCGCTGAGTTTGAGCGCGTTCTAACGCTGCTTTGCTCCGGCAACTGATAGACGTATAAGTCTTTAGAGCTCTGTGTGCGCAACTTGTCCTCGTCGGCAACCACCTGGCGTATTTGCGAGTTCCAGAGCTCACACACCAGCATAAGGCTTGGCTGCAGCGGGCACAGCGTGGCGAGCTTATACTTTAAATCGCTGTACTTACATTCTGAGTTAAGTCGCAGGCCGTACTTAATCGGCACACTGCCATCCAATAAAATCACTGCAAATATATAGACAGAGAATGAATGATACTGCATTGAACGAAGCTGTTTTAATTAGCTTACCCAGCACTTCCAGATACACGTAGTTCTCCACGGGTAGGGGCAGACTGAGCAAACTGAAAGGATCGAAACGCACAGACTCGTGACCGCAGCCCAAGCAGCTGACCTTTGACTTGAGCTGTCCATAGAACAGATCTATGATTATGGACTGATTGCGTGCATGATGCTGGGACCAGGCTTCGGCGGCAACAATCTTATCGGGCCGTCCATTGGAGTCCTTCAGCTCGCTATATGGCTTTTCCATCACCCGATTTAGGTCCTCATGAAGCGCGTCAAGCAGCCATTCAAGCAGCTCCTGCGAATCGTGTTGCCCACCGCCAGCAAACTGCGGTGCATGTTTGTTCACACAAAAGCGCAACTTAAGCGGCGCCACAGAACGTGTCGTCGCCGTCCAGACTTCCTTGAGCAGCTCCGCATAGCGCATGGCCAGTTGGCCGCGTGTGCCCAGCTTATTGGCCGCATTCAATTCGAATCGATGCATCTGACGATGGAAGTATTGGGCCAGCGGTTGCGTATTGAAGAGCACTTGGAGTGCCGCATTCATGAAACAGGTGTTGCCAAGATTATGCAGCCCGGTGGCGCCTGGCGCGTGCACGGACATGATGGAGGTGCGCGTTAGACGCCGCCGATCACTAGGACCGACACCAGCTTGACCGCTTTGCGTGCTGGCCAGAGAGCTGAGCTCCTCAGGCCAGGTAAGATCTTTGTTACGTATCTCTAGCAGCAGCTGATCGTTGTCACGTATCAGCAGCTCTTTTAGGCACATGGTATCCTCCTCCAACAGTATGGCACTATTATCCAGCGTTGCGCTCGAAGGCGGCACATGCCACAGTCGTATATCCTCCGGCTTTAAGCGCAGCTGATCACACAGAAACTCACCCACTTGACGCACTGTGGCCAGCCGGCTAAATGCAGCCGTATATGCCAAATAACGCTTGGGCGGTTGAAGCACACTGCTGGCTGCAATGGCCGCATAGCCGCCACCAGAGGCCAATACGCCGTATCCACCGCTAGTTGTTGAACCCCAGCTGGTGACTTGAGTGCTTACGCCACTGCTGTTGGGTGCAGTCTGCACCTGATGCAGTAGTATGCGCAGATTCAGTGGATACAGCTCGAGCTCAACTTCCGAGTTTGGTGGTTGGATCACCTGCAAGTAAGTAGATTAAGTTTTATCTCAAAATGGGAATTCTTATTGCAGCAGCAACTTACCTGCCTGGGCAGCGGTAGATTGTCGCCATACCAACGATTTACTGCTTTCCACAGCGACTTTGGCACCAGCTCAAAGTCGTGATTCTGCACGAGTGGCGTGTCGCGCTTCAGATGACCCCCTTCTCCTGTCAGAGTACGTACATTACGATAGGGATTGGTGGTAATTAGATTGCTATTGTCGATTGCACCCGGACGGTGCTGACCACAGTGCCGGCCGGCGGAGATGCCACTGCTACCGGATACAGATCCCAATGAATAGCTGTCGTGCTGCTCCAGACTGTGCGTATTGAAGCTCTCATCGCAGACGAGTGCCTCGTCTACAGCGCTACGCTGGCTGGCTGTCCGCTTGCAGTAGTCGCATGTCTGAGACGTGTGCTGCGTGTACTGCATCCAAGTGAGCCACCAGTCCCGTGATATCAAATACCAGAACTGGCCAACTCGGTAAGGGCGTCGCTCCTCGCGCTGCAACCAGCCGCGCACAATATCGTATTCCATGTGCTTGCATTGCGGCCATAGGCCAAACACTATGTGGCACAGCTCGAAGATTAGGTCCAAGAGTGGTTGCATTAGCCGCAGACCGCCCTGCACATTCCATATCATGAAATCCTCGGCTGTCAACGAAACATTGTCCCTTGTGAGCGTGCTGGGCACGCCATCTGGACTCCTGCGCTGGGCAAACTCAAGCAGGTCACTGATCACATGTTGCTTGGTC
This sequence comes from Drosophila mettleri, assembly GCA_035047625.1. Lineage (NCBI taxonomy): Eukaryota > Metazoa > Arthropoda > Insecta > Diptera > Drosophilidae > Drosophila > Drosophila mettleri. Next base: position 19,517,640 of record JAWNPI010000103.1, read on the forward strand.
AAATCCTTGAATTGCTGTGCATCACGATTCTCCTTGGCAACGAATAACAGCACGTTGATCATTTGCAGCGTCTCCTCGTGATTGAGCACACCATCGCGATCTACGTCGAAGATCTTGAAGCAGACTATCAAATGGAAAGCAATGGTCAGGTCAGACTGAATAAGGATTCTTTTCGGACGCACTTACAGCGTGTGCGTTCTACACCGGGTCCTCGACAAGCGGCACTGACGCCACAGCAAAGCTCCTTAAAATCGATGTGTCCATCACGATTTTCGTCAAAGGCATTAAAGAGACCAGCCAGCGCATTCTTTGGTATCGGTGGACTAATGAGTGGTCCCAGGAATTGCAAATCGATTTGGCCATTCTGCGAAGTGTTTTTCAAACGCCAAAACTCCTTCTCTAAGTCGCCAATATCCTGAAACGTAAAGTATTAAAGTTAATAAATATTTCAAAAATAAATTCTTTGATATTTAGAAATTTGTTTCTCATTATCTAGCTTAGCTCACCTTTTCCTCAAGATGCGTCACACCGGCCAGACTCTGATAGAAGGTTGGCGTCTCCAGCTCGGAGGTGAGACTGACGCAATTGTCGGCCAGCAACCACTTGGAGAGGACTGTGGCATTGCGATGCTTGACTATCCAGTCCTGGAACTGTTCAAAGTTGGCACGTTCGCCTTGTGCAAACAAAGAGACGCTCTCGAAGGGGGCCAGGTTAACGTTGCGCACATAATCAGATCTGATAATGTAGGTGCCGGCGTCATTGCAGTAGAGGTTCCACAGAAATCTATCGAGGCATACGAGATGTTATAAGAAATATTATGTGTTCTTAAGGATCTCTGCTTACTTCGTTTTCTCCTCCTGAGTGCCGCGTGTGATCAGCACCAGGCCGCACAGCAGGTCCTTGAAGGATATACCACGCTGCGTGCCACCACAGGCAATATAAAGCATGTCCGTAATCTTCGGCGGCACTCCCTCGCACAACACATCCTGCTGGAACGCATTGCGACTGAGATAGAGTCGACCCACGCCAGCTGATTTCTTGAAAGCATCTTTAAGACGTCGCAACTCGGCGTCACTAACTGTTAACAATAAATAACAGTTTAATTGTTAATAATTAATAAATTTTATTATCTTCAAAATTATTTTTACTATCTTCAACATTATCTATTGACTCATTGAGTGTCGCGGGAATTAGGCTAATATTAGAACGACTTACATATCAAATAATTTTAAAAAAACTATTGGTTTGTATAAATATTATATTTCTTATTTCAAACAATTTTCGCATTTATTTTATTTAGTATAAGCTCGTTATTTGAGATAAGCTTAGTCACATATATAAATAAAATAATTCCCAATTGCGATGTCTATATGGTCAGGGAGTTATGAATATGCCCTATCATAATAAGTGTACAAATAAAGCTAAGGTAATTAAAAATCACTACGTTAATGCCAGTAAGCAAGAGCACAAGCAAACAAAACGCTCTAAACGTAAGACACGTAATACACGTAATCAATTAACTATGTAATAAACTCAGTTTTTAATAGAGTTCTCAGAAGGGGCGAATAGAATTACTGGGCGTGGCGATGCGATTTAAACATAGGCAGCAATTCATAATCACAAATTGGGCATGAAGAGGAAATGCGAAATAATTTTGCGATTGCCAAGAATTATTTACTATGCGACGTCACGCGACCAACGGTACTTCATATCATGTTTTTGTTGTTGTTGTTTCTGCTGTATTGACAGAAATTTCTGCATTGCATTGCATTATGATAGAGGCAAAGTTGGGGGGCAGGGACATTTCCACAATATCGAACTGGACTTGCATACGTTTTCACTAGAAACAAACCGGTCTTCAAGAGCTTTATGGCGACAACAGAAACAACAACAACAACATGGACACCCGCACCTGGGCAGAAAATATGGTTGTACAGGTACAGGTATATAGACGGGGCCATCTTATCAGTAACGTTCGTTTTCTTTGCCTTCACGGGTGGTTATAAAATGACAACAACAACGCAACAGCAGTGAGATGAATGCCAATGCAAAGCGAGAGAAAATTGGAGAAGTCAACAAAATCTTAAACGTCATTGCATGTACATCAGATGCCAAGTAATGAGCGAGAAGCAACAATAAATATTAACTGTTTTTGTTTGATTGCATGTCTTGTCTGCTATTTTGCTTTGTCTCAGAAGCATTCCTGCCCCCGCCACGAGAAAAACGCGGTCGCTATGCTTTTGCTTTTCTATTGTGACGTCACTGATGGCGACGACGCAAATACTCGCATTCACATGCAAACACTGACACACGCAAACACACGCAAACACACGCAAACACACACACACACAAACACAGTGTTGAAATTTGAACAAAAAATCCAACAGAACAAGACGAAAATTAAAAGAATTAGCTGCGTTCAGCAACAAATGGGCAGCTATAACAGCAGGAAAGCAGTGTGGAAACCACAATAGAATCGATAGTGCAATTATAGCTGTATTGGTGCATATTATTATTGTTTTTGTTCTAGAACCTTTAGTACTTGAATGACCCATTTTGTCCCATTGTTTCTTGTCGTGCACCTGTATCTGCGTATTGGAGGTTAGCACTTACCACGTTTGACTGCATCCTCGTAACTGATGCAAGCATGCTTGGATTCTTTTGTACCCATATTTGCCTACGGCAATTCTTGTTTGGGGCTGCTACTGCTGGCGTCGTCGTCGTCGTCTTGTGACTTCACTTACATTACATTTGTTTATGTTAATTGTTGCCGTTGTTGGGCCTTGAAGGTAAATCACATACACAGAGTCATGTACATGCAAAAAGCAAGTTTTTGTATAATTTTTTTTTTTTAAACACTTTGTTTTTTGTCACACTTTCATCGCTTTAGTAATTTCACGTTCGCTTATATTTTTTAACTATCAGCGATTAGTGTGACCACTCTCGCGACATTAAAAATACTGTATGTTGGGGGTATTAGAAAAAGCAGCTGTTTGGCAGTTTTCTACAATTGAACAGCTGTCTGAATAGTTGCCTAAGCGCGTTTGGCAACACTACTTATCGATAAATCATTTCGTTTTCGTCCAACACAACACTGCTGCGTACCAATCATTTATTGTTCGGGCATAATTAGAAAGCAATAATTAAGCGTAATTTTTACGTGTAACCAACAACAACACAGCACACAATTGCAAGTGCATTACATACAAGTGTAAAATTGCGCGCGTCCATTTACTATTTCAATTTAAAGTGCTTAAACTACGTCGCCATTTTTCGACATACACCCAAAAGAAAACCACATTCAGACTGAAAAAACCTGTGCGTGCTTGCGTGTGTTTATTTGTGTCTGCTGTGTGTGATTACGTCTATGAATTTTTTATACATACCCTTACGTGCATATTAATTAATAAAGACCCGCAATAACAGCAGCAATAGCCAGTTATAGTAATTTAATCGCTGACATTAACATAAATTGTAATATTAATCGAAAACCACTGATTACCAACCACCGCCATATAACAAAAGCATCACCAGCAGTTATCGACGTGGACGGACGATAACGCCAAAAAGGAAGAGGAGAAATTAAAGAGCAAATAGCTGTATCTTTAAAAAAAAGAACCTGGTACAACTCGAAGCAAATCTGTGATTTAATCATACAAATATAAAAACAGAAATATAATGGCCAAAACGTACGACTACCTGTTCAAATTACTGCTGATCGGTGATTCTGGAGTTGGCAAAACCTGCATATTGTTTCGATTCTCAGAGGATGCTTTCAATACGACGTTTATATCTACAATAGGTAAGTGTTATCAATATCCCCTATGTGTACAAAACACAGAGTTGATAACAACAAAAACAATATCAGCATCAGCCAGCAAACCAAACATTTCAAAGTGCATACATCATCAACTATAGCTCACAGTCCGTCATCCTCAGTAATCAACATTTCACTCTCTCGTTTGCGCTCTTTTGCTCTGTGAATTTTTTAATTAATTATGACGCCGCCGGGCAGCTATCGCAAGCGCCCAATCGTACACACACACATTTGCGTATTCTCATGCTCATGCTCTCAATCTCGTCTCTTGGCTCAGCTGTAAGTAGCATGCACAAAAATACATGACTCATTTTGTATGCTCTTTTTCTTGTTCTCAGTAATGTTATATGTCATAATTATAAAGTTGTTGTTGTTGTTGTGCCACGGACAAGGACGTAGCTTAAAAGGGAACAGCAGAGCAACAACACACCATAAAGAAAGCAAAAAGAGAAAAAGAAAGTGACCAGTCTAAGATATTTTTAAATGCGTATGAAGAGAGCTGTGAACAAACATATATGAATACCAAAATTGTTGGAATATTTTGTACACTAAAAAGAAATCGATAAACGTTATTTGTTGCACCCTATGTCATTGCACCACAATCGACTGTTTTGTTGTTGTTGACTATCTTCAAGCCTGTCCGTTGTTAATAACAATTCGTTTTACAGTAATATGGCTGTTAAGTCTCAATGAGAAGGGTTCTATCAGCTTGAAGCAGCATTGAGACAAAACCCACACACATGGCACGAGCTCAGCTATTTTTCTATTTATATATTTGGCACATTTCCCTGCACTAATTCCAATTTGGGTTATTTACTTAACGCCGCCAACGTCTCGAATCAATTGCGTATTTTCTACTGCTGTATTTTGCTCTCTTTTGCAGTCTTAGTCTATGTACATACATATGTAGCTCTCGCACAGATGGAGGAGAGGCACCCAGCTGCCAAAAATGATTTTAATTTATTTATTGCTGTGCTTTTGCTTATCACGTGTCTTCTCTCATCTCCTCTCTTAATTTTACTTTCTTCGTAGGTATCGATTTTAAAATTAGAACAATTGAGTTGGATAACAAGAAAATTAAATTGCAAATATGGTAAGTTATAGATAAAAATTAATTTTGTATCATAAATAGATTAATTAAAAATAATTTAAGGGACACTGCTGGCCAGGAGCGTTTCCGGACGATCACCACGGCATACTACAGAGGAGCAATGGGTATTATGCTCGTATATGACATAACGCAGGAGAAATCGTTTGAGAATATCAAGAACTGGATACGAAATATCGAAGAGAATGCCGCAGCTGATGTTGAGAAAATGCTTCTGGGTAACAAATGCGAACTGAACGATAAGAGACAGGTAATCATTATAATCAACAGCCATTCGATTTCAAAAACTAAAACTTAACTAATATCTACTTTTGTAGGTTTCAAAGGAACGTGGGGAACAGTTAGCCATTGAGTATGGTATTAAATTCATGGAGACCTCCGCGAAAGCAAGCATCAATGTTGAAGAGGCTTTTCTCACGCTCGCCAGTGATATTAAAGCGAAAACAGAAAAGCGTATGGTAAGTGGCGGAGAATCCTCAATGAATCGATTAATTGTGACAATGTAAAATTTTTTAATTGTGCAGGAGGCAAACAATCCACCGAAAGGCGGTCATCAGCTAAAACTAACAGAGATTCGAACAAAAGATAGTTGGCTGTCTAGATGCAGTTTGCTTTGACGTGGCAATGTGCGAGTGGCACTGATGCGGCATGGTGGAAATAATAATGATAATGTATGTGGTAGTAGTTTTCTTAACTCTTGTTAAGTACCAATAACAACAACCAAGCGAGCAAATACCCCTGAATATGCAACATAATGAAATAATACATATTTATAATAACATAATAATAGAAGAGATAAAATTCTATATGCGAACGCGAAATGGCGATAAGATGTATGAAATATGCATCAATATACATCTATAGACATTCAATATTCATTTCAAAAATTATAAAATAACATGAGTATTGTGAGAAGCGTAAAAAAACAGAAAAACCAACATAACAACTAAAGATATAGCCCGCCCACGCCCTGCCCTCCGTTGCGATCTGTTTTATTTTACTTTTCATTTCTTTTTCACTTTGTATGTATAATTTTTAAATTTTCTGTCGCAAGAAATATGTTGCCATGGTTGTTCACGATTTGTAAACCAATGACAAAACAATAAGTAGAAAATAAATATATGTATTCATATATTATATAAATATTTAATTTCAGTTTGCTCTACATTTATGCTCATTTATAAATATTTAATTTACATTTTACACTTTTTGTTCGACAACAAATAACTACTCATGAAAAGTTCGCAGAAGACAATTTAGACTCAGACGCACAATTTTTATATCGATCGATCCACTTAGATATTGCAAGTTCTAATAGTTGCGGGTGCTTCATAATACATTGTCAATAAACAGACCGTTAATCTCTTATGGATCACACGGATATGATAAATATTTGTGTGAGTAGATGGAAATAATAATTAAAACTGATATGCGCATATGCAATACAATGAAAACAATGCGAAGAAAAAGAATGCAGAGCAGTAAAAATACATATTGTGAAATTAATTGATAACTAAATCTAAATGCATATTTGATATTAATTAATTAATTAATTATGTATGTACTTGTAATATTAATTATTAAACGTATACAATTTTATAAAATAAATCATGTGCAAATATGCATTATTTATTATATACTTACAGATTTCTGTAACTAAGCCTTACCTTTTATAATAAATTTAAAGAATGACAAGCGTTGTAGCTAAGAGGGAATTGGATTAGAAGGAGTCTCAAGAGTTTTTTTTTTTGGAATTGTGATAAAAATTTAGATAGTCATTTATTAAATGCACCGCTTTGAAAAATGCATTTTAATTTCATGAAATCAGTTCAATACACGACAAATTATTGGCTTAAATAAAACATGGAATTGGAAAACTTAAATGTAAATACAATTAATTGTAAGATTAGAATAATGAAGCAGAACAATTCACACTAACATATGTACACACTAATATATGTACTCACATTCAGGCGGATAAGAAGAAGGATAGATAAATTGACTCGAGACAGGTAATAGGATTTGCGTCTCAGATACATACGAATTGAACAACAAACATAATATATATAAGCATATGTAAATAGTGGAAACATATAGAGCACGATAGTATATATGTGTATATATATAGCTAAGCAAATTGCACTAAATTTTGTGCGGGACGGCCCTCAATATTGTGTTTGATGGGCTGGCTATGTTACGCCTGCGGTAGATTTTGATAGTAGGTAGCGAGTATTTTCCAGGCATGCGGCTCCATAAAGCCATCTGGCGGGCTGGCTCCGGTTTTGGCCAAAGTACGCATTTTGGTGCCTGAAATAAACTCAAATTGGTCCTTGCGTTGCGGTTCAAAGAAGGCCATACGGCTGGCAGACTTATCATAGGCAGCTACCCGAAAAGGCAATATCTAAGCACAAGAGAAAATTGTAAGAGTTCATTTATAATTCAAATCTAGTTTCCATTCAGACTACACTAACCTCCATGCTATCTAATCCTTGAGCCATTTTGAGCACACGAGCGCCGTGCGTTGCATCGTAGAGGTTGCCATCGGGATAAGCCTCTTTGTCTGGGTGCGGCATGCCAGCTGGGTCGCGTCCCACAATATAAAAGTTGGCGCCCGCATTCATGCGGGCCTTGGCGTGCCACTGTACTTCCGTGGGCCCGGCGTACATCATGGGCGATGGGAATATGGCCAGCACGGTGTCCTCGCGTCGCAGTACGCCCGCATCGAGCACCGCCTGATGCTGCGCCATGCGCACCTGCAAGGGCACATCATCATCCTTGGTCCAGCCACCGAGTGGATGCAATAGGAGGACCGGCTGTTTAAATCCACGCTCAAGCAGTTGTCGCTTGGTGTCCTGCATGAGAAGCGCGTGCCCGTTGTGGATAGGATTACGCAGCTGGAAAGCAAAAATAGCGTCCGCGTTAAGCTCCTTAAAGCGGGAGCGTAGCTCATTGGGTGTTAGACGATACTGGTCGAGACCATCTTTCCAGCGTATACGCTCGATAACCGACAGTTCTCCACCGACCAAGTAGTCGCCGGACTCATACACCTGCTTGCTGTAAGGATGATTGGGATTGCTTGTGCCAAACTGGCGGCACAGGCGTTCCTCCTTGCGCTGGTAATAGAACTCTGGGCGTCGCAGTATAGCCACCGCTTGACCCTCATGTTGTAGCGTCACAGCTGCCTCGCCCTCCAGGCGTTGCTTATCGGCTTCAGTGGCGCTCAGCACAATGGGCACCGAGTGGTTCTCCCGGTAGGAAACATCTAAGCCGCTTTGCAGCGTATTGAAATGCAGCGTCTGCAGATACTCATCCTCTCGCATGAAGCCACGCAATGGATACGCCCAGCCCTCAGAGAGCACCTGCACCCATTGTAGCTCAACGGTGCTAATTGATAGAGCCGGCAGGGACTTCGCCTCTTGTCTCAGCTCATCTACTTCGCTAGCTTCGCTGGGATACAGCTCTGGCAGCTGATCGACATCCCGCAACGAACGTGGTATTATGCCCTCCTGCTCCAGCAGAGCGACGAGCTTTTGCGTAGACTCCCGCACCGTGCAGTCATCCGTGCTGACAACTAGTTCCGGATGCTGAGGTCGCTCATACTCTTGCGTGATGCCCGTGAAACCTTTGATGACGCCCTCGCGCGCCTTCTTATATAACCCCTTCACATCGCGCGTTTCGCAAACCGACAACGGCGTATCCACAAAGACCTCGAAGAACTTCAGTCCCGCATCCTTATGTATCTTGCGAGCCATCTCACGGTCGTCCGCAAACGGCGACACGAAGCTGCAGATCGATACAACGCCGCTATCAGCAAACAGCTTAGCCACCTCGCCGACTCTCCGGATGTTCTCCTCCCGATCGGCAGGCGTAAAGCCAAGATTCTTATTCAAGCCGGTGCGTATATTATCGCCATCCAGCCCGTAAGCGGGTATACCCCTGGAGACCAGGTACGCTTCCAGCTCGAAGGCAATCGACGTTTTTCCTGCGCCACTCAGACCTAAAAAATATTTGTTTTAAGTTAATATTAGTTGTTAATGAAAATAGAAATTATATAATAAGCTAAACTATTTCCATGGGAATGGATTGATTGATTTTGATATCTTAAGGTTAAGAAATAGCACTATAAATATATCTGCTTTCAATCATTATCTAATTCACTCATTAAGTTATCTAATTTATTGATTTTTAAAGATTTATGTTCTTCAATATTCCAGTTTATTTAATAATTATTAACCGCATCGCTCACCTGTTAGCCAAACGGTGCAGCCCCTGAAGCCGCGGCACAATCCCAAATTTTTGCCTCGTGTCTCCCGGGTGACATGATGCTTCTGTTCCGTCACATTCGTTGCGACCTGGAGGCACTGCAGAAGACAGCAAAAGCAAATTTATTTATAAATCTAATAGAATTGATATCGCTGCGGGCATTTTCGTAAATTAACATAAATTAATATTCATGCCTGACTCCGGCCAGAGGTATGGGAGTCTTATTTTGACCCTAAGGCGTTATTTGTGCCGTTCAATTCGCTGAATCTTCGTAGTTTGTTGACCCTTCTAGACACAGGCAACTCGCCAACTCGTGTGTGAAAAAGCGCAAATGCTGTTACACAGAGTCAATATGAGATAATGATACCATATACATTTATATATATAAATATATGTATACGTATACCCAATAGATAGATGACAGCAAAGCATAAAGCGACTCAAAGAGCGGCCTGTCCATGAAGCGTAGATCAATACAACTTTGCCTAGAGCCAAAAAACTAGCTTATAAAAGAAGAAAAAATCTTCAAGATTCTATTTGAATTAAAAATTAATTAATTAAAAAATTAGATAAGAATAAATATAATTGTATTTATTGATATTGCTAGACATTATAGCCTTTCTTAGGGTATATAAAAGAGTTTATTATTAGAAGGTAAATTGATTCATTTATATCAGAAATAAAATCCACAATTTGATTAATACGAAATGTAAACATATTTATTTAATATTTATTTAACACTTTTCTAATACAACAAAAACTCAGTCCTGCATCTTCAACAGGGGTAAGCAAGAGTCGAGCTCCATCTGCACACTGCTCTAAAATAGCTAGGCTTTGTTGGCAAATAAATTTGGGTCAAGGCACACTTAAAGTCAACTTGATTTTTAAACACAATTTATGTTCTTATACAAAACACTTCAAAAGGTATTTTTTATTTGTTTGGAATATCATAGAAGACCATGCGCAGATCTCTCAAATTCTCGATTCTCGTGAAAGCTGTAGCCATACCCTTCGCTTTATATGAGGAAAAAATCCAATGGGCGGATTGGGCATGTTTTAGCTTTCTCTGCTTGGTGTTAAATGAAATTGATATATTGCTGATGCACTTGAGCTCCGGCCGAAGAAATGGAATAGATATAAATATGGTATTTGATCGAACGGAAAATTGGTCTTAGACAAATATTCACGCAACGAGCGCTGAAAGCGAACTGAAAGTTTTAATAAAACATTTACCGCGTTATATGTCGACCCGACCCGAACTAAGATACCGAAAGCTATTAAGAGAGCAAGAGACAGAGAGAGAGAGAGAGAGAGAGAGGGAGAGGGAGAGAGTGCGCCAAGCCGAGTGCTTCACGCTCTTCTGACTTTTAGCTCGGTTCCATCTGGTTTACAGATATTTTTTGATCTGCCAGACCATGGCTTGGGCCAGCGTTCATGAATTTCTGTTTTTTATGCATTATTATTATTATTATTATAAAAGATTGTTTAACAATTTATTGACGTATTCTTTTTATATTCCGCGCTGAATTATTCCAGCATTAATTAATTGTTAAGAATACATTTTTTTCTAATATCTCAATTTGGTTAGCATTCACAGACCAAGCTTGTATTAATTCAGAAAAATTTGTTGACACTTTATATAAAAAAATTAATTAATTTATAACATAACCGCATAACATATAAATCATATTGGCAAACTAAAGTGCTTATGGTGCAACGTGGACTGGCAAAAAATGGTCTCGCAACTCTGAACTGTATGAGTTAACTCATATTATTGGCATTTCAACTTAATCTAAAAAAATAGAAAAAAAACAAGTAAGAAAACTCTAGTCGGCGCGCCCGACTAGGGGATACCCTAATCCCACCCCCCTTAGTTTTCTTAATATAGTCCATAACTCGTATGTACAACCATATCACGCGACTTAAATCTATGCCGATGGTACTAAGAATGTCGATCAAAGAGGAATTATGCAAACAAATTCGACACACAGATTATGCCAGCACACTTTTGCAAGCTCACAAGAATTGTTCCGTTACTATTAAAGAAGAAGAATCGAAAACATATTCGCACAGCGACACACAGCGCCAGCGACTGTGACACACAGCGGCGAGCGGCAATTGGAAGTAGGTAGCAAAAACAATTCGAACACAATTCGACCCAAACTCAAAGGCAATTGCGGTTCTTAGAAAATTTGTTCGCGAGCATTTGCATGTATGTGTGCACATGTATACATAATGAACATGTATAAGCGCCAGCTGGTCTGTGTGCGCTTTGCAGTTCAATCGCTGTTGATCTAGCCAAACATTTTGTTTAATAACTTTTGTGTTTATCAACGGATTTTGATGAAACTTTCACCATATGATTTACATAATTGATTTAGTTTTCAAAAAGACCAAACACCATATATATTGCAACTGAAAATAATTTTCAAAATTGTGGGGAAATTTGGGGCCGGTATCCAAATGTAACAAAAACCGAAATTGGTAAAAATTCACATAAAGCTACATGCAAAATTTGGAGTCTCTAGCTCTTAAGATAAAAAAGATAAAAAATCATAACTGATTTTTCATATGGTTTTAAATCGATAACAAATATTCAGGAATAGTTATCGATTTTCTGAAACAAACTCGATATGCGCGCCCAATATACGCGCCTAACAAAAAAAAGTCTCTAGCTCTTATAGGTTCTGAGATCGACGCGTTCATACATACGGACGGACGGACGGACGGACAGACAGACGGACAGGGCTCAATCAACTTGTCTTGTCGTCCTGATCAAGAATATATATACTTTTGGGGGTGTGGCACGCCTCCTTCTGCCTGTTACATACTTTTAACAAAAACATTATACCCTTTTTTCCCATTTTCAATGGGATCAGGGTATAAAAAACACAACAAAATTGTAGAATTCCAAGTAATTTAGCCAGATATTTGGTGGCGCATTGCCAGAGCTCCACAGATATAAAATAATCAATGCCAAGACCTTTGCAGCTCAACTTCGGCACGAATATGAAATTGTTTACATATCTATATAAACAAAAATAACAAGAAAAAACAAAGAAAAAAAAAAGTTACCAAATCACTGCATTTTTCATGATTTAACAAACAATTGTTTTTGTTATTAATATTATTATTGTTGTTGTTGTTTTTGTGTTCACTTTGGAGCAAATTGGCGCGTTTTGTAAACATTTTCCGTACAGTCTTAAACAAATAAAGCACAAAAAGAAAGCAGACACTAAACTGGTAACGAGAGTCTGATAATTAAACAAGTGAGAGTTTTCGAAGTGACTTTTTTCTTCAACGCAAAAAAATGAAAAGAAGAAAAATATAAGAAATAAAAAGAAGCAAAACTTGCTGAACTTTCTCGCCGAAGCTCAAAACTGCAACTGATATTTCTTCGCTGTGGTGTGGATTAAATGCAGCCACGAGTGGAAAATGTATATAAATATGTATATAAATATATATATATATATATATAGCTTGCTAGTCAACTTTTGGCTCGGAAAGGAATTCGTTAAAGCACAAATCAAATTATTCATAGCCGTATATTATACAGAAAAAGTTAATTTAACCATTATAATTTTCATTCTTTAATATGATTTATGAAAATCAAAAATTTTAATATTTATATTATTGGATAAAAATACATTTTTCTTATAAATATACACAAAAGATTTTTTACACCTAACGAAGAACTTAGTTATAAAGTCATCAATTTTATATGCGCTCTGATGATGCCCCACCTTATTAAATAAACTATTGCCATTGTTCTATTATTGCATTATAATTTATAAAGCATACAAAATTATATGAAACAAAAAACATATACATTTGTATTATAGTTTCGCAGTATAAATTCAAAACTTAACACAAATATCAATCTCAATAAAGTCTCACGTAACGACTTAAGCAACTGGCATAATAACCACTGACACTTCCATCTTAGATTTATAGTTTTGCACTACGTAATAGTAATTACAAGCAAAATTCGTGCCTAGACAAAGATTAAATGAATTGCATAAAAGCCTCAAGTTCACGTTTAAATTAATTAAATTTAACATTCATGCAAGTTTTTAATCGCATTTACTTTGACTTCGGGGGATAAGTCGTTAAGGGAAATTAAAAACGAAGTCATAAAAGTATTATGTAAAGATAAAGAAAAACAGAAATTATAAATACTTTAAGATTAGTAAATGCCCCGGAATAAATTATATAATTAGCGATGTGCTTAGTACCTGTATACCCTGGAATCAAGTGAGATTACGAAATGCTCAATCATTTCGAATATATATAGAAAACGTTTATAAGCCTTTATGTACAATTAAGCCAATATTGTTTTATTTAAGCCCTAAAGTATTAAAACCTTTTATTTATTTTTAGCTTTGGCTGCTCTGTAGCATTGCATTTCTTTTTGGAATAACTCGCTATAATCATGTATCGTTTATCACATAAATTTGTCAGCTGAAAACACTTGCCAAATATCTCTAGTGAGGTAGAGCGTCTAATTGTATCGCCTCAAAATTTTTCTCTGTACATCTTTCAACTTGAGGATAATCAGATTAATAATGATGATTTAAATATAACTGCTTAGATTGTACTGATAGAAGCTTAATGATATATTTGTTAGTTGTCCTTTCAGATTTCTTTAATGATTCTTTTGCCATTATGACATTTGCCATTTGCCTTATCATCAACAGTAACGTCACTGGTATAAATAAAAATATGATATAATTTTGGTAACACAACTAACTGAACTAGAAAGCAATTAATGATATAATAAATATATATTTATATATTGAAGGCGCGACCCAAATTTAATTAAAAACAATTGTTGAATGTACAAAAACACAATCCAATAAAAGCGACAGCAACAATTAGCAAGATTTGCCGGTTAGCATAGTAAACTGGTCATTCAACCCGTAACTGACTCATTTTTCCCACAAACAACAACTCAAGCTGCTGCAGAAGACAGATAGAGAGAGAGATTGGGTCAAAAATAAAGAGCGAGATAGAGAGCTAACAATTTGTTATCTTGGCCCAAAACATCATTAGTTTGTCAACGACAAAAATTACACTTTCTTTTTAATTTGAAGTAGTTGAAGAAATTTTGTCTGTGAGTGTGTCATAAAAAAACAATAAAAAAAAACCAGTTGATTGCATATTGCATAATTTTAAAAATTACGTTTACCTTATTTGTGGGGCAATAAACTGTCTTTAAACGGACTGCAGACGGCAAAAGGCCTTGTCTAAAATGTATTATAATGAATCATAAAAATAAAAAGATATATATATCTACAAGTATTTGAAATTGCAATTCGGGCATAGAGAACTGATTGAAACAGAACCTAGATTAGCGTAGAGACAGTACATTGGTTTTGATACAGAAGAGTCTATTAAGAAAGTTTTTTTAAAGCATTAATAATTCTTTCAGAAAGTTGCTATCATAAGAGATCTGTAGAAAATGTCATCAAACTTCTTGAATTTGCATTTAAATAAGGTATTTATGAGTATTTCTAAAAAATCGTATATCCGAAATATATTTAGATAAGCAGATGAATTCAAATTTCGCCCAGTAAATAGTACTTAACAAATATTATGTGATACGTTTCTGGTTTTTATTGGAAGTGGTATCAAATGCCATGACCAAATACTTTTCAAATCAATTAAAGCTCCACCGATTTTAAATGAAACACGTGGCTCTTCCATATGGAAACAATTGGTTGTTTTTTTTTTTTCTGGCTTTCAGCTTACAGTAAAAACACATCTATATCCACTTTAATATATTTTGCTAATGTTGCCTTTTTTCTTTTTTGCAAAGTCAACAAGTTGTCGGCGTGATATACAATTTATTTAAATCATGCACGTATATACGTATTATACAGTATCTTAATACAATAAATGCTACGATTAAGCTGCTGATTAGTTATTTTTTGTGATGGGGAAGCTTTTACTTTTACTCTTGTATTATTTCTTTTTTTTTTTTTGTAATTAAGTTCTTATCTATTTGGGCCACATTCAGCTAAATGGTAGCTGCTTTTTGTTGTTAGATATTATAGGAGAAATTTCGCTGACTCTCTCTAGCAAAACAATTTTTTATGGAATAAGTATTACGTGTTATTTTATAGAAAAAATAATGATACGGAAAATGTTTGATAACGTTCTGGAAACGTTTATGCCAGCTGTATGAGGTAGAAAACAATGCGTACGGCAATACATAAAGACCTCCTGTTCAATGCGACAGCTATTCAAATAAAAGTTTACCCCGTTTTGGGGGTTTTGTGCCCAAAATTTCCTTGCCACATTTGTTCAAATACGAATGCAGTTAACGAAAAATGTGGTGCAAACACTTACCGTCTTTAAACGCTTTTTGCTCTGCTCAGGTGCTTCATTCATGGCTTTCGCTGGCAGTTAATAACAAACAAAACGTCCACCTGCTCCGCTAATGCAAACAATACTGATGTGACCAGTGTAGAATGGAAAAGCAATTGATTGTATTTCACGTACGTATTTACGTACAAATATGTTGATCAATGAATGAAATATCTGCCGTTTCCTGTATTACAATTAGATTTAGTTGATCATTAAATTGACCAAATTTTGGTCATATTTGGTCTTATTCGTAGGAACTGATTGTATTGCACTATTTAACTTTAAGCTTAAAACTAATTTTAATTAATCTACTATAAATCGGATACCAATTTTCTGATTTACCCAACACTCACGCACGCACACACATATACTAACACGCAATGGGGCGAACAGCTGTTTGCGCTCACCTTGCTTGTTATCGATAATCGCGCTTATCGTTGGTCATATCAAGTGGACAGCACTTCGCGCGATAAATTGAAATATTTAAAAAATAAAATAATTATTTATTGCATTTAGCATTGATAAGTATTCGTACACAAGTGCATGCCATATAAAACTAGAGTTATATTATCTAATAAGGTGGAGGTTGATGCGGGTACTGCTGCTGCTGACCCATCATGCCCGGTTGATTGGTCATCTGTCGCTGGAGCTGAGCAACCAAATTGGGAGTTTGCTGCTGATTCATGCTCTGCTGTTGCTGGACCATCCCACCACCACCGCCAGCACCCGTACCACCACCTGCTTGTGGACCACTGCCCATGCCACCGCCGGCCATGCCCTGCATTTGCATCATTTGTTGGTGACGAAGTTGCTGCTGCTGGAATTGTTGCTGAGCGGGCAGTACGCCGGGCTTGCCGCCACCCGTTGGCTGCTGGCGTCCATAGGGCGGCACCTGTCCAACCCCGACGCCCACACCACCTGGTCCGGGTCCCATCATGTTAGTCATGGTCACATTGGGAGCTTGGTTCATATATTGACCACGATTGCCAGCCATCATACCGCCAGGCACTCCACGCTGTTGCTGCTGTTGTTGCTGCTGCTGCTGTTGTGCAACTACCGCTGCTGCCATAAAGTCTGGATTGTTACGTTGCGCTTGCTGCATTTGAGGATTGAAATTGTTCATAAGCCCAGCTTGCTGTTGCTGTTGATTTGGCGTCATGCCTACGCCCACGCCCACTCCCACATTGGCGCCACCGGCGCTTTGCTGCTGCATGCTCTGTTGCTGTTGCTGCTGCTGATACTGACTTTGGAAATTTTGGAACTGCACCTGCTGCTGTTGTTGCTGGATCATTCCTTGCTGTGGCATACCGCCCATTCCCATATTTGGATTGTTGCCACCAGCACCTACACCAACGCCCACGCCGACACCAACGCCTCCGTTGCCACCAGCACCGCCGCCTTGCATCATCGGATTGGCATTCGGATTGACCATCCCCACCATGCCCTGTGTCATTTGCTGCTGCTGCATCATCGGATTCTGCGGCATTCCCTGACCAACCATATTCATGCCACCCATTTGATTTGGCGCCATGGCACGCATATTGCCACGCAAGAATTGCTGCTGCTGTTGTTGTTGCTGCTGCTGGAGCTGCTGTTGATTGGGATTCATTTGCTGCTGTTGCTGTACATTCGGCTGCTGTTGTTGCATGGCATTAAAGGCAGCCGCTGCCTGCGGATTCTGTTGCGCACTCATTTGTTGCTGTTGCTGCTGTTGCCGCAGCTGTTGTGCATTCATTTGCTGCTGCTGCGGTCCCTGCTGCTGTTGCTGTTGTGCTTGCTGCTGCATGGGATTAAATCCGCCTGGCGGCTGTTGCTGCTGCTGCTGGAAGGAGCTTGGCTGCCGCTGCCGCAGCATCTGCGACAACGCTTGTTTGGAGTTGGTATTCAGCGGCGGTCGCTCAATTCGGTTCACTACAAGTACAACAAATTGTTAACGACATATGTAAGAAAGGGAATCGTAGAGGAACTCACTCTGCATGTTCTGCTGATGCTGATACTGATTATGATATTGCTGTGGTTGCTGCTGCTGCTGCTGGGGTGCATTATGCCATGGCTGTTGCTGCTGCTGTTGGCCGGCCATGCCCTGTGGCCCACCCGGTCCTGGTCCCTGCATGAAGTTAATCTGCGTATTCGGTTGACCGTTGCCACCCACGTTCAGTTGCTGCTGCATTTGATTCGGGCCCATTTGTTGCATTTGTTGTTGTTGCTGTTGTTGCTGCTGCTGTTGCTGCATCAGTGCATTCTGTTGCTGCATCATAGCATTGGGTCCAAATTGCTGCATGTTCATCTAGATTAGGAAAGTGCATCTATAGTTGCCAGGCTTCAGTTACATTCAATGACACTAACCTGCATATTCATGGGCATCTGTCCCATCTGGTTGGGCTGCATTTGCTGCTGCATGTGCTGCTGCTGTTGCATTTGCTGTTGTTGCTGCTGTTGCTGCACATTGGGTGGCTGTTGGGGCTGCGGTGCCAGCTGTGGCTGCTGTTGTTGTGTATTCACTACTGGCGGTGTTTTTGAAACTTTCGGCTTGCGTTTGCGTGTCGTCGTGCCCTTACCACGGCCACGTCCTGTGCCCACTACAGCACTGGGCGATTGGTCCACCGACGAAGGCGTATCAGCCTTCATCATTTCATCCTTCTGTACAAGTATTTTCTGTTAATTTTTTGTCCAAGATTTGTAGACTGTTGTTCAACTCACTATGCAAATCTTCTCTGGCACCGGCTCAATATCTTCCGGCGGCAGCGGCAAAGGCTCATAATAATAACTACTGGGCTTGACCAGACTGTGTGTGTGGTACTTGAGATTCCGATGCGCCTCCTCGTAAGTAAGCGGCTTACGTTCCAGCTTGACAGCGCCAAACCATACCCATGAGAGCGGTGCGGGATTCTTGTGACCCTCGAGAATATCCCACACGCTGATGCGTTGCTTGTCCGAGATGCGCAGCTGCTTTTTGTCCATGTCACAGATTTTGTTGCCCTTCGTGTCCATGCCGGCATGCTCGCAAGCAATGACCTGAAAGTAGGTAACCCTTAGGTATTTCTTAAGATTCGTTTGCAGTGAAAACAAACCTCTGTGGGCTGCTTGTAGAGCGGTAGAAGTTGTCGTATGACGCGTATCGAAGCGTTATTCTTCTCGCCGATTTCCTTTTTGAGTTTCTTCATCAAATTTAAATATAACTTCTTATTTTCATCACGCTCCGATTGGCTGTCGGACACAAGCGTCGAGTGCACCAGAGTAGCCAGCATGTCCACCACAGTGGTAAAGAGCTCACGATTGCAGCTGAGATCCACGACACCCTGACAGACCAGTTGGGCAAGCAGTATGGCCCAGTCCGTAGTGGGAGTGCTGTTCTTTTGTATCGCATCAAACATGCCGCCCACCAACGAGAAACGCAGCTGTAGAGCATCAAGAATCTCCTCACGGGCCTGTGGCTCATCGATGCCGCCAATGGTGTCCAGCTGCCAAATGAGATCATAAATTAGCAGTTCATATAATAAGGTTCACTACGTGCGCATTTACCTCAGCGAAGGATTGCAGACACTGGGAGAGCTGGGAGTAGAGAGAAACAAGCAGATTCTCTTTATACTCATCCTGACCCTTGAGGCAAGTGAGAATCAGCCCCAGGAAGGGCTGATAATTGAGTGGCATCTTCTTGTTGCGTGCTGCAATGCTGCCGCCAGCGCCATAGCTATTGCTACTGTGACAGCTGTTGCTCTTTTCACGTTCGTCGCCGCTGCCAGAGCTGTTGCAGTCGGATTTGGACACCTTAGAGAAGTAGTTCATGCTCTCGAGTACTTGACCGGCCACTCGCAGGATGCGCCCCTGCACAGCGGGTGTGAGCTTGGCAATGAGCGGTGCGACCAGCCAAGTGGACGGCTTGGGTTTATGTGTGGCTTTCAGGGCGCCCGGCAACGTCACCTCCTCCATGTGGAACACATCAATTGCCGCTCGGGCCACCGTGTCCAGCCAAACGTTAAGTTCAGTGTTGTTGCTGACTGACGTGTTGTTGCTCATCGATTGGCGATACATGAGCTGCAAGTCTAGCCAGGAAATACGCAGAGTCCACTGATCTAGGTGCTCCAATATGCGCACTATCATCAAGCGTTGATCCAACTCAGATATGATATTGAATTCGGCCTCCGGGTAGCAGATCATGTGCAGCACACGCTGTGCCTGCTTGGCGGTCAGCATCTCATCAATAATCATATCGCATAGCTGCTCCGCATTCTTCAAGCACCGCTCCAGCACATGCTCCTGCGCGCAAATCTGCTTGAGAACCGCCTGCGCGAACTCCAGTAGTGAGATTTGCTCGTTGCCGGCCAAGCTGCTGCCAGTTGGCTGCTGCAGCGACTCCTGTTCATTGCCCAGGCTGCCAAGCTGCAGATCGCTGGTGCCCAATATCTGGCTGAGATCAGCCGGGCGTTGCTCGTTACTCTTGGGTGTGCTGCCAGGATGCACAGGCGTATTGAAACCACTGCGTTTGCCGCTGCCAAAGGCACTGCCACTACCAGAGGATCCCAGGCCACTGGCACCCATCGGTGTCTTTAGCGCTGCATTGTCGACCACAATGAGTATGGCTTTTAGCACAGCTAAGACCGCTGCAATGGGTATGGTCTTGTGCGCCCCCACCAGCAGATGACGATCACAGCTGAGGCGTATGCTAAAATCGTTGCCAACAGCATGCAGAGGATTGGGGGATGTACTGACCGAGTACATGCCTGGCTGTGGGATTTCCAATGTCTTGAACAGTTTCAGTACCAGGTGACAGGTGAGCCGTGCGCCTGCTTCCGCGTCCACGCTCAGCTCGCCACCACCAGCGCCGCTAACCGAACGCGCCAGTGTAGGCAGCGCGAATTTACTAACGAAATCCGCCAGAGAGAAGCAATGGCGAGCCACCAGAATGCATACGAAGACGGCCAGGGCATTGTGCGTTTTGCTTTGACCAATGTCCACTTGAGCTCCAAGATGTGGGTATCTGGGACTCTTGCTGCCGCTGCACAAGCTCTGTAAAGCCGCTATCCACTCTTCGGAGAGAACATTGCAGCTGGCTGTTAGCTCGGCGCAAGCAAGCGCTACATCGTTAAGACGCTCGTTGTCCGTCTCCCGGCATACGGCGATGACGGCATTGGACACAAAGCTGTAAACATTGGCAGGGGACTCATGCAGCTGGCGCAGCCAGTGCGACTCCAATTTGCCACCGCGTCGTGGCGCCACAAACAGCTCCTGCAGCAGCTGCGGATTGTAGCCCTGAGGTGCCATGCTGTGCAAATGTTAAGCAATAATTACAACTCTCCTATGGTCAAGTATCGAAGCATGACTCACCTCAGCTGTTCGGGTGTATTGAAGATATCCTTGAAGCGCTTGATGCAGTTCAACTGTTGATAATACTCGGCTGCCTGCTCCTTACCCTGCAGCAGTATGCAGGACTCGTGCAAATCGCTCAAATAGGCGAGTATACAGCGCTCCGCGGAGCTGCATTCGCTGGGATTGGTCACATGTCGTATAGTGCGACAAAGGCCCTCAAAGACGGATACCGTCTGCTCGGGGGAGAGCAGCAGACAGCTGTGATAGCGTCGCAGTATGCTGACAATATAGAGGGCCAGCGAAGTGGTGTAGCCACGAACCATATTCGACTTCTTCTGCTGCAGCTGATGCTCCACCTCGGGTAGTTCCTTAAGTAAATGATCGCACAGCTCCAGCAGACTGTAAATGTTAAGTGCAAGTTCCATTAGATCGAACAAAAATGCCACATGCTCCTGCACAGGCAAATAGTTATTGTTGCCCAGGGCGAAGCCGTTCAGCTGCTCTAGAACATTGGCCGCGCACTGTGCGGTGACCACATGCTGATCAAAGTAGGCCATATGCTGGCACTTGGCTGTGGTCGCCTCAAAGTTGAATTCATTGCGTGAATGCTTCTTCACTTTGCCGCCCTCGGCCACATCGATGCTGAACTTTTTCGTGAAGAGTTTGCCAATCTCCTTGGACATCTTTTTAACCGCATGCTTCTTTTCGTCTCGCTCCTTACCCACGCCAAATAGCAGTATATAGCGCTGGTTGCTTTCGCTGCTGTAACTGGACATGCTGGGATCGTCTTGAGGTATGGGAAAGTGCTTGGTGTACACATAGTGCCTGGATATGCTGACGCTCGACCCGGGAGTATCAACGCCGCCCTCCCCGTCGCCAGGTGCTCCAATTTTCGGACTATCGGGTGCCTCGTGTTGTTGTCCCTTCTCCTTAATATTCTGCACCAGCTTATCCAGATCATCATCCACATTGGAATCGTCGAACTCATTGTGCTTGAAGTCAATGCCTATGCTCGAGCCGAAACCATCGTCATCGAATCCATGAGTCGTTGCACTGCTATTGGGCGGTGGTGGCGCTGGCGGCGGTGGTGAGCTCTTCGCTGTTGTCTTGTGCACAAGCATCGACTCCAATAGCAGATCTCCACGTGAGATTAACGTGTGCATGTATGCATTATGCGAGAACACATCGTGGCGTATGAGCGCACTGAAAAGCTGTACTAAATTTGTGAACTCCGTGCGCTGCTGAGCACTGCTGTTGTGCTCATCCAGAACAGGTGCGTCGTGATCCAGAAAGTGCATGAGAACGTGCTGAAAGACGGGCAGGCCGTCTATGATGCCCGCACCAGAGGCCAACGAGTCCTTGTCCTCTTTATCGCCACATTGATCAGCAGGCGTGCTGGTTACATCAATCTGCCGTTTGTCCAGTAAAATTGCCACCACTATGGCTCGATGCTCCCCCCAACGCTGACTGGATACTGCCCACTCGCAAAGGATGCGCACCGTATCTGCATCCTGCTTTGGCTCATATGGAGGACGCGCCTGCTGGGCCTGCTGTGGATCCTCCTCGGGGCGCCGCAGCTGTGAAGTTTGCGGGGGAAATATGTGTGCGTAGAGCGTGTCAATTGAATTGCACTGATCCATGCGCTCAAAACAGTGCGTATCCAGGTGATCCAGCGTTGCTAGAACATTGGTATAATGATTCTTTCCAGCGCTCAACCATTTGGAGGCGAACCAGCGTTGCTCTGCGTGCTGAGTGCGCAATACAATGTCCGCCTCGGCGGCACGTAGTTGTTTGCGTAGCTCGTGATTGGTGCGTGGACAACGCGATGGCATTGGCAAAACCGAGGGCGCTAGTGGCAAATGATCGAGCGGGCTGCCAACTAGGGATGAGGGCGCACGATGCGCAGCTATGCCGCTCCACACCAACGCCGTGGGGCATTCGATGGTTATCACCTGGAGTATCGTACTCAAATACAGAATGATGTCACGATGATGTGGGCAGTTCATATATTCATGAAGCGCCTGCTCATAGGGATCAATATTTGGCTGTTGCTGTTGCTGTAGCTGTTCATCGGCCCCATCTATTTGCATGGCTTCTGTCTTGATTATAGCCTGTAGCTGATGCTGCTGTTCAACAGCCGCATTGAGGAGCTGAGCTAATTTTTTGGCCACTAGATTTGCCATTTTACGGCACAGACGCTCGGACTGGACGAAGTCGTGCATATACTGCAATGCAAAGCTTAGCACTAACTTCTTTAGCGGCTCATCAAAACTGGCCTGTGTGCGCATCTTGTCCAACAGATCCAGTATCCAATTAAGAAATTCTTGTCGATCTAGCAACGACTCTTCGTACATGTACTTGCTTAGCTGGTGGCAATACTTCCAGTATTTAAGCGCATTGCGGCTATCCTCGAACTGGCTTCCAACTCCCGAGATACTAGAGCCGGGCGGCACGGCACCTGCGTTTGTTCCGGCTGCGCCACCAGTTGCAGAGCAGCCCAATGTAGCCAGTGCTGTACCTGGTGGTGCTGAAGCTCCCGGCACAGAGCCGCTAGCTGCTACACTGCCGACAGCACTGGGCTGACCATTGGCTGGACTGTGTATGGGAGGCAGCGGACTGGACATGCTAGGCACCGGTATAACATTGGACGTTGCACTGCCCACACTATTGCTATTGCTGCTGCTGTTGTTGTTGTTGCTGCTACTGCTGTTAGCAGTGCCATTACTGTTGCTACTAATGCTGCTAGTAGTAGATGAGCTGCTAGTGCCATTCGCTTGTATTCCATGTTTATCGTGCGCTAAAAAAAGGAATCATTATTACAAACTCCATGAAAAAGCTCAGACTTACATTGCTGATAGTATTCCTGCAATTTGGGTAAAAGTTCTTTCATAAACTTGATCATATTGCTTGTCCATTCGGCTGCCGGGTCATAAATGCTGCGCTTTTTATTCTTTGACTCGGTAAAACTTAGTGTGTATGCGGCACTGAGCTTAATAAACCAGGTGGCTCGTTGCATATTGACCTGGTTCTCGCATAGCGTAATAAATATTTCTTCCTTTTTGTTAAAGGAAGGTGCTCGCTTTGCCAGGCTAAGCAGAGGCTTATTCCCAGCCAAGTCCTTAAACCAGGCATCAACTGTACACTTGCGACGCGGTGACACCGGCCAAAAATTGTCTTTGCAATTTATTTGCTGTTTTTTTCGTACCGTGTCCTGCAGCGTCATCAATTCTTCCTTTTTCGCTAGCACGCCGCTAAAGAACGCGCTCACCTTGCTAGCGTTCACATTCGAGGTGTGCGCTGTGCCAAACTCATCAGACAACGGTGGCATCGTTGCAAAGCCATGTTTCACATTTGTGGGCGTCAATTCATCCTCGCGCTGCTTGGCGTCTTGAGGATAAATATCCGGCGGCCCCAGGCGTGTGCGCTTTAGTGGTCGTTTCTCCTGCAACAACGAGAGCATCGTTGCGACCTTAAAAGTTAATTTTTACGCAGTTTATTCGAAAATATCTCTGCAATTTTCACTTTGTTCAGACACAACAAATAACTCGAAAACAACAATGTATATCGTTATCGAATATCGATTTTTATTACTATGTGGTCTTTTACAACACTTAGTAATTTAGAGATGACCTTATTACATATCTAACGATATCTAAATAACGAACTATTTCTAAAAGTCAATCTTGTTAACAATATAGGCCGGTCGAGCTTAATACATTTATAGATGAAATAATTCAAATAACCTATTTTATTTTTTCAATTATTTCAGTGCATATGTTGTATGTATATATATGCGTTGATCAATATTTGAATGTCCATATATTTGATGCAAATACATACTATACCATTTCTGTTTTCATTAGTTAGAAGAATCCTTTATATAAATCCATATATAATGAAATGTAAATAAATAATCAATATTTTATGATTTAAAAATGTGCTTAATTTATTTTATAAATAATTGTTATTATCGTGTAATATAAAGCACTTAAAGTGTAATATAACAGAAAGAAAAAATATCATTTGGTATACGAACAGCTTAATGGTATTCTCTTATGCGAATGCATAATGATGTGTATAAGCTTATCTGACTTCAAAAATTGCAAAAATTACATCGGTCAACGATCAAATTCCGGTTCGTCGCTATAATTATGTTCAGTGGAATGCATCCCTTGACTACACTCAAAGTATAAGATCAGCAATTTTGAGGCAAACTCGATTGGTAGCTAAAATAAAAGTAGTTCAAAATTAAGGGAATACACGTTGAATTCCACTACTCACTCTTTCAAGGATATCGTGCCTAATATCTGTTGCAGCTGCATACATCACCAACGGCTGTTGGTTCCGACGTTTAGCTAAGATGCTGATCATGTCCACAATGAAGGCATCTGTTATGCCCAGACAGTAGCAGATGTTTAGATACCGCAATTGTTCGTTATTGCGTATTAGATTCAAGAGCTCCGATTCGCCAATGTCTCGGGCACATTGCACTGAAAGGCACTCCAATTGCGTTAAATTAGCCAGATGAGCCACGCAACGATCATTTCGAGGTTTGCACACAAGCCATTTGAGTGTTTTGATTGAACCAATACGCTGAGCCTGCTCCTCGTCGATCCATTGTTTACGTTGCAATATGAGAAACTCCAAATTCGTCGCGCACTTGCTACCTAAAGTTTTGAACAAACGCGTTTTCTGGTTATCTGGACAGTTAAGCTGAAGATATTGCAAGCTGGGAAACATCGACAGGGCTGTGAGGTCTGCATCGCTGTCCTGAAAGCTGAACTTATCTATCAGTCGACAATTGATGGCCAGTTGCTTCAGCACATTTGTATTCAGAAATTTCTTGGCATTTCGCAGCTGCAGAATACGCAGGTACTTCATGGATTTGGTAATGGCAATAAAATCGGATGCTGTTACCTCGTCGTACATTTGCAGCTCCTTCAAGTTGATAAAGTGACGCAATTCTTGTACTGCAAATTTTCAAGAAATACAACAATCAAAACTATTCGAGAATTTAATTTTACTCAAAACTTACACTCCCGCCGCTCAAAGCATTCCAAGCCAAGATATTGTATGTGGGGCAAGTGCAGTTTCATACATTTAATAAGATCAATGCTGGTGCTTTTGTAATTGCGTATGTATACTTTCTTTAAGGTTGTTAATTTGAGTAAATACGGCTGTGCCCTGACCACGGTAACATTGCGCAGTGTAATGCTCTCTAAGCGGACACAGAATTTTGATACCAACGATAATATCTGCAACGGATGATCGTCATCACGGTAGCAAGTTAACCTTTTCACATTGGCACCACACATCCATAAAAAGGCACGCAAACTGTCCAAATTACGTAGCTTTATGTCACTATCCACTATTTCTTCAAACCGTTGGCAGTGTAGGTAGGCGAATGCATCACGAAATCTTCGACAGCAAAGTGCCAAATTGACTTGATCCTCTAAGTTATGCAACAACTTGAATATCAATAGTAAACATTGAAAATTGAGGTCTGAGAAGTCGGTTGTGCGCGCCATGTTAATATTTTTTGCGCTTTAATTGAATGAAATAAAAACATAGTTTGCAACAAGAGGTAATTAACTCTCAGCTGATTTCTAAGACTATCGAAAACCTCGGATATCGATTTCGATAGAGTTACTGCTGCATTTTAGTAATATACGAAATACTGAACATCTTATCAAAAAATGAGCGCATGCCATTCGATTAAAAGACATTCGATTAATTAGATGGATATCAACCCTACGCACAATAAGAAAGAACGACGATAACGAAACACGAAAGAGAGGTAGCAATTTAATAAATTACAAAGGAAAAAAGGCAATACTTCAAGCTGTGTGTCTGCTTTAAGTCAGTGCATAATTCGTGCAAGGACACTAGAATCCACGACGCGCATACAGACACAAACACACGCCAGCATCAGTAGCACTCACACACAGTTTAGATGATGAGCAACAGAACGGACACAGATGGCTCCTCCATACGTTTCAGCGATCACACACTGGACAAAGCTACCAAGGCCAAGGTGACGTTGGAAAATTATTATAGCAATTTGGTGACACAATACGGCGAGCGAAAACAGCGCTTGGCCAAACTAGAGGCACAGCTGAAGGACGAAAGTCTAACAGAGTCACAGCGCCAGGAAAAACGCTTACAACATGCGCAAAAAGAGACAGAATATTTGCGTCTTAAGCGATTGCGTCTAGGTGTTGAAGACTTCGAAGCATTAAAAGTCATCGGACGCGGTGCCTTTGGCGAGGTGCGTTTAGTGCAAAAAAAGGATACGGGACATGTGTACGCGATGAAGGTGTTGCGCAAAGCGGACATGCTCGAAAAGGAGCAGGTGGCACACGTACGCGCTGAGCGCGATGTTCTCGTCGAAGCGGATCACCAATGGGTGGTCAAGATGTACTATAGTTTTCAGGTGAGCGCACAAGCAAATCCAAATGTCAAACATCGTACAAAATTCGAAACTTGCAGTTGAAAATCAATAAACCAATACAAGCGCAAAGCGCTTGCCAAATCATATGGTCTGCGCTTTGTTGTTGTTTGCTTTATAGCTGTGACTGTTGTTGTCTTTGTTGTTTTGATTTGTTCTTGGTGAAAGTTTTCACATACACAGGCATTTGCAAATGTATGTGTAATTAATTGTGTGTAAATAACACATTATAATGAAGAAATCAACAACTTATTCGCAGCTTTGTCACTATGAAAGTTAATTTCATGAAATAAGTCATATTATGACATTTTCGAAATCAAAAATGCATGATTCTTATGATTCTAAAATATTTCTGAATATACTTATTTTCCCACTAATAAATATAATTAATTTCTGTTTAGAATTTTAACAATTCAGTACCACACCACAGATTGATTTAAATTTTAATTCCTGCTGCATTTCAATTTAAATAATGCTCTTTGTATTATTTCAAATCACAGGACCAGGTCAATTTATATTTGATAATGGAATTCTTGCCTGGTGGTGATATGATGACGCTCCTAATGAAGAAGGACACACTATCCGAGGAGTGCACACAATTCTATATAAGTGAAACGGCGTTAGCGATCGATTCAATTCATAAGCTAGGTTTCATACACAGGGATATAAAGCCAGATAACTTGCTACTGGACGCGCGAGGGCATCTAAAGGTAAGAATGGTATCAATTCAATATAAAAATGTATGGTATTAACAATTACATTTATTGTTATAGCTCTCTGATTTCGGATTGTGCACGGGCTTAAAGAAGTCACATCGCACGGACTTTTATCGTGATTTATCGCAGGCGAAACCATCCGATTTTATTGGCACCTGTGCCAGGTTAGTGGCAATATATCAGCAAAATTGTAAATGAAAATTTCCTTTAATGTTTTATTTTTTACTTTTTCAGTCCTATGGATTCGAAGCGACGCGCAGAGTCCTGGAAACGAAATCGCCGCGCTCTTGCCTACAGCACAGTGGGAACGCCCGATTATATAGCACCCGAAGTATTCCTGCAAACCGGCTATGGACCTGCATGCGATTGGTGGTCGTTGGGCGTTATTATGTATGAAATGTTAATGGGATATCCGCCATTCTGTTCGGACAACCCGCAGGATACGTACCGTAAGGTGATGAATTGGCGCGAAACGTTAATATTTCCGCCCGAAATACCCATATCGGAGGAGGCCAAAGAGACCATTATCAATTTCTGTTGCGAGGCCGATCGACGCTTGGGCTCACAGCGGGGACTAGAGGATCTGAAGTCGGTGCCGTTCTTTCGGGGCGTTGATTGGGAACATATTCGCGAGAGGCCAGCTGCAATACCCGTCGAAGTGCGCTCCATAGACGATACGTCCAACTTTGATGAATTTCCGGATGTCTCGCTGGAGATACGTAAGTGCAATATTTTTTCTTTTAAGTCAAAATTGTTAAGCAATCGCATGTTCTTAATTTTGCTGTTCAGCGTCGGCACCCGTACCGCAGGGCGGTGAAATTGCCAAGGATTGGGTCTTCATTAATTACACGTACAAGCGCTTTGAGGTGCGAAATTTGGAATGAACCTGCGCAGCTTGCCGGTAGCCACACTTTGCCACCATCATTAACACCACCACCACTCACAACACCACCAGCAGCAACAGCTGTATTTGCAGGAGCAGCAGACACCACAATTGCAATCGTAGTCTCTCTAACACCATCATTAAGAGCATTCTCAAACGCTATAAAACTTAATTTTCCTTTTGAATGTCTTACCTACATGTGTATTTAAATACTATAGCTAACATTTGTGATTCCAAAAAAAAAAAGAAAAAAAAACCAACAAAAAAAGAAACAAAAAAGAACAAAACAGAGCAAACACATGAAAAGTGAAAAATATGTATGTATTGTATTCGTAAGTGTTTTGCGCCTCAAATTAAGTTGAAAAGCTTAAATTAACTAATTCACCACTGTCTTTAGCTTTGTTTATTCCCCTCCAAGCGTCCCTCTAAAAGTCGTTGTGTTTTTAAATATGGCACTTGAATAACCAATTCGGCAATTGTTTATAAATTATATATTTGTTTTTCTTCATTGGGCAGCAGCGAAATTTGTTAATAAATTTCATATATATGTATGTACGTATATCCAAAATTTAGACAATTGTGAAATGTTTTATATTTAGGCACGTTATTTAATATACTAACATATGTATGTTTTGTATTTATTAATTATGAGACACCCACACTTATTCTATGTACCAATCACACAAATTAGTTACTAAACTAATCACGAAAAGAAAACAATAGCAATTTAAATGTCGGTTTCGTTCAGTGTATACACCCCCCACAAACACACTCTCTCACACACACACAGACAGACTCCCACACACACTCCTTTACATCCTACAATCCTGAATATTATTGTAGTTATTTCTTACAGTTTTTTGGAGTTTCGTGTGTTTTCGAACAAAAGTTATCGCTGGTAAAACGCAAGGAAATTAAATAGAATTATATACTACAGCTAAAAACAAAAACAACAAAAATATATAAAAGCAAAACTTAAAGTAATTAAAGCATACCTATAAATAAATGAAACGAGTAAACAAGTTTTAAGAAATTATTTTTGGTAATAGACTATAATATTAAGCATATGAATAATATGTAATGCAAAATGCAATAATAAATGAAACATGTGCATAATATTGATTAACAACAATTAATGTGTTTTTAATTAGTTTGCAGTAGATTATGAGAAAATAAAGTTTTTGTGCCCCGATGGGCAATTACATCTAATACCATCGGAAGCTACCAACGAGAGAGTATCCAGGGCAATACTGTCAAGGAATGGTGAAATAGAATTTCACCACAAGATTGCATTGCGAATGAATGAGAGCGAAAGCGAGAGCACTGAGCTGCCAGATCAAACTGACAGAAAAACCAAAATGAAAACAATGTGAAATCAAATGTCTTATATATATTTTATTTTATTCACATTCTTTAAACATAAGTAAACAAATGTTAGACTAATCGAATTAACATTTGCAGCATGCAATCCAAAAAGTATGCTATCTTACATCACCTGCTATGTATTTGCCATAAAAGGCAAAAGCTGGAAAAGCACGTGCACTTTCAATTACTTACCCGACAGTACCGTAATACAGTAAATGAAAAAGGAACACAAAAAGAATTCGACAAATAGTAAGGATTGTTACATTTAAATGTAAGTATATATATTTTTTCTTTTCTTATCTTTCATCGCTTTTGATAATTCGCACTCTCTATCTGCATGTTTGGTTTTATTGGTGTTCAATGTTCCAGTGTGTTTGTATGTGGAATTTTAAATAATTTGAAAATGAACCAATACTGAAATCGGAATAGATTTCAAATTAGCCATAAATCTGCTAGGGATCAACGGACTGTTACTGATTTTTCATAAATATCCATTGGTATTAGTGTTTCTGTGTGCTTCCTCTGTGTGTGTGTGCATGTGAGAACCGGAATATATAGCT
Organism: Drosophila mettleri; assembly: GCA_035047625.1. Taxonomy (NCBI): domain Eukaryota; kingdom Metazoa; phylum Arthropoda; class Insecta; order Diptera; family Drosophilidae; genus Drosophila; species Drosophila mettleri. The sequence goes on from JAWNPI010000103.1 coordinate 19,548,476, forward strand.
AGTTTAAAGATTTATATATACTACATACATAAGTATATATGAATGTGTTTGCATATGAACTACAGACTACTAGAAATTGTTACAGCTTTTTAAGGGGGACTCAATGAACTTTACAAAGGAATCTGGGACAAACTACTGCAACGACACACAAAAATTTATACATAACTATGTAATTAGTTAATTAAGTGTTCATCTCGATTAAATTTAAATGTTTGTGTTTTTTTGTTTGGTTTTTCTTCACATCGTTTCGTTTTTATTTTTAATTTATTTTTTGTTTGTTTTGAAATCTTTATTGGATACTTGTAACGACGGGCAGTAGATCCATAAAATTATAATCGTAAAATGTTAAAAGTTTAACTATGTGCTTAGTGTCTAATGAAAAATGTATACATAGACGAATATGTATTGTATTTCCGCTTATTCTCTCGCTTTTGGTTGTTTCTTATTATTTGTTGTGTGTTTTATTTATATTTTTTTTTTTTTTTTTACTTTTATACTTTTGTTTTATGCAAAAAGTTGTCAAGCTGAGAAGGGAATGAGGGGATTTCTTCCGGGGGACTTGGTTTTTATTTTATTTTATATATATATATTTTTTTATTTTTATTTTTTTTTGTGGGACATTTGTTAGTTATGCTATGCGCTTTGCAACTATTTATTAATTTAATTTAAATTGAATTACATATTAAAGTTATTTCGGATTTTGTTGCATTATGTCAATTCGTAGCTAGACTTTTTCATTTACGCTATGCCAAGTTGTCCATGCTGGACGCTTGCTTTGATTTACGCTTGCTACAAATTTTCTGATTACTTTCTTTTTTGGATTTTTTTGTTTTCGTTTCCTTTTCTTTTCTACGGTCGATAGTAAAATGTATATATAAATATATATACATATATATTTATATAGTTATATATAATTTTAAGAATTACATTATAATAGGACATAAGTCTAATGGGAGGGCTTGCTAAGGACATTGGGAGAAGGGAATCGTGTACTGGTTGGAGAAGTAATTTGTTTATCTGATCGGGATAGGGGCCTTGTATAATCATATATTAATTAGTAGTAAAATTTGTATGTACAATTCGTTACGTTGCTTAGGACTGATCATCGATCAATAGCATGACCTGTTGCGTTGTCGTTTGTGGATTCCTTGCGCATTCCACCTGATGAGCATTCCAATCCTTTCGCTGGCAAAACTCCGAACAATACGGCGTCTTTCGACACAGCGAGCACTCGGCCAGCGCTTCCCGATTGCAATTGGCGCACTATAAATTAACAAATATTAATAAACAGAGCCTGTGAGTCGAGTTAAGTATTTTCTTACCTTTTTGGCCGATATGATCTCGTTGCCGTGTAATGAGCCCGATATGTTGGGATCATCGATGTCTGTGTGGACCTGGACACGCATCGCAGAGACCGCTGCGTCGCGTTCCTTTTGCAGGACCTCGATGCGTCGCTCGTAGTTTTGCTTAAGGTCGTTGAGCAGGCGTTTGAAATCGCTAGTTGCCTTTACCATGGTGCAGTAGACGTGCTCGATGTTCTTCATCGATTGACTACTATCCAGTACGGCAATCGAGCCCGTATCGTTGATGTTTACCACAAACGTTTCGCGCTCATACGGATTGCCCATTTGCGTTTGGTCAACCAGCTCGGTGGAGGTGTCTAAACTGTCATTGAGCGCCGCCCACGGTTCATCCTTGGACGTTATGTTGTCTTCCGCTAAAAACATATTGTTATCATCCACAACACTGGTGGCTGTTGCTTGCGTTGGGTCCATATTGTTGCTGATGTTGTTGTTGATGCTGCTGCCACTTGTATTGTTGTTGTTAGTGTTGCTATTGTTGTTATTATTATTGTTGCTATGTGTATTGCGTTTGCGTTTGGGTCCAGGTTCCACATCTAATTCGGTTTGATTTCGCTTTCGTCGCTTATACGGAGTGAATAGACGTACAGGACCAGAAGCTAGAAATATCAAGAGAACCATATTATTAAAGAGTGTGTTGTCCAAAGGATATTCATTACATTACCATAGTATAACTCAAATTTAAATTATATAATTGCATGTAGGGCTGAGTGAGCAGTACTAGTTTTATTTACTAACGTTTTAGGGTGATTTATTTTAACTTGTAGCTTGTAAAAAACGGCTTAACATTTAGATATACTATTTCTTTGGAAACATGATTAAATTATAAAATGATATACTAAATATTGTATTTTTCACTTTTATAAAAAGTTCTTTATAATAATTGTATATTTTTTGATTGGAATTCCTCTTGGCAAACAAATAACTTCTAATTTGATTCCAATTTACAATAAATAATATTGCCAATTAAAGGACTACGTGAACTAATTACTACAAATCAAATCACCTCAAAATAATAATAATTTTAATATCATAGTGTTACATGCAGCAAGAGCTACGACTGAAATGATTTACTTAAAATATATATTTTGAGTTATCTAAATGGGACTTAAGTATTTATATTGGTTGTTTTTAAGTATGCATCTCTCACCTGACTCACCTGCTTCGTCGTCACAGCAGACTGTGCAACTGCAGTTGGTTGCATGTGGCGTTAGCGTGCCCTCATCGATAAGGGACTGCAACGATTTACCACTGTATTTGATGGAGCGTTTCCAATCTTTGCTCGAGCCACGACCACACACGTGCTCAAACTCACTGGGCGTATGCCATTTATCTTTATATTTGACACAGCGGCCTCGTCCTCCAGAGCCCAGTTTGCTGCGATATAGTTCGGCGGAAGTGGTTTTACAGCGTATCTGGAAGACCTCCATGTGCTGTGTACTGGATGTTGTTTCCGCCCAGCCGGTGGAGCCAGTTGTGTTGCCAGCACCGCCGCCGCCAGCAGCATGCTCCAGTGTTCCCATGCTGTCATGGCTATTATTGCTACCAGAGCCATCGTGATTCAGTCCAATGGTGTTTGTGGCGGTGGTGTTTGTGTTGCCGGCGTTGCTATTGACGCTCGTCTGCGTTTGCTGCTGCTGTTGCTGTATGACAATCGTTTTTAGGTCAGCGCCCATGCTGACCGTGCTGCCGGACAGGTAGCCATTGTTGTCGACGCACAGCACCGGTTTAAAGTGCGGCAGCTGATCGGGCGTAATCACATTATAGGCTGTCCCAGTTATCATTGAACCGATTGGTAATGATACGGGCACTGATACAACACCGCCACCGCCACTTGCACCGCCGTTGTTGCCGCCGCCGCTGCCGCTGTTGTCGTTTGAGGAGGATGTGACCATGCGAACTTTCGTATCCAACTGCATTACCATAGCGCACATTACAAAATCACAAGGGTTTACAACGAAAAAGCGTTGTTGTTATTGTTTTTGGCGTCACATCAACATTAACAACAATTTACACGTTAATTGAGATTTATTTATGTTTCAGTTATAATTTATTTGTAATTTAACATGGAAGAAATCAAAGAAAATTTCGTTTGTGTAAGTAAACAACACAGCATGGAAAAATGAAAATCGGTATACACAACAATTTGCGCCACACACAAATTCTGACGTTGTTGGAGTTGGCTATGGTGTTGGTGGTGGTGGTGGTAATGGTGATGGTGGTGGTGGTGATGTTGGTGGCGGGCTCTTGCTCTAGCTTTGGCTCTGGCTATGACTCTGGCTCAGAGACTCGAACTGTCAATGTGGGCCGTGTAGGGCGCAAGCACCGCGCGCATTTTTGTTGCGCCGCCTCCGCCTCCCCCTTTGACAACCCTAAACTGTACCGCGCTCGACCCCACCACGCCCCCCTCGTCTTACACACACACCACTTGTTCCATAGAGAGGCGCACACACATACAGGCACTTGCACATCCCCACACAAACACTCGCACACAGTCACACATACATGTGTATACATATTTAACAGTAGGCAGCGCGTTCTACAACTGCGCGTTGGCTGCGCGGGCATCCAACGAAACGAAGACACGAAGGAACAATTTAACGAGCAATCGCACGAGCCAACGAACCAACGAACTAACGAACCACCCTTGCCGCCAACGCCACTCTGAGTCGGTTTTGTGTGTTGATTTACCTGATGATGATGGTGATTCTCTAATGTGACCTCTTCTTTCACAACATCGCGCACGTCGTCGGTTAATGCGGCCAAACCTTTCACTTCACGTATTCTGCTCAGATGCAGCTCAGTTGAGGAATCCTGTTCCATTCTGCACCACAACAACACGAGAAAACAAATGCACTCTCCTTCTGCTTCTATTGGTTTCCTTTTTCTGTTTGTTAGATATGAATGTGAAGTTGTTCATCGAATTGTTGCAATTGCAATTGGGCTACGACAACTACGAAGTCTGTTGTCGTTGCTATTGTTATTGTTGTTGTTTTGATTATTGTTGCGTTTGCGATTGCTTTGCGCGCACACCACACACATTGAATTAGTATTGTGCACGTTGCTTTTGGCTATTTACAATTAATTTTATATGTTGCAATTTACATTTTTACATTTCTTAAAAGTTGATATCCGCAGCGATATAAGAAAAACAACGATGTATCGATATAATCGATAGTCTTATTTTCTTTTTCGATAGGTATTCGATGGGTCTATATTTAGTATATCGAAAATATTTATTTACAAAGTATAATTTATATTATCTAAGATATGTTAATGTCCCTATTATGTAATCAATCAATGATTGACTTATATTAAATAGAGAAAAGTAGTACTTTTTAAATCGACTAACAGGGCATGTACTTTAATTTGTTCATTAATCGAATACTTTGTTTAGAATCTAAATGTCGGTCACACTTTTCACTAATAAATACTTGTGATAAATGGTTCCAGTTTACTTAAAGACTCAGTTCGCTCTATTAATTCGTTAATCGAACTAGCTAAGAATATTCCGATTAGTCTTTGATAATAATAACAAAACATGGTAGGTTCAATGTTATCATCCAAATAAATAGATTTTAAAGTATACTTGAGATTCACATTTTAGGCAGATGTGGACGTTTTTATAAGCAACTATACACTAGTGGATCCCGAAATTTACCAATTATGGATTGAAGGTTTTTCCTGTAGGTCGTTTATTATGTACACATTTTACGATAAGCTTATTCGTTGTCTTTTTCTCTTCAAAGCTAGCGAAGCGGTTTGCTACTTAAAGCAAAAAGGATTTGGTCATTCGATGGGGGCGCCGATTGATTTGATAGCTTCCGATGTATTGGATCATTATAGAACCTATTCGCTGATTGAACTTTATTTACATGCGCCTACCAAATTAATGGAGCAATCCTGTTTCCAACTGGAGCCCCATACACGCGATCTAATTATCGAGAAATATTACTCGATTGATGATGTGGTGGCTCGTGAAATACTGGGTAAGAAATTGACATCGCGCTATCGCAAGGATTTGGACGAAGTTGGTGACAAAACGTGCGTTAAGCTGAAGTCCTGTCGGTAAGTAGTTTCTCATAAATTATAAAATCACCGCAAGTTATCTAAATTCGAAATATTTGTATACGAGCAGTCGTCAATTTGATAATGTAAAACGAATTTTTCGTACTGTTGAGGAGATGCCTGGCACCTTGACCAATAATATAATGCAGCATTTCTTTATATCCAACGATCTGGCTAAGTAAGTAATATATTTATATAAATATATATGTGTTTATTTGAGGTTTTCATTTTCTTAGGAAATACGCCTGTATTGTATTTCTGGCTTGCCTTCGCTTTGAGACATCCAAAAAGAAATTGCAGTATTTAAGCTTCAGCGATTTGCTCAGCTGTTCACACTCCATCATGATATATTGGACATATACATATCAGGTAAAAAGCCTTGATTTGTGGCTAAAAATAAATTGTATAATGCTTAATATTTATATAGCATACTGGACCCGAATACTATGACACGGAAATGGATAAAGAATTTTTGCTGGATTTACGTGAGCTTCGCTGTTTGCTAGACAAGGAAAAGGAAATCAAGCAGTAAGTTAACAAACCTTAAACTTAACTTTTTTATTGAATTATTTACTTGTTTTATAGTTTGGTTTGCTTACGCCTGAAGCCTGTATTGCTGGAGCGTGCCTTTCACGAATTGGATGGTAATTTTCGGTCTTATTGGCGTGCTCTAATTACCATAGCGTGTAATCTGCACCGAAATCGTGAGCTGCGTGATTTATTCGTCGATCTCTGTGAAAGACTCGTAGAGCCTTGGCGACTAAATGGTTGGAATCGGGAGCAAGTTAACAAATTTCTGTCCTCCATAACACAGAGTGTTCTAGATTTGGAAATATCCAGGTGAGTTTTGTAACGTAATGTAATCCATTTGTAAAGATATAATTAATCATCAATTATTTTAGGGATCAGGAAACGCGTTGCCTTTGGGATCGCTATATGCAGGTCATAACAATATGTTTGGATAAAATGTATCATATATAATGAAAAATGCTTTGTTTTATGTATGCCAATGTTTTACATTTAAGTTAGGTTTAGGCTTAAATGAATTAAAAATATTTATTTTAATTTAATATAAATGTTAGTTGTATAAAGCTTTTCTCACTGCAGCTGCACTTAGCCTGTTAAGCAGCTAAGCAGGGTGTTGCCAGATAGGCGAAAAAGCTTAAGCCATTGGAAAAGCTTGCATTTGTCAAACTGCAAATTCTTGCCAATTGTTCGCTGCGGTCTCTTTCAACTGTTTGTAAACAATAATAGTTAGTCACTTAAATTGTGTTTAAAAGCGATAATTTAAAGGAATAAGTTTGCTTCATTTCGTCAGTGAAGTCATGCAAGAGATTTGGTAAGTCCTAATTGCGAATTTGTGCATTTCTTGTACCTAGTTCTAAGTACTCTCTGACAGACACCAACACACATAAGCACACAGATACACACAAGCACACACACACTCATCCGCATGCGTTTTACATGTGTTCTTTGCAAGGGGGATGTAAGCGGCGCAAGCAACAGTTGCCTCGTTTATTTTAATGGGGTTGATTTTTCTCCAGTTTTTTTACAAGTCATAGAATAAATGTTTTCTGCTTGCAGTGAAAATCTGGATGAACTGGAGGATGACACATATGATGATGAAAAGTCAGCGCGCACCTCAGATGAAAATCGCAAGTACGACAAATGCTCCATGCTTTCCATGCCTCCTATGAAAGAAACTATATTAATTTATATGCATTTCCTTGCAGGCAAAATCACAGTGAAATCGAGAAGCGACGTCGCGATAAGATGAATACGTATATCAACGAGCTCTCCTCAATGATACCCATGTGCTTTGCAATGCAACGCAAGTTGGACAAGTTGACGGTGTTGCGTATGGCTGTGCAGCATTTGCGCGGCATTCGGGGCAGCCTGCATCCGTATAATGGGGGCGACTATAGACCTAGTTTCCTGTCGGATCAGGAACTAAAGATGATCATATTGCAAGCCTCGGAGGGATTTCTATTTGTTGTGGGTTGTGATCGCGGACGCATTCTCTATGTGTCCGACTCTGTGTCGACTGTGCTGAACTGCACGCAGGCCGATCTGCTGGGTCAGAGCTGGTTCGATGTGCTGCATCCGAAGGATATTGGCAAGGTGAAGGAGCAGCTATCCTCACTGGAGCAGTGCCCACGCGAGCGACTGATTGATGCCAAAAGTGAGTCCACGATTAAATTATTTGAATATCTAAAATCTGACAAACCCTTATTGCCTAGCCATGTTGCCCGTCAAAACGGATGTGCCGCAGAGCTTGTGTCGCCTTTGTCCGGGAGCTCGTCGTTCCTTCTTTTGTCGCATGAAACTGCGTGCCGCAAACAATCAGATCAAGGAGGAGTCGGACACATCTTCCAGCTCACGCAGTTCCACCAAACGCAAATCGAAACTCAGTATGGATCACAAATATCAGGTTATTCAATGCACAGGCTACTTGAAATCTTGGATGCCCATTAAGGACGAGGATCAGGACGGCGACAATGATGACCAAACAACGAATCTCTCCTGCCTCGTGGCCATCGGACGCATACCAACCAACGTGCTCAACTCAAGTGTGCCCTCCTCCTTAGACAACCATCCGAACATTCGGCATGTGCTCTTCATTTCACGTCACTCAGCGGAGGGCAAGTTCCTATTCATTGATCAACGGTAAGATCTTATTATCCATATATAATATCTTGTGTGATTTGATCTAATGGCCTCCGTCTGTTTGCAGTGCCACGCTGGTAATTGGCTTTCTGCCTCAGGAAATATTAGGCACCAGCTTTTACGAGTACTTTCACAACGATGACATTTCTGCTCTGGTGGAGTCCCATAAGATGGTTATGCAGGTGCATGAAAATGTTACCACGCAGGTTTATCGTTTCCGCTGCAAGGACAATGGCTACATACAGCTGCAGAGTGAATGGCGCGCCTTTAAGAATCCCTGGACAAATGACATTGACTATATCATTGCTAAGAATTCTGTATTCCTATAGGCAAAGAGACCAAGTGAAATTTAACTTTCCTTTCAAATGCTAATTGGAATCAGCTGTTTTTGTTTGCTTGAATTTCAAATTTCAATAAAATAAATAGTATATATAGATTTTTTTCCTAATATAAAATTTTAATTATTGTGTAAATAAAGAATATTTTTCAAAAATTTAAAAAAATAATAAAATTTCAATTAGGTCGATTATTTATCATCTTAAGAGCTAAGTTCGATAATACAACAATGAGCATAACGCAATAACTCTCTTTGCACTGCAGAGAGTACCGAGTGTAACTGTAGTTATCAAATGGTTCTTACTGTTTTCCTTTATCACCATGTGTTCGTTCAATCAATGAGCCCACATTCACGCAAAAGCCGGTGTCTGCGATCGGTCAGTGTGGGGTATGTGTATGCGTGTTTGTGTGTATGCATGCTTTGTGTGCCTCTCTCGAAGCTCTTAAGTGCGCATATCCAATTGGCTTTACTTTCAGTTGGCATACAGCGTGCAAAGTGTGCGGACGTGTTGTGACTGTTTAGCTGTCCAATTGGGCGATTGTACACAGTTCTCGCCAAAATGAGTGGCATAATATTTCTGGTTACGATTCTAATTGGATTTGTGATATACTCACTATTAAATTCAATAAGACGTCCGCGCAACTTTCCGCCGGGTAAGTTTCACATCAATTAATAATAAATAAATTATTATAAAAAATCAAGAAAAGAATAGTTTTAAGCCCACGTTAAGAATTTTAGTTTCGAATTTTTATTTTATTTCAAGGCTACAAGCGACGGCTCCTTAATTTAAATAGTTTAGTTTTTATTAGTTTTATCAGCTTTGAAAACGTGCAGTCAGCAAGTCTTTATATTCTTAAAATGTGCCGAACCTTTGTTAATTAGGAATTTTTAGGGAACCGCACTTTGTTAATTGTTTATAGAGGAGCTTATCAGTGGTTTCGAATTTGTTGTCTTATTGAAATAAGAATCAACTGCCCAACAACTTGCCCAACTGGACTTTCAATTGAACTCACCAAATGGGCAACTGGAACAACTTTGGCAGCCCACAGCAAGCGACAGGCGGCAAAGGCGATGGCGATGGCGACGTCGACATGCGTCTGGCATTTCAAATAGATTTCATTGATAAAATGGTCACACAACTATTGCTGACAGCTCAGTCTAACGTTTTGAGTGGGTGTCTTGTCATATAACTGATTTACATATGCATTTTCCAAGCCTAAATTCATCAACTTATGCAACCATAAAGAGAGAAAAGTGCACCATATTTGAATTAAAAATCAGACATGGAATTAAACATGTATTTTCCCTTCGTATGCAATGCATATCTACTGCATTAATTAAATCCCAATTTGTAGTCCATATAATTTTCCTTCTAATTCAGTCTGACAGTTGACCATGTGTCATACACACATAAATAAATATACTTATACATATATACTTAATACACTGATAAGGAGTCAAAAAACTAGGAAGAATAAGATTTCGGTTTTCGATTCTAGCTACTAAATTGATTGCCAGATTTACGGTAGTGCCAAATAGTTTTACGATAAGATTAAGATAAAGCTAAGCGAATTCGAAATCGAATTATAAATTGTTGTTGTGGCTCAAGAAATTAAATAATCATTTGATAAACTATTGTATTAACAATTAATTCCATTACTGTTTTCTTTGTTAAAATATAAATTATTAGGGAGTAAGCGATATCTACCCATCTAAATATATATTTTGCGTGAGATTTGAAAGTCGTGAAACTAACACAAAAGTCAAATTATAAAGGGAGATAGCATTAATTGATCACTAATTGCTCTCCCATCATAATACGCTTACCCTCAAAGAAAGATAAAAATATTATATGATATGAATTAATTGATCACAATTTTATAAAATTTCATCATTGATTTCTAAAAAAAAATTGTTTTATTTTTTCTAGGTCCTGGTTTCTTGCCCTGGTTGGGCAATACACTACAGTTTCGAAGAGAGGCGCGAGCAGCTGGTGGCCAGCACATACTATTTGAGCAGTGGGCGAAGCGCTATCAGAGCCAGCTGATTGGGCTAAAGTTGGGGCAGGACTATGTGATCGTAGCGTTGGGGTATGAGCTAGTGCGAGAGGTGCAGCTGCAGGAGGTATTCGAGGGAAGACCGGATAACTTCTTTCTGCGCTTGCGCACCATGGGCACGCGCAAGGGCATCACGTGCACGGATGGACAGCTGTGGTATGAGCATCGTAATTTCGCCATGAAACAGATGCGCCATGTAGGCTACGGGCGCAGCCAAATGGAACAGCAAATAGAGCACGAAGCAGAGGAGCTGATGCAGCAGCTCGGACAGACTGAGGCGGCGCCCATTGAGCCCGTTAACTGGTTGGCTCAAAGCGTACTAAATGTGCTCTGGTGCCTGATTGCAGGCGAGAGAATCAGCAGAGAAGAAGACGGTACTCTGCGTCGACTGCTGGAGCTCATGAATCGCCGATCCAAGTTGTTCGATATCTGCGGTGGCCTATTGACGCAATTTCCCTGGCTGCGTCATGTGGCACCTAATTACACGGGTTACAATCTGATCCGCCAACTGAACACAGAACTTCACGGCTTCTTCATGGAATCCATTAAAGAGCACCGGTTACGAATGGAGGAATGCAAGAAACGTGGCGATCAGCTACCCGATAGTGATCTCATCTTTGCCTATCTGCAGGAGATGAACAGCCAGCGCCAGGATACCGATAGCTTTAACGAGACGCAGCTAGTGATGACCATACTTGACTTTTTCATTGCCGGCTCACAGACAACGAGCAATACAATCAACTTGGCTTTGATGGTGCTGGCCATGCGCAACGATCTTCAGGCACGACTATATGATGAGGTCTCAGCCAATTTGCACTCTGCTGACAGCGAAATGGATGCCTTTCCACATCTCAGCCGGCGTGAATCCTTCCACTATATGGAAGCTTTCATCATGGAGGTTCAGCGCTTCTTTCACATAACACCCATTACGGGGCCGCGTCGGGCGCTCTGGCCGACCAAGCTGGGTGGTTTCGATATACCCAAGAATGCTACGATACTCATTAGCTTGCGTTCGGTGCACCTGGATGAACAGCATTGGGCTGACCCTCACGAGTTTCGACCGGATCGTTTCATAGATTCAGCTGGGAAGTGTTGCAAGGACGAGTATTTTATGCCTTTCGGACTGGGCCGTCGCCGTTGCCTAGGCGATGCATTGGCTCGCGCCTGCATTTTTTCTTTTCTTGTGCGGATCGTGCAGCAGTTTTGCGTTGTCCTTCCAGAGGGCGAAACACCGTCGCTGATCCTGCAACCTGGCATCACACTTACACCGAAGCCGTACAAAGTGCGATTCGTAAAGCGCAGCTGAACCACTGTAGCTCGATAAATTAATTAATTAAATATTTCAACTTGATGTATAATTTTATTTAGATATACAAACGTAAAATACAAAATTATATAATAAAAAGCTTCTGCAATTGCAGTAAATTTCAAAAAAAGCGCCCAATTAACAACCCTGCCTATATGCTTCTCATCGATACCAAACTCACGCATATTTGTCTATTAGCATGAAATATTTTTCGATTATACATTTTTAAATATTTCAATGACAGTGCGGAGAGTGAAACACATCATTTGATTTTATTTTACCATTTAATTTGATCATCATTCTATCCTATTTTCATATTATATAAATACATTTATTTATTTAACTCTTGATCGTACTCAAGATTTAACCCGATTGAGCATGATTTAACTTATAATTCAAACTATGCAATCAGCAATCCGCTGGATCAAAAGGGGAAATTTTATAGCTCCAGCTTTCACTGCAGTATCTGCTGCAGGAGATAAGAACCGATGAACTTCAAGTTTAGAATAGAAAGATAAGGTTACTTCCTAAAAATATTATTTTGTCAATTGATTCGAGTTATATGTATCCATCGCCTTATTATTGTAAAGCTATGATCATCCGCGACGTCATTTATTGATTTATCAGTTGAAATAACCAAACATTTTCACACAAAAGAAGACCCTAAAATCGATAACGATATCTTACCGGTGGCACATCTGTTAGTATCATTTAATCAATTTTATTCAGTATTTTTTGGTATGTAAATTTTGTGTTGTATTTTAATATTTTAAAAATATATATATAATTTGTTTAAATATTTGAATTTTCAAGGATATGTGGGACTTTATCATATTGTACGTGATTGTAAATTATTTTTATTCATTTCTTAATTTAGTTTTTTACACATTCTTAATTGATTGTATAATGTGAGTTAGTTGTTTGATCTCATTTTCGAGACACCGGATACATGCTTTGAAAAGATTTTAAGCAAAGCATAATTCACTAATTAAAAGAATAAATAACGAGCTTATATTCGTCATGGTCTGATCCTTCTTTATTGAGTTTAAATTAAATAATTTGCTTCAAAATAATGAACGTATGCTAAGATTTGCAATTTTCCTTCTTTTTTTGTTAACAAAATCAAAACTTTTCAAGTTAATCGTTATAACTATATATTGTAGATGTAGGTATACATAGGTAAGTATGTATAAATAACAACACCAAAGCCGGCTTCGAACTCAGTACAGGAGATATATACGTAAAAATGTACTTATATGATTAATGAAAATATTTACAGTCATTAGGAAAGCATCGCATATATAAAACATATAAGGATTTATTAATGTAGCTAGCTAAAAATCGATCATGTTTGATATATATGACCATAGACGCATTTACTTACATACACGTAATGTATATTATAATATACATCCATATTGGTGTAAGGTAATTGGATTAAAATGCAGGAGTTGTGGTCCTGGACCGTATGCACACATCGAATTTTTGGAACGCTTTCGCAAATAATTATAATGATAATTGCAGTATAAAACAAAAGAAAACAAACAAAGTAAACGTAAATTAAATGTCGGGCCCTTATAACTTAAATGCTAATGACTGCACACTGCGGTGTTGTCAGTGCATGTCGTTTCTTCTATACCCGCTATACACGTATTTTGGTGCTACTTCACGATTTTTCTAAGAGAATACCATTTCTATATGGTTAGATTTTCAGTGTTTGTTTTTTGTCATGCTAGAAATTGAATCCGTTATCAGGCAGATTGTGCGGATTAAACTCATACTGTTGACTGCCAGCAACGGGCGCCACACGAGTATCCTCCTCCTCGTTGCCAAAGTATTGTTCAATTATGTAGAATGACTTGTGATAAATATCGCGATTCTCGTGCGCCTGCAGATATTCAATTTTATCGAGACCTGTTAAATGTTTAAAAATCAAATATTATTCTGATAAGCTGCATGGAATCCGATTAACTTACCGCCACACTCTTCAATGGTTATTGCGTAGGGATTTGGTCGCACTTGATACTTTTCACCTGCTTTCAGAATATTCTCAAGCGCATTCAAAGCTACCTGAACAATATCCGAATCGACCACAGTGAGAAAATCGCACATTGGCGGCACACAGCCGACCTGTACTAAATAATTGATTTGCTCTGCAGTGCCACTGCTGGTGGCATTTGTTATTGCCCATGCCGCTTCCTTACGTGTTTTAAAGTCAGCTGTTTGCATTATGGTCATTAGCTGAGGAAAAATATTGGCATTTATGATTGCCTGAATTTGCTCCCGATTGCCGGCCGCAATATTCGAAATGGTCCAGCACGATTCCTTTTTAATCGTTTCAGCCGTTGAGCATAGCAAAAGACTGATGCACGGCAAGGCATTATAGCTCAATATCACTTGGGTTTGTTGATCATCGCCGGTGACAATGTTGCCAACAGCGCGAAGTGCCGCTGTGCTCACATTCTGTCGCGGATGCCTAAAAGTGTACAAATTTAGTGTTTTACTGTTTCATTAAACATTGGCTTAACATACAGAAGCAAGTCGACTAGACGACGGCAGACCCCAGCATCAATCACGGCTTGAATTTTGTCGTTTGGTCCATCCGATAGATAGCTAATTGCCCAGCAAGTATCGCTGAGCACATCCACGTCAGTGTAGTCCAGTAAGCGCGCTAAGATAGGTAGACCGTGCACAATTTTGGAGAAATCAGCCGGAGGATTTTTACCGCGACATAAATTTGAAAGCGTCCAAACTGCATTCCGTACCATCGTAATACGATCCGAGGTGCTCAGCACACTTTCGAAGAAAAAGTTCGGTTATTAAAGAAGACCAAATCTATTGGATTTAACGACATACTGCAATAGTGGCAATAAAATACCAGAACTCAGCAAATGATCACGGCACGCTGGTGAATCACCAGCTATGTTTCCCAGTGCCCACACAGCCTGCTCCTGTACATCATGATGGGGGCTGGACAGCAGCTCAATGAATACGGGCACTGCTCCGGCCTCAATAACAATTTTCGTTTGGTGCGAGGTACCCGATGCAATGTTTGTCAATGTCCAGGCCGCCTCAAATTGTAGGGTAGCATTTGAGTTGTTGCGCAAAAACGTCACAAATTGTGGCACAATGTTCTTCTCTATGACGTCCTCTATTGGAGGATTTGGATCGCGGGAAAGTAGCTTGCGAAACTTTTGTGTCGCTTCCAGCTGATCGCTTTCCTTATCGCTGTAGAGCATTTGAATCATCTCTGCATCAATAATTGGCTGCAAGCCAGAAGCCTCCTGCTGACCGGCTCCTTGCGATTGCACTCCGCCCACGGCCACGCCAACACCCAGGCCCTGCCCGCTACTGTCTGCCATATGCATGTCACTGCTGTGCAACTGCAGTTCTCCACTGCCGCTGCTGGTGCCGATGCCGGCGCTTGTGGTCGCCGGTGTTGAGTCCAGCACAACATTACGACGCTTTGAGAGCTGCTGTTCGCGTTTCGTTTTACGCAACTGTATTCCAACCTCTTCGCGTCTGCGTCGCATCTCTGTTGAGTCCAAAGCGACATTTTTATAGCGCTGTTTGTGTGTGGTGGACATTTTATGTCGGTTATTATTAGTACTGTAAGAGACTGAATGAATTTATATTTGAGATTTTTTTTAAAAATTTGGTTAGTTTCAACAGCTTTTAAATTTTTGTTGAGTCCTATGAATCCCTGGTTCACACTCATACACACAAATCCAAAGCAGTGCCTACATAGATGAGCATTTATTATGTATGATTGACAAGTTTGCGCACACAAGTGCAAACGTGTAGGAATCATATGCATCACGCATGTTATTATACAATTATAGCCCACTGAACAATTGGTACACTCACGGCTTGCACGCTTATACACATGAAGTGACCTTAATTATAGAGTATAGCTGAGTCGACTATTGTCACATTTCACTTTTACTTCTATTTTTTACTTTAAGCAGGGTTACCAGCTTACGAAGCTTGTGTGGGGAGTGTAGCGTAAGCTTAAAGCACTGCATAAACTGGTGCTACTCACTGTTCCTTTTTTATTTTTATATGCAATTTATGGGTAATTTTTTATTTGCACAGCAACAAACACTTTCACATTCTAATTATTTATACATACGCACATACATGTATAAATATATATATATATGTATTTAAGAGTATATGTATGTGTAGGCGCGTATTAACGTGTTAGTATATGTATGTGTATATGTGAATGTGCGATGGGCTTAGGTCAGCGTCAGCAAATGCTGCTTACTTTCGCACAATTTGAAGTAGTTTTCATTTAATCGATGTCCTTTCACATTGGCATTAAAATAGAGCACACTTTGTTATCACTTTACCTGTATATCTGCCAATTTAAAAAGTCTATTTATAGTACAAAACACAAATGCAAAAATTTGTCACGATACGCCACACGTTTTTAGTTGGGCGTATAAGGTTGCCAGACTGAAATTTATTGGACTACAGCTGATTGTGCAATTTTTCAAATCTTTATATCGATAACGAAGCATTATAAAAAGATAACAAATTGCACCAATGGATAATACCGAAAATCAACAAACAAACAATGAAGCCGCCTTGCAGCAACAAAAACAGGAGCATATGAAACTATTGCACGAATACAATAATCTTAAAGATGCCACCCAAACGGTACTTGGAGCATTGGCGCAGGTGAAAGGACTACCCATTAGGGATATGCATAAGATATACAACCTTTCGGATAGTAAATAACATTTTCAATTGAATTGAATTTTGTATTTATTTTCATAATAAAGACACACAGAGACGCTTGTAAACAGCATCTATGGCTAAAAAATTGCTAGGCAGTAATTGATGTTGACATATTACTTCTAATTTTACTTAAAACTAAAAAATTTAATGTACTGCCTTCATTGCATGCTGTCAACAGTTTCATCGGTCATAGATTATTGCAGTGAACATAATATTCATTGGCCAGCATGAAAATAATTTCTGCAACGTTCATTAAATGCCTTGTAAGTCCGTTCCTTAATTATATCTTCCACATTAAGTTCCGCTTGCAACACTCTCAGCTGTCCAGATAAAAAGATTTTAAGTTTGACAAGAAGTTAAACCAAATGAGGACGTACCTTGCGTTGCTCTGCTTTAAATTTGCTATCAGTATCCACATCATTGGGCTGTGCCTCCCTCTGCTCGCGTAGATTCTTCAATGTTGTCGCTGATAAAGTTATGCAATTGCGTATGTTTGATTGCTACTCGTGTTAAGGAATCAAAGTTTATTGGAGTTGACAAAGCAGTAAATAGTTATGTACATATTTACCCGTGCGAGATGAGACTGCTGCAGTTTAGAGTACAAGTCTCGGCATGTGCTCTCACTATTTACTTGCCCCTTGAATGATTCCGTAGGAAGGGCATTAAGAGCGTATATAATTTTATCATCAACATCGCGCATCTTCTTTAGAGCTTCCTATTATCAATGGCATAGTTATATTGAATGACTACTTCGTTCATTTTGCTTATATGTTATCACTTACTTGAAAGCCCAGAAAGTCAAAACAAGAAGCAGCCATTGAATATTGAGATTTTAATAATATTTATCAAATTAAAATAAAAAACAAAAATTTGCCGGTGCAATGTGCGTTTAACAGCGTTGCCACATTGTTCATTTTGGAAAATCGGTTTTAGCGATACTTTCGCCATTTTGAGTTTTTATTTTTAATATATGACTGCCGTTTTTGTGATCACTTATTTTTTCTGCAGGAAAAAGTTTGATTATTTTATGCTTACAGTAAAGTGCTTAAATTTATAGGAACAATACAAATCTGAAGTAGCTCAATGTAATCGATAGTTGTAAATTGATATAAATGCAAACTTTGTCATCTCTATGTGGACAAGCAATTTCTAAGAAACAATAACAAATTTGTCCAAATAACAAAAAGCAAAATTTTACTTATGGCCGCCAAGCACGAAGATATACGTGATAAAATTGAGCAAGGGATATATAAGCTATCGACAAATGATAAAAGCACGCGCAGCACAGTTTGGCGTGTGTACCGCAAGATTGAAAAAGAGGATGGCCAAATATTGGAACACGTCTTGTATTGTATTGGATGTAAAAATCTAATGTCTTTTACACATAAATCAACCACGAACTTGCGGCGCCACAAGTGTCATTTGCTATACTTAAAGAAAAAGGCATATTGTAATGGATTTTCGGACACAAATAACTCTAAGGAATGGTTTAAGGATGACGAAGGGGAAATGTCAGTGGAAGACATTTTACTGGAGGCTGAGTCCGAACTTAAAGTGCACAATGAAGAGAGTTCTGACGCAAACGCAGTGATTGATGAGCTTGATAAGAAACCCACGTCAACGGATGTTGCAGCATATATGGCTCTTCGAGGGGCTAGTATGGGACCTGAACAAATTGATGGTTGCGTTGACAATGGAGCACTCGTCCAACAAGCTAAGATCAACGATGATCCACTAAATGTCAGCGCCACAAGCATTCCAAGCTCAAGCGCACGTCTTTCTGAAGTTTTTGTATCCCATGATGTTAGTGGGGCCGAGGAATCGGCAATATATGCACAGACATGGTCTTTGGAATACCGCAAACTCACCGAAGATCAAAAGTTCTATGCAAAAAGGGCGATTGATGAAATTTTTGTGCTAGGCCGACTTAGGCGTTTAACGTTAAATACTGTTCCGTCGGTCACCGAGTAAAATACTGCACAATTTCTATTATGTATAGGATAATTTCAATTTAATTATTGTAAACAAAATATGTATGTAAATAATGTAAATATTTATTTGGTAATTCTGTGGTCTCGGATTTTAAGATATTAATAAATATAAAGAGTAGTCTTTGAAAGACTATTTGGTCCTTCCTGACGATTTCATAAATATTAATATTTCATAAATATTAATATTTCATAAATATTAATTAATAAATTTTTAATTTGCTTGTTATCAATCGTAAAGTAATACTATTAATATTCATAATTTTTTTATTTGCTTGTTATCAATCGTAAAGTAATACTATTCAAGTGTTGTAAAACATCGATAAGGAATTTGTACGGTACAACTATCGCTTTTGTATATACAGAAAAGTTCACTGTTAGTTTAACATTGTGTTACAAATAAAATAAAATTGTATAGGCTGGTAAAAAATTTATACCATTTATTACAAACATAATAAAATTGAATTAAAATGACGAGCAGACGTCCATTACATAGTAATCGGGAGCTTAGTGGCTCCGAATCGCCTATAAGAAATCATGGTAACCACGGAGACATAACATATGAAAATGAAGTTGAGGAATCCATTAATGAGTCAACTAACGTGGAGAACTCGGCGACAGACCTAAATGAAGGCGACTCATCAGATGAGAGTCAGTGCTCGGAATCTACAACACACAATGAAATACATCCGCAAACAGCACAAGAGACAAAATCAAAAAAAGCCGAAGAGACAGGCCTCCAACAACCCTTAGAGAGAAATACACAACGACCACAAGAGACGGCCTCACAACAACGACCAGAGACAATTCCAAAGGCAACACCGCCGCTGGCCAACTTAACGCAAATGAGATCATGGTCGCCTAAATTACTAAAATATTCTTTTATTATAATATTACCGCTCATGGTCTATTCACAATATTTCATGTCAGAGCCGCAAGTGAAAAGCTGTACATTTGAGGAATTGAAACAGCGTTCGCCTCCGCAGTCGACATATGTGTGGAAGGCGCTCAGATTCAACATTGAAGATATGCTAAACAAGAAGAGTAAGTCTCCCAATATTTACTTATTCTTGTACACGCATCAAAGCAATGAAGATGAAATAAAAGATTTGGTTAACGACATTGCACAGGAAACGTCCAAATGTTTTGGTAAGTGAATGTCAAGAAGATGATAAGTCCGACTTCCAATTATCTCGATGTCCTTTCTGTAATAGGCGAGCAGCAACCTGTAAAAATGAGCTTAAAGGATTTCGAAACGCAGCCTGGCGATGATTACGGCTTTCCGATTGAACAGTATAAAAATAAACTCGAACATGGCCAGGTCTTTCTAATTGTCGATCTAAATGATGTGAGTTGTTGCTTAAGAAATTAACTTCTTCTGTATACTTCGACTTTTTTGGTTCTCAACCACAGATACCTCCTAAATCAGCACGTGCTCTCCACACCATTTGCGACACATATAGCCCTATCGCTCGGGATGTTGTGATATTTTTGACCTTGCGCACTACATTACAAAAGACTGCTGGTACTCCTGTCCAAGTGGCCCATTACACATTGCAAGAACTTTGGAAGCAACTACCTAGTAATGAATTAGATGCCCTAATAACACGAGTCACTGATCAGGTGCTGCTGCTACAAAGCAAGACTTAACTTCCTAAAGTATAACTTACAGAAGATAAACAAAAATAAATTAGTTCTTAACATCAATCCACCACAATTCGAGTATAAATGCCAACAAACTACATGTCATGCCGAAGCACCACAACATGACCAAGCCGATAAAATTGTCAATGCCCAGTTTAACGGGTCCAATATCAAAACTGGGTCTTTTCGAAGCCACAATCCGATTCTGTCTATGGGCATTCATATAGTCAGCCACGATCTTCCATTCCCAGTACTTGTCGAAGCCCGACGAATGCCAGGCTAGTATGAAATCATTGTGGATGCCATAAAATGGCCACAGGCGGGGCACGTACGCGTTTGTGTACGAAAAGTAAATATCATCCACCATCAATTTAAGTCTGGGCAATGCGTTATCGGGAATCATTTCTGCGTTTGCCACGTGACCAAATAGCATTCGCTCAACCACAAAGCCCATCTGCTCAGTGCGGGACTTAGCAGCCATAGTCGCTGCATCATTTACACGATAATGCTCCACGATTCCCAATAAAACGGGCTGAAAAAGTCAACATGTAAATTCAGAGAGCAAAAATCTCACTTCCACTTACATCATTGCCGACATCAAAGGTGGCTACCCAGGCATAAGATGTACCGGTCCAAAATAATTTTTGCTCGTAGAGACGTTGCCGCGAATCAGCAGCTTCCCCGAGTTTCGGCAGCGTCAGTATGGATGCGAGTCCTCCCCCATACACAGTAGTCAAGATTATGTCAACCATGTAGCTAGCCAGCAGGACGGTGCGGAGAGCATACGATGTGGTCACATAATGGGTGCTCTGATTAACAAAAAGCTTGAGAGTACTGACATAAGCAAAGCGCATACTCTTTCGCCAAGGCGTCTCTGAAGCTGCAAATTCGCAATGATGTGTGGCGGCAAGAGCCAGGCACTCTAAGGCTAGGCAAACGACTACACATAGCCATAATGTGGCTTGGAATGGCTGCAGTGGCAAAGTCCAGTTAATAATTCTATGCGGAGCAGGAACTAG
Source organism: Drosophila mettleri (assembly GCA_035047625.1). NCBI lineage: Eukaryota > Metazoa > Arthropoda > Insecta > Diptera > Drosophilidae > Drosophila > Drosophila mettleri. The sequence goes on from JAWNPI010000103.1 coordinate 19,569,669, forward strand.
ACATGTGATACCGGAACGTCCTAAAAAACTGGTCATTTCCATCTGCTTATAGACTTCATACCACATGAACAAGCCGCCTATGGCATAGTCGATTGTTCTGTCCAATACCATTCCCATCAGTCCAACGCCTGTAGCATTTGAATAGAGATCGCCCCACTCTGATTTTTCACCTGAGAATAAAATGAGGTTTTTAATTAGTTATTTTAAATACATAACACGTCCACGATACATACTTGTATCTATTTGGAGGGTACAATTGTAAAGCTCGCAGAAGGAGAGCAGAACGCGAACTTCGGTGCCATCTGCATGCGCCTCTGATGCATTGCGAGCACGATCGAACATTGCAGGACGCTTTGCCTGAAACAAAACCCAAAATGCAGCTGAACACTAAATGTAATCATTATTTTTACGTACATAACTAAGCAGCATAAACGGTTCATAATTGAAGAGGCCCAGGACAATTTCGCGTCCTTGTAAATTTCTCAATTTACTTGATAAATTAGTATTACTCTTCCATATGACCTTTTCAGCTTTGGCATCATAAATCTGTAGAGTATAAAAATCTAGCTTGTTTTCAAATCGAGAGCCAACAAAGCGATTGGTTTTAATTTCAAATACACTCGAATTACGAAACTGAGCATTGACCAAAAGAATATTCGGCTGGTCTGTAAAATGGAGAAGACGAACCAAAATTGTAAAACTAATAACAAATATATTTTGTAGCTTACCGCGGAATATATAACCATCCATATAACTATCAGACGACAAATGCTTTTCTATCAATTCATCCGTGTACACAAAAATGAAATGATTTTGAATTGAGCGCCAAATGGAATAAGTGCTGGCCTTATAAAAATCACGAATAAATTGCGGTATATGCTCCTGAAATGCTACAAAACTCTGTAATCAGTAAATAAATGCATTAATACATTTTCGAACACTAATTTATATACATATATATATTAAATTATCTTAAAATAACTCTTATGACCAGGATGAATATGGTGCCCACCCTAAATATTATGGAAAATCTTGCTTACAACGTGCTGGTCACACTATTTGGTCATAAATCAAAAACGTGCGTCACCCTAAAAAAACGCATGTAAACAATGCAAAAGCTTGGACTCGGTTGTCCGTTGGCATTTCTGGCCAGCAAGTCTCTGCGAACTGGAAAAACAATATTGGATTTAAATTATGATTGCTATGCGCACATATTCTCTTATCTAACAGTTCTTGAAGACAAATTAAATTTGGCCCGGGCACATCCGCAATTCTACGAAGTTTTCGCACGCGATGCGCCTCGTCGGTTCGTTAAAATAAATATGCGTATGCTGAAATACTTGTCCGATTGGGATTATCTATTGAACTTGTGCGGCGATGATGTTCTTGAGTGCGAGCTACGCCATGGACGCTGGGACAATAATATTACTCAACCGTTTATAAGCCTTCTGAACACACACTGCAAGAATTTGCGACATTTGCATTTGATATTCGCCCACTCCGACTTAAAGCCGCCGGAGGAAGGCGATCTGAATATTTTGCAATTGCTTGAACGAAAGAATCTGCATAGTGTCAGCTTAATCGATGCCAAGGCAGCCGATGGTGAATATGATCTTATCATTTAGAAATCAAAATTTTTTTTTCTAGAGCTTTAACTTTCCGTAATACAATTTAGAATTAGAATTAATTAATATTTATAGATTTAAATTATTGAGGGACCTAAAATATAGATCTTAAATATTACTCTATACATCTTGAAAACAAGAGAACCAATTTGTTGTGAATCAAGTTTTTTTCCACCGTTAACAATTCAAATTTATGATCATCGCAGAGAATAAGTCAAAAAAGCTATTAAGTTTGCATAGAAATATTAAAAGCAAATGAATTTAATATACTAAGAACAATTTATATTGAATTTAAAAGTGTAATGAATATTAAATCGAAATATTTTTTCCAATTTTCTACAGTTCTACAGCTACATAACTTTACTGAGCTAGAGGCTTTACATATTGATGGCTTCGACACTGAGTTAACAGACGAGGATATTATTGAACAGTTTAAGGCTCTGTCCGGGTTGCGTCGACTTTCACTGCGTTTTGTTTCGCGGCGAAAATTACCGCCTTTAGCTGCCCATTGCCCGCTGCTGGAGCACCTGTCACTAGAGAACTTTGAAGGCACGCTGGAGGATGTGGGTGACTTTCCAAAACTAAGATCTCTTCGTTTGCTTTGGCGTTTAGCCATACGTGTGAACAGTCAGCTCTTTCGTTCATTGGCTAAACGTTATGTAAATCGTTTGGAGCAGCTGCATCTCACGAAAGTCAACCAGGAGCACATTGAGCATATAGTGAAGCTTCAAAGTCTTAAAGCGCTCACCTGCCATATGTGGCCAACTTCATTACTGTTGCATCTAAGCCACTTTCAACAACTCGAATGCTTGGCCTTGCAGTGCAATGAGCCGTCAGCAAGTATGATGCAACTGGTGGAAATGGTTACCACATGCACAAAGCTTCAGCACTTGAAGCTGGGAAAACGATGGACTCTAGAGGAATGGAGTAGTTTCTTAAGCATCTTACAAGATGAGCTACGTCAAGCGACATTAAATGGAGAACGTGGGCAGTTGATGTTGACGCTGGAGCTGTCGACTTCAAAAGCAACCCAAGACCAGGTAGAATCAACTAGCATATAGTTTTTTTTAAAAAAGCTAAATTAATAATTCGTATTCCGACTTTTTTCAGTTGAGTAAGACTATAAATTCGCAATTGTTGCAATTGGATTGGCTTGGCACTACTTGCTCTCTATGTATGCCTGATCGCCATACCAAGCCAACGATTCCAGGATTAAATTGGCTCTAAAGAACTTACCTCGCAATGCGTCTGCTCAATGGCCACAGCTACCCGCAAGATCCAATCATTATAAGGCAAATTGTGCTCCTCGAACTCCAAGCGTTTCGGCTCATAATTATAAAAGTCGTTATCCTGCCCTGAGATAAACCATTTCCCAGGCTCCAAAATGAGCAAAGCCAATGGCTCAGTTGTCCAGGGTTGGACGTCAAACGCAGAGTGCCACAATACACAAGTAGCATGCGAATCCATCAAATATTGTTGTGCTGTATAGAATGATTGCTTACAACAAAGCTTATTCCAAACTGAAGAAGCTAAACTCACCGAGGAAACTTAAAACGGTGGACCAATAAGTTGGTTCCATCAACATGTCTGACATTGGCATGTTGACATCAAGCTTTGTGTTACTTTTAAATCGCAATCCACAACTTTATATAGTCATCAGAAAGATTGCCGATGAAGTATTAATGGCATATCTCTACTGGAGTTATTGCTTGTTATTAAATAATTGCTTATCAAATATTTAGAAATCATTTAGATATTAATAATGATACCTTGCTGCAAATGTTATAGAAACCATCGAGTAGCTAAGCAGTTTAAATTTTTAAGAAGGAAAGTAATTTATTTATGAAATATATTTATTGAATTTGTAATTATCAAGAATATTTATTTATTTTTGTTTGATATATTTAGTATTCTTATTCTTGCATATATGTAAATAAAACTAGTTTATTCAAATAATTTTTATTTAGATCATATTTAAACCGTGTTAAAATCTGAAAACAATTTAAAAGTTTCTAAAGACCAGAATTTCGGACTCTAAATATAAAGACCGAATTATACTTTTTATATTTTAAATATGTGCTTTAAATATATAAATAACAAAACAAGAATGATCCAAAAATAATTGTTTAAAGTTGTAAAAAAAAACCAGGCGCTATTCAAACAATTAATTAAGTATTAAAAATCTTAAGGTGTATTTAAACATTTTTATTTTTAAGACTTCTTTGAAAAGTATCAGCATATATATTTATATATAAATATATTCCATGTAAATCAAGCCCTAGTCAATGTTAAAGGTTCTCAATTTAAATTGACCTTTTAACTGCATGAATGACATATTCATGTAAATAAATATTCATAGTTACATGTGTGTGGTGACCATTATTATGAGTAAACATATCGTTTAAACAAATTGTTAATAAATGTAATTACTAACTAAATAGAAATTAAATAGCAGGTAAGGAGCGTGGGGATTGTATAGCAAATCATTTTGTCGGATAAAACAATTGCGTGCTTTCAATGCTTGAGGGAACTTTGTTCTAGACAGTGTGCTCTTTCAACTGACTGCCCTTTGCCGGGTGTAAGCATTTGGAAATCGATTATTTTGCATGTGAAGAGTTTAACCCTTGACGGTAGCTCCGCCGCTGCCCAGTGACTTCATCAGTTGATAACATTCCTTGAGCTTCCGCTTGTCGCCCACTTTCTCAAGCGTTTTGGCTGCCTCAGCTAGTAGACCAGCTCGTTCGCCCGGCGAACTTAGGAGGGCAGGTGGTAAGTACTTGCAGGCTACATACATAGCAGCTGCTCGCTCCCGCTCGCCACCCTCAAAGTTCTGATGTCGTCGATCTTTGCTGCCACAAAAGATAGAAGATTGGGCATAGCGTGACCGCAGACTTCTATCCAAAAGCTGCTGCGTGGGGCACGGCGAAGCACCTGCCATTAGGCGGCAAACAGCTTCGTACAAATAAATACGCGATTGAGCATTCTGTGAATACATAAAACAATAATTAAACTGATCTCAGCTAGAGCTGTTTATAGCTGCTTACCGGTATATTTTCAACAATGCTGCGCAGAGAATTCAAATCCGTTTGGAACTTTTCGAGCACGTCGCCAGCGACCTGGTAGTAGCCATCATCATCGATGCCCATGTGCTCCAGCTCCCACAGGGCTGTACGCGTCTCCAACAACCAGTCACAGGTCAGCAGCTGGAAGAGCTGAATCGAAAATATTTTCTATTAATTTTCTTGATAGACTCAAAAATCTCTGTTCTATAGTGTCCGACGTTGCGAGTGAACTGCACGGAGCTTGCACTGCAGTTGTATTGCCGCAGGAAATAAAGAATACAGACAATGCGACTACAATGCACCTCCGTCACAGCTCTAAAGGTGACGGAATGGCGTATAGACTAGGCCATACGCTCCCCCTTACCAATTTAATGCCCTTGGCATTGGTGATGCGATTGACCGTAAGACATTCTTGCAGCTGGACGCTCGACTCATCGCAGAGTCTATTGATCGAGTGCTTGAGGAGTTTATCCAAGGTGTTGCCGTTGTTCCTGCGAACGTTAGAATATTAAATGTAGACTATGTATATTATGTAAAGGGAATCGCATACATGAGCAGAATCATCTTGGCGCGTAGCACCGCATGCAAAGCTTTAGGCAGATGATCGTTGTCGTTGCTGTGCTGTAGTTCAGCTGGCAGCTGCTTTATGCTATCGTACAACTTCTCGGCCAGCGTGTCCTCCCCTAAAAGCCAGTGTACGGCAATTTCCAAGACATTGGCCCACCAGACAACATTTGTGTCGCGCTCATCCTCGTCGGCCCATAGCGTGTCCCGCAGTAAAGAAGTGTACTTCAGCACATTGCTTACGATGGTGCCACTGTGCTGCTGCTGCAATTGCTCCGCCTCGCTGCCCGTGCTGCTGTTGTTATTATTACGTGATGCCTTATTTTGTCTGTGTGAACCGGCGCCCACCAAGCACTGAATAGCCTTGTGCAACAAATGCTCGCGATATTGCTGTAAGGCGAAAATAGTTAGTAATTATATGAATGAAGTCTATTCACTTACCTTGATGGCATATGCAGCCGGATCGCACGGATTGCGCAAGTGTGTGAAGAATCCGTCCTGCTCGCCAGCGTTCAGCTCATAATTGAAAACATGCGCGCCACAGTAGCCATAGCCGTAGCTGGTAAATGCCCAACGAAGCTCTTGCGTTTGCTCGGTGGCACGTGTACGTCCGCATTCTTGACGTGCCCGACTCATGTAGTAGCGGGCGAAGAGCTGTTGAAACCACTTGGGCGCACTGCGCTTCATCCTTAAGGCTGTCATTACATGAATGCATATAGTTTCGCGAGGGGTTAGCAAATTGTGTGCCACCTCAGCCATGTTGCTGGCGCAGAGAGCCAGCATAACACCATTACGATCATTGCTACGTTCGCCCGTTAAATTGAGCTGGTTCAAGCGATTGAACAGTAAAGCTAGTTCCCGGGCCGAAGACAGAGCACGCTTTCGTGTCGTTGCATTGCAAAAGAGTCCTCCAGAACGACGTGAGAGCACGCGACCCAACCAAAGTCGATGGAATAGAAAACGCAGAAACTGCCAGAAAGTATGCAGCTGACTCTCAATCCGAGACGTCGGCAAATTAATTCCATACATGTGCAGACAGTTCAGATATCCGGTGTAGGCCTGTGCACGTTGACCCAGGGCAAAGTGTGTTTCGGCCCGTTTCTTGTGCTGATAGTAAGCATCCGTTTGCACATCCAGCTGAGGATCGCCATACACCAAGACCTTGACCAAACAACCAAAGACGAAAGCCAAGTTCAAAAGCCATAGCCAAGAACTGGGATGCCAACCAATGTACTCCGTGTCATCTGAAATATTTTAAGGCTTATCAATATGTTCTCATTTACTATCAGTCTTGGTATTACCTCCGTAAGCCAATATGCTGCGTCTCTGGCGACTCAGCTCGCCACCCATATCGTCATCATCAAAATCGTTGGAGTCTGCACCGAATTGGCTGTGCTGTAAGAGCTTCTTGAAGGGATTAACTGCCAAGACGGCGAACATGAACATGCAAAGCGCCAGCCGTGAGTGGTTGGCCATGCCTCGCATAGAGCTGGGCGCCGCTAGCACCTCATCCTTGCTGCTGCAGCTTCCTGTGGAGCCGCCGTATGGTGACGGTGGTAGCGAAATATCCGAATGCAGCGGAGATGACGAAGGATCGGACATATCGCTGCGGGGCGGAGTCAAACCCGCATCTGTATCGCATGTGGATTGCTGACGACGTTTCTTTGATGTTGTGTTCACGATTGTGTTGCCCGCGCTGTTGCCTAGCTGCAGAAGATCCTTCACCTTGGACCCGTCACGTGCCATCAGCTCACGCTGCAGACGCTGAAGCTCTGATTTGAGGTCATAGTTCTGTCTCTGTAAGTCGCGTATCTTGTCAATAGACTTGCGCAGCACGGCGGATTTGTTTAGCTTCGCAGCATCGCCAACGACGAGATTTTTCAGCTCGATAATCTTGTCGTTTATAGAAGTGCGATAACGTCGCTCAATCGCATTGTGTGCCGAACGCTTCACCTCCTTCACCTTTGGCTGCACTCGCTGAATGGCGACCTTAGCAGCAGGCGTTGGTGCTACGGATGCTACAGGTACGGCTGCAGGTGCCGGAGCCAGTTCCACTGGCGCAGCCTTTACCGTTGCTTTCGGACTAGCAGCCGGCGCTACTGTCTCGAGCAGCACGGGCATGGGTGTAGCAGCTAAAATTGCTGCATTGTTTCCGGCGTACATCAGCGTCGTAGCCGGATTTACAGCAGGTGCTTGTAGTAGAAAACTCTGCTTAGTCGCCGGCAGCATGGCCGGCATTTTCTTACTGGCATAATGTGGAGCCTTCGCCGGAGTAGACGTTGACGGTACAGCTGCTGTAGATGGTGGCGGCGACGAGGTTTCCGGTAGATTATAAACAAAATCATTGTTGCACGTTGTTGTGTACAAAATTGTTGGCGCGGGTGAGGTCAGCGGCAAACGGGGACTGGTGTCCATATGGTGAATTGTTGTAGTGGGCTGTGGCTTTAGCAGCTGCGGCAATGCCTGAGGACTAAAACTCGAGTTGGAGGCTATTAGCGGATCCGTTTTATATAGGGGAGGGTCAAAAATATTACTCTGCTGCATAAGTAATTCCTCCTTGATGTGTACCGGAGATGCGTGCTCGCTCTTCACATGTTGTTGTTGTTGTTGTTGTTGTTGTTGTTGTTGCTGCTGCTGCTGTGGAGACTGTTGTTGCACGCGCAGTGGCGGCGATTGCTGTGGTAACTGCTGTATGTTCAGAGCGCAATCGAGTAACGGCGTCGAGTTGTTCATATCTAAATCCAAGTCCATTTCATTTAAGAACGTGTTCAGCATTTCAGAGGGTATCATTTCTTTGATTATACTCAAAGCATCCTCTTCCTCGTTCCACATATCCATTGTATTGGGTATGAACTCCATGTCCAACGAAGCTGGATCGATGTCCATAGTTTAAATTCTTTCAGGCGACGTGTTTATTGGTTTGATTTTTTGTTGACTCTGCTGATAAAAGGCTTTATCAATGATCGACTACCTTATACCCTATACGATTAACATTAGAAAATCTTAGTAAATGTAATTAATTTAGTTTTATAATGCTTAAGCATTAAAAAATATTTTGGCAAAACCATGCTACCCTATTATCGAATTTTTTGTTTCTAGGGTACTGTTATGCTGTAATCATTGTTTTGTTTATGAAATTTCTATTTCAAAGCGGCGCAATAACACCAGCCACAAACAAAAACACACTCACACAAACACATACACATCTATACACACGCATGCACACGCTCATGAACGTGAAAAGCGCTTGTCGGCCAATCAGATTGCGCGCGAGAATCATACGATGTGACGGCAAAGCGCCGATGTCACCTCCACTTTCCAGTTAATTGACCAACAAACAATTACATCTTATGAGACCGTTAATATATAATGCATATAATACTTATTTAGTAAAACTAATAGTTCAATATGCAATTTGTTCGCTTAAATCACATACTTATCCAATTAGCACTATATTGTGTTTCTTGTTCTCGGCCATAATATATCTCCAATCATCGAAAGATTGCAGTTTATATACACATGCAGGTTTTTATATTGTATTTGCACATTTCAATTGTTTCTAGCTTTCTTCTATAATCAATAAACAAATTTCTCAAGAGCTTTATAAAATAAGCAGCCGACCGAAATGGCACTAATATCTGACTAAATTTATCGAATTATATCGATTAAAGTACGAATAAAATCAAGTTCTTATAATGTGATAACACCCTATTTCATGCTGTCACACGATACTATACACATATCGATATGACAAAAGCAACTATGTGCTAGAGCAATCGAAAAATTGTACAACACTTACTATAGCTGCCATGTTTCACTTCCTGTGCTTGCGAACAAAATAGAATCGCCAAGAAAACCCTGCGAGTGAGTGTTTTAACATCACACTCGAAAATAACATCAAAGTGGTAGTTAAGAGTGCCACAACTCGAACCGCACTTATACCAACACCAACCGATTAGTTGAAACTAGCAGCCAAAAACTTAATTCAAGAAGAAATAAAGTTGCGGCAACCAGCAGACGAAAGCTTTGCCGCACTCCGTGTACAAAGCAGCAGGAGAGGGTACTTTATTTATTCTTGCTTTTATTTTTGGAAGCTTGAGTGTAGGTTTGTGTGTGCGTTTGAGGTAGAAGAACAACGAACGTAGCTAGAAAGATGGCAGACTCGGAAAAACAGCAGCAGCTACCCATTGAACAGCAGCAGCCGCTAGCCCAGGAAGAACAACAGGATGAGGGGCAGCAAGCGCAGGGCAAGCCCGCGCCGCCACCAAAGGAAATAATTGGTAAGTGTATTAATCAATTTGCATTTTCATTCATCCAAACACATGGCAAGTGCTACCAAAATAGCAATGAAAGGAACGGCGGGCTATATGTGAAAAATGTGCGTGTTTATGTGTGTGTGCGTGTCTTAAAATATACGCGCGCCGCCATTTTGTATGCTGTATATACATACAAATATATATATGAACACATTCGCCGGCTCGTCCGTAGCCTAGCCGCATGAGAAAAGCGGCGCAAGAAACGAAATGAAAATTCTACTTTTTGCCGGTGGCACAGCCCACCCCCGCGGCCCCATCATATGCCTGACCGAACAAATGCTGGCAACCCAATTTGTTAGCCGTCGTTCTGGCTGCCAGTTCTCTTTTCATTTCTTTCTCTCGCTCGCGCTCCATCAGTCTACCAGTGTGCGCACTCTCTTATGCCAAACGAGAGTGAATTGTGCGCGTTAAAGTATAGGAGTGTGTATGTGTGTGTGTTCATTGTTTTGGTAACTTTATTTGTATACACGGTAGTTTGGGTACCCGATCGAAATTTTTTCGGCATGTGAAACGGACACGCATTAACGTTGTTTTGATAGGAATTAATTGCATCCGTCGGCTGTTTTGTAATAAATCAGAATTAATTTTAAGTATAATTATTGTTTTTTTGTTTGTGTTCTATTTAATAATTTTGAATAACTATTTTGGTTATCTAACCTCACGTGTGAAAATTTTGTTGCAGCCACTAAAGTTACCGGCACCGTGAAATGGTTCAACGTGAAGAGCGGCTACGGCTTCATCAATCGCAACGACACCAAAGAGGACGTCTTTGTGCACCAGAGTGCCATTGCGCGCAACAATCCGAAGAAGGCGGTGCGCTCTGTCGGCGATGGTGAACTTGTTGAATTCGATGTGGTAATTGGTGAGAAGGGTAACGAGGCGGCCAACGTTACTGGGCCATCTGGAGAGCCGGTGCGCGGCAGTCAATTTGCTGCTGACAAACGTCGCAATTTCCGACCATGGATGAAGAAGAATCGTCGCAAGCAACCTGGCGAAGGTGACAACGAAGGCGATGAAATGGCACCTGCACAACAGCAGCAGCAACAGCAGCTAGATGGTCAGCAGCAACAGCAAATGCAGTCGGGCCCACGTCAGCCACGTCAGAACTATCGCCGCGGTCCCGGTGGTGGCCCTGGTGGTCCATCCGGTGGCCCACGCGGTGCTCCACGTGGCGGCGGTCCCCCCGGTGGACCCGGACAGCGTCGTTACAACAACTACTATCCACGCCAGACACGTCGAGTCCTAGGTGGCGGTGATGGCAGCGCTGAACCTGGCGTTCATGATTCCAATTCTGATGGTCTGCAGCGAGGCGGCGATGGACAGCCGCGTCGTGGTGGCGGCGTTGGTGGACCCCAGCGACGCTTCTTCCGACGCAACGGACCACCGCCGCGTCGTGATGGTGGCGAATACAGTAAGTGTTCGCATATCAAAAACGTTCATAAATTATTTAATTAAGCTAAAAATTCCGTTTATTCTTTGGGTGTATAGTCCACGGCGGCCAAGGACCGCCACAGCAGCCGTTCCGTCCGCGTCGTCGGAATCGCAAGCCTAATGGACCTGGCGGCGGTGGCATGGAACAGCAGTCACAGCAGGTAATGAACTAAAAGCCAAAAGCAAACAAACAAACACCAACGATAACAACCAGAACATCAACAACAACAACAACTACATCTTTAACAACAACAAGCAGCACTGCAAGAACAACAATAATAATTACAACAACAACAACAGCGTGGCTTTCGGTGGCGGCAACTACTAACTAATGAGAATAATGCATTAAAATGTGCTCATAATTAACCACTAACAAACACTCACAAATATACACACACACACCTCTATATATATATATAGTAAACATAAGAGGCTCTTTGGTTCTTAACATTTCATTTAGAATGCATGTAACAGCTCGCCGCTGAATTAACGTTAAATATGTATCTGTACATAGATTTATTTGTGGGCCTAACAACATTGATGCAACGAAATGTGTTAGACTAAGCTGTATACAAATTACTTCAACATTTTCCACCAATCTTAATTATTGTGTTTAACTTATTATTTATCTTATTATTATTTCAATACCTTCTTAAATACCCAACTCCTCTCACAGAACGGCGCTCAAGAACTACAAAATACAACAACAGAAAGCACCGCTTAAAAAAATAAAACAATTTATAAAAAAAAAAAAAAAAAAAATGTTAAAAACTTCGACAACAGCAAGAAGCAACAACTACTGCATTAGACCGTAATAACACCAACTACAATATCAACGCAGATGCAGTAGCAACAACAACAAGAAGAAAATTAAAAATAATCAACAGCAGAAGATGGAAATGAGAATTCGTCCATGTATAAATTTGTAAATGGGCCGCCGCATATTTGTATATTTTGTTTTCATCTGGAACAAGCAACAGGAAAACCAAAATGTAAAATTTACAAATGATAAACCAAAAATGCAAAAACTAACAACTTCAAATTCAATTCAATGATATATTTGATATACCATATTTGTGTGTGTGCATGGCTAAAAAATTACATAAATTTCAAATTGTATTATAAAATCAGCGAAGGCAAATAATAAACTTCATAGACACAGAAGCCAAAAACGCATATATTAGATAAAAAAAAAAAAATTAATATATATATCTATATTTATACACATATTTACACAAAGAAAACTAAAAACAATTATTTGAACATCATGAATTTGTAATTTTACATGAGCGTTTTGTTGTGCGTGTTTGTTGCCAGCTTTCAATTTTTAGAGTTTCGTATCGAAGATGTTGACCAAAAATCCAAAAATGAATTCATTTATGCATTACACACACACACACACACAATCATACACACACATACAGCTCATTGATTGTCCCATCATTGAGATACATCTGAAATACGTAAGCTCTCAATGCTGAAAGTCACATTTAATTATAATAATAAAATTCAGATCAGGAGAAACTTATTCAATATATGCCCCGCAAATGTACACGAACATCAACCGAAATCAGATGAGAGGAGACAGTTTGTAATTCACAGCAAAGAAAAGTATATACAAAAGGCAAAATGCAAACAAAGAAAAACAAACAAAAAAAAACTAAAAAATATATTGGAAAAAATAAAAAAATTGAAAAATATGAAAAAACTTCTCATTCATTTATTGACTTAAATTTAAATTGTGCTCAGAATATTAATAGCTATTTAAATACTTCCGAATACAGAAGCTATTGAGTGATGAGTTCATTCGCTTTATTTTCTTTCGACTTCCAACTAAAAATCAATACAATTTTTAGCACTGTTCAACCTTATGGGAATATTAATTTTTATTAATAATAATTTAATTATATCTATAGTAGCCATGTTTAAGAGTTATGTATTGGAGCCTTACAAATTGGTTGTCAGCGATGTGACCGTCGAAATGTTCAAGCGTTCCAATCGTCCCAGTACCAGAAGCTCGTCAATCGAACGCTTCGCATAGAATTTTTGCTCGTCGCTCAATTTGAGAAATGCGTGCGCCCAGGCCCGGGCATAGCTTTCAGCTTCAGAGATTGCATTAGCATCGATGTGTATTGTGTTTGCGGAATTGGGCCTGATTGTCTCCTTACGAAAGTCCATGGATACATCTTCAGTTACATTATCTATTTCAATCGGATGCTCTTCGGTTATTTCGGGTGACCAGTCCTCATCTTCTGAGAATAGTTTAATAAGTGGCCTTTCAACGGGCGTAACATTTGGCTCCGGCGAGCCAATTTGTTCAATCTACAAATATACAGATACATGAGAAACATATTCATCTGCTAGGCGGCAGCACTCACCTCTACATTTGTGGCTGGTGCGATATTTACTTCCTCATAGTCATCTTCATCGCTGTAGTCTGCTGTGGATTTCGAATTGTTGAAATTATCGTACATTGGGCTGTGTCGCTTATTCGATGTTATTGGCATCCTTTGCTCACTGTTGCGGATACGTGGCATTTTCGAAGAATCGGAATCTTTTCCGTGCTGCTTCAGGTAGAGTACATGGCATTTGTGGATGCGAAGATTGGATGTTGTGCCTCCAGTTGACTGCATTACACGCTTGCAGCCCAAGCAATAGTATCTCCATTTAAGCTTCGTCCCGTCCGGACGAGCAATTTCTCTGTACACGTTCCACACGGAGCTGCGTTTCTTCTTTTTTACCAGCCTGTACTGCCCGTCATGGATTTTAAGTAATATATCCAACTGCGATTCTGTGCATTTCGCTTCTTCTTCGTGAACATTTATTATAAACATTGCTTGTTTTATAGGTTTTGCCATAGCGTGCGAGTCAATGTGACCGCACTTGGTAAACGCAATATTACTGAGAGAAGAAAAAATACTAAATGATTTGCGTTATTATTAACACTATTATTTCTTTTTTTTTTTTATGCACAGATTCCATTACAAATGGAAAATCTGGGTATAATGTTTGTCTGCAAATGTGTTAATCAGGTAGAATGAGGCGTGGCTAATCTCATAATATATATTTATTTTTTATCACAACATACAATCTATGGAGCATATTCAAATCTTATGATCTGGGCTCAAGATATCTCCTAGTTAGGCATCTCCGACTAGTCACTTGTTACAATTAAGACTTGATAAATTTGTATATTTTAATAAAAAAAAAATTATTAATATTGGCATATAAATTATTAATAAGTAATTGTAGGATTTTAAATAAATATAAATTACTCTAAACATATTGCGAAATCCTTATACTATTCATTTGTATTTCTCAGCAATTCAACTAATGTTTTACTTATCGATGTAAGCTCTCTGGATATATGTTTCATTACTTGTAGTTTCTGTTTCTCAATATTTAATTTTTCTTCTTCGATGTCCAGCATACGCTTTGCTGGATCTTCTCTTGATGAGTAACAGTAATCATCTCTCTCTGATCTTGGTAAAATGGAAGGAGGTGGCCCTTGTTTCCCACCGACAGGGTCATGCTCAGCCAAGTCTTCGTCTGCGACGTGGTCAGTCTCGTCTATAGGGATTGATTGCTGCTCCGCTCTCTTAGCCTCATTTGAATTACTATGGATATCATTGTCATCACTGCTATCCGAGTTGAAAAATGTCGACGATTCTGTGTTAAGAATTTTTCATTAAAAAAATTATTCAAAAAATGGTTCTGTTTAATCTAGTCACCCGTATTGTCGAATATAATTTCTTCAAAGTCCACAGAGGGCGTACCAATTAACAAGGATTGAACTCTTTTAAAATATCGCCAATTTGTTGGATTTCCAGATTTAATCTTTTGCATCTCTAACCTAATGTGGAGTAGGAATTATGTGATATATATCCATGTATATTTATATAATATTTGATATATCACACCTAAATTTCCTAGACATATTGTCCATTTTTGATTTGATTTCTCTATGAGTTGGTCCATATTCGCTCATTTCCTCAGCCATTTCCTTGTGTATTACGGAATTTTTTCGTTGACCTCGCAAATCCTTCAAATTTTTTTCCCATAGATCTAGGAGTATGTTTGTTGATTTTGGTGACCATTCAAATCGACTGAAGCTGTCTAATCTCGGACGTATTGATTTATGTTCTGGTACACTTTGAGCTTCATCATCCACATAGACATCATTTTCGTCTTGTAATGAATCTTTGTCTTCCATGTCTTCGCCCTCATCCAACATCTCTTCTTCAGAGGAAAGATTAATATTCTGATATACAATTTGTTGGTCATCTTCTTTTGATTCCTGAGCTGCTGTCCTGGTAATGTCAGGGGTAGAGTTTTTTTGTGAATAGGATTCGTCGGAAAAAAATTTAAGTAGTGGCCGAATCGTAGAAGTCAAAGCTTTAATTGGATGTTCTTCATTGTGCGCTTGGTCCACCTATAGACATAATTGATTGATTTAAAATTTTATGGTTTATAATATGTGCTTGCCTCAGCTTCTGTAATATATTCCACATCACTTAATGGGGACATGACCTCCTCCGGGTAATCTTCTTGTTGAGGCAATAAATTTCTTTGATGCATTTTTGTTTGGATAAATCGTTTAATACCCGGTTTTTGTACTGTAGGTACCACGGCTCTATGTATTATTTTAAATTTTTTGACCGTGTTATTAAGTCGATAGCGTTGTGCGGTAGTTTGGCCACTGGTGGATCTCATTGCGTGCTGGGTATTAATATTATTTTTGTTTACAGAATTTTTTATAAGCCCGCAGCTGGCTCTTTTAGTTTGGTATTTTACAGCACTATTGCGTTATTGGTTGAGCGCATTCGATTACACATCGATAAAAATGAGTGTGCAATAACTAATAACAGCTGGTTCTAGATGGATAAGAATAGTACGGCGCGTTATTTAAATGATAAGCCTTCTTCTGAAGCCTATTTAAGTTTTCCATATCTCAAAATATTTCAGTGTTTATCTTAATTTAAAATACATAAGTCTTCTTAAAAGACTTCTTCTAGAATTGGAGCAAGACAGTTACTTGTTCGTCCATACAATTGTTGTTATGTAGATCTAAATAAATTGCTGACATCAGCAATTGCCATCGACTCAATGAAGATTCGCACGCATTTTAGCTAATCATCTACATTTGGAAAGGGGGACTAGCTGAGAAAGAGCACAAGAAAAACGGACGACAACAATCAACGACAATTGCGCCACGATTACGTCTAATGGGAGCTATTCCATCTCTCACAAAATTGAAAAGTTGAACCCCCAAGGCCTCTGTGTTTGCTTTTACCAGCAGCAGCAGCGGCAGCTGAGGCGACTTCAAGCGCTGTCTGACCGAACGAACTGACTGACAGCGACTCCAA
This sequence comes from Drosophila mettleri, assembly GCA_035047625.1. Classification (NCBI taxonomy): domain Eukaryota; kingdom Metazoa; phylum Arthropoda; class Insecta; order Diptera; family Drosophilidae; genus Drosophila; species Drosophila mettleri. Next base: position 19,586,033 of record JAWNPI010000103.1, read on the forward strand.
AACCCAATTTAAGTGTGCATCATCCTGCAACCAGTTTAATAAGCGCATCTGAGCTCGTTTTATTCCCCCTTCGATATTTTGGCTCGTGTTTTGCTTGCACGCAGCTGTTTTGGGTAAGAATTAGCACTTAAATTGTCGCTTTAACGAAATATTAAACTTTATTGGAGGTGCCACAGGTGCAGATATTTTTGTGGCACGCGCTTGATTTGATAAAACAGCTGCCGCTTCAAAACATGCTGGCTTGCCACAAAGCCATATATTTGTATCAGTCTAGATGCGCTTCTCTCAGTGTTTCGAGTTAATTGTTTTTTTGTGGTTGTTGCCCCTCAGCAACAAAATTTGTTGTTTTTGCCAGTTGGTAAAGACAGCAGCGACAACAAACATGACCGTGACTTTGTGCAACGGGCAACTGGCAACTTGATTATGGCCCATGCATTGGCATCATTATGGTGACTGGCGAGTGGAGACCTTATTTGCTTCTTGCCGCATAATTTAAGTTAAAGCCACTCGCACAAATGTCGCCTCATTGTTGCAATGACGTTTGTTGCCTACGCGATTGCATGCAGCATGTTGATGGCCCAGACTGTAACCTCGGCTGGCTGGCTGGCTGGCTGGCTGCCTTCTGGCGCTTGATTGCAGGTTGTCATGAGCCTGGCTCTTGGCTCATCTGAAGCTCCGCTGTGGCCGGCCTGTCGCAGCTGACATGCTGCATATCCTATGGCCATGTCTCTCAATTGCATTTATGTTCACCATGTCCCTTTTTCTCGACGTGGGTCGCTTGTATTTCTTGTGCTTTAATTTAACTGGTTTCTGCCACAAGGCGTGGCGCTCCCTTCGATTAGTTCTGACTCGTGTCACGTGACCAGCCCATCATATTGGGCAACACACATCTCTAGCTGCAGCCGACGGTAAAGCGCATCCACCGCCCACCTTATTCATGCGGCCTGTGTGGGTGGCACCACTAGATAAGATATGTTTACTTAAACCAAACAAAATCTACATAAATGTGGCACAGCTAAAAACGTTCCCAAACCAGCTCAACCGTTTACCAGAGTACCTACTTATGCATGCATGCGTATACACTTACGTACATGCAGAGACACACACACATTAATGCATACATACATATTTACACGCACACATATTAGAATTGCGAACTGGGAGCATCTGGCAAGGGAACATTTGGCATTTGTGAAACAAACTTAGTTTACAGAACAAAATATAAGTAAACAAACTGAAATTACAATTTTAAAACGATTAATTCGTTAACCGTTATCAGGCCATGCATCTAACTGTAAAGAAATCTTTAAATGACCAGCAGCTCTTGGTAAGGTCAAGCTTTAGACAAAAAGCCAGAGATAACTAATACAGACTCTAGCGAACACACAAAAATCAACTGCTGATGCTCGCTGGGATGGACAGATTGAACTCAGAAACTAATTTGATTTGACGCAAGGCAATTTACGGCTGCCTCGCATGGAGCGGTACGTCGGGCTTGGAAGTTGGTTGGGGCCTTATCTGGGCGGCTATGCGCGCTTCTCTAACAATTCGGGGCCATCAAATTAATTACGTACATTGTATGAAGAGAGAAGAAACAGTAGCTGTAAAAAGTTAATGAGCTGCGGCGTAGGCACAGAACGCAAGCAACGCAAGAACGAGAGACGACTTCCACAGCAGGAACAACCAGAAGTCGAAATAAAAACAAAGCAAAGAACACATCGTGATCGAAAAGCGCGTTTGTTTTGATTATGTGACAGACGAAACAAAAGAAAAGAAGCACAAGCAAACGCAGAGAACGACGAAAAGGAAAAGAATTGAAAAAAACGTCGCTTGTTGGATTTTAATTTAAAAAGTTGCTGGCAAAAGCAGTATAAAACGTGCAGAGCGCAAACGTAAGCAAGAGAAACGAGAGATCGCAATACATTTAGTGATATAGAGAAAGAGAAAGATAGACAAAAAAGGGGGTAGATCGGCAAGGCAAGCGCAACAAGCAAACAAACACATTTGCCACATGTGGCAAGCAGTTAAAATCAAGCAAACTGGTTTTACACTCCCACACATACATGCACACACACAAACACGATGACAAGCAAGCACAACAAAGCAGAAAATGAGAGATTTCGAGAGATTATGAGAGCGAGTGAACGAGCGTTTGTGCTCGCTCACGCTCAAAGTTTGAAGCTCAGCTCCGGTTCAGGTTCAGTCGAGGTTTCAGGCTCGTTCGTTTTTGACGCGCTCGTCGTGGCATTTGTGTGCGAATTTTTCCATTTGTTGTGATATTGACAGGCATTTAAAATCTATAAAATATTAATAGTGGCTAACAACTGTCTATCAAAGTTTTAATAATGATCCGTTCTACGTCTCTAGACATACATAAATAAAAGTTGAATTGCTGCCAACATCAAGCAAAGAATATTACATTATTCAAGACAGCTTTTTGTGCCTGTGTAAAGAAAGTAACTTTATTTTGTAGATTTCTTTAAATATTACTGCTGCATAAAAAAAAGCATTACAGGAATTACAAAAGGTAATTTTAACATAATATAAAACTAATATTAATTTATTACTACTACAAAAAGTAGGTAATTAAAAAAAATTGTAATTTATTTACATAATGTCATCCTTGTCGCCGTTTGTGTCTCATACAGCGTTTCTAAGTTGTGATTGCAATAAAAGTAGCAAAAACCTGACCTAGGAAACCGATTTGATCTTGATGTATAATAAATTGTGAACCATGAACCGTGAACTGGAGTCATTTTGAATAATTTTACAAGTTCATTTTTGCTTCACCTGAAACGGCTTTTTACAATTCTAATAAGAAATGGGCATTTATTTATTAAATAAATGAAATGTTTTATTAGTTTATATTTTGTTAAATCGTTACATACTTATTATCATCAAACAACATACAAATAAGATCTGTACTTTTTCAAGTCTGTAGTCAATATTGCTTTCGTAATTCATCTTTTAAATCTAAATTGCTATTTTACTGCTTCATACTTCATTTTACGGAAAAGCGACTGCAATTGATTGCAATAATTGGATAACTCTCTTTTAAATGCTATCCTTTCATTTCATAGACTCAAAATTTGTTATTGAACTGTGGCACGAGCATGAAAGTGGGTTATATTAATAAGTAAAAAAAGGCGTTTGGTTCGGCATCATCTTTAGGCTTAAGCAGCTGGGCCAATCTTATGCATTTGCTCTAGACTCTCCGAGATTCGTGACTCGTTTGCGTGCAGGCCAAAGCGAGTGGGTCGCTTGGAAACCTTTTTTTGCCCATGCCAAGCGAAGGCAAGCCAAGCCAGGCGCTGGGTACTGAATATAATTGTTCGATTGATAAGTTAAGACACTCAGTTGCTGGTCATGTTGCTCTAATTTATTTACGCCTTGAAGCTTCCGCCTCTTGCCTTACCAAAATGCAATGCAATAAAATATATATCGTAACTGGGAAAGCTACGTATATCAGCGCACTCTGGTCACTCTCCGCCCACGCCAACTTTGCCCTCGACAATTCCATAATTCTCCAACTTAATTGATTACAACGAAGTCCGAGTGCAAAGCTGTGGGTGGATAGTTTCTATATAGTAGATAAAATAAGTAGATATCATAACAACGTTTTTCTCTAGGCACGCCTACCTGCAGTTAAGTTTCCTATAAATAAACCATAATATCAGCCGTGATAAAGCCTTTATCTTTGTTGCTGTTCAATGCGGTTTCACTAATCGTGGCGTACGTGAAGTCGTAGCTTACTGATAATGTTGGGTACTTTTAAATAATGAACTTGAATTTATAATATATATGTATAATATGAAATTTCTATTATACATCAATCTGTATATAATATTTGTATATATATTTTCCTTGATAAACACATGAGTTTCCTGGAAATTGTATAAAATTCAAGGAGGAAACTGATGATACGACTATAAGTCATTCACAATTGCCAGAGGCAAAGATTATTTTTCATATTATTAAAAATGACTAAAAGAAAATTTGAGTTTTTAATTACTATTATAAAAGAATAAAAATATTTTATATTACTCTATTTCTAGTATAGTCTGAATAGCTCTAAAAAATGCCTGAAAGCAGATAAAAGAAAGTCCATTTACAATGATTATTATGTGTCAAGTCCGTCTAAGATGCAACAGTTGCTGCAACGAGAGAAGCTTGTCGCTGTCCGCTGTTAGCTGTTAGATGGTAGACTATGTCTTGTAGAGTGGCATTGGATCGCAACGCCATCGCTTGTCACTAAATTGACCCATTTCAGAGCTTAAGGCGATGCCATACGAAAAATAATAAAAAGAAAAAAAAAAGAATGCAGAAACCAGACTGACGACTCAGACAAAGCCTAGAATCTGCCACAGTCCACCTCCCTCCTGGCACCACGAACCAGTTGCAAGTTGTGAGTGCATGTTGTACATGGTACATGCCCGAAACTGAAACTGTTGGCATTCCTTGGCCGCAAACTTTTGGCGGCCACTGTACGTCTGCCCGGCTGTCCAATTGTACCGGCGGTTGATCTGCTGTGTCTGACCATTACATTCTTATCTTAATATGCACATTTCTGTGTGCTTCTGGGTCTGGTCTGTTCCTCCTGGGGTCGCTATTGGTGAGAGCGAGAGAGATGCTTACGTGCTCAGCCTACAGATGAGCTCGTGTCTCTCTCGCTCTCCCTCCATGTGTGATCATTAACAAGGCAAGTAACGGTACAGACTGTTGCCAGTTATGTAATATATAAATATATATACATGTATATATATTTATGTATATATCTATGTATGTATTTATATAGTTTAGCACGGGCATGCTACATGTAGTACCTAATAAATCAATGTGGCAGACGACTCCAACTGGAGTTTCGGATGCCTTCCGCACGTTCGTTTGCCAATGACATAAATTGACCACTTCACATACATACATAGACATCGGGCAGTTATTGACGACTTAATTATGCTGATGAATGCATTTTCGCAAATGCTTTGCGCGGCGGCAGCCAATTGAAATGTGCAACAGTGCAACAAGCAGTTGAGTTATCTGACAACGTTTAAATATGCATATGCAACTTAAACGATACGCAGAAATAAGACAACTTCACAAAACTGGTTCACACTGCAAGAATCAAGAGAAGACCACGTACCGGTCATAATAAAATCCTCATCTTCGATAATCCGAAATACCCAGAAGTATGCTGTATGCAATTTGCGAAACGTATGTGCAGAGAGGGAACATTATAATAATATTCTAATTTTAAAATTCACAGTATTATCCATAAGCAAAGCTGAAATACTTGTGTTCACAGTCGTATGAAGGTATTGTTTCCGATACTTCATATTTAAAGCAGTATTGGTTCAGTGTGAATAACTGCTTAAAGTCCTTGGCATCACGAAATTTCCTTTTCGGTTCATTTTTAGTTCAGTTCGCTTCACACTGAATAATGCCTTAATGCTCCACATATAACTCAGCTGAGTTTAAAACCCCCTTAAGATAGTCGAGGATTCAGTCCACAATGAATAAATATTGCACGTGAGTCTTATAGCAATATTTGCTGAAGCTTATGATAAAAAATATTTTGATAAATGTCAACTATATTTATCATTTACTATTCAAATTCACATCAAATATTTTATATACCAATCAACTTTGGCTTTCTCCATTTAATTATGAAAGCCAAGTTGTTAGCTTTAATCCTCAACAATAATCCAATTATTTTACGCAAATGCCATAACCTAAATTTGTTTAAAGTCAGTAAATCAACCTTCGAACGGAACCCATTAATAAGTATTATGTCTAATGTCGTGGTTAGTTGGTTGCCAAAACCCCAAAAAGAGCCATAAACAAGCATATTTGTCTATATACATAAATGTATGTGTATGTAGCGTAGATGATAATAAATCTCTTATGATCCGCAAATACATTACACCAAATGGGATTAAAGCGCAAATGGAATCAACAGTTTTTCCAACGAACGGGATGTACAACTTAATTATGATTTTTGAACAGAGAAAATAAAAAAACTGTGAAAAGAGACTAATTAACATAAAACATGTTTTGTCCATGCCACACGACAAAGAGCCACGGTCACTCTCACTAAAAATAAAATTAAAAATAGAAATAAAATTTGTGAAAAAAAAAAAAAAATAGCAAAAAAAGAGTTTTTGGTTTGATTTAATGAGTCGAGGCGCATTTATCATAGTGTCAGTGATATAGCTTAAGTTGCTTGTTTCTGCCGTTGTTTATCTATGGATTAATGGATTTCGATGTTGCCGAGTTGGTTGAACTCGTGTTTTCATTGAATCTCTTCAGAGGCATCCACATTGACCACGTAAATTCAAGCGCTGTAATTAAGTAGCGCATTTAAATTTAAATAAAATTAAAAAATATCTTTGTTTTAAATATTCATGTGGTGGGGAGGTCCGGTTTGACTTTGACTTTGAAAACATTTTTGACACGGATTTCGTCGCTAGCGGATCACGCCGCACGCGAGGGAGTGAACCAGTTGAGCCAGTCATGCGAGCGGAACTATTAGACAATTAAATTCACGGACTCAAATGAACATTGCGTATCATTAAACGTTCTTTATCAACGTAAAAAATATTTTCCCATTCATAAACTATATAACAAATTTAGACATAAAAAAAATTGTGTCAAATTTCTTGTATGAATTTTGTCTTGCGTTTTGTTTGTTTTATTCGCAATGATGTTTTGTTTTCTATACTTTTGTCGCACGCTTTTTCAATGTACTTACACGTATTTTCGTTTTGGTTTTTATTTTTGTTTTTTGTTTATTTATAGTATCCGTACCATTTTTGCCAATTTTCGGTTACGGCTTAGACATGTCCCCACATTTAAGATTATGCACAGTTGTTTTCTTAATGATTTTTTGCTTTTTTGCAGTAATTCAATGATTCCCAGTTGGTGTAAGAATATTTTTTTGTTTTGTTTTTGGGAACGTGGGATAATTTTGTTGATTTCAGTAATTTTCGATAAGTCTAACTGTAGCTTATGCTTTAAGAAATGCCACACTTTCTCCTATTTTTTAGTATATTAAAGTAAAAAATTTATTTTGCATTTTAAGCTATTTAATATTTATTTATTTACATAAAAATATATACATACGTATAGTTTTATGTTAGATTTTTGTTCACTTTGCCTTCAATGCTTTTTATACACGCCCCTTAGCTTAAAAGAAAATCAACTTTTCAGCTAAATAAAAAACTTGACACAAATACGAGTATCTGAAGTGAGTGTAGTACGTGTATCTATCGACATCTGAAAAGGTGTCAGTTGTGATTGCGCATTTGTGGCATGCAAATTGAAGAATTTCCAACGTGGGAAAACGAGTTCAACGTCGTTATTGAATTGCTCTCACTGTTGTTTTTGTTGTTGCTTTTGGTATTGCGAACGCCCCAAAATCAAGTCAAGCTGAAAAGCGTTAAAAGTTTAAACAAACAACGTTGCAAGGAAAATCGCTCACGCGTTGCATTTTGTGGCGACATAAAAAAAAAAAGATAAAAGAAATCCGGAGCAAATACAAGTACTTGGTTGAGTGTGTACTCAGACAGAGTACTCGTACTCGTACTCGCACTCGTACTCGAATACATATTTGTACTCACAGATATCGATTACAAACAATTGCTCGTGTATCTGCAGTTATCTTGAAAGTTTGTTGCGGTTTTTGGGGCTTGGGCAAATTGTTGCAATATTCACATTGATTGGCAATTTTCAGCATCGCCATTAGCTCAACGTTTCTGCTCCTGCCCCGTTGGCTAATCTGCGTCGCAGTTGGCTCAAAGTTAATTGTGTACAATTATGCATTAATGAGTGCATCTGGCCAAGAGCACGAACTCAAGTTTGAGAATTCTTGCATGAAATGTTGCATGCACGAGCAAACCGATGCACAACTAGCTACCGAGTGCATGTGTGTAAGAAAGAGAAAGAGTTAGAGATGGAGGGAGCGGAAGCATCATAGAGATGCGCATAAATGATAGATTTTATACATGAATAGCCAACTATTTGAGAATCGATAAATTTTCTAATTGCACGCCACGATCGCATGCTGAGATAATGATAATACTCTCTTGTAAATAATGACGCACTCCGAGAATCGTAAACTTTGATTCATACAGCTTTTTTTTTATTTTAATTGCACTGTCTACAACTAAGACTAACTTCACCAGGTACGGCATAAATTTGAATTGTTTGCCAAATAAAATTTCATTATTCAATTGTTTTACGGTGGAGACAAAGCTTAATGGCCTATTCAGAAGGCAACTTAATGGCTATTCGGAATTTATAGACCGAGCGCGCACAGCGACCTTCTAATTGCAACCCACACTCATACACACACACACACACACATACTTAAATTGACTCGTATACCCGGTGGCATTATTCAATAGACAATTTGCACGTTGGCGACAGCGATTTGCATCGGCAAATGCAAAGCATTATAAATCGATGTAAGCCGTAAAGTGCATTATTCAATATATGCAATTTTGCCAATTAATTACAATTTTGATTAATTTACAAAGCAGCACGAAACGAATATTGATTAAAACGAACAAATATGCCTTTGTGTGTGGGATGTATGGAGCACTTGACTTCAAGAATATGACAGAAAGAGTTGGAAACAAAGAGGAAAAAGAGTTATAAAAAGAGAACTGTTTTGTATTTTTTTTTTTTTTTTTTTAAATAATAAACTCGCCAAATTAGTAAAACTTTTCCATGCATATTTTTTTTCCAATGTTAAAATGCCAATTTTTTTTTACTATGTTTTATCCCTCACTTTGTCGACCTTATAAGACAGGCGCCTTATATTCATATAGTGTCAGCTGATTGCTTAGGTGCTTAGCAACGCCCCATAGGAGATACTTCAAGCTAAACTATAAACATTGACCTTTGGTAACATTTGTTGTTTCACTGCTCTCAAGTTGAATCTGACTTCAAGCTTAGATCAACACAATTTTTTGTTATTTTGTGGCGCATTTAATTACCATAACGAAAATATATGTATTGCTATTAATCGTACATTCATAGCAATGTATGTGTGTATGTATTGGCGACCTTCAATTGCAAAATTTGCTCAAATGCAAATGTTAAGATCATATATTTTTTCAGACGGAGACCTTAGCTTGTGGCTGTTATGCCAAATTATTGGCGGCTATCAATATGAAGTCAAGGCAACGCAATTCGCTTTTATTTTTATTTAATTTTTTTTTTATTATTTTATCATGATAATAACAGTAATAATGGTAATTATTGTAATTAAAAAAATGATTAATTTTAATAACATATCACTGTTTTGGGTATTTGGTTTATTGTTGCCTTCATTTCGCATTGATAATTGACGTCAGCTGCATTTGTTGCTTATATCTATCAACAGGTTTTCTTTATTAATATTTTTATACATTATTTTATAGCGAGTGCATTGAAAAATACAAAAAGTATGTTTATTACGGAAAATTTGAAAAATATATAAATAATTATTTTACATAAAAAATATATGTGCAGGGTATTTGGGGTTACAAGAAATATTAATTGCATGTGCTGTGGGCATTATTTTGATGCAAGTTGCATGCAAAGCGTTTGCTACATACACTACACTAAATACATAGCTACATACATATGTAACTGAAGCCCACAGTTACATGGGAAAAAACAAAAACAACTTTCAACTGCCAGCTTATCGGTTTAGTCAATTAATGTCAGCTTTGATTTCAATTAAGGCAGATAATACTCACGTCTGGCCTTTTAGCCATAGCGATAGTTTTGCCTAATGTGCCTGCAATTACGTACATCGATTGGCATTTAATTAAAACAAATATTCACACACACGCTCAGGTACACACGCACACACGCACACACGTACACACGACTCGAATGAGATGCGGTCAAAGCTTAGAGCAGAGCACAGAGCCGAGCTGACTGCTGAGTATCTACCATATTCGATATACGATAGGCGCTGGACTTGACGTCTGTTATCTATTCGATAGCGTGGATTTGACAGGTTTAGGTTTTCATTTTATTTTCAGCTGTCTGGCCGCTTATTTATGTGGCGCATTGTTTTTGTCTTAATCTGCAAAGATTTGCATTTGCTGTCCACGCAAATGATTTATGCGCTTTGTTGTTGGCGCTGTCATCGTCATCAAATGGATTTCCATTTGCTTGCCATCTCCCGGGTTTGTTATTGTTGTTGTTTCATTAAACGGCAGCTTATTTGCCTTTCAATCAAAATCGTGCCCAGTCGAGCAAAAAGAGCTTTCAAGAGCTACTTGATAACCAGTTACATATATGTTGAGAGACATGTCTATCTGAAGGTCTGCTGTCGGAAGTTAAAGTCTAGCCTAGAACTGCCCTTAAGTGACAGCAATCTGAATTATCGAAATTCCCAACTGGTTCTTAGATATAAAGTGTTAAGTGTGAGACAAAACTTCCTCGCACCTATATTAATCGGACTTATCTGTGTAGCATCGCAACACTCCTCGAATAACATTATTATTATGATGTATTTTCATAAGTTTTGACACAAGACAAGTTAAACAAATTATATATTTAATTGCTACATGGAAAGTGTGAAAAGTGTAAGAGCATCGGTGCTGTTGCTCAACTGGTATAAATAATAGAAATGTTGCCGAGCCTCGAAAGCCCAAAGATCAGCAGCGATGATTGGAGAAAACAGACAGAGGCCGAGTTCGAGCTTGAGCTGCTGCTGCTCGTGTTGTTGTTGTTGTTGTCAAATGGCAAACATTTGCCAGAACATGAAGAGAAATCCGCAAAAGTATTATCTGTCTATGTGTGTGTGTGCGACTGTGTGTGCACAACAAACACCACATGTGGTCCACGGCAGAGGCGCAGCGTGGTTGTTGATCCATAGCAACGGGCAGCCATAAAGCCTGCTTTAACTCAAGTGCTGTAATGTTAACCAGCCAGCGAGTAGATAAACTAATGCGTGTTGTGACTTGAGCCGATTGGGCATTGGGTATCCTATCCAAGGCATTTGGGCGTCACGAGCAGCTAGAAAGCGGAAGGCTGAATAGGAAAACTTAATCGCGGCTTGCACATCGTAAAGTGCGTTGACATAAAAATTAAATGAATTCATATAACATCATCAAATTAAGCTCCTGTAGTGCGTATTGGTTGAAGAAAAATTTAATAAAAATAAAAAATTATTCAAGCGAAATCACATAATAATATAATTGAAAAGGAGATAATAAATTATCTTAAATTTATATAAATAACACAACAGGTAAAAAAGCTTATTGTTTAATTGAACAATTAATATTGATGTGCGGAGTGTATAAAAACCTTTTTGCATATTGTATAAATGGCACTTTAACTCGAGACTATAAATATATGTATATATTTGCTAAAATATATATATTGAATTCTTGTGAACGATCAACCGGATTTAACAGCTTTCCAGTTTTAACTGTCATCTTAATAAATTGTCTACCTGTTACTATGTCTAATATAATATAAGATCTATAGTTACTTCATAGGTAAACGTTATTTGAAATTATAATAAAATATCTTGAGTTACAGCGCGTTATTTATAAATCTTAATCATGCATCAAGTATTTGTTTTACATCTAGAGTATAAATCCCTAAGTTACTTGAGCTTAAGCAAGTTTAGCTGCGAAAACGGATTGCAGAACAGAGCTGGCAGAATAAGTACACAACAGGCCAAACAACTGTTTGTGGTGGAAGAAGCAGAGATATATAGATATAGACATGTCGATAAGTTCAAGTTCTCTGCACAAGGAAAATGGATTGCCGCGGAGAATTGAGATGCTGTTGAAAGGGGGACACTGAAAAGATTCATCAACAATGAGATTCTCTTTTGTGACTGAGCACAGAGGCAGCTAAAGGGTTAAGCAAAGGCCGAAGAAGAAGAAGAAGAAGAAGAAGAGAAGAGTGAAAAAAAAAAATGTAAAAACAATTATTAAACTAAAGACTGCAAGTCGAATGAGTTTCGGCGTTGGAGTTGTCTGGAATACCCCTTTAGATATAGCCTTGAGCTGACTTTGGCCAGTCTAATGAGTTATTTGCAGCAGGGAAACGAGCGACATGCAAGCCAACAAGTGTCAACATTAATTTGAAGCCGTCCGCTGTTAATTTCCAATGCGAGTGTCACATAAATTTCTCATATGCTCACATGCACATAACTCTATAGCCGTAGCCATATCTTGTATATTGTCTCTGTATCTGTATCTGTATCTGTTTGCTGGCTCTGTTTTTTTTTTTTTTCAGTTTCAGTTTCTGCAAGCAGCGCATATTTTGCCACACCCTACGCTGAATTCTTTGCTCATTTGGTCTGTCAACTCTTATAAGCGAAATACTGTTGACGCTTGAAGATGATGTGCAAACTAAAATCAACTATTATTAACGAATTCTCTCTACACTAACAAAAGATTTGGGCCATTATCAGTTACTATAACAAAAATATCCAAGAATATCAAACCAATGGCATTTTTCAATTTTTTCTTAACAAAAAAAATATTATTAATGGTATTACATAATTATATAAATTAAATATATATTATAAATAATAATTTAGTTTTTAATTTAACTACAATAAATTTCCAACTAACATCATATATGCTTTATATACTCTATTCATACAGTAGGTGTAATCGCTTGCCTTATCAAAAACAAATGTTGAGATTTACCTAAATAAACGACGGAATCAGAAAAGAAAGGGCCAACATATTTAGTTCGTGCCAATTGTTATTTTATTAGTCAATTTCTTTTTCTCCAAGCTGATGCCAAATGTATAGTTCTTAACGCCAGTTAGGGTATTAAAACATGCACAAGATGTAGCATAAAATTAAAATAATTTTGTTTTTTTCGCCTCGGTTCGGTTCGTTTCAGTTTTTGTGGTGTCATTTGTTGTTTCTTGGCGGAGTTCATGCGCAGCATGCAAAATTTTGTTGATTGCTTTTTTGTTGAGTTTGTTTCTTAAATACGAAGAAGAAGAGAATATATGTATATATATATATATATATATATATATATATATATATATATATATATATATATATATATATATATATATATATATATATATATATATATATATATATATATATATATATATATATATATATATTTACTTATGGCCAAGTTGAATATCTGTGGCATAGGCAAATACTGCGATCTAGAATGACTATTTGAAATAATCCGACATCTGAGCTCATAGATGTATGTAGGTAGGCTTGCTGTTCATTAACTAACTAGAGCTTAGCAACTGAAGGCCGTATTCGCTTTAGCCTAACACAAGTCATGGCTAATTAATTTTTAGCAAAAACATATCAAATATGATAAATTTAATAATATAAATTATTTTATAAAATTATTATATAATATGATAAGCCAAATTGTCAAATTGACCGATGGTTCTTGCTTCAATAACTGTGATTAGAATTATATTATCATTTTTGAAACTATAAATATTAGATTTTCGAAAATACTTGACTAAACTATCCAAATTTAATAATCTTTTAACGATATCTAAATTCGTAGTGAAGCAAACATTTTGGAGGTTTTTTGAGCTAGTCAAAGAGAAGCCCAAAAGAGAAGCTGTTTGACAGTTTATAACTTTATTCGAGCAATCATTAGCATAATGGTTATATATGTAAATATGCTCTTAGGCATATCTGAATTAGTGAATCGAGCAATTCTAAATTCTGTTCTTTAAGAGGCAGCTCTTCTCGGTCGATATCTTTGTCATTCGCGCCAAGACGCTACCAATATAGCCATCGGCTTTTTATCACTCCGGTGTCCGTGCTCACTTACAATAAAAAATAAATAAATGCCAGCCGTAGTATTGTCGGGCAGACCTCTAAGATTCGTATATCTCATGGCTGCACCTGGCTTGCTGCTCGCTGCATCCATATCATGTGGACTTGCATTAAGCCAGGTCCCAATTTATGTGTTTGTGAGTGTTTGCCGGGCGCTTAAGATACCATTTATAGGTTCAATGCTGCGGTTAAGCTTGAAATTAATGCGACATCAGCTTTCAGTTGTCCCTTGGCCTGCACACCCCTTTTAAGCTCCCACTCGCTTCCCCCACTCTCTCTCTCTCTCTCTCCCTCTGCCATGTTTCTGGCTTTTGGATTTTAAATTCTGCTTAATGATTTTTTATGAATTTATTGCCGCAGCAGCCGGCGCACAATTTGCGCATGCGTTGCCCCCAATGAGGCTGAACCGACTCTGTGTGAGTATGTCTGTGTGTGTGTGTGTGTGGGGGGGGAGAGAGTGAGAGCGACAGACACAGTGGCCTGCAGCCCACTTCGAAAGGAAACCTTAAACAACGCTTGAAAAGCAGGCGCGAAAAGTTCGCTGCGCATCAAGGCAAAAAAAGTTGATGTCTGTGTGCGAGTGTGTGTGTGTGTGATGTTGTTGTTGTTGTGGCAGCCTTTTAAATTTTAAGTGGTTTCGCGCTCTGGATGGGCATGCTGCATGCATATGGCACATGTTGCAACGCCTACTAAATCATCCAGCGGCATGCCACATTGTGTGTGCCTCCGTCTACATTTGTTTGCACAAACAAAACAAAAAACATGAAGAACATTTCGAATACTGCCATACGCTGCACTTCCTGCTCTATATACACAAATATACATACGTATGCATATACGTAAAGTTCTATATATATATAAATAGCATATACAGTCTGTCAAGAAACAGTTTACACAAAGCGAAAAATTCATATTTTTCGACTTTAGACACAAATATTATGGCTATTTATTCAAATTAACTTAATTTTTTTGATGGCAATCTATTTAATAACAAATTTTAGATTAATTTATAAAAAAAAATTAGCAAAATTGAAAAGGGGTGGGAAAATAAACAACAAAAACTAAGATTACACAAGATTCACGCTGTCAAGAAACTCTTTACACAAAATGCTTCTTTTGTTGTTAACTTGAAATTGAAAGCGTATTTTGCAAATTTTCGGTAATTTTAATATCTGGTATAACATTTTATAGCATTAGACACATATTGCAGTCGTTGTTTCAATGATTAAACAATTTTGTTGGGTATTATTTAGGGGTATCTTGCCATGTTTCTAAAATAGTCACTTTCCGATGTGAGCGGTTCCTTAGATACGGTTTTCCCTGAGATTTTCTTCAAGAGCTCCCAATCTTTTTTATGGGGCTCTGATGGGGACTCTTAGGAGATGTATCACAATAACTTTTCCATAATTATATTTCATCCAAATCCATCATTAATCTCATTATAATTGGGCTCATTGGCTTAATAGAATATAAAATTTGGCTTATTGATGTTATAAAAGCCTTATTTCCCCTACCTAGGTTCAAAATTGTGTTCTTAATTTTGAGGTATTTAGCCGCACTAATAGTGTCCTCTGCAAACGAGTGGTCTTAGACACCTCAGCTGGAGATGCATCACCAAACTATAACCGAACACTTTTCAAATTTTTCAGTAGAAATGTTCTTTTATTTTATTCTAGCGTAATTAAGGGCTTTGACCATATTCTAGATGGACCATTGTTACACTGCAGCATTATTATTGTTTTGTAGAAAATTTTGACGATTTCCTAGAATTCAGCCGGCCGACTAATCATGTTCACAGCGAAACTGATGCTATTTTTTGCATTATCCGATAAAATCGCAGTTTTTTTTGGATGACTCTAAAAGTGTACCCATACCGTACGATGGTATCCCATAATATTTTGTATGATACATCTACGTCATATTATTCCTTAAGCACCTTTGCAAGTGTACGCATTGATATTTTCCGATTTTGATCAATATTCCGCTTAAATAATAGGTCTTTACAAAAATACAATTTTTATTTTTGCCCATTGATACTCTTAATTTCGCGTTTACATTCATATTCCGCCCGATTTATAGCGCTATAACTACTTCTCTTTGACACAGACATCTATTCAACTAGTTTCCCAATAGATTTTCCCAACTTGTGATCATAATAGATCCATTGGATCACATCAAAGCTAAATCTCTGAACAGGCACTATTACAAATTGAAGTAAATCACTTTTTAGATGCGTCATCAGCAATATTTTTCAAACACATTAAAGACGATGCAAGAATAAGCATGTTCAACGCGACGCACACTGCAAACGCAACGGTAAAGCGCCGTTATTTCTTAGAGCTCGACCAACCCTAATTGAACAACGAAGTGTGTAAAGAGTTTCTTGACAGCGTGAATCTTGTGTAATCTTAGTTTTTGTTGTTTATTTTCCCACCCCTTTTCAATTTTGCTAATTTTTTTTTATAAATTAATCTAAAATTTGTTATTAAATAGATTGCCATCAAAAAAATTAAGTTAATTTGAATAAATAGCCATAATATTTGTGTCTAAAGTCGAAAAATATGAATTTTTCGCTTTGTGTAAACTGTTTCTTGACAGACTGTATTTTCGATCTATGCACAAGTTTCAATTATTGAATGAATGGAGCTGCTTTGTGTGGCACAAACAACTCCACTCAGCGCTCAAGGCTGAGTCAACACACATGGACTTTAATAGCCAGAAGAACTTGCTGACACAGATCCCAGCACTGTAGTCGCGCTGTGCTCTATGCTTGCAGTTATTTAATTGTAAAGCAATAGTAAAGTGAATTTGCTTTTCATATTTATTAATTGGTGCATAGGGAAATACTTTTTGCTTACATTCGCAATATTATTAGACTATATATAAATAATTTGTAAATAGGTAATTTTTGCATTGCTAAATGTTGTACTCTGTATGCTCTTATACAATTGAAATTATATTAACAGAAGTATAAGTGAGTGTGTAGTAGTATTCTATATAAGTAGTATATATATATATATATATATATATATATACTCGAATCAGGCTCAAAAAGTTATGTTTTCAGTTAATAAATTAAATTTAGATACTCTTGTTACAATTACACTTCTTATCAGATACTAAATTACATTACATTTTGTCATATATCTGATATACATACAAATACTAGAAGATATTAAGTTTTGCTCATCCATCTGATTTTCAAGAGCATATTATTTCACATACTTGCACTATACAAATCGACCTTCAAAAATGCATGTGTAAAATATAATTATGTTTTATCTGAGTTTAAGTGAAATTTCGTTTAGCTGCCATTTGGGCCCCTCAGTGTTAACAAAGGTCAAGACAAAGAAACATGTGTAACAGCTAAAGCTTAAACACATTAAATAAAACCTTGGTGCTGCAATTTCGTTGGGAATAATTAAAACAATTAAATTAAACCTACCCATCCACCCCGTATTTACTCCCACACACACACACACACACACTGACAACAAATGCAATTCATTTACATATTTAGAGACTGTCATATGAACTTGTTGAAACTATTAACAAATGCTCGATATAAGTTTGTATGTAGGTAAATAAATGCTGGTTAAATTAGAGATGCGCGTTTGTATTAAAAAATAAATAAACTAAATATTAAAATGTATAACATTAAATATAAAATCAAAAGTTAGAATTTGTTTTACTATATGAATTATACGCAACAGAAACTTTAGAATAAAATAATATAATAAATAATATTTAAAATAATATAGAAATAACAGCCTGCGGGTTTCATCTCGAAATGATTTTTGGAAAACTTTGTAGCTTTTGCTCCATATTTAGTCTTTTTCTAGCAGAAACTTTGCTGAAGCTGCACATTTGTGGCTGTTCATAGCTTTTTATGGTCGATTGCTCACAAGGTGACTGCCGTCACGGTGCCATCTCTAGCCGCTAATGAAGGGTCCGCTTTGAAGGTGTTACAAGTTTGTACGCGATTTGATTAACAAACCTGCGGCTTCCAAGTATTATAGGCATTATGTGGGCTACCGCTAGACAAGTGAATGACCATGATCGCCTCCGCCACTGCCTCTGGCTCTGTGCCTGCCTCTAGCTACTCTAGCGTTGGCTCTGTGGCTTTAACTATTTGAAATCGTGAAGAGCGCCAACTTGTTGCTCGTCTTTATCAATCGCTGTGAATGCGAATTGACAGGCTGTGGAGTTGGGCTTTGTAACTGAACTCAACTGAAAATGATTGCAGTTGGGCAGTTGAAAAGCGAAGGCGTAACCAGATACGCCTTCAATCGCCAGATCGACTGTTGGAACCACTCGAAACACGTTCGCACTCTTTCCCCCCTCTCTCGCTATCTCTTTGTCTATCTCTCTCTTCATCGTCTTCTTTTGCTGCTTGAGAAATGAAGTGCAAAGGCGTCAGTTTGCATTCGGTGAATTTCAATCACACGCATATCATTTGCCACTTTAATGCTAATGAATAACAATTATCAATTGATGGAACATTGAAGAGCAAATAAAATTATATAAATGATATTGATGGGATGATTCTACTTTCTTTTCACAATTTCAATTAGCTTACTATATATGTTATACAGTTATAGGAAAGACTTTAAAATATAAGTAGGTAAAGGGGAAATTGTAGTAAGAAATCAACGTCGAGTATTTGAGATATTTTAAATTTAATGATGTAGATAACCTATCTGTTAATATAAATTTGGGGATAAAATATATGCATAAATAATATTTATTAATTATTTACATTTAATTGTCCAAAACATTATTAGGGTGTCCTTTTGCTTTAAAGAATTTTTGTAATTTTTAAATCAAATTAAAATTGTTATTTAAATTTGATACTGTGCAATCTGTTGAAAATACCATAATACCATATAGAGTGTCATAAAGGCCAATATTTGTATATGTTAAATGCATATCTCTATACAGTATATCTCTCAGTCAATTCTACTTCATCTTCTACAAAACTTTCTCAATAGATTATATCTGTATGTGTACTATTAAATTCTATATAGATTTGAAATCGCATTTCATTGTTGGATGGAAGCTCAGAGAGAGAGAGAGAGAGAGAGAGAGAGAGAGAGAGAGAGAGAGAGAGAGAGAGAGAGAGAGAGAGAGAGAGAGAGAGAGAGAGAGAGAGAGAGAGAGAGAAAGAGAGAGAAAAATAAAGATTTATTTCAAATTAATTTTTATTATTTTGATTTGTAATTATTTTGCTTTACTTGTTTTTTTTTTTAATACATTGTAATTTAGTTTAATAAATTTGTATTTATTTTTAAGAAATTCGTATTAATTAATTGCTCCTAAGCTCTTTCAGTTCATATGAATTCTAAGTTCAATATTTTAATTATTTCATTATTTTAACAAATTTCTCTTTATATATTTTTAGTTTAATTAAATTTGAATTATTTATTTTATGTTATGTTATTTACTTAAATTAAAATATTGTAGATAAATACGTGTATCCTGTTAGCTAAGATCAACTGTTATTTATTATATGGATTTCTTTTCGTTTTCCACTTGTCGGCTTAGTTTTCTCTTGGTGCTGGTCTTATATTATGTTTTGGCAGCTCGGAAATGGGCTTTCGATAGCATTTGATTCATTTTCGCTGAAATTTCTGGTGAAAACTGTGTGAAGCATTGATAAAGCATCAATCAATAGATATTTCCCATACGCTGCGAGCGCTTTTGAAGGCCGTAAATCATGTAGCCCAAACTTGGATTAGCTACAACAACAAAACCTTGCCATAAATCTTTGAGACTCATTTGGTTGCAACTGAAAATTGAACTCGACTTTGGCCACAGGTTCTGGGTTTTTTTTTCTTTATTTGGCGCGCTTTCTGTGCCCAGTTTTTGCGACAAGCCTCTCACGCACACCGCCCCAATTGGTCGACCTTCAAACGGCTTCGCTCTACACACGCAGTGTGAGAGAGAGGGAGAGGGAGAGAGAGAGAGGGGAGAGGTAGAGCTAGAGCGAGATACACACATTTGGACAGAGATCACGCCACATGAAGCGCTGTTGCCAAGTTTCTGAGCTGTTGCTCGCCCGTTGGGTACGGTGAGGCCTGGCCTGACGGAAATGTTGCCAATCGGATGAGCACGCAAAAGACGTTGATGTTTACGTTTACCTGAAGGCGAAGGTGAAGTCGATGGCGAAGGCAGCTCCGGAGCGATCGGTAACATGTTTTATGCATCCGTAGCAAGGCATGAAAAAAACTTATATATATATATATATATATATATATGTGTGTAAAAACTTTATACAATGTTAAGAAGAAAACAACAACATAAAACACAACAACAGCGAAATACTTTTAAAGGCAACGCGAAATGGCGAAGGTCGTTTAAAGGCAATGCACAGTTTATGTTTGGTATACCCTCTACGCATAGAAAGTGTTTAAGTCAGGGTATAAGGACTTTTGGCAAGTTAATATAATCTGCTGCAACTTTGACCATATAGAGAATATACATAAGTGATATATAAATATATAACTGAACATAAGATTGAGCTAAGATGATTATTAAATCAATTATCATCAATTATTATTATTAATTATTATCAATTATCTCTCTATATGATTTTCTGAATGCTATCTGTAAATATTCTGATATATTTTGAATCCATTATATACATTTTTATATATTTATATCATATATTATCCATTATATATATATTAGAATTATATTTATATATCATATATTCTATATTATTCTATATTCTATATTATAAGATTAATAAATAATATATAATAAGAGCAATATATAAATGAGAACAAATTCATTGGATAGGACAGCTCCGCTTTAAAATAAGGGTATCCTTTAGTAACTCATAGCCGTTTTATTGCTTTTGGGTGATCTTATAGTTTTTTTTTTTTTCCTATAATATATGCGTTATATGACTTGAGCTATTAAATTATTGTTGTTATCTGAAACTCTACTGAAATATGGTGTATGATCATATCTAAAAGTATTTGGCATCGTCGAGTTTTAGAGTTTTATTTTTATTTTCATTAAAAGAGTCTACGCTTTTCGGTTAGGTGAAACACCTAAATTTGCTTGTTGGCTTTTGTTTTTTTTTTTTTTTTTTTTTTTTTTTTTTTTTGCATATGCATGTTTACTCAGAGAGTTACTTTTGAGCGTTACGTCCAGTAGTGGATCGTCGAGACTTATTTGCAAGACTGAACGACATTGATAAGAGTCGCCTAATTGCTGCTGTGGCGGACGTCAACACAGTTTTCGAAATTTTCAATATGTTGTCTGTTTATTTTTTGCGCTGGTTCCCATCGTAAAGCTGTCGACTGGTTTCCTTTTGGGCGACGCGCTCCGATTTTGTCAGTCAGCCGATTTGTGGTTTTCTTTTTCTTTTTCACTTTTTTTATACCCTGAATCCATTGAAAATGGAAATTTCAGGGTATAATGTTTTTGTGCAAATGTATGTAACAGGCAGAAGGAGGCGTGCCACACCCCATAAAGTATATATATTCTTGATCAGCTCGACGAGCTGAGTTGAACTAGCCCTGTCCGTCTGTCCGTCCGTCCGTGTAAACACCTGGATTTCTGCAACCACAAAAGCTAGAGACTTCAAATAAAAAGCAAAATGTTCGATAATACCATACGCTGTACGAGTTTATTTTTTTTTTCGATAACTCGTCCCATTCCTTTTTTATCGATAACTATCGAAAATATCGCTTTGTTTTTGAGGTCTGGCGTGCACACCGTTAAAGATAGAATCGTGCACTAAGTTGTGGTTGATAGCTATATTGAATCCGCACATTTTGTCATTTTTGGATTTTTGATGCCACGCCCCTTTCGCCCACAATTCAACAAAATCGATAACTCACGTATATCAAATACTAGAGACTTGAAATTTGGCAAATAGGTACATTTAGATGTCATAATCATGCCCCGAAAATTTCATTAAGAACATAGATCGAGAAAAAAAGTTATTAAACAATAAAGTTTGCATAGCACAGCCTCTTCTGCAGCCGCAAAACTGTGCATTGAGCATATTACGTGCATGCATATGTTTGTGTGTGTGTGTGTGTGTCCATGTGTTGTTTACTATTAATGAATAAATGAAACTTTTTATGATTGGTATTACAGCTCAATGGATTCAGGGTATCTCTTAGTCGAGCAGTCTCGACTAGAGTTTAGTTACTTGTTTTATTTTTTGCCAATTCGCCTCTTAGTTCGAATCGAGTTTCGTTTGGGGAGTTGGCCAGCAGCCGACGTCGCCGCCTGATTGCTTCTTACATACTTGGTATGTGGGTCAAGTGGCGACACTCGTGGGGCCTCACGCATAATATCTTGATGGATGTATTACACACGAGTCCAATGGGAATCGAGGTATGGACGTGAGGTGTTATTATCTGCTGTACATATTTATTATTGCCACCGAAATATGAAATATGAAAAATGATGCACGTAATTATTGTCCTAAATTGTAAGTACTTTGAGTGCAAAACGGAATTTTGTATCCGGATCTTGAGGTAGGACTGTAATAATTGATCTACGTGGTTGCTTATTGAATGTGATGTGTAGGACAGTCGTATAAAATTTAAATTTCCCTCATGTACTCTATTCATTTTTGATATTTTAATAGAGTTTAAAATTATTTTCAATGGACGTGGAAGACTCCTTTAGAGCATTAGACTCAATGATATGTTAAATGCTTTGCTATATACAAAGTGTTTTATTGAAATGTCATACTAGTCTCTCTGCTCTCTACATCGCTCTCTCAACTCATTGTATCTCAGCTTAATGAAATTGTATAACACTTATGCATTATATACCCTATTTGACTCTCTGCTCTTTGAGATTTCCCTCTCTCATGTACGCATCGTGTCAATGTCTATTAAATTGTTTGACCACAATCGATGGACAATTAGGTTTCAATCGAATCTCTGATCATATTTTGTTTTTGTGCGTTGTTGCATAAGCACTTCATATGCAGGGAGCAACTGATATACATACATATAAAAAAAAACTTTCTATAATTATTTTGAAAAGTATTGAACTTTTCTTCTACTTCACGCGATTTACGCAACTTTCACGAACGGCAACAAAAAACCACAAAACCACATGCAACAGCAGCTACGGCAACTACAATTTATGGCTGCAACATTCGTTTGCAGCGAAATGAAAAGCTCCACTGGCCTGGCCCACGCAATGTTAAGTTGAAGAAACAAAAAAAAAAAAGCATAAGAAAAATAACAACAGCAGCAGCAGCAGCAGCAGCAGCAACAGCAAAGAGTGAAAAACGAAACCCTTTAGGAAATTTGTATGAAATCTGGCAATGGATGCATAAATCCGTTTAAAATCGCTGTGTTTGAGCCAAAACATAATGCGGCAACTGCACCTCCGAAATAACACCAACGCAGACCCTGGGGCTACAATTTGGAGGCGCTGTTTTTTACGGCACACGATGCGCACATCGGAGCGGCATTGGGGCACAGTGGGCGTCGTCCAAGTATCAATAAAATTTTTTGGAAAATTGCGAAGCGATGTGAAAACATCTTTCACAGTGCTGCGCACTGCGCAGTGAAGCTGCTGATTACAAGCGGTCTTTATGATATCGAAAGTGATTTAAAAACATCAGCTTTAACAGTTGTTTATTCATGCTTATGTTGTCAGAGCTGCCACTGTTTAAGAAATGTTAAGCTAACAGTTGAGGATGGGCAAGTTGCAAAAAGGTACTTTACAGTGTTGAGCAGTGAAGCACTTTTTATGTTATCGAGAAGTGCAAAGAACAAACTGTTAAGTTAATCGCAGTAACTTTCCTGGGCCGCAAAAATAAAATATATTTTGTCATTTTTATGGTGAAAATCTTGCATTATTTTTTATCAGATATTAGTAAATTATATAAAGACTAATTAATTACCCCACTGTACACATTATACACTGTACTGTATGCGAGCGAATGTACATCGAGGACGGAGTCTATCTCAGCGGATCGGATGGTATTGGATTGCATCGCATAGTGGCTGTATTAATGAGTTTAAACGCACGCCCAACACACTACAGAGCCAATGGTGGCAAGATTTGTGGATTTCGAGAGCTTTGCTAAGACAAAGATTAGGCCAACTATACGTAGATCGTGGCGTTGCGGGGGCGTTATTGGCGTTGGCAGCACATCGCATATCAAAATGACACCATTATGGTATTATGCCAATCGTTCGTTATTAATGTATGTGTGTGGGGGATCGTGCCAAGCAGCATAAGCATATGGGGGCGATCATCAAGTGGCACACGTTTCGGGCCTCGGCATAGTAAATAGCTCGTCTCCATGCTGCTAGTAACTGCCTAGAGCTGCATTATTTATGCTAGTCCACTAAATTATTCCATTGACCAAATTCGATTTGGTAAAACCTATTTATCAATATGTTTTCTTCTGTTTCAGCTAAAATTCCTGGAATCCCACCTCTACAACATTAATGAATGAAGCTGTATGGACAGGTGAGTGGTAGCTTAAATAATTGACTGACTTTTAATGGCTAGTAAATATGTCATTGAACTTATATGGAGGTGAGACCAATTTGCTGCTTGAACGCCTTTCTATGTGATTTTCATAAATATATAGCAGGCAGTGGGAACGAAATATGAATATGACAATTGAGTTTCAATATAATATTGCCATACTATGTGATGGCTGTATATCTATTAATGTATCTGAAATTTGACAGACGCTTGAATGATATTCTGTGACAATTGATGGAGAGGTGTGATGCCTATATGGCGTTTAATTTGTCATGTGCCAATGAGCTTCTATTTATGTCATCCATTGGTATGCATTGTCTCCTTTCTATGCGATTTTCATGCGTGTAAATATTAAAATGTGAATGATAGAGGGAGACAATTTATAGAACAGGTTTCAACATATCTCCACACGATATGGTATATATCCATAGAGCTATCTATTATCAAATCAATAACCTGCCTCTGCCTCGGGTAGAATGAATGCCAATCTTCTTGTGTATTTATTTAAGCAATTACAGAGACTTTTTTCATGTGTGGAATTTATGTGTTTGATTTTGCACTGACAGTTGACAGTGACAGCGCTTGAAAAAAAAAAAAAAAATTCGGGGAAAAAAAAAATAACACACGCCAATTGGTCGCCGGCTGGCGGCTCGCGTTCGCAGACAAACACAATTTTTGTGGCCAATTTCGTCTTGTATGCAAATTTTTCGTGTGCTTTTTTAATTAACGTAGACACAATTTAGCTGCTTTGTACAGCCGTTTGTGCACTTGTTTGGCTGCAATTCCCGCTAACCATTATTTATCCGCCCAAAAATCCAATATTAAATCACGATCTGTAGTTGTGGCGCACTTGGTACATAATTTGCGTAATATTTACTTATGCTAATCGGCCCCATTAATCAGACTGGTTAACAAAAGCTTCGAGCACGAGCCAAAAGGGCTCGACAGCGACCAAGCAAGTTAAAAAAGTTTTTTTATTTTTTAATTTTTCTGCTTAAATGGAACTGATGGCGGCTTACATCTCAGAAAAATGTTTATTGTGAGCAAATATTACAAAGGCAAATACCCAGTGGAAAATTTAATACTGATGCAATTTTGGAATAAACGATGTCAAAAAATTATGGACTTTTTATAAAACTTAAATATATATATATGTTGAATTTGTTATTTTCGATATTTACTTACTCATTGAGTCTTATGCTCGTCTGTAGTAAGGCTTCGTTAAAGGAATTTGATATCTAAATATGTCAATTATATTATAATTGTTAATAATTCTTTGTCTATCTCAATTTTTCAAATATATAAAGTAAATGACAACTATATAAAGAACCGGTTTGATATAACAATTTATAAGTCTTTATGTATATAAATCTCTAAATATCTTTATATTTAATATACTTTTATAAATTTCCACATGGGCATTATAAGGTAAAGGCACGTGCCAGCAAAATGTAATCGCAGCATCCAGTAAAAAATAACGAAACAAAACACAACAAAAGTGAAAAGGAAAGAAAAAATGAAACCGAACGAAAGTTGAAAGCATACATCATGAAAATGCGGCACAAAGCTTTGGGGAAATACAATAGGCAACAACAAACAATATGAAGAAAGAAAAAAAAAACGTAAAAAAGCCGACGCACTTTTCGCTTTTGAAACGAAGCAAGCGGAACGCGCTCCGTGCTGCATTGCCCTGGCATAGACCCAAAGCTGATGAAATGTGCATGATTTGTTTATAATTTACACGATCCGGGTATACCGCATGCTGTATGCCCGTATGCCGCCATTTCCCCTTCCAAATTCATGTAGTCAGCGCGTGCGCGGCTCACGGCTCACGGCTCGTTGAGCAGCCGAACGAAATGGGCGAAAGAGGGGGGCAAGAAGGTGTCGAAAGCGTAGACAAATATTACACATTTAATTATGACAAGTCAACTCGGTGGGACCTCTATCTAGAGATGATGAAGCCCCTTCAACGCCAACTCACTAAGAAAATTACATCGAAAACCCGAGCCGAAAGCCAGTTGAAAATTATCGTGGGATGCTTAAGATAATTTGTGGGCCTTTTGACACTGAGATGATCTTTACACTTGAAGGAATTCTTCGAAAAGATAATGCAGTTAAATGATATAACTCCCAGCGAAGTTCCAAAAAACATTCCACATATTTTCTATGATTTACCATAAGAAAATAAAACGTTTTCAGCTATAGACTCGATTTATCACGAAACAAGACCAAGAAGAGAAATACGACTTTCATGACAGCTAAATTTATTTACCCAAACATCGTCTTTTATAAGGTGCATGGCATTAAGTACTCGGGGTCCTGATCAAATTCTCATACAATACACTGTGATCCTCCCGGATGTGACGCTGGAGGCGCAATAGCTTGCGATGTAGCTTCAGGTATGGCTGCATGCTGGCCGTCAGGTTGGCTAGTAGACCTTCTCGAACTAGCTTAACGGTGCTCAGCTGATAGAGATTACCCGTGGCTATCATGCAGGTGAGCTCATCGTCGCGATTTTGCAGCAGAACCAACTGCTCCTCGATCTTGTTCATGCGCAGCTTGAGCTCCTCCTTTTCGGCAATCAGATCGCGTTCCCGTATCTTCTGATCAAATAGATATTCCATAACTTCTTCAGATATGTTTGAGTATTGTTGAGCCAGCGCCATTTTCGTTGCAGTAATTACAACTTTTCGAAAAGAATTTTTATTTTTTTCTGTAAACAAGATATTTGTTTATTTTTTTTTCAATTTGTCAAACTAGGTGCCGAAACGTTAGACGCTCAAGTCGACATAAACGACAGAGCCAAACAGACTTCTTATCAGATGGATATCTCAATTGTCATTCGATCAAGCCAGGTCTGGGCATATCATATTACTAATATAGTTTATTATTTATTTTCGTTTTATCAAGTTTAGCTAACCTCAGATTCTTATTAGCCAAGTCGCAGTCCCAAACAAAGGGCCGTAACAATGCCTCGCTAATAATAATAATAAATTATCAACACCTTTCGATGGAGTTACTCAAATTGTGGGCAACCAAAGGGTCGTCTCAGCATATTGATTCGTGCCATTTAACATTTAAAAATAATATTCAACAAATGCTGCGGATAAGAGTTTTGAATTGTTTAAGACTCAATGCCCTTCCGTAGATCGATTTGTCCGTCGATTGTCTTTTGTCGTGGCTAAACATAATTTTGATTTATGTAAATTTACTTAATGGCCTTTTGTTGTTGACTTTTGTCAAAGTGCTAAATGGCTAAGCATATTTCTATTCTCCGACAGTTATTTCGCATTTTTGGCCAGTATTTTTTTATTATGCGCCAAAATGTGTGTTAATTAACATTACGTGAAAATTCCAGAGTGTGACGAGGTGTTCATTTAAGTACTATGGAAAACTACTAGAGCGTGAACTAATTCTTATTTGGCTTGGAGTTTGTATTTTTTACGTCAGTTTCCGTCAAAAAATAATAGACTTAATTTATTTTAAATTATTTATTAAAATTAAATGCACTGAATTATTTATTTAAATCAATTAATGAGCGTAAATAACTCTGTATCACTCACATTTATCTGATATCTGATCTCTGTTATCTAAAAATGAATGTACTGAGTACTCCTCAAGCAGTAAGATGAGTCTGTTAGTTGTTTGCAATATCTCTCCGCAGATACTGCAAATATATACAAGTAAATGTTTCTTGTATGAAGTAATTTGCAAATCTGGATTAGTATATAACAGACAACTTGGGGATCCTTAAAGCTAGTATATAACAGAATCTTGGTAAAATCTATATATGACCGGCAGATAAAAATAAGAATAAATGTATATATATAGTTTAAGTAATCGTGGTCATATTGAGTTTTCAAATTGTCAACTCTTATGGGTTTTGGCCTTGATTTACACATTCTCTGGTTGCCTGACCCAACTGGGTAAACTAAATCTGCTAAAGTTTTTCCGTTTTCGTAATCTGTGATTCACTGCAGACACGTCATTTAGAGCTTCTTCTCTTCTTCACATATATAGACCCATAAATAATAATCCTTGACATATTTGAAATATCTTTACTTAAAAACAGTTTATTTTTTCCAACATGAACGAGTATTGTGCAGTCAGTAGTGCCTAACTGTAATGTTCTTACTTGTTTTTCAATTGTTTCGTTAACTTTCGCATTGCCTGGAAATACAAGTTTTTATATCATTTATTTGGAAGACCACACACAGATGCGACAACAACTATTGCCGTGGGTCATTTATGAACATTTAATCCTTTTCTTTCGGACTCTACAACGACAACAACAACAATGAGCATTACCAAAAAAGGGTGCGTTCCATGGGACATTCAAGTTGATTTATAAGGCTGTCAGACGGTGTGCCTCATATTTCTATGGCTTTCACTGTCGCACATAAATTTGTGTGAGCCGCAACACCCACAGCGAGTGAAAATTAACTTGAAATGAAGACATTAAACGAGTTGCCAACAGATATTTATATATATAGCTCATGGAAGGCGCGCCAATTGAAATTTATATAAATTCGGTTTTTTGGCTTCTGGATTAGACTCTTTGCCACACCTCTTTCAGCAGCTATAAGACCACGGTCGAAAATCTCCAAACAGTTCCTCAACTTTACTCACTTGCGTCTGTAATTGTGTGTTTTTTTTTTCTAACTTTTACCAGACAAAAGTTTCTATTTACATTTATGACTTTACAAATTTTCGCTTTTAAGAGTTACAAATGGAAACTAACTTTGTGTGTGGTCTACAAAATGTTGTATTTTTATTATTTTTTTATATTTTCCAAGCAATTTGCTAAAAATAATAAGAACTTGTTTCTTACACATTTTGTACATGTTATGAAAACACATTTTGAGAGAAGTGCTATGCTCTTATAACTACACAAGAGCCCTAATTAGTTGTACTCATGACAAATGTCGTAAAAAACACAAAGCACAGTAATTGCCAGGGTTTCGTTGAAAGTTTGAGAATCGAAGGAGATGGGAATTATGGGTAAAGTTGTGTTGTGTAAGTACTCCATTAAATATAAGAACTAAATAAGAAAGGAGCATTCGGCCTATGGGTAATTCGAAATCCAGTTATGATGTATAGTCACTCAGTCAGTCATAGTAGATACAACTCTCCTCCATACAACTGGCAACTATGATACAATGCTCTCTGGCGGCATATAAATAAGAGACTTAAGAATTTATATCATTCAATGGCATTTCTGGGTTAGACATAAAATATATTATATTTTACATATAAAAAAGAAAAACACCTTTTAAAACATACATGCATAAATTTATACTCTTTTAATAAAATCTTAAGAATAATGAAAATAAATTACAAATATTAATTAATCCCCTTATTAATAAATATATCAAAGTTATTACGTTTTAAAACTTTGAATAAAAGTGCACCTAATGCCACATTTACAATATGCATATACTCTGGAAAATATTTATCGTGAAATGTTTTTTAAATGTAAATGAATATTATTAATGTTAAGCTTTCCTAGAATCATGTTTTATCGTTAATAAGCAGAGGCAGATCAAACGACTAGTTGAGAGGAGACTTTGCATTTAACTAATTCTCACCCACTTAAGATTGTCGCATGTCGCATGTAATGCAAATAATTTGCACAGTGTCTGTCATAATTGTGTGGACCGTTGCGTGCTGTCAGCTGGGGCCATTAAGATGGCGCGACTTCTTTGTATGAAGACATAGCAGTTGGTGTGATTATTGCATAGCCTTTAATTTGACAACTGAAAAACATGAAATGCCAGCGAGCGACTCATTAATCTGTCTATATAAAGAACGCTTCCAACAAATCTCAGCGAATTGAAAACTCAAAATCAAAATCTTTGCTCGTTTTATGCTTTTCGAAAAGTTGTAAATTGAGTTAGCACCAAAAAAGGCGAACGCTGCTCTAAATGCTTAGCTTTTTTCTAAAAATAAAAATAACAGAATGGAAAAAATACAACAAAAAATATTTATATATATAAACTTTGTAATCGATTTGTGCGAATTTCGTTGCGAGTTTCCATTTCGACGCAAAAGTGTTTTTGGCCCGCCGAATCATGCTTGGAATATTTAATTTTCTGTTTTTAACGTCGATCATTAGGGACACAGCAGGTGGAAATGTAAAAGATCAATATTTTGATATTGTTGTTGTTGCTGTCGTTCCATAAATTTGGAATTCATAGCGAGAGAGATTAGCATATAAAACCTAACCACGGCCCATTTTATTGGGGCTACAGTAGGAGTTGTTAAAATGCTATTTATGTATGTCGTTTCATTACATAATGAAACATCAACAAAATTGATAAATTAGTTTGACCACAAATAAATCGTCATTTAACTGAAATCATCGGCAACTCATTTATATGTAAATCGGGTTCGTCTAGCATGCGGGAATCTGAGGCGGAACTGCAAAACAAAATATGGATGAATAGAGCGAATAATAGATTTAATATGAGTGTATTAGATTAAAAGTTATTTAAAAGAAATGTTTGGCAAAGGATATGGAATATAGGGAATGCACAGGAGATTTGAAATTTAGAAGAGAATCAGATACAAAATTATTGAATAACTTATATATTATTATTTTCCGTGTATCAAAGTAGAATAATACTTGAAATAATAAATTGCCAAAATGTATATAATAATTTCTTTAGAAAGTTATTCGATGAAATTAAAGCTATTTTATTAATTAATCATTTGTGAGTTTAATTAAGCCAATGACCACAACAAATCATAAATGATCATAAATGGTTATTGTACTATATGGGGAGGTAAGATAGCATATTGCAGCTTCTCTTAAAGTTCTTCTAAAGTTTATTCTTTTATTCATGTGCCAAAATATTAAAGTCTTTGTCTTATAATTTTGCAAATTAATGTGCTCCTCTAATCTTTGCTTTACATATATATATATATATATTCTATTAATTTAACAGAGAAATGAGGTTAGTAATTAACAAAGTGATATGATATGATATGATTCAATTATCATTTTTGATAAAGCTGAATTTTCAACTAGATTTTTGGAGAAAAAAGAAAATATAAGAATTTGGCATAAATGAAACATGTTGTGTTGCCTTATTTGCAACATTGAAAGCTCTCTTCCAACTCATGTTTGATTCTACTTGCTTGAGCTTAGTTCAATCGAACTTAACCGGTTTGGAGCAGCTGTTTGAATTATGTTTAATTTAAGCAGTGGCTGCGGCTGCGGCTGGTTAAGGTGCACGATATTGTTCACATTTGTATTAGGTTTAAGCATTTATTAATTTAGTATATTATCGCATATTTTAGCATATACTTAGGCCAAATGCACAAATTAATGAGCGCGCTTTAACGCTGTTCAGTCATTTGCTCGTGTATTAATTTAATCGACACTTGATTTGTTTCGATTGGAAATATTTACACAATTCCCAAATGGAATATGTAAAATGTAATTCGATTTCAAATTAGTTGCCAAACGCGCGCTGTGCGTGTTGCTCAAACTCGGCTTTCCGCATAGATTCGAAATCTTTTGAAGGCGGCCACCAGCGTCTTATCGCCTTTGAATGTTGTCATAAATTTACAAGTTGTCAATTTGAGCTTGAACCTGAGCGTTGGCCCGGGTCGTCGACTCATATTTTGAATTTCGTATTATATATTGATAAATTGTGGCAGCTGCCTTAATTTTCAATTATATATATTGTCAAAAAAAACAAGGCTTAGGCATTTTTCTTGACATTAATTTTTATTATTTCTATCGCATAATATTTTATTAGGTTTTATGTGCTTCGCTCAGCTACTCGCACAAGAAATGAGTGGGGTGTATTGGTTTTAAGTAATTTATTATTCTGAAAGAAAACAATAAGTAATTTAGAATATTAAAAAGTAGTAAAAAGTTTTAAGAATTTCAG
Organism: Drosophila mettleri; assembly: GCA_035047625.1. Taxonomy (NCBI): domain Eukaryota; kingdom Metazoa; phylum Arthropoda; class Insecta; order Diptera; family Drosophilidae; genus Drosophila; species Drosophila mettleri. The sequence continues at coordinate 19,618,224 of JAWNPI010000103.1, forward strand.
GAATAAACCTGAAATTATATTAGAACTTAAGCTATAAGGTTTAGGAATATCATCACTGTAGAAGTGCTCTAAAAAATACCCAGAAGTTATATAGTGGTACTCAAATGTGAGGTTTAATGCATTTGAAAGTGTATGACGCAGTCGCTTAAGCCTGACTTGCCCTTAAGGTTTTTATGTGTTTGCTTGGAAAGTCGCTTAACATATTTGTTGTTTTATTTAATTGTTTGGTCATTAACTATGCGAGACCAAAGTCTTTTAATTGTCGCCAACGAGCTTCTAATTTATGAATGTCCATAAACACATAAATATATGTATTTAGGCTCATAAAAATGAATAGAAAGTGGCATATAGAATTAGTTTGCTAGTAAAAATATAGTTATTCTTAAATTTACATAAGTGCTATTTGCAGGGTATTTGCAGGGTATTTGCAAGTTGTTCACTCCGATTGCATTTAATTGTTTTGTGTCAGTTCTTTAATGTTTTTGTATTGTCCTCAATCGATGTGCACTTAAGCAAGTGGAAGCACACTCTGCCACATTGTCATATTTCATCTCGCGCTCCTTCATTGGCTTCAATTCTATTTTAAGGTCTTTTTAATTTGCATTCAGAATCAGCAAATATTGATTGAGCCAGAATATATATACATAGAGCGAGAGGGAAAGATGCGTAAATAAATCTGCACTTTTGCCATCTCGATCATTTCAATAATTGTTTGTCTGGTCATAAACTTTTAGTACCTAGTGTGTGTGTCTGTGTGTGTGTGTGGTGTGTGTGGCAGGCACGTTTCGAAAGCTTTAGATTATGACTATGGATAAAATGAAATGGACTTCCCGTTGTTAGTGGAATGGTGTCAATAATACATATTTATCGGTTATTCTAACAAAGATATTCATTTAGAGTGCGATTAAAGCTGCAGATGCTTGCGCATAGAAAGTTTTGACCCATATATATAGATCAGCGATAGATCAAAAATGTTGTATTATAAATTAGGGACAAGAAAAAGAATTAATTTAATTTTATGAGCGTTTAAACAGCTGGATAATTTGTTAGAAGCACTTTGATGTAGCTCAAAGAGAGGCATTGTCTGGGCGAGAAGCCACCCAAAACCCTATCAGAAATTCTTCCATTTTGTATAGCTAATCAAATAAAATAAATTTTGTGTTATCTGTTAAGGTAAGAGTCATAATTCAGAACACAAATATTGACGAACGAGACAACTCCGCAATCGCTTTTTGTACCCCTTCATCGAAATGGAAACCTTTCATGTTCTCATATTCATAATAAAGTTTGACAGGTGAAACCCATAAAAGGTCCGGAAGGAAGGGCCAGGATTTGCAGTGCACTCTGCACTCTGCACTCTGTCCGAGTGATAAGGGCAAACCGAAATTGTTTGCCACTTCCGTGACTCACGTGCAGCCAAAGCCATTGAGTCGAGCCGAGGGTCGCCTATTGAACATTAGCATTACAATCGAGGTAAAGCCGTAAATTACCAGAGACCAAATATGCAACAAAGCAGCGTCGCCGTCGGTGTCTTCGACTGTTGGTGCTACCGTAATTAGCATATTTAGTCAACGTTCCAAACGAAAACTCGTAGCACAAATCCCAGACAATGAACAATGCAGGTAGTCGTAACATATATTGTCATAGGTACACGGTTCTTCGATTCTCTCTCTGTCTCTCTGCCCACACTCCAACCTGGCTGAAAAACTGCCGATTTCTCGCTTCATGCTGTGGCATAAACAGAACTGACTTTGAGTCCGATCCTCAGCGATCACTTTTACATCTTGTGATTGTGTTTCAAAAACTAACAGCAGCTGTCCTGAAACTCAAGGCAATTGGCAAACAGGACAACTGCGACTCGATCTGAGAGATCTTCAAAATGATGGCGTAGGCGAAACCGATCTTATTACACAGATCGTAAAGCAAACACAAGTGTTATTTTATGGGTTCCTCAAGAGGGGACTTACAATATTTATCAATTTGACATTTATTATGATTGCTAAAAATGTTTTTAGTTAATCTCGAAATTTTTAAATTGGTAGAGAATTAATTTAGTATATGCTGTCTAGACAGGCATGGGTTTCTCCGACTTCATATTTATTTTAGTTAATTTATCTGGGATTCGTTCTTAAACAAAGAACAGATTATTATACATTACGACTTTTGTCCAGACTCCAAAATCGGAGTCTGAAAATTCATTTCGACGCAGCATAATCTGATATATCCATAAAATGCCGAGTGTAGTATCAGTATATGAGTTTTAATGGATGCGCGTGGTTATACGATAAGATCGCCCTGCCCTGCCTGCGCTGCCCGTCATCTTGTGTATATCACGTGCCCTTATGCGACGCGACGTTAATGTCAATTTGTTGGGCTACCAAATTAAAACGCAGACTCAGCTAAGAATTGTCCTTGTTCTGGGCACGTCCCAGCGACAGTCGACGTTCGACAATCGCCGTTCAACGCTCGATGTCCGACGTCGCGTCGTCTGTCAATCCAGGCAACAGACTGGGCGACGATCCCAAGCATTTGAGACGAGACGAGCCGGGCCAAGTCGTGCTGTAGTTGCAGCCAGTAAGTAGTTGGCTGTCGTTGTCGCATGATATATGAGTGCCCTGCCCTGCCCTGCGCTGCTGCTGCCACTGCAACCGCGCCCATGATCAAAACCCAGCGCTAAGCCCCCCAGGCCCAAGCCCAAGCGCAAGCGCAAGCCCAAGTTCTTGTTGTTGATGTTGCTGCTGTTTGAGCTCTCTGCGCAGGCCGAAGCCGGTTCTCAAAACAAACATCTTCGTGGGCTGTGCACATCGCGTCGGCGTCGGCATCGGCCGTCAGCTTCGGCGTCTTGTCCACTTTTGCTTTGCTCATTCATTCGTAAGTTCGCTCGTTCACACACTCGCTCGCTCCTTGCCCGTTTTGTTGTTTCCACGCTCTTCGCTCGTGGTGTCTACTGCGGCCACTGCCGCTCCGTATTTCAGTTTGTTTTGACTCGCTGCGCGGTTAACTTCGGCATGCGCGGCGCGCTTGAAAACTAAAAACTAAAGAAAAGAAGAGAAAAAACCTTCGTTTCGTATCTTCCGGTTACTTACTCAACTTATTAAACCCAAGCCCAATAACAACTGCAAATGAGGAAAATTTCTGTTTTTCATCTGTGCTGCGTACGCATATGTTTTGAATCCAATTGATGATTGAAAATACACAAATCGAAACAAATTGTGGACTGTGAATGTGAATTGTGCGATGAAATTGTAATCTCATCATATGCTAGCAAGCAAGCATTTTAATAATTACTTATATAAACACAACTCTTTGGCAGTCTCCACAGCTGAAGCTGAAGCTGAATGGAAAAGCATATATAATCTGCTTAAGCGCTACGTGACAATATACAAAGTAAGTGTGTTCGAACGGCTCTTAGCTGATTACTCTGATTACTCTTAATCAGTTATGCACGGACCGAGTGGAAAAGCGCATAAACGTAGCCTAAGTATCGGACCTAAGCTAAAAATAAACGCTTTCACTGGCCCACATGATTTATGTCATTAAAACTGCTGATTGGTATTACAATATTTAGAGCTGTCAATAAAATTCCGCTAAAGAGTATTTGGCATTCTAATAATATTGGCACATGTATATATAATTGACTTCATAACGAGACGGGTTTTACCAGATCAAACAATAGATGTTGACTACCAGATTATATACAAGTAGAACCGCAATTTATGTTAATGTATAAATTCTTGCATATTGCTCATTAAAGCACACTTTTGTTCTCTTTTATTGCAGCATGTTAATTCTAAAATATGACAAGATGCAGCATCAGCTATGGCTTCCACTTCTGCTATACTTAACCCTACAGAGCACCAGGAGCACACAGGCTCTGCTCAGCAGCTATCAGGTGCAGCCGAACTTTGAGTTGCTGGAAATTGATTCGCGTTACATATCATATCAAGGTGAGTTTTGGATTATCAATAAGTAAAGTTACACAATTGTGTCAATGGCTACGCAATCAATCACTTGAAAACTACGAGAGTTCTGTTCATATCTGAGATAGTCACTTGTAACTAGTTTGTTGCGCAAAAGCCTGACTGTCCGCAGTCGTGATAGAGATGTCAATTTTAAAGTATCTTAACACCTCTATACTATATATTCCTATACTCATCATCAGATCGTTTAATCAGAAAACGCTTCGTTTTTATTGCTCAAATATTTGCAGACCGTCTCAATCTGTGCTTTTTGCATGCATGTGGAATGCATTTTCTGAAGTACGACTTCAATGTGCAAAGTCAGCAACAAGTTTTGTTGACTCTGATATTAATTTTTATAGGCATTTATTTTCTTACTTATTCTGTTTGTTTCTTACGAGTCGAGGCTTTTAACCGTAATTTACCTTGCTTAGTTATACAATATTTACTATAGACTTGGCACATACCCTGTAAGCTGAGATGGGTTTACAAATATAGATAAATATTATTTAAGAATAAACTTACATTTTTCAGAAATATCCACACAAATATTTCAAACGACCCTCGTTTAGTCGTCTAGACTGTAATAATTAATTTTTCAATTTCGATTTCAAATTGTTAATCAAATTTCTCTTTACCTATGCAGATTTGATGTCAACGGCCAAACGATTTTACGATCCCGATACGACTTGGTATTCAGAATTGCTATACGATGTGGCCAGAAAGCAGGTTATCGTTGGTGCCAGGTAAGCTTCGATATAGATATAAATATTCGGTAGATTGAATTACCTATAAATTGATTTGAAATGTGCCTGTACATGGCTCGCCATGACTGTATGCGATATGGCTAAGCACGCGCAAGTTAACGGAAACACTAAATGTGTCCAAATCGCTAAGTCCCCTTGGGCCTATTATCAGCTTTTGGGGTTCTGTTTTTGGCGACTTCTTGGAGAATCTCTGCTGAAAATCGAAAGTTAAGCATGTTTACCTAATCTGAAGCTTATCAGTGAATTTTACTGTACAGCGGAAAAGTCAGCAACTAGAACAAGTTGCGCAAACAGAACCACAAAGTACTCTAGGCGCAACAAGTGGATGCAGATACGCAGATACCTACATATAGATACAAACGTTCTCGGCCTGTTTGTTAAGCAATTTGATGGTACATCCAGCTGTTTGTTTTCCTATACCCTGGCGCAGAGTTCTATAGTCTGGCCATGACATATGTTAAGCAAATGTTTTGTACCTGTCTTTGAAATACATCAAAAGTTTAAGCATTGCAAGAATGTTTTTTAACTTACACTCTCAGTTTTATATTTTGTTTTAAATCATCAGATGTTCTCTATCGGAAGAGCTTATAGAATTTATATCAAGATGATATAATCGATACGATACGATCACGTAAGAAGTTTTTGTGTGAATTACATATTTTAATAATTTTTGATTTCTAGGAATTCCTATAAAAATTATGATATTTTTAGCAAAGCATCTTTATTTATTTTATCTTTGATTATCTATGTACGCTCGCTCATTATAGAAATTGGTATTGGCATAACTCTTTCCAAGTCAGTGAAATCTGTTTAATATCAGGACAGTAATAATGTGTCTATATGAAACAATATTAGGGATACTCCAATCCCAATAAAATGTTTAATATACGTGTAATATATTTTAACAATATATATTAATCTAAGGAAAGGATATGTTGTCTACATATAATACTAAGTGTATATACAATTCGGTTTCTCAAGGCATCGCCCGTAGTGCATGTGAAGCCGAAGTTTGCTTTTCATTTGCGCTGCGTCTTTAAAGTCCCAGTCATCTTTATAAGAAAAGAGAGAATAAGAATATACGCATAAGATAAGAAGTTGCGTCGTCCCTATGGGATCTTAACCCCTTGCCACCGCGTGTGCTCAATGAGACACTGAGCGAGGGAGATGAAGAGATACGCATTGGCTCGTTTATCAAAGTGTCGTCGCTGCTTTTCACTTTTTCACTCTTTTTCTTTTGTTGTTGTTGTTGTTGTTTTTACCTTGTTGTCAATCATTCGTCTCAGGTTTATTTTGTTTTCTTTCGATTTGTCATTCGTTTCTTTTCTCAACATATTCTCAGAGATATTTTCTAGTCTCTGAATTATGTTGGCCATGTTGGCTGGTTTACTATTCTTGCTGTATTGTTGTTGTTGTTGTTGTTGATAACGAAGGGCAGTTGCTCTACTTACTAACAGGTAGGCGTAAAGATAGCCGCTTATTTGCGTCTATATAGATAACTGTGCGGGCATATTAAGGGTAATTTATTTTATTATAAGGCGTAGGCGCTTTTAGATAGCAAATATCAACTAAATGCGACTTGATTAGACTGCGCAACTGGCCAACTAGCCAACTGGTCAAAGTTGTAGTTGGAAAGCCCATATAATAACTTCATGCATGGACTTTAGATATTCCCTCACCTAAATAGCACAGGCAAACAAGGCCGGAAAAAATAAAAATATTATATTTATAGTGTCGAAATTGCCTGTATTTCATTTCGGATCTTTATTTATATATGAATCCCAGCTCTAATTGTTGTTTCCCTTTAATTCAAAGGGTTCGTAGCTAATTATCTTTCTTCAACAAACTGAGTTTCCTTTGCTTGCAATGAAATCCTTTAAAATTAACTAAGATCAAATTCGTGTCTATAATTTAAACAAATTTTCGTTTTCTTCTGTCGAGCAACCGCCACGTCGACCTTCCCAGTGGTGTTTTGTTTTGATGTTCTGTTGCACCACCGAAAAACCACAATGTGAACCTTTTTTCCTTCTCTATCTTCTAATCACTAACCGCAATTTAATTGTTGCAATATTACTATAGCTCTAGAGCTGTGGACTACATTTACGATTTTGTGGTCGGCACATCTAAAAGTTGGGTAATTGCAGAGTCAATGGCATTATGTGGCTATAGCTAGGGACAAAGTCTATATATAAAGCATTGCTCCTTGTCTGGCACACACACACACACTTGACACGACTGTTGGTTCGAATTACGAGCTCAAGCATTTTGAATGGCCCCCATGACGAGTGACGAGGCGATGGGGCAACTGCCTCCGTGTTGCACGTCGCACAATTTCATGTCATGTGCAGTGCAACGGACAACGAAATTTGATATAGACTGCATTAAAATAATATACCATTTTGTTTTCACTTTTTCTCTCTCCTTCTCACTCTCCCTTCCTGCCTCTCTTTCTGCCTGTCTTCCTTGCCTTAACCGCCTTTTATGTAGGTTCGTTTTGGGTTTTTGTTTATACTGGGGTCTCTGCCGAGCAAATGGACCATGCAAATGTTTTTGCTGTGAAGCATTCGAAATGTTTATACATATGACTGAACATAGCCTTATAAGTACCTTCAGCGAGAAGGCAACCGAAATGCAAACACATTTCCAAATCCTACCATGGGAAAGCAATTATTTTTGTTGCTCTTGGTCGAAAGCTTAAAGAAAGTTAATACATAATAAACCTTAACCATTCATTTCCTTGAACAAGGAGCTTAAACATAGTATTTATAATAAATACGGCTTTGAAAATTGTTAAGAAATCTCTTTAGCTGCGATTTTAATGCTAGGAAATTGTTGTAAAACCTTTGAGATTAAGAGACAATATCCTTAATTGTCATGCCTCTAGCGAGCGTATAAAGATAATCTTTTCCCTTTATCGGACGAAGAAACTCGGGAGTAAATATTCTCTAAATATGGTTTGCATTAGAGACGGAATAATATACTTTTTTCCCCTTTAGGAACAGAGCATGAAATTTGTATCAAGGTTTAATAAAATATTCTATTACTATATAATCGCAGTGAATATTTTGCTTGCTGCTTATTTGAAATATTTAAATAATTTTCCCACCTTTCAAAAGATTTTCATCAATTTGCACATTAAGCCTTTTACGTTAGCGTATAGCCACTGCAAATCGCTTATTCATTTATTTTGGCATTTCATTTGGCTAAATTTGGCAATCCGGGCACAAACTTCACCTGACAGACGTAAATGCTAAGGGGTTGACAGGCAGTTTAGGCAGCTACTGGAATCCGGAATACGAAAACTGAAATCAAACAGCAGCAGCGAAATTGAAATCAAAATTAATCAAAGCTAAACCATGTTAAGTAAAACATTTCAAGGGGGCGTTTTGCATATTTCCATTGAAAAAAAAAAAAAAAATAATAAAATAAAATAGAAATAGTGGAGCAGTTTTTTGAGATTGAGAGCAAGGAATGTGCTTGGTGTAGGCAGTGCCAATGCAGAAATTGAGATTGCTCTTGCAATTCGCAGCAGTTTTGTTCGAGTTGTTTTTCTTTACCAGATCTTAACGGAGCAGCGGGCTGCTTTTAATTACAAGCAACCCGCCAGCCCCTGCCTCTGTCCGTGCGTCCGTCCGTCCGTCGATTGCCCCGAGCTGTCGCCAAGCAGGCGCTAGACGAACGCCCACGCTCGTCCACTTGATCAGCGGCGCAGCAATTGCCACAGCCGGTCAGACGGCGCCACAGTCCAAGCCGGGCCTTAATAGCTCCACACATGACTCGGAGCACCGCCTTCATCTGCAGCAGCACCACTTGCACCATTCGGTGGTGCGCAGCTTAAAAAAATTGCCTTTTTGTTATCTTGTCACGCTTGTCGCTCAAGACTTAGCCACAGCGCAAGGTGTGCGAAAATTGTGGATTGTAAATGCATCCGCAGCTAAGCAGAGATACATTTGCAGCTAAAGATACAGATACAGATACAGATACAGATACATCACGTAACGCACCTGATCTGCTGTTATAAATGGGTCAAAACTGTCAGTCCAGAGGGAGTCAACATGAGATTGTGCAACATGTGAGGATGTATTAATATCTCATATGTATATAGATACTAGCTTGCTTATCTATAAAGATATGCGATAAGGAAGTTCGTATCTGCATAAATATATTTTTTGTGAACTTGTTGCTATGTGCTTAATGTGTCTTTAGGCAAATGCCGCATGTTCCATCTTATCAAATTCGGAAACAATTATTATTAATTCTGTGACTCTTTAACAAGTTAAAGCTTTGTCAAACATCTTAATTCCGCTGCACCGACAACCTGCTCATTTAGTCATGCTATAACTAAAGACTAGTCTTTACATTGAATCATTTCTAAAGGCCTCGGTCTCGACAAAAGATAGTCTTTTTTTCGCAATGTTTTTCACACCTGCTCGTATTTGCACGCACGCGCCGTTTAAAGATAGCGACGGCGAAATGAACTAAAACAAATACGAATTTAAAATAAATGAAAAGCAAGACAACTGACAAAACAATAAGCAAATATTTGCAGAAAGCAAAATGCAATAACAACAAGCGCGCCACAGCACCGAACAGAATAAATAGCATAAAATATACAAATTAAAAGAAAACGAACAAGAGATAAGCAACAGCAAAAACATGTGTATCGACTTTTCACACCTCAAATGTGGAATTCGCCAGTTTCAAGTGAAGCGAAGCGAAAGATAAAACAAGTAACTAAACTCTAGTCGAGACTGCTCGACTAAGAGATACCCTGAATCCATTGAGCTGTAATACCAATCATAAAAAGTTTCATTTATTCATTAATAGTAAACAACACATGCACACACACACACACACACAAACATATGCGTGTACGTAATATGCTCACTGCGCAGTATTGCGGCTGCAGCAGAGGCTGTGCTATGGAAACTTTATTGTTTAATAACTTTTTTTCTCGATCTATGTTCTTAATGAAATTTTCGGGGCATGATTATGACATCTAAATGTACCTATTTGCCAAATTTCAAGTCTCTAGTATTTGATATACGTGAGTTATCGATTTTGTTGAATTGTGGGCGAAAGGGGCGTGGCATCAAAAATCCAAAAATGACAAAATGTGCGGATTCAATATAGCTATCAACCACAACTTAGTGCACGATTCTATCTTTAACGGTGTGCACGCCAGACCTCAAAAACAAAGCGATATTTTCGATAGTTATCGATAAAAAAGGAATGGGACGAGTTATCGAAAAAAAAAAATAAACTCGTACAGCGTATGGTATTATCGAGCATTTTGCTTTTTATTTGAAGTCTCTAGCTTTTGTGGTTGCAGAAATCCAGGTGTTTACACGGACGGACGGACGGACGGACGGACGGACGGACGGACGGACGGACGGACAGACGGACAGGGCTAGTTCAACTCAGCTCGTCGAGCTGATCAAGAATATATATACTTTATGGGGTGTGGCACGCCTCCTTCTGCCTGTTACATACATTTGCACAAAAACATTATACCCTGAAATTTCCATTTTCAATGGATTCAGGGTATAAAAAAAGCCGGCGAAGGCAAGTCAGAGAGAGGGGCATGGGTGGGGCAAGCTGATGAAGGCAATGCTAATTTGCAAGGCCGTTGCTTATCGCTGCTGCGCTGCCGCAGTCGACTGCCAAAGAAATGGTACACTAAACTCTACAAACAGGAGACTCTACACATTTTAAACGTAGTTTACGCTAATTTTACTCGTCTAAATGTCTTTATTTAGTTCATTTTTAACAAGCTGCAATAAAATAACCTTTTTTCAGTATATTTTATAATTAATTTTTAGCTTATGAAAAATTAGGCCTTTGGTATTTTGGTTTTTAATCTTAGGCGCACATGTTTTGTCGCCCTCTGTTTTCCACTGAAAACGTAATAGCACACGTTTTGCTGGCACTTGTGCAGCTAAAGCGACAAACTTAACAACTGTACACAAGCCGTTGTAATTGAATTTCGCTTCCGTTAGGTCTGCTCGCAATTTACACGCCCTTTTTTGTTGTCGTTCCATATTTTGCTATGCGACTTTTGTCACGTTATATTTTGTCGCCTAAGGAGCGTAACCACTTGAGCGAAATACTTATAAACAAGTAACAAAACACTATTCGAGACGGCTCGACTAAGAGATACCCTGCTTGTACTGCGCAGTTTATGTGGCGGCTGCGCTCCCGCTTCAGGATAGACTGTAGTATAAAAACTTTATTGTTTAATAAATGAAATTTTCAGGGCATAATTATGACATTCATATGTGCCTATTCGACAAATTTCAAGTCTCTAGTGGCATCAAAAATCAAAAGATAACAAAATATGCGTATTCATTATAGCAATCAACCACAACTTAGTACACGATTCTATCTTGAATAGTGTGCACGCTAGGCCTCAAAAACAAAGCGATATTCTCGATAATCGATTAAGGAAATAGGATAAGTTATCGAAAAAAAAAGAATAAAATCGTATAGTTTATGGTATTATCGAGCATTTTTCTTTTTATTTGAAGTCTCTAGCTTTTGTGGCTTACGAAATTAACGGACTTGCACGGACGGACAGACGGACAGGGCTAGTTGAACTAAGCTCGTCGAGCCGAGAAGGAATATATATGCAAAAGAATATATATAAGAATATATCTATATACTTTATGGGGTGTGACACTCCTCTGTCTGTTACATACATTTGCACAAAAACATTATACCCTGAAATTTCATTTTCAATGGATTCAGGGTATAAAAAGCTGAGCTGCGTATTTTGACTTATATGATTCTAGTTTATGGACATTTATTATGGTTTTCGTATGCTTATCATGACCTTGCTCAACAAACACCGCTATTTACTGTTACTCATAAAAGCCTGCGTCTGTCTGTCTATCGATATCGCTCCCTGAGCTCTTTACGGACACTTATAAGAGAGAGGCGTTTGTCTGAGAAGTTTGTCTATCGATTTTGATATAAATAAAAAAAAACGCTTGTCTATTAGATTCATTTCATTTATTTAATTTAACGTCTGACATGCTATAAATGTGATGTAAGGGCAATAAAATATTTAATGTTCAATGTTGTTTTTTTGGGTTTAGACACATTTATGAGCGTTTCTTCCTCTGCTTTGCATGTTACCTGTTGCTGCTTGTTAATGTTTAAAATTGAATACCTTCATTTAAATAATGACAGAACTAAAAACTTTTTGCATCTGCCAACGCGATGTTATCGCCACACACACACACACACATCTATTTGTTGACAGCTGTATTTTTTTTTGGGGAAGGGCGTCTGTTGCAGTCGGCTTATTTTTCAAACGTTGTGCCTGTTTATTACCTCATCATCAACATCACGTACCGCTGAAGTCGGTCTGGCTGGCAGCTCAGGTTACCCTGGTCAGAGCCACGCGCCACTCCGAGCCATGCCACGCGCGGCAGCTGCGTTTGACTGATTGATATTGGGCGAGCTGGCACTCGATCCGATCCGGTCCGCAAGTCCCACATTGGCCAACGCAGCAACAGCAACAGCAACCACAGCAGCAGCAATATTTTCTATGTCGCTAAACTACATCAAATGTTCGTTAGTGAAGTTGTCTAAAGCCGTACAAAGCGAACTGTGGGCTGGCTCCAGTATTATGGCGACGTCTGGTCGGCGGCATTCCTTCAAGCGAATTCGAATTCGAATTCAATGCGAATGCGAGTTCTAGTCAGCGAAACACTGTCCAGTTCGAGATGTAACCATTTATCTACTTTATCTGCTGCTAGCCGCGTTCGCATTGCACTTGATCTATTGATCTTCGTATGTGTTACGCCAAATACGAGCTGGCACAGTGGCTGCAGCTCACACCTTGCACACTGGTTGCTGGGCTGACAAACATATGCGTACACATACTTATTTGAATTTTGAAGTATTTTATATCTATATAAATGAAGAAGAAACTTAAAATTGTAAACCTAAAAATTAAATGAGAATTATTTAATTTCAATCATGAAATTAACTTAAATTTTTTTCATTTTATCATTATTAATTATAAAATAAAAATCAATTGAAAAATTTTGAATAAAATAAATGTAAATTTAATAAAAAAATTTTCTAAATTAATAAAAAGGCAAAGAATTCGCATTATCATCAATAATTTTACAATAATTAATAACACTGATATAAAATATAAATGAATTATTAAATATTTATTTGTAATAAATATTTAAATTTGTGCTTAAAGCTGCTAATTTATTTATAAATGAATAGAACTGAACAAATAAAATGAAATCGTAGAAATATTTTAGATCTATATAAAAATTAAAATATTTTATATTTTAAAAATTAAATTCGACTCACAAAAATAAAATTAAATTCATGAAGAAATAAAAAAAACAAAGGTTAATATTTTATAATATATAAAATATTTTATATTTTACAAATTAAATTCGACTCACAAAAATAAAAGTAAATTCATGAAGAGATAAAATTAACAAAGGTTAATATTTTATAATATATAAAATATTTTATATTTTAAAAATTAAATTCTACTCACAAAAATAAAATTAAATTCATGTAGAGATAAAATTAACAAAGGTTATGAGCATCAAAGCTGAAAATAGTTGCGAATTGTTAAATAAATATGCTAGCTTGAGCCAATGAACAAAGGATATTTGACATGATGATTGAGCTTTGTCTTAGAGCAAATTTACAAAGCTTTTGTTATTCTTTGGCAAATATTATTATTGTTTATATATTCATTTGTGTCTCTAGAATGCACACTTGTGATGTCTGCACCTGGTTAATCTCTATATCCATATTATATATCTCTGATTGGCCTGGCTGGGCGCACACTCCGCTCGCTTATCTTAATTGAACTTCATGCGACGGTTGCCTAATGTGGCACTAAAGCCACATTTTCGAATCGTTTCTCATCTTGTTGGCGAATTTTTGTTGCCCCCACGTGAGACGCCTACAAGCGGGCCTATTCAAGTGTCTGGTGATTGTCGACCACTGTGCCTGAGTACAGGTATCTTTACCTGTTTGCCTTGCAGTGCATTGACACCAGAGACCAGTTGGAAGTTATGACAACTGCCAATAGTTAAGACAGGGGCTGGGCAGGTCGGGCACAGGGGCAGAAGCAGGAGCAGCGGCAGGGGCGGGAACAGGGACTGTGGTTTATTGTGGGCCGAATTTAGCTGTGACAATTCCCCCCACTTGCCAGCAACAGATTTGCAACATTTTTATCGTCTCTTTTCCTTGCAGAGACACCTTGTACCGCATGTCTTTAGAGCTGGAGCTGCTGGAGCGGGCCAGCTGGGAGGCAACGCCTGGGAATATGCTGCTGTGCCAGCAGAAAGGCCAATCGGAGCGTTGGTGTCGCAACTATGTGCGCGTGCTCCACAGCTACGGTGAGAACCAACTGTACGCGTGTGGGACGAACGCCTTCCAGCCGAGCTGCTCGTGGCGCCAGGTGAGTGGTCGTCGTCGTCGTCGTCGTCTCGTCGAATTGGCGACGTCTCTGACAGCCCAACAACTGCAGCTGAGCTAAACTCTTGTATTTTCTCTCTCTCGATCTGATGTAGATGGAAAATCTAAACGTCACCCAATTGGACGATGGCGTGGTCAAGTGCCCCTTTCATCCGCTGGCGAACAGCACCAGCCTTCTGGAGGCCAATGGCAATATGTTTGCGGGCACTGCCACAGACTTCTCCAGCAGCGATGTGGCCATCATTCGCACACCCGTCCAGCCCAATAGGGTAAGTAGCTAAGCCTACTCGTGTCTATGCACGAGGGTAGTATGAAAAGTTGTATACATTAATATAAATAATAAATTAATATTAATATCAATATTAAAAAATAATATTCATTATTTGATAAAAATTATAGATCAAATTTTGTGCGAGGGTAGGTAAAGAAGTAGCCGAATTCTTATAAATATTGCTAGGATATATAAATATCATATGAACATAGAAATTGTTTTGAAATTCCCCGCATATTGGCCTTTAGCTATGACGTTTTTTAATTCAATATAATTTTCAATTAATATTTTTTAAAACTTTTTATTTATTTCTCCTCTTTTCTATCCATTACCCTCAAGATCGAGATTTTCTAATCTCTTACTATATCAAGAGCTCTACTAAGCATCTCTCGTTGTCTCCTTCTTAGATGGATCGCAAACGTTTCCTGCGCACTAAGCAATACAACAACAATTGGCTGAACGGAGCTCAGTTTGTGGGCAGCTTCGAGGCGGGTAACTTTGTCTACTTTTTGCTGCGGGAATCCGCGTCGGAGCACATGAGCTGTGGCAAGGTACGGGAGACGGCACATCCAATGCAAAGTCTCGCTCTAATCGTAATATTCTTTACCCTAGGCAATCTATTCGCGTATTGCGCGCGTCTGTAAGAACGATGCTGGCGGGGATCAGGTGCTGCGGGACAATTGGACCTCGTTCCTTAAGGCGCGTCTGAACTGCTCGTTGCCAGGCGATTATCCCTATTACTTTGATGAGATCCAGGGCATGACATACGCGGAGTCGGAGCAAGTGCTCTATGCCACCTTCAGCACATCAGTGTACGACCCACATCTGAGTTCCTTAGTATCTGATTCCCTAATATTCTCCGATTACTCCCTTAGGTCGAGCATCTTTGGGTCTGCAGTGTGCGCCTACAATCTGAGCTCGATCAATGCGGCCTTCGAGGGCGCCTTCAAGCATCAGGATCACGCGGATGCACCATGGAAGACGGTGAACACGCCGCAGCGAAGTCAGTTCCAGTGTGCGAGTGGAGCCACAGCCTTTGGCCATTTGCTGGAGAGTTCGCGGTATCAGCTCATGGACCAGGCCATACAGCCCATAGGCGCTGAGCCGCTCTACCATTCCCGCCTGGAGTACTTCAAGCACATTGCCCTGGACATAGTGCAGACCAGAACGGAGCAGCTGCACGTGCTCTACGTCAGCAGCAGTGGGAACCACATTAAGAAGCTATCGGTGAAGTACGGTGCGCAGGGGAAGACGCAGACCTGTCTGGTGGAGATGTGGCAGGCCGACGACACGGGCATAACCACCCTGTTGCACATGTCCTTCCTGAAGGTGACGGAGTCTCTGTACCTGGGCACGGATCTGGCCTTGACGCGCATTCCCGCCCAGCGGTGCAGCCGCCATGTGTCGCAGTCCAGCTGCTTCAATGCCATGGATCCGTATTGTGGGTGGAACGAGCTGGTTGAACGCTGCATGCCCTTTGATCCCACACTGCAACAGCCTTGGCTGCAACCGACCCAATTCACCTGCCCCGTGCTCAATGCGCCCATCGACGGCGGCTGGTCCAGCTGGTCGCCGTGGGCCAACTGCCAACAGCACGACCAGCCCGACAGCAACTGCTTGTGCCGGCAGCGCAACTGCAACAATCCGCAGCCGCAGCACGGCGGCATGGCCTGCGAGGGCATCAGCACCCAGGTGACGAACTGCACCCAGCACGGTGGCTGGACGGAGTGGTCCGCCTGGTCGCCTTGCTCACAGACCTGTGGTGTGGCTGTGAAGGGACGCCGTCGCAGCTGCAGCAATCCACGACCCGCACACGGTGGCCGCATGTGCCTGGGATCCGAGCTGGCCGAGATGTACTGCACCCACTTGCCGCCCTGCCCGGTTGCCAAGCCGCCGGCCATTGACGGCGCCTATGGTCCGTGGGGCGAGTGGAGCGAATGCAGCGCGCAGTGTGGAGGCGGCTTCCGAATGCGCCGTCGTGAATGCGACGATCCCAAGCCGTCCAATGGAGGCATGGACTGCCCCGGCTGCCGACTGGACTACGAGGATTGCAACATGCAGAGCTGCCCCGAGGTGCGCAAGCTCAGTGCCTGGACCCCCTGGCTAACGGCGGCTGGTGGCAACTCGTCGGAGGCTCACGTGGAGAAACGCTATCGTTACGCCTGTCGCGCGACCAGC
Source organism: Drosophila mettleri (assembly GCA_035047625.1). Classification (NCBI taxonomy): domain Eukaryota; kingdom Metazoa; phylum Arthropoda; class Insecta; order Diptera; family Drosophilidae; genus Drosophila; species Drosophila mettleri. The sequence goes on from JAWNPI010000103.1 coordinate 19,634,867, forward strand.
GCCGATGCGAGCTCCGTGCGCATTAGCTTGGCCAAGGAGGAGACACGCAACTGCAACCAGGACGGCAGCTGTCAGCGGCACAGCGACCACGACTCGCCCGACTCCGAGTCCGAGTGGTCCACGTGCAGTGCCAGCTGCGGCGGTGGCACGCAGCAGCGTCGCCGTGGACACAACATACAGAGCCGCGCCTGCAATATGCACGCCTGCCCGACGGACGAGCAGCCGGACAACAGCATTGACAATCAGCTGGAGCCAGAGTGGAGCTGCTGGTCGGAGTGGTCCAGTTGCTCCGTGACCTGCGGCCTGGGCGTGCGGCGACGCACACGCAAATGCCTGGGTGGCCACGAGCGTCTCTGCACGGGCCGTGCGCTCGAGGAGCAGAAGTGCGAGATGGTGCCATGTGAAGGTGAGCTGCTCATTGAGGGGCTTACTCCAAATAGGACGTGAAACATTTTCTCTTTGCAGACTTTCTCGGCTGGAGCTCCTGGAACGAGTGGTCCGCCTGCTCCAATGATGGTATTCGCCTGCGTCATCGCCGCTGTCTAGTAGAGCAGCCAGCGCCGCACGAGTGCCGTGGCGCTGAGTTCGAGAAAACAGCCTGCGTGCCAGGCGAGTGTGAGGGTAAGTCGAAGCACGCTGCCTCCTCGATACCAGCTTGTAACATCCATTGCCTTTCAGAGCTCCAAAGTGCGTCCAGCGCCACAGTTCCCGTCGTGATCTGCTGCTGCTTGCTGCTGACTGTCTTCGGCTGCCTGCTCACGTTTCATTTTACCAAGCGACGCTATCTACAGAACATTGAGGAGGCGCTCAACAAGACGACCACGACCACAGCGAGCTTCGACACGTATCCCAATCAGTATTCCAGCTTGCCCACCAAGGATGTGAGTGTCGAGTGTCGCCCTGCTCCTTGCAGCTCTTATTGATCTTCATCTCTTTCACAGTATTACGATCAGCGACCCAAGCGCCAGTCCAGCTTCCGGGTGACCCCCAAGACGAGCAACATTTCGAGTGGCACACTGAATCGCAACAATATGCACCACAACAACACGCCCAAGGTTCTGGCCAAGACGTACAACGACTGTGAGACGGGCACGCTGAAGCGGCAGTCGGCGCTCAACAATTGCCGCACCAACATGGACGACGAGAAGTTCTAGCCGACTGACAACTGAGAACAGATGACCCAATATGACAATCGAACCAAGTGCCATCCGCCAATGGAAATGTTGAGCCCAACAACGAAAGCATTTTGCACGGCCAGCCTGCAAAAACGTTCCTTCTCTGACTCATATTGAGTCGCTGCATTTAGTTTAGCCATAGTTCGAGCTTAGCCTAAGTTATTATTAACAATATTTATGGTAAATCATTCGATACGCCGAAAGGGAAATTTTTAAATTGTATAAATTGTTGTTTTGTGTTTTGTACAAATTGCATTTACCACTTACAATTACAATGTAATCTGCTTTTGAATATAAAAGCGAGACTGAGACTAAAATTTGTTACTTTAGACGCAAGCCCAATCCAAAATTAATACCAACTTGTGGCCTTCAATACGAGTTATATACGTATTATTTATCATTGTTCAGACGTAAGACTTAGACTAAGACTTATTTGTTAAGCATGTTAAGACCAATTTTTATAAAAATATATTGTGAGTTTTACTAACCAAGAAATTGTTTCTCAAAATATTTGTTATCACTTCGAAAATCATTGGAATAAGTTCGAAAAAGTGTTTCGAAATTGAATTTAAGGTTGGTGAATTCGGTGTATGAGCATTTGTATGAATGTGCTATAGCAAAGACACGACTCTTATCTAGTTTCACTACCAACGTTTTTCTATGTGGCTCCCCAAAGTATGCAATATATTTTTTATAGTGTCTTATAAAAATCCCTTGATCTTATAAATTCGTATTTATTTTATTAAGCAACTGTAAATATAAGTAATGTATATTTATTAAAACTATTTTTTACATGCGTTAAGAAAAAAGAAAGATAAAGAGTAATTTTTGTTTAAATTAATAAAACTTCCGAAAGGCAATAAATAGTAAACAGTTAAGAACTATTATTAAGTTAAGTGTGTGATTCGAATGCGGTACAAAAACATGGGACATTTACAAATCGGTCATCTCGTGCTGAGATTCGTAGGCGGCGCAGGCGCCAGCGGCTGCAGAAGCTGCGTAGCCGGACACCTTGCTATCCTCGCTGGTGATGCGCGTCAGCAGCTCGGCCTGGATGCGCTTGAGGACTTCAACGACCTCGCAGAGGACGCCGCTTTGGGCCGCCTGCTGCATGGCCTCGTTGGCATCGACGAGCGCCTCATTGAGAGCACCCAGCTCCATGCGCGCCTTGGCCCGAGCATAGTAGCCCTCGTAGCTGTGCGGTTTCTGCAGTATGGCTTGTGTGGCCAAATCAATGGAGGCGTCAAGTTCCTGCAAAGCAAAAAGAGCAAACCATGAGTCCACCTACGGTGGCCAAAGATCAACTGTGCCCAACTCACATTCAGTTTTCGCTTGCAGCGCGACAGATTCAGCAACAGATTGGTGCGCAGCTGGGCAAAGACCGCATTCCGTTCGAGCAGCTGCTCCAGACCCGAGATCTTTCGCAGCGCATACTGGTAGCGATGCGCGGCGTCCTGGAAGCGATTCTTGCGGTACAGCACATTGCCATCCTCCAAGAGCTTGTTGAGCAGCACCACCAGTATCTCCGGCTTGCCCATGGCCATGCTCCACGTGGTGGGTCCCAGCTTGGCGCCCTTACGCAGAAACACCTGCACTGCCTGTATGTTGCGGCAGGCTATAGAGCGATCCAGCGGACGCATGCCATGCACGTCGATGTGCTCCAGATTGGCGCCCTGCTCCAGCAAGTAGAGCACCAGGCTGGCGGCACCCTGGTAGGCGGCCAGGTCGAGAGCTGTGCGTCCTTTGTGATCCTCGTGCTGCCGGTTACAGCCATGCTCGATGAGGCACTTGGCCGCAGCCAAGTGGCCGCGCAGGCACGCCCAGCTGAATGCCGTGAATCCCTCGTGGTCCTCGGCCTCGACGGCTGCGCCACGCGCCAGCAGCAGCTCCAGCAACTCCAGATGTCCCTCCTCGGCGGCAATCATGAGCGGCGTCTTGCGTGCCTGTCCCAGCGGCTCGTCCAGCAGGGCGCCGCGCTGCAGCAGCTGCTCCACGACGCTCCAATGCCCCTCCTTGACGGCCAGCCAGAGCGCCGTGTAGCCCTGGCGATTGCGCGCATCGATTTGGGCTCCGCGAGACATCAGAATGCTGACTGCATCCACGCAGCCGTGTCGCGCAGCTGCTGTGAGGGCCAGCTCGCCGCTGCTCGGCTCCAGGCCGTTCACGTTGACGCTGAGGTCGTCCAGCTCGTGCTCGTTGAGATCCAGCAGATCCTCGAGTATTTTGACGTGCGCCTGCGCAGCAGCGCCAATCAGAGCCTGCTGCAGCGCCAGGGAACGGCCCACGTCCTGGGAGCAGGCGCGCGGCGACCAGTCGCAGGCCAGCAGATACTGGACCACGCTGAGGTGGCCCATGCGTGCGGCATGCACCAGGGCGCAGCGTTGCGTGGTGTCCAGCTGTCCGAGGCTGCTGCCGGCGGCCACCAAGCGGCGCACCACATCGCAGTGGCCGCGCATGGCGGCCAGAATGAGCGGCGTGCAGCCCTGGCTGTTGGTGAGACCCACGTCCGCGCCGAACTCCAGCAGCAGGCTCACCATCGGCAGAATGCCCTCGTGGGCGGCAATGCACAGAATGGGCGCGTCGCCCATGTAGTCGGTGCGATGGTCGGGCGAGGCGCCGGCGAGCAGCACCAGCCGCGACACCTTCACATTGGGACTGTAGACGTTGCGCAGCGCTCCCAGAGCAGCCGAGATGTTGTCCGCCGCGCCGGCCAGCCAGTAGGACTGCAGGTCGCGCGGCGAGAGCGCCGCCTGGCTGCTGCTGTAGAGATGCGCCTTGAGCATGTGATGGCCCAGCTCAAGCGTTAGCTGCGGCTGCAGCGGCGCCTGGAGGCGCGACAGTCGGAAGGCAATGCCAGCATGGCCTAGGCGCGCGTCGCAGAGGAACTTGCTGGACTCGCCCTCGTCCCGGCGCATGAGCCACTCGCGCAGCGAGCTGTGAAAGAACATGTACGTGTTGTCCAGGCGCTTGATGAGGAAGCCGTCGAGGAGCTTGAAGCGCTGTATGAACTGCGGCCAGCTGAGTGGCTCCTGGCCGTGATGCAGTGCCTCCATGCTGTAGTAGATCTCGTCCAGCGTCAGGGGGTAGAGCGCAGCCAGACACACATTGAGTATGGGCGACGTCTGCTCGAAGCTGTGCGCCGTGGGGAAACGCAAGTTGAAGTGCAGCAGAAAGATCTGAGCGAGGGACACGGGCAGCACCTTGTAGCTGGACGACTTGACCACCAGTTGGCCGCGCGAGATCAGATCCAGTATGAGCTTGGCGTACAGCATGGAGCCGCGACTCAGCGACTGCAGATGCGAGACGAACTTCGCCTGCGACTGCGCCACCTGGCCGCCAATGTTGTGCTGAATCTCCGGGCAGTGCGCGATGCGTGTGTTGATGTAGTCCAGCATGTCCTGCTGCAGTGACTGGCTGCTGGCCCAGCTGTCGAGCGTGAGCTGCGTGTAGCTGGGCGCCTTGACCAGCTCCAGCATCTGGGTGCGTACCGTGGCCACCAGCTTCAGCCAGGCGGGAAAGTGCGGCGACAGCTGTGCCAGGAAGCTGGCTATGGTGTGTCCATGGTCGGGGCGATGGTACTCGGCCTCGCACAGCGCGTCCACCAGTATGACGGCCACCTTGGCGGGAATCTTGCCGGCGCGATGCAGCTGCGCCAATGGCTCCAGTATGGCCAAGCGCATCACGCGCTCGGCATCCGCAATGCACTCGCGCACGCTCAGGATGTCCTGCAGATGCGGCTCCGAGAGCAGATAGTCACGATACGCAGTCAGCTGGGGCGCCTGGCAGAGCTGGGCGGCCAGCGAGTGCACGAAGTCCGGCACCTGGCAGGTGAGATTCGCGTCCGCCTGGCAGAAGTGATAGCCCACCATGTGGGAGGCCAGGCCACGCATGCGCTCATTCTGGGCGCTCAGCTGGCTGTAAATGGCATCCGCGTCCTCCTGCTGCTGCGCCTGCATCTGTCGCCGGCCAAAGCACGAGTATTCCACGAGCTGCAGACAGAAGGCGGTCTTGCCCGTGCCCGGCTGCCCGTTGATGAGCACCACGCGTGTGTCCGTGCCCAGCAGGATGTTGGACAACTGCTGTACCAGCCACTGGCGGCCCACGTAGGGCGGATCGGGCTCCTGCAAGGGCACCTCGAAGAACAGCGGCTTCAAGGCCAGCTGCACGGCAGCCAAGGCGGCTGCTGCTGCTGCCCGTTTGCTGACAGCGCCCGCTGCTGCGGACGCGCCTGAGCTCAGGCTGGCCGGCAGCTGTTGCGAGCGCGTCGACCGTCGCGCGGCTGCCTTGCGCGACTTGCCGGGCAGCGCCAAGGGCTCGTAGGCGTGCTCCTGCACGGTGCAGCCCATCTTGCTGAACTTGCTGCACAGGCTCAGCGTGTCGTCCTTGTGGGAGGTGGCCACCGAGAGCTGGCTGCCGCTCAGGCCGGCGCTGGCCAGCGTCTGCTCCGGGCTGATCAGCTGCGAGGAGCTGCTGCTGTTGGCCGTCGTGCAGACGCTGTTGCTGGCCCCGCTGCCAACGCCCGCACTGCTCGAGATGCTCGTCGAGTGGAGCGTCGCGTTGCCATTGTGATCGCTGCTGCTGCTGCTGCTGCTGGTGGTCGTATTCGTGTTGCTGTTGCTATTGCTGTTGCTGCCGTTGTTGACGTTGCTGCCATTATTATTGTCGTTGAATAACAGGCCCAGGCGTGCGCGCAGCTGGTCCTTCTGCTGCTTCAAGTTCAGCAGCGACTGCGGATGGTGTTCAATGCCCAAGGTGTCGCTGCCTGTGAGACAAATAAAAACTTATCATCATGGTGGACAAAATAATACAAAAGTCTGAAATCATGCCAACAAATGTGAGGTGATTAGGGGGAATACGATATGTATAAGACAATAAGATTCTGATAAGCATAAATGGATTCTTCTTAATTCATTCTGATCAAAAGTAATTAACATAAACAGCTTTAATACTGTTAACATATGTGAATTTATGTTAAAATGTTATTGCAGAAAAAAGTCTAATTTATTAGCATCTTTAGTCGATTTAGCTTTATAGAAAATTTTGTTCATTCTGATTAAAAGTAATTAACATAAACAGTGTTCATGCTGTTAGCTTAACATATAAGAACTTTGCTAAAATGTTATTAGCAGTCAAAGTCTAATCAGAACAATATGTAATTAGCATAAGCTCACTCAGTTAACATAAAATGCATTAAAGACAAAATGTTATTAGCATAAAATGTTTGACTCTAACAGCAAATGCAATGAACGATGGCAAAATGTTATTAACATAACATGACTGACTTTAACAGGAAATGCAATGAATGATGGCAAAATGTTATTAGCATAAAAAGTCTCTTATGTAAATTGCAGCTCGAATGCTGTTTAATTAAGTTTAAATGCAAAGTATTTAAATTTAGGTAAATCTCAACTAAAACAGAAAACACAATTAAACTCCATGCAATGTGTACAACAAATAGAAGAAGAGACGAGCTATAGACGCCATGCCTGCTAATTGATTGAGTCCCGCATCGCTGGAATTGGAGGAGTTGACACTCCAAAGCGACTTAATTAGAGATTTGATCGAGGTGCCCGCCAAGCTGAGTCGATTCAAGCGATTCTCGCTGTTCGCTCCGTGCTCCGCGGATGCCTTCAAATTGTTGTTACTGAAGTTCTTGCGACGACGACGCGTCACTGCCGAGTCCGAACAGGTTGAGGTGTTCAAGGCGTTCGACTCCTTGCCACTGGCTGGATGATGGTGCGAATGATGATCTACATGGATGTGGTGCAGGGTGGGAGGTGTGTATAAGAAATGTGCAAAGCTCAAATTACCAACTAATGAATGAATCTAGGAGCATGGGATGAGTTTCTAATACAAAACTTGTTCCAACACCTTCAATTGTGATGAATGTATTTGCAGGCGACTTACCTCCCGATAGTATTGAAGCTGTGTCAAGTGGATAACCGCCATTCGATGCAGTGCGTCGATGGCCCGTGAAGGCACTGCGTAGATTCTTGTGATTGAAGAAACGCCGACGCGTCGGCGGCGTTGCAAATGCCGGAGCCATTCCATTCAGATCGCTGTACGGCAAGTGTAGATTGTTGCTGATGCTGTTGCTGTTGCTGCTGGATGTCTGCTGCTGCTGCTTGGCTGGGCCATTGTGATGGTGTATGTCAACGGTGACGGTGTGCGTGTTGCCAACAAAGCCATTGCCATTGCCATTGCCATTGACATTGCCATTGGTTGCTGCACGGGGCAATTTGCCAATGCTCGCATAACGGTGATAATCCGGCGACTGCGACTCCTGACGATGCTGCTGCAAATGTGAATAGAGAAACAACATGAGTCGCTCGTCGGACAGCCAAATGTCGAAGTCTATAACTAGTTGCTGCATGGTCTGCGGGCTTATCAATGATGAAAGTTACCAAATATGAAACATGGCTCAAGCGTTTAGGCCAGCCCAGCCAAGCCAGGCCTTGCCAGGCCTTGCCAGGCCCAGGCAGAACGCGCTGAATAGAAAGGCGTTGCACATCGATTAGTCATAGGTGCTTAAGAGTGGAGTATATGCTACAGGGAATGGATCAGGATGAAAGCGTAGCATTGCCTGGAGCAAAGAGACTTTTGGCTTGGGAGCAGCTGCTAGCTCTCGCAGCTATATCCCAACCTGATCCTACCTGTCTCAGCCCACATTTGAGTGGTTGATCTTGTACTTAGATCATGTTACACTCATCTTCTTTCTGGTCGCTCAACCCACACAAATGCCAAATCTCGTTCGACTTCCTACTTGGGGCAGGCTGCAGTCTATGTAGCAATGTGAACATCATCATCATCATTATCTGCAACAACATCATTATGATCGTCATATTAATTGTGGCTGCCCAGACAGACAGTGAACTGTTTCTGTGTGCCTGTCCACGTTGAGGCTTGTCGCGATCTGTCCGATTAGCTGGAGGAGCTGTTGGCGTTAATCGTGAGCTCCAGGCAAATGTGTCCAGTCTACGCCTTATCGAGCAGCGACTGCGTTGGCCGGACACCAGCCAAAAGTCCATTTCACTCAAATGCAGCAACTGTCAAGTGTATTTAGTGACCGTTCCGCCAGTGCCTTAGTCATCGTAGACACAGTCTACAGTCTACAGTCTACAGTCTAGAGTCGACTGTCCTCTGTCCTATGTCCTCTGTCCGCTGTCTGTCTGGGGGCTTCGCGTCTTAATGAACCGCAAATCATTTTGTCTGTCTGCGTTGGCTTTGTATTTATTTATTTTTGCTCTTTGGGTTGAGCTTGAGTTGGACCAAAACGTGACCAGAACCCGTTCCTGGCTGTGTGGGATAATAAGTTGAAATTGGTTGGCTTCGCTGCGGCACGGGGTACTTTAATTGACAGGCCAGGTGAGGACGCAGCCTCATCGAGACGGGCATAAATTTGGAGGCCTTTGGGTTAGAATTTAATTGAAAGCCGAGAAGATGTGCAAGCCGAGTCTGATCAGATTAACAGTCTCACAGCAGAATCACAACGTTAGCTGAGTACAAAAATGAATAACCTGAAGTACTGCTAAGCATATGCAAGTCGTTCTCTTCTGCAGTTGTAGCTTAGAGGATGCTGCATGTTGTCAACTCCCACGGATGCTGGAATAACTTGTCGTCGTAGCGGAAGTGGGCTGCTGCGGATGCTGCAGAATCATGGGCTCTACCCACTGCCTAGCTGTCCAGCCATCCCGGCTGCTCTCCCTCTCTCTCTGTCTCTCTGTCTCTGGGCTTACGCCTTTGCCAGACTTATGACCTATCGATCTGCAGCGGGGAGTAATTAAGTTCCGGTTCGATTCGATTGGCGGCAATTCGTTTCACGTCAGACAGCATCGTCCACAGTCGAGCAGCGTGAAGAAAGCCTTTCTTAAAACTAGTTCAAACTGTTCGACCTGTTGCTTTTGCTCTTTCCCACTCACTGGTCTTTCTTTCTCTCTCTGTCTCTGTCTCTCTGTGCCTCATATCTGCTCGTTTCTTATCGCTGGCATCCCCGCGGTGGCTTTTTAATTGGCCACATCATTTTGATTAAGTTGTTGCTTGAAAATTAATTAACAAATTATGCCTGGCCACCGCATTGGAAATTGAAATTTCTATGTCTTGTCCAGCAGCGCTTTAAAAAGTGATTTTCACTTTTCTACAGCGCAGCTGGGAGATTGTATTATCAACGTAAAAACGCGTATGCGCCGAGCTCCAGGTGAGAGGCGTTGGAATGCGCTGCACATCACTGCGATCTGCATTAACCGAAGATCAACGGATCATTGAACCGGCCATTGACAACCACAATAAATATTATAATTCCATAGGACTAATATCATTTAAGTGTAACTCGACTTATATCTATATGAATACTCAGCCCAGTTTTGCAAGCCACTAATTATTATTTGACCAAGCCCTAAGCCAATTGCCATTCAAAGCTTAATAAATTGTCAAACGATTTAACAAGCTGCAAGCTGCGCCCATTGTTGTGCCTCACAGTCCGTGTCTGCCCCTTCGCAACTTAACCTTAAGAAAAAGACAAACTGCGACAACCTTTCACACAAAATGCCGAGCAGAACCGATTCGGGCTTGGAGCCCCCAAGCGGGCGCAGGTGTAATGCCAACTGGGCGACGTAATTGGCAAAAAGGTGAAAAATATCAATAAGACAATGCTTAACTTATTTCCGAAGTGGCGCACCCAAAGATGCAGTGGAAATATATTTTATAAACATATATAAATAGTGGAAATATAAATATTATAATATTATATGAAAAGTTGAGAGCACATACAAAATGGTATTTGTATGACAGTCGAGCTAACTCGCCGGCTGAAATCAAGTCGAAATATATCTCTCGTTTATTATGCTATGCAGAACATCACACAAAGCCTATATACTCTATTGATTCTGTGAGCGAGCATTAAATGTAGTGGAAACAGGGGCAAAACCTGAAGCTGCAGCCGCAGTGCAATTACTGCAGCCATTTAATGATCGGCCCGGGGTGCGACTGTGGCCAGAGCAACCAGAGCTGGCCATAAGATTAATGGTTCATTCAAGAATTCGATTTTCAGACAAGCCAGACAACGAGCTGCCAGCAACGAGCAGCCCCAACAGCCCCAACAACAACAACAATGCTAACAGGTTCATAATCATTTTTTGGCAAGTTTTTTAGCGGCTGCAAAATATGAAATCAAAAAATTCAAAATGATCAACTAGAACTTACAATGATTCTGTTTAGCCGAAGATTAAATACTCTTGCAGGTAAATAAAGTGGTGATAAAGTGATGTATCTCTGCCTTGCCATTAATCTGTCTTATAGGGTTTCAGTGATCTTAGTCTGACTTACAATCAGACTAAGGAGACTTTAGCCTTATAGGACACAGTCATGGCAAGGCATTCCAAGTGACATTATCGAAATACCCTCAACTAGAGTATATACACAGCTCGCATGTTACGCCGCGGGGCGTTGCAAGAACAACACCAACAACAGCAGCAGCAGCAGCAGCAGCAGCAGCAGCAGCTCCTACAACTGGTGCCTGCCGGTCTGAGACATGTTGACACCAGCCGAGGCAACGACTTGGCCGCCATTTGGCTGAGCGCGCCTGGGCTTGGCCGCTGCGCAGCCGCACAAAATGATATTTTAACAACTGTTTGCCAGTGCTCGAAAATAATTGTTTAAATGTCATAAAAATAGTTGCAGCGCCAAAGCGCAGCTGAAAACGCGCTGAAATTTGTGCTGGGCTCATGGATGGCGCACAAGCAGCAGGCATAACTCGAACATAATTGATATTTAATGTGCATAAACTGTTCACGCCAGCGAAACTCTTCTAAATACGACAAATAAAACAAAAAATTACCTGTTAAAGTAGGCATCAAAGGCGAAATGCACGCGCGCGCGTTTCTAGTCGCTAGCGAATCGCGCGCATGCCTCCCACTGTTTTTCTCGCATTTGCATTTAATTCAAAATCGTCGCGTTCATTGCGCCCACTACGTCCCCAGTCACCAGTCCCCCGTCCCCCGTCCCCCGTCCTCTACCTTTGAAGTTTTGGCACCCCGTTTGGCTCTTTGGGCTGCCGCCATTTGCACATTTTGGTGCCATTGTGTGTTGGCCGCGTTTTGGCCCCTGGGCCAAGCAGACCCCATTAGAGGGGCGCTTGCAATCTGAGCACCCATTGACGCGCCTCTGCCCCCGGCACTACCCTCACCCGTGCGACCAGTCGTAATCGCACTCATGCATTCTGTGCATTTGTTTTTTATGAGAATTACTTGCGTTTAGCTTGGTAATTTATGCACTCGACTCGCTCGACTCAACTCGACTCGACTCGTTGTATCAAATTTCGATTGCCAAATCATTTGGAGCGAACATTATTAAAACATATTTTTTGGTTTTTGTTATTTTCGCTTATTTTTTTTCGTATTTTGCGAGTATCATAATCAAGGCAGAACTGTGGTCATATCAGTGCTAGTGGCTGCTTGAAACTGAGCTTAGCCTAGTTGATGGACTTGGGCTTGGCCCACTTACATCTATGTTATGGTGTTGATACATAGGTATACATATATAAATGGCAGCCGATAGCTACAGATATCAGCAATGACTTTGTTTGCTTTTGACTTGCAGCAATGAATGCTAATGACTGCATTCGATTCACCTGATACATGTAAACTTGAGAAATACGACAAAACTTATCTAGCGATCGTTTCGGCTTTTAAATATTCTCTCTATTATATCTGGTAAAACATACATAACAGCGGGAAATAATGTTTAACATATCCTAAGCATTCGTAACTGATATGTCTTTAGCTCTGACACTTTATTATGTCACCTGCTTAAATATGAAAAGTGTTTTTATATGCGATTTTCATGAATGAATTCAGAGTTGGGTTTTTATTTACCTAATCTATTGTTAGATTCGCTTGCATTTACAAGATATCTGCCCTTCACTTAACACTAAATAAGATTACAATACCAATATATTATTATGTCGCTATATATATATTTTTATTATTCATTATTATTAGTCTCTCTCTCTCTTTTTCTCTCATATATTACTTGCATCCAACAATACAATTTTGCTCCTTTATAAACTCTTTCTGTCTCTGAGTCTCTCTGTCTTTCCATCCTTTCTTTGAGTCTCTTGTTTTGTCGAATTCTCTGTGTCTCTATGTCTTTTTCTCTCAATTTGTCATCCGCTCTTTTTCTCTATTTTCAGTCTGTTTATTTCTTTTACTACACTTATTGCTATACATATCTTATATGTTATTTCCTAAATCATTTTCCATACTTCTGTATAAATATATAATATATTTATACCTCTTTCAATATCGTTCTTTCTTTCACTGACTATCCCCCTTATAATAATAATATAATAACATTATATATAATAATAATAATAATAATAATAATAATACCTATACTCTCTCCCCTTCTTTACTCTTTTTCTTTCTATCTCTCCCTTCCCATTCTCTTAACAACTTTGCAATTCACACTGTCTGTTTCCACCCTCATTGAATAACGCCTTATATGAGCTTCTCATAAATTGGCTTTTAGCACATAGTTGTATGTGGACTTGAACTGCATTTACCTTAAATTACAATTTGCACAATCTGTGGACTAGGATGTCATATACATATAAATACACGTTTGTCATGCCACAAAGATAAATTGCATAAGAAGTGTTGCACTCGATGCAGACAACAATCGCTCGAGTGGCAAACAGTTGGTAGAGCAGCTGGAAAAAACCCCACTAATGAAATGATAAACAATAGAGCTGTATACATGTGGCGTAGGTAAAAGCGACTCAGCAGATTAATCAGTTAAGCAAATAAGCAAAGTGTAAATCAAAGCGTAGCGACTGCACTCGCTGATAAACTTGCTGCAGGCCGCTGGCTGCATTTCAACTGGCAACTGCGATAAGAGGCGAAAACAGTGGGAAAATATGAGCTTTTAATAGAGCTGAGTACGTTTTTATTCATAATTAATTGCCCGGGCTGTGGAGTTTGTGATTTTGTGTGTTGGCTGCGAACACGAGAAATGAATCAATTGCCCGATCGACTGGACAAGAAATCTGCGCAGTGGGGCACAAAACATGGCCAAATCGCGTTTTGGTTAGACAAACAAAAATAAAAGCAAAAATTGAAAAATACAAAAAAAATAAATAAAAAAGAGAAAAATAAAATGCATTAATTCAACGATCGATAAATTGAGTTAAAAAAAGCTGTCCGACGACAACCGAATTGCGCAAAAATATTATGACCATCGTCATGTGGCATATATCAAAGGCGGCCTCCTAAGCGTTAAAGCCAACAAACAGCGAACAACGGGGCCTGAGAAATTGTTTCTCCACATGCAAATGCCGTGCGATTTATATTTGAGGAAGCGTCTCGCATGCCAAAAGCCGAAAAGCCCCACAAAGCAGATAAAAGAGATAAACAAGACATCCCAGATAAATGCCTAGATACAAGCATGCAAAGCAGATACTCAGCACGGCTGGCGAGAACGAGAGGGCGAGAGACGAACCAACAGGTTGCCCCGCCAGGTGAAATGGGTGAGAAAAATGTGTTCGACGGTGTATGCTAAAAATGCATTTGCTAACCAAGTGAAATTAAGTTGTTATTCACAAATTCATTTCTATTTTCTTTTCAATTTTTTCTATTTTGTTTTTGGCATTTGGAAAGCGAACAATCCAATCGCAATCAATTAACGTAAGCTCAAACAGTTAATCCTGGCAATCCTGCGCTTTCACACACAGCCGAGCCTGATAAATTGAGTGTGCTGCTATATGGAGTATCTTTCAAAAGCTCACCAATACCGGCGCGAATGAGAAAAGCTTTATTTATCTCTCCCGCCGGAGCATCTTTCCAGCTGTTTGTATCGAATGTGTTGCTTTTAACACTTTCCGTTAATCAACAGATTTCATTGGGCCATTTCAACAATTGTTGTGCTGCGGCTGCTCTTAGCCGCGGCTGTCTGTTTAATTAAGTTTAAGTGGGGTTCGGGCCAAGTCGGTCATCGAGTCAGTGGTGGCGGTGGCGGTGGGTCGCTTGTAAGACATTTTCCGTTTGATTGGATCGTGAGAGTGTGTGAAGTGGCCAGGCCTGGAGCGACACAGATTGGGCAGAGCTATTGATTTCCAAGAAAGTGAAATGCCTCACCTATAGACAGCTCAGCTTATGCTGAATTATTGAAGCTCCCCACTCGCTCGATCTCGCACTTTTAGTGCTCGCATGCACGTAACGAGAACAAGCTGGGCATAAAATCCGTTGCACTGGCCATTGCCCAATCCCCAATGTCCAATGCCCAATGCCCAATTTTCCATTCCTCATTCCCCATCGGCAGCTTTCTAATGCTAGTGCATTTATGACCCTGCTGGGTTTCTTTTCTGCACTCTGCATCTCATCAGGTGTCTGTGTGTGTGTGTGGCTGTGTGTGTGTGTGAAACGTGCCTGGCATGCCAAAATTTACCAAAGCGTAGAGTCATAACTATATATGAGTGCACCACGCTCGAAGCCCCATTGACCGAGCGGGCTCAGGCACTTGAGCCTAACTAATCCAGCAAGCTGCAATTGTTGGTGAGAGAGTTTCTCAATTGACTTATGGTCATGGTTAGAAAACAAAGTGCCCGTTCGTATTGTTCTACATCTTTCTAAAGGTTATCTTTATAGCGTGAAGCTGTAAAAGCAGCGCTTGACTTAAATGGTTAAAGTTGGCTTATTTGCATAAACTTTGGGTTCTTGACTTCAAGACTTTTTCACATTTAAGCACTTTTTGCCTCACACACTGGGACTGAACCAAATTACGTCAGCAGCTCAAATACCAAATCAAAATCAACAACAACAACAAATTTTGTTAATGAACAAAATGCGAAACCTTCGCTCAATGAAAAAAAAACAAAACTTTGTTTGCTTTAACTGGGCCTAAAAAGTGAAAGCCTCCACTAACAAACTTAGCGGCGATAAAAACCCATTCGGGGGGAGTTGGGGATCATCACGTCGCACTGCTTGATGATCGAGCGGAGTTACATTTTCGTACAGTTCCACGTGGGGCTTCAAAAATTTCTTTGATTTTTCTCTCGACTGTTGTTGCTGGTGATAAACAATTAAAACTCTTTTCCCGTCGGCATCTTTTTTGTTTTCTCAATCAATCAAACTGAAAATATTTCGTTAATTTTTAATGAGCGCGCGTTAAACGGGTTACAAATTAATTAGGCTAGGTGAAAATCGTGGGTGCAAAGGGCCAAAGAGGTGCTTGAAAGCTGCTAATTGAGTTGGCTCCCACTCTTGATAGTGTTAGAGCACATTGTGAGTGTGAATACATAAAAATAAATAAATATATGAATAAACATAAATGTGAAGTAAATTTATGAACTTTACACCTTTGCTCGAATTCCAAATGAAGTTTAGTTTTAGCTAATAAAACAAATGCAAATCAAAGAATTCATAATTTTGTTGAATTATTTCTGCATTGATATATCCCTAATATTTTCATAGTTTTCTCCTTATGTCTGAGAACTCGCTTGACATCTTATATGAGCCCGTTTTGTTGCTAATGTTATCGCGGAGTTTTATCTAAAGGTGTCAGCATGCTTTATGCCTTTTTGCACTTCCACTGCGCTCGACTGAGCACCTGAGGGGCCCAACGAAAGACACCTTTCGCCAGTTTGGCCAGGTTGGGCAGGTTGGCCTCATCCGTCTTGCTGGGCAGGCAAATTAATTTCAGTCAAAACTCGTGCCCGCTTTTTTTTCTGGTGGGTGTGTCGCCCCACTGTGGCGACCAAATGATTAATATTTTATATATATATATTTCTCTATATGTACATATATATAAAATGTGTATATATGTATTTCTGATTAAGGCGCATGGCAAATGCTGACATGTGGATGCTGCACTCATGTCATTTGCTTTTCTTTCGCTCCTTTGACCCGATTGTTGCAGCTCAACTTTCTTTTTAAAGCTGTGTTCACTGTACAGGCAGGCTGTCAACTGAGTGGTTCGTTGGTGGCTTTTGTTTTTATCTTTAATTGCCTTGCCGTGGCAAAAGGCTTTAATTTACTCGTTGGCAAATTGAAATTTGGGCCAGTTGAGATAAGCCTCGTAATTTGTTTTAAGCTCACATGCGGGCCAACCAAAAAATGAAAAAAATTTATTAATTTTGAGCCAAGCCGATGTTAATTAAAGTCAATTTGAGGTGGGTGTGCTTGATTACATTTGTGCCTGTTTCTTTCATTAATAAATAATTATTTGGCTTAAATTGAAAAGCGAATTTAAATTGTTGGCAGATAAGCTTTTGGCGATTTGGCTTTAAATCTGTTCTTTAATTCAAGCATAAGTCTGTATAACAAGCATACGCCAGGTGTAACGCGATATTTAAAAGTCTGTCAAGCTTCGTCCCATAGAGAATAATTGCATAAATACTAAATCGCGGGCAAACGATTGCCATGAATTGTCGACCAAGTAATATTGTTTAGTTAGCCCCTTCATAACGATTTGGCCCGACTTTAAGCAGCTATAAATGTCAGACAATGCGGCAGGCGAACATATTTCGCGCTACTTAATAAACAATTTTCTACAATTTACGTTTATTAGCGGCCCACAGCGAGCTACACAACAATTGACAAGGCTGAGAACGGGTACACGGATTGGGGAGGTAACGAAACTTACAGCGGACACTGTTCATTTGCATAGTGCATGCGACTATATGCAAAGCAGAAAAAAAAATGGATATTGTGGCCAGCATAAACAACTCGCAGCTGGCAATTAGTAGCCGTGCGATGCGGGCAACGCCGGACAGCGGGGCAGGACATGCCACTAGACTCGATCGACCAATTGCCCGACGGGGTTATCCATTCGCAATTGAACTGGCCCGACCGACCGACTGATCACTGCAACTAATTAGCATTTGGCTTAGTCGAGGTTTATTGTATTGTTGGGTTCTATCGATAAGAATTGATAAATTGCGCCTTGTCGTGTTAATTAAAGGGGCCACACATACCGACCGGCAGGTGGCGCTGGCGAATGCTCGCGCTGTTTTTGTCGCCCGCAAGTCGCGCGCAAATTCATTTCATTTACTTATTTTTCTTCACTTATATCTCAAAGTGTTGGCACTTGTGTCCATTGATCTGTCCGCAGTGCTATATACTCGTATATACGTGTTGATTGATTAAAGCTAAATTGGTTGTATTTGTGGCTTGATTGCAGTTATTGTTATTGCTGCGAAGTGAATGGCTGATTAAGTGAAAGTGCGCCCCGATGCTAAATGGAAATGGAAATGGAATACATCTGACCATAAAGTGGAGCTAATGCTGTGCTCTGCCAGGGTCATAACTTATTGATTGACGTAGTTATTGACGGGCGAAATATAAAGTGTACATTTATATACAGCAAATATATAAAATATTAATCACAGATTAATTGAATGTAATACATAAGAAGCTGATTATAAATACATTTCAGATTACTAAATAGCTTTACATGATGTCTAGAAAAATAGACTTTAATTCCTTAATAATTAACTGCCTTAAATATAAATTGTATTATATATCCAATATATATATATATATATATATATGTTTATGCATTCCATTTATTTTTTTAAAGTTTCTTACATCAATTAGCGACTTCAATTGTGATCACAAAAACACAAAAGTTTGTCTGGAAACCATTTCGAATCGTGCTCTTAGCAAATGTAGTGTCCAGAGAGTGGCAATTGATTGATTGCCCAGCGGTGGGCCAGGCAACCAGGCGGGCAACCAGTGGACATGCATCAGTGAAAAAATAGGTGTCAATTCGTCTCTGGCCGAGAGCGTGTGCAGGTGTCACAAGTCGCACAGGTAATATAAATCTTCCGCTATCGAGGAGCAACGGCGGCAAATGCCATTCAAA
The DNA here is from genome assembly GCA_035047625.1 of Drosophila mettleri. NCBI lineage: Eukaryota > Metazoa > Arthropoda > Insecta > Diptera > Drosophilidae > Drosophila > Drosophila mettleri. Next base: position 19,652,896 of record JAWNPI010000103.1, read on the forward strand.
TACCAATTACAATGTTTCGCATAGCTTCGAGTAAAAGATACATTTGATTGATTGCGCTTTTTTGTGTTAATCATGGATACGTGATGCTATCGAAATTGTGGGATAATTAAAGCCATATTTGTTGTTGTTGCTGTTGACAATTAGACGGCGCGCAGACCAAAAATAAATTGCATGTGCGATAAAAATCGGCTAAGTTTTGCTTTCGAATGTGGCCAAAATGGTTTCGCGAGCGACTTTTATGGCATTTTTAATGCAAACGATTTGAATTTGAATCAAAGACAACAACAGCAACTGCAACACAAGATTTTGGCTGCCGCTGCATGCTGCGCGTTGATTTGTCGCCTGCGCGTGTCAATCACAAACTTTGAGTTGCATTCGCTGTGTATTTTTACTTCTTTTTGCTAATAACACGATTTCCAAACGATAATTAGCCAGAGGATAGCCACCACAGTGAGCTGCCACTTAATCTAATGACAGTTCTCAGGCCCCAAAGCACGCCCCACAGCTCCATCGGTCCACACGGCAGAGTTGTAATTGCTTAAACGACTTCTGGTTTAGACAACGATAGCTACCTGCAGATAGACCGCAGATACACTGCAGATACTCGTAGTTAAAGTTATGTAAAGTGCTTGCTGGTTAGCTGCTCGGCTGCTCAGCTACTCAGCCAATCACTGACACACTTCCGATATAACCGTATAACCATATCGCGTATAAGGAGAAAAGCCAGTTGCCAGTTGCCAGTCAGTCAGTGAGCTAGACAGCGAGCCTGGCTGCCTAGCTGCCTGCTCCACTTGGCCAAAGACAATGATAACTCTTTGAGTCGGTACCCGTTAAGCTTATGGTCAGCGCGCCATAAACTCAATTCAATTCCATTCAATTGACGCGGCAATAAGCAACTTTTTCCGGGCGCATCATCAAATCAAATCAAATCAAATCGAGTCAAATCAACTCAACTCGAAAGGAAAGTTTCTTTTTTCTCCAACTTGTTGTGCATGCATCGCGAGGTGTTAGCTATTTTATGGCCTTACACTCATAACATATATATATGTATATATATGTTCCTTCTTCATCAAACAGCTGGCAAACAGATGCTCTCATTGTTCATTTGCAGAGCCTCCAAAGGCCTTTGATAAAGTAGAAATCGAAAAAGATATGAAATACTACTCATAAAAGCCTATTTGTTCTTTCCATATATTGTTCAATGTGTAATCTTTACACTAATTTGAAGAGGACAAGCGTTATTCCGGAAATACTCGTGCAATCGTACAAGGCAAATTCACAGGTTTCGTAATTGCCGAAAGGTTAACTGCACCTTGGGATCTCTGCAACTACAATACAATTACAGTGAATCACTTTTCGTGTAATTAATTTAATTTGGTTTCAGCTGCAACGTCTCGCTTTCGGCTCCATTGTCAACGGACAAAATGGGCAACAGGAGCATCGGGATTTGCGGGCTGACTGTCAGCGAATGTCACTTTAAATACGCCAAAACGGCGCAAAAGATTCAATTGGTGGGGCGCCGCCAGACGTTCAAGCAGCAGATCCCCGGCAAAGATACAGATAGGCCAAACCAGGCTGGCTGCCTGTTTGGCTGGTAGCTAGAGATACGATTACTCTCTCGGTCGTATCTCATATCTGCGCTTGTGTATCGCAAAAGCGACTGTCAAATGGCTGAACTGACAGTTGGCTTTTGCAAAGATGTGGATGTTCAAGTGGATGTGGCTATGTCTGTGCTGTGGCTGCAGCAATAGCTCTGTTTCTGCCTGGCTGTTGGATGCTGCTGCCAAGACGGGAAATTGGGTCAGGCATTGCAGGCAGTTGCTTCAAGTCGACTCGGAGTCGGCTGAAGTGCCGCAGCCGGACGAACTGACAGATCTCCAGGTCCCCAGCTCCCCACCCACCCGCTAGCTCCTCGCATAAGACAAACTGCCGGTACGTCGGTCGGTCGGTGTCTTCTGCTTTCTAAGACAACCAAAAATAAAAATAAAAAAAAATAAAGAAAAAAAAAAGAGAAGAAGAAAAAACTGTTTTACTTTTCGCAGCATATTTATGAACATGAACATTCGACTTGGATATTTATTTCACTGCCGCGATTCCCCAATTGATTTCAATTTTCAGTTTCGTTGCCCGCTCGCTGACACGTGACATGGGATTTCACTTAAGACTGTTAATGCTCGCATAAGCAAACATAAAATGTGCCAAATGTTGGACATGACATGCAATTGGACGTACCGAGTAGCTCCAGACTTTGAGCCGACACTCAAAAGGACAGCAAAACAAATAAAATGTTCAGACAAAAACACCAACAACAACAACATTCACAAACATATGTTAGTTAAGTAAATAGAAAAAATATGATTTCAAATCTCAAATCCGACGTGTAAATTGATTTCTAATTATTAAAAAAAAAAAAAGATTTCAGCTACTTTTGCCGCGAAAGTTTTAAATAATTTCAAGTGCTCATGAGAGTTTTATCTTCTTCTTGCTTTTGTCTTTCTACTTTTGTAGAGGAAAGTTTCTTATTTAGGCTTTAAGAGCATTTTGAAAGCTCTTTCTATGAGAAGTCGGTAATTATAACAGAAAATAAATGTTTAAATTTATGATACATTTTATAATACTCTACAAAAAATATTTACAGAATTTTTAAGGTTATAATAAATGAATTTTTAATAATAACTTTGTCTATGTTATTTTTTTTATTATTATTTTTTTTTTTATATTCAATATACATACTAAATAAGTTATGATATTAAAGAACAGTCATACGAGTATAAGTTGTAACAATATTTTATTTTATAGAGAATATATTTTAATAAATAAACCGAATTATTCTACCAATATTTTCTGTCAAAAAAAAAAATTATTGGAACTAGTTTATAATGCTTCAAATAGTTTATATTTCTCCAAAAACAACGATCTACATGCCTAGACGAATAGTGCTCTAGCCTAATATGGAAAATATATTTTAAAACTATTTATGGACATAAATTTGATTGGGCATTGAGTAAAAAAATAGAATGAATATAAAAACTAGTTCATTCTTAGCATATGTATATATAGAATTGGATTCTGCATGTTTTGAGCAAAGAATATAAAAACTAATTCACGCCCTTGCAAACTTTTCCCTATTTTATCTGAATAACAGGCATAAAATCGTGCATAATTTTATGGGATATTCAGTAATAAAATAACACTCAATTTAGTTCTTGCCTCAGGCCATACACAGTTTTATGTTCTTTTTAAAGTAACATTCTGACCACACAAGCAAGTTACAATATAATTATGCAAATCGGAGTCGTAATAATCATATTGCATTATCGTAAAATAAATTGTTTGGCACTTGGTTATGGCGCGATTAAAGGTAAATCTAGTCTTTTATGAGCTGGTTCAATAATGCGTTTTTATGTCACCTTTTGAGCTCCATGCACACAATGATCAATTAACGGTGCTTGGTCAACGCCTCGCCCACAGAGCGCCCCATTTTAGGTTTCAGGCAAGGGGCAGCTAAGTCGAACAAATGTGTTAGGCCATAACGGATAAGGTTAGCTGGCAGATAAAAGAGGCGCCTCGGCATCTACAGATGAACGGAAATGGTCGTCGATAATAATAACAAAGTCGTTTCGACAGTTACAAAACGATCTCTCGCAGCCTTTTTTTCGATCATTCTCTTTCTTCGACTGGGTCATCAACTAGTCGTTAGGCTCAACACGCAAACAAATGCCCAATCGCCTCGCATCTAATGCACCTCCACATGCACACACACACACACACACACACACACACACACACACACACAGTACTCTCATTTGTATCTTTGTATCTTGAAGTACACACTCACCTGCATATAACGTGCCAAAGCTGCATTCCGCTGAGCATGGGATCTCAGCTGCGGCTGTGGTGAGCCCAGCGGGCTGACGATCGTCGACGTGGAGCCCCCGATGCCGGTGTCATAGCCCTGAGCATTGGCGCCATCAACATCTATATTAGAGAGAGAAAGAGTATCGGTTTTATGAATGTCTGTAATCGAGTCAACAATCAACTTAAACTGTGCAAAAAAAAAAGTTGAAGCCAAATGGGATTTTTGCATGGCAAGATGAGAAGTTAATATAGGTTTACGATCAAGAATGGGCACAGAATATAACACTACGAATTACTCTGGAATTGCGAAAGAGATAACTGATCTAGATATATGCGTGTAAGACTATGGACACCTGAAACTATGCAAATCGAAATGAATAAGGTGTGCCGGGCTGATCAGCGGACTGATCGATCGCACGCTCTACAGTGCCCCCGTATAGTAACAGCGTATAATGCCTATTTATATATATTATTATGTATGCCTATACCAGAAGTACATTTACATTTGTTATTCCCAGTCGCAACGTTTGTTGTTCAATTCATATGCCAGCTGTGGCTGAGTGTGTTGCTCGGCATGCAAAGTAGGTTTACATGGGGCTAGTCGGTTAACTTCAGAAAGTACTTGAGCTCAGCGAGACACGCCGTTGCTCCACTGCCCGTGAAAAACTGAAAGTTATGCCAGTCTTTAGTTACTCGCTTGGCCCCACTGTGCGCACAGTGCCCAACTGGCCGCTGAATTTATTAACTAGCTGCCATCGCACGCTCTCGTGTCCGTGTGAATTTATGAGCTGGCCAAGCTGTTTGCCGTCTTCACTTTATTTATGGTAATGGGAATGGCATATAGGTGTAGAGTACAAGTTGTGTCAGCTCTAGCCGAACCCTAGGCAGTGAGCTGTCCCCAGCTTATTAGCATAGCTAATTAAGTGATACAGTTCGAACGAGTTGTAGGGCTTTGAGTAGTCAACTGAATGAGTACTTGGCAATCAACTGAAGCATCGATACATGACAAGTACAAAATGAAACCGACTTTAATAAAGATGTTGCGCTGTAGCATAAAGATTTAAATTTATTTTTAGCTCGCAGACTCTTTTTTGCTGTTCTATGAATATTGGCTCATAGTCAATACAAATTTTAAAGTGGTTTTCTAAGCCTATTAAATATGAGAATTCTAATTTTGGATTGGATTGTAATGCGAATATGTTAAAGGTAATCCTGACCAGGCTCAAAATGACAGTCTGTATAGCTGCCTCTTCATCGGTCCAAAGTTATATTACTAATTGGTAAAATACAAACCCGAAACAATAAATGATCATTTTCAATCAGAATATAAAACATTAAGCTACCTGTTTGCCCATGGGAAGATTTGCGGAATTCGTAATTGCTTTTATTTTTAAAGTGCTTACCCCATATTTTTAGTTTTGAAATATTTCATGTACAAATTGAAGGAATATTATAAAAAATTAAAGCATGTATACTCTTAAAAGGCGAATTCCGAGATAAGAGTGCAGCAACAGCATAAAATAAAACACTCAACCCAACACCTTGCTGCCAGAGCTCGCGAGGGTTCGGCTGTTGTTGCACATATTTGTATGCCTTGTATGGCATGTGCATAAGATACGACAAAACAACGACAGCAACAGCGACAGAGCCAGACACTGACACTGGCTACTAGTACTCACCTTTCAGCGAACTGTTCATGCACATGGGGCACTGATCGTTGCGGAACATACAGGAATAGCAGCGTTCGTGTCCGCAGGTGTCGATCAGTTTCCGTCGCTTGCCCTTATCGAAGGAAATGCGGCACGAGGGGCAGACCGAGCCGCTGGCATCGTGTTCCAAGAGCCGTCGAATCGATTGAAGATCTGCAAAGAAAATAAAAAGAAAAATAAAAAATTAAAAAAACAATGAATAAGGATGGAATGAGTCTTTGTGAGCTTACATATTCATTTGGTATTTACAGTTTGCCATATAAAAGTGATTATCATTAAAGTGGCATTTAGCACAAGGTATTATAGTCTAAGCTTAAGCATTTGCTAAGTTTGATGGTAATTTAAGAGTCTTAATAGATTGGATACAGTTCATAAAGTTGCTGATGGTGAAAATCTTAATGGAAATGGAAGTGATGACTAAATTCTGAATGAGTGATAGACATAGAGAGAATTTTAAAAAATATATACATTTTTGATGACTCCTTTAGAGTACGAAATATATATATATTTTTTAAACTCGGCTTAACTATTTAAGTTATTAAACTTGGCCAAAGCTATGCAATTTAATTGGAAATTTTAGCTCTGGAATTTATTTTTCAGTACACATCTCAAACAATAGAAATTAAGAAATAATCAATTAATTTAATATAGAAAAATAATTATTATAATTTTTTTTTTAATTAAAAATATAATTATTTAATTATTAATATTATTTTTATATTATTTATTATTTTACTTTATATCTTTAGAGGTTAAAATCCATTTTTTATTTGCATACTCATTATTAAGCATATTTATATAATATATATATATATATATAATAATAATGATAATATTAATAATTTTAATAATATTAATTAATTTATTATATGTATAACTATTAATAATTTTACGTCTTTTTTTTTTTATTGACCCCAATTAACTTAGTTTGATCATTCTTTAAATAACTATTTAAGTGAAACTTTTATACTCAGCGCTAATTTCAAGAAGTTTGCTAGAAGATCGTTATTTACATCGTCTTGAATGACCATTGGAGCTTATCCAACAAATGCGCACAAATTCTATGCATAAATTTAGCATACAGCTTGATTTGCTTGCTTAGATTTTTTTCTATATTTGTTTGCTTCATGTCAAAGTAATTTCCACGCTTCACTGTCGCAATTGCGACTGCACTTGTTTGTTTATTATATTTACTTTATTTCTTTTTTATTTATCTTTATTTGTTATTTTTTTTTTTTTCATTTTGCAGCCGTTTGCATAAATTGTGACTGTCAATTAAATGTCGCTTACGTTTGTCCCAGACTCCAACTGCCAATCTTTGGCTGTGTGCGCAACTACCCAAGTCGTCTCTTTGATATCTCGCATTTATCTCTGCCATCAGTGGCTGCAACTACGCACCCTGCCCCTGGTGCCATAAGCCGCTGAGCGTCGAGCATCGAGCATTGAGCATCGAGCTGCTGAATGCCAATCGAAGGAATTATTTTCTTGGCTGCACTTTAATTGATTTAATTTGAAACGCTTGGTTTATTATTTCTATTAGCACTTTGTCTTTCTGTGTCAACATTATGTAAAAATGTGTGCAACAATCGGTGGCATTTCGCTGCACGCGCAGTTGCAAATGTTTACAATTTGGTGGCAAAGCGCTGACAGCAGCTCTTGTCATCAACAAGAGATGTCAATTCTTACAAGAAAATTCAATATAAAATGCTTTTCGAGAAATTCTTTGTCCAAGGTTGCTTAAACGAATCGCAAGTATAACCAGTTCATAAGTGATTAATATTGCGATTTCTGTACCTCCTATAACTCATATGTCAATATAATCAACTATTTGTTCACTTTGTTTATCTATCTAATATTATTCTGATGCAAGAATCTAGCCTCTACTTCAAGTTTTATTTGCAATCACCTTAGAATAGCAACTTCGAAGAGCACTTTAACCATCGAGAATACATGATTAGCATGCTGCATATCTATAAGGATGTAATTCAGTATATTTCCATAGCCGGCTGCTGCTGTTGCGCGGCTGAATTTTTTCTCTTTTTCTGCTCAGCCCCATAAAATATGGAAATTGAACGAGGCTTTTGTAACTCTTGAGCATTCAACGTCCTATTTTGAAGCCCAGTCAAATGCCAGGCTGCAATTCCTGTTTTGTTTTTTTTTTTATTATTTTCTTTTTCTTTGGTGAGTGGGAACTACAAAGTCGACATAAACTTCGACGTCGACGTCGACGACGACGCCAACGAGAACCACGTCCGGTCGTCGTAAAGTGGATTACAAGCGCAGCCGCCAGTCGATCAGCGTCTGGGCTTCCATTCCATTCATGCCCACTTGACAAAACACTCAATACGAAGTCTGCCAGCTATTTTTCCTTTTCGCTTGCTTTATTTATTGCAAATCAAAAGTCAAATTATTTCTCTCTCTTTCGTTTTTATGATTTTCAAGCGCTGCCCTTGCTAAAGATATTCTGATATTATTAGGGTATATGTAACTGATATTTAATCTATAAGTCCTCCTTAAGCTGTTATATGAATTCTATTTAACTCACATTATATGATGATAATTATGGGTAAAACTATCAAATATTTATAGTCATATAGATGAGTATATTTAAAATATGCTCATACTATCGGCTAAATCAAATAAAATTAAATTTGAATACATATCAAACTATATATATTCTCTTCACATTTTGATTTAAAATATATATATTTTTATCATTAGTGAAGTTTTTGCTCAAATTCAACGCTTCTTGAATTTTATGTGTATTAGTCAGCTAAGCTAATGAGATATGATCATAGATGTATAATAATGCCAAAGCACAACTTTAGATTCCAAATATATCAAAATTTAAAGGGTATTCGATAGTCGCCATCACAGACACTTCCGTTACTCGTTTTAGTATTTCGCCAGGTTCTCTGCGCAGTCACCGCGTGGGCCGCTGCAGCCGTTGCCAGCTGCCAGCAACAGCCACGACGCACAGTCTGGGGGCCTCCAGAGGCACTGCCCACGTTGAGTCTGTGGTTGTTGCTGATGCCGCCTTATCGTGTGGCACAAACTTTGAACTCGCCACAGCTTGAACTTTCGACCGGTGTCATGGGAATGGGTAAGCCTAGCCAGCAGAAGTGGACAAGGTGCCGCCATGAACATAGCAACCAAGCGGCAGCTGCAGCTGCTATGCAAATTCTGAGCAACCCTCGTCCAGTGGTCGGGCCCTTGTCCCTGCCCCATTTGGCACATGGCGCAAATTATGAACAGTTGTGCCGAAAGGCAACAAGTGTGCACTGCCGTTGGCATCTCCCTGCACCACCTGCATCACTCCCTCATTCAGAAACCATAAAAAAATAAGAAAAAAAAGAAAACAATTTGCAAAATGTCATCCGACAATTGGCATGTCGCTTGTCAAGCGCAAGCGCGGCAGATGCCACCAGCAAACGTTCGTGCCACAAACAGTTGGGGTTGCAACTGGGCTACCTTTGTCTAGCAGTTGGCATGCCAATTGACGCAAATACCCAATAATGAGAGTCAACATAAGGTATGTCAAATAGGTCTCATGCATGCAACAGGCTACGGTAGCGAACCTTTAGAACTATACTTGAGAAGGAATGATGTGACAAAAAAAATAGTTTTTATAAAGAGACTAACAGGTGCTTTAACATTATTAAGATTCTTTTTATTTTTTTTAATAATGTTTATAATTGTAAAAGAAAAAAAAACTTTTATTTTAAATTAAGTCTTGAAAAGTTGTCTTAATCTTTAAGACTTAGAAATATGTAAAAATCAATATTTTTTTTTTTTTGTTGAATGCAAAATAAAATTATTTCAAATAAAAGTTTGGTTAAATATATATAAAATGAAATATACAGAGACTGCTTCTCTAGATGATTTTCCATATAAGTGCTTTATATTCTTATATATATATATATATATATACCCAACTCCCTTGCACTTTTCCCGTTCGGAATTTGAGGCTCACTCACAGTTCTTTTGTCTTCTGCCTACGGCCTTGTTTGAGTAGGTTGCCCTGTGGCTTCAATGCATGAAAATATTCTATAGTATCATTATAAGAAATTCCTCTGCTATGCTATTATTCTAGTTAATTTCATGGATTTTAAGCTGATTAATTTGCTCCTCTATGAGAGAGCGAGTCCATTTGTGAGTCAATGTACTCGCTTTGATTCAATCTCTCTCTTTGTCTCTCTCATACTCACTCAACAATGCACTGTGAAATGCATTTAAATTGCAAAATTATGCAGCTACTGTAGTGGGGGAGGGAGACCATTAGGGGCATTCCCCCTTTGAGCTGCGCGCTACGCATGCGCTGAAATTTTGTTTAATTTTATTAGATTTATGCGAATCGCTGAGATAGTCGCGGCTTGGATTTGCGGTTTGCGCCAAATTGATTTGAATTTTCCGCTGCATTTGATGTTTTTTCTCTATTTTACTTTGGTTCAATGAATGAATTGCATTGGGCTGCCGGTTTGCCCCCACAGTGTGTGTGTGTGAGTGTGTGTGTATGTGTGTGAGTGGTGCAGACATTATGTGGTTCATGTGGGCGTTTTATTTCAGTTAAATTGGCAAACCGCGGCCTGCGGTCGCTGTGAATCGCATGTGGGCGTTAAGTGTGTGTGTGTGTATGTCTGGTGTGTGTTGCCTGTTGGCACCGGCACTTGTTTTCCTTTATGTAATTTCTTTGCAAATTACTTTGAATACACAAGTTTTTCTTCCCTCGGCGGCAGCGACAGCTTTGGGCTCTAATTCAATTTGCGGTTTATCTTCACAGCCTTAAATTGAGAGTTTAACTACCCAGCAGACTGCGCAGAATTCCCAGAGCATGCTGTGGAATGTGTTCTAATAGGGCTAGTTGCAAATTGAAATTACCCACAAAGTCGTTGCAAAACAATTCTTAGGAATTTCTGGGAAATTGCCGCAAGGAATGCTACAAGTTAAATTCTACAAAGAGTTGAAAATTGCAAAATTCCACAAAACACGTAAGGAAAGTAGATAATAGTTTTTAATATATTTTCATAAATTCTCAATGCTTTACAAGCAAATCTTGTATCTTTTTTGCAGCTACATATGAGATCATTACGACCTAACAATATCTGATACTGTTCTCTAAAGAAGTTTTATAGCCGCTAACATGGCTATGGACAGCTCTTCAAGAGTTTCGCTAAAGACTATTTGCCATGCATATTTACAAGGAAACCTTCCCATTGTTAACTTTTCTTGTTAAATATCTTGCAAAACTTGTTTGAGGTTCTATGAAATTATCGTAAAACAAAGCTGAATAAAGAAGAAGCACAAGTAGTTTTTTATAGAGTTGCTTCACACTTATATGGACAAAGGTATATAAAAAGAATAAAACTTGTCGATGTTAAAGAGATATAAGCTACAACAAATTTATGTATATGTAAAAGCTTAAATATTTTTGTAAATGAAGGTGGATAGCCTATTTTTGTGACTATGAAATTTGAGAACTGAAATGTTTCAATTACAGCTGACAAAAATAAATGTCACCTGGCAATGCGATGTGTCAGGTCAGGGTTGCCAATTTGAGCTGTGGTGAGAGACGGCTCAAGGTTAATTGGAGGTACACCATCATAAATAGAGAGTGGCATTTGTCCTCCCATTCCCACTGCCCCTTGGAGTGACTGGAGTGGAGTTTCACAAATATGCGTATTCATTACAATTGATTGACAGACTAGACACAAACCACGAGCGCAGCAATTCAAGCTTGAAGTGCGCACCCAACGAACCATGGTCCATTTACCATTTGCTGCTTACCAGCTACCATCTACCTGCTATGTGCTAACCAGTGGCCAGCGATTTGCAGTTCCAATTATAATTGAACGCCAACCGAAAATAACTTTTATACGAATAAGAGATACTCATTAATAAATAAATTGTTTTTTAATAATTTAATTAATTGTATAGTCAGCACTAACATTCACTTTTTAATCTAGAGATTATTTGGAGCAGTCAATATTAAAATTATATCTGTATATCTACTTTTTACAATAATTTATTTATGCTTAAACTCTTCACATTTATGTATCATATTAATTAATATTTATCATAGTAATTTATATATGAAATTGAATAAATTAAAAATAAATCTATAGTCATAATCAGTATGGCATTCACAGGGTATTTGCTTATACCCGATGTATCATGAATAAAATATCTATATATTTAATTTGTCGATATTAAAACAATTCACATTGATTCCACAGCCAAGTACAGCCGCCTGCTCTGCATTTACTGGGTATTTCTAGCAACAAGCAATATGTATCTGACAATGACATGGAACATTTTCCACCACAACGATTTTTCTTTGTTTCGCTGAGATTTAACAAAATTACTTTTGGTCTTTGGCCAGACTTTTCAATGTTTTTGTTTTTTATTCCCCTTTAATTGGTTTTGAGGGTTTTTTTTTACTGTCGATTCTATTTTATTTTTCCTTCAATTTAAAAGCAAAGTGTAAAAAAATAGCTTCATTGTTTTGGTAAAACATTTTCAAGTTCACTGCGTGGGCAGCAAAAAAAAGCATAACAAATTTTACATTCAAGTTTCGGTTAGCCCTTGCACGCTAACTCTCTCTCTCTCTCTCTCGCGCTCTCTCTCTCTCTGTCTCTCTCTTTCACGCTATTTACATTTTTCTCTTACTTGTTGAGTTTCCGATTTCGAGCTGTAGCTTTGCGTGGGTCATGGTTGGCTTTTGTTGCGGCTGTGTTGGTTAGCGTGGCTATTAGATGTGTGTGTGTGTGTGTGTGTATGTTTGGATTCTGTTTGTCATCGACATGTTCGCCTGCATGAGTCAGCATCCCAACGCGTCGGAAGTGGGACGACCATGCAAAGTCTGTAATTACATACACCATAAATACGCGCCGCACACACACCACACATCACACCACACACCATACAGCACACACATACACTCATTAAATTATTGATGCATTCGCTTTGCATTTTTTCAACAGAATTTTTTGCACGAGTGAAAACCGACAGATGAAATTAAAAATTCGTTTCGCTTAGATAAGCAACGTAAGGCAAAAATGTGAAAAAAATTTGTATTATATTGGCAGCTGTTATGAAATATCTTAGAGCCACTTGAATGCATGAAGTATAAAACACAGCTGAAGCAGTAGAAAGTGCAACTCTCTGTAGAGATTCAATTTGAGCAGTCACTCAAATTCTCTCAGCTGTGGCGGTGACCACCAGACGAACTCAGGATGCATAAATCATTCTGGCAGAATGAATGTACAGAAGGTAGTCGCCAGGTAGAAAGTGCGAACAACGCGCTTAAATAATAAACTATGTAAATAAAAACAGTGAAATGTGCAGCAAAAAGAAACAAAAGAGGAGCTGAGAGCTCAACAGTGGGCAGGTAGTGAGAGTCGTTGTAAAAAGCAAATTAAGCGCGAAATTGGTTGGTTTCTCGAGTGGAACTGCGAAAAAGAGTTAAGAAAAAAGTGTCATAAACCCTTAAAGAGTTGGCGGTTAAATGAGTTGCAAACAAATCGCAGCTCATAAATAACCCAAATGGTCGCTCGATTGGCAAATTTCGTGAGATTTTGCCTTTTGATGCGCTCGCAGTTCGTGCAAACGTGAACGTGAACGAGAAGCGTTACCTAAGCATAGCCCGCGGGTCCATAGGAAAAACAAAGCAAAAGAGACTGTGAGCAGGAAAACTGAGGCGTAGCCAGACGTCGATATCAACAGCTGGCTACGGCAAAAAAACTCAGTTCATGGAAAATCCACTAAACTTCATAACTTTTTGTGACTGTTGCAACGCTTGGTGCCAAGTGTCAACTGTGGCAAGTGTCACCAACTTGCCACAAAACCACGTGCAACACGTTGGCCCTTAAAAAATAAACGCTGCAGAATGTCACAACTTTCAAGGAAGTAATCGTTTTTTATCTAATGTTCCGCTTCAGTCGGTAGCTGACATTGGCACATGAAATGTAACAGATTATGAAAATGTTTTCCACTATTTATTGGGTGTGATTGCGATTCGCTAGAATTAACACACATGGAATACAACAAAAGAGTATTGTATGTGGAGATATAATTATATAGATGATAGATAAATAGTTATATAGATGTAGACAAATGAATATAAATATATATATATATATATATATATATATATATATATATATATATATATATATATATATATATATAAATATATATATGTTTATATATAAATATATATATGTTTATATATAAAAGCTGACTTTGCAGACAGATGGTATTCCTTCCACCTCCTCAAAACACCCACAATTTGATATTATTTTATGATATACTCAAATAGTATTGCTATATGAGTTACCCTCATCAATAACTCAAAGTCAAAGCATGGCTGATGCAGCCAACACATTTACCAATAGCAAAGAAGAAGAATTTAAAAACATGCAAATCAAATTAAAGCAAGCTAGAGACTCAAGTATCAAATAACGCAAGTTCTCTTTTATCTGCTAGCATTGACCCAGTTCCTGGAAAAGGTAAGACCGCTTTTTCAGCAGACGATAAAAGTTGTTGACACATTTTTGTAGAGACATCTTCGGGCAAATATAACTCTATTAGTGATGCCGATGCACACACACGCTCAGAGTCCACGCGTGCGTGTGTGAATGCGTAAAGATAAATAAATATTTATTGCCATTTAAGCTGCACATTTAAATGTGTGTCAGAGCTGGCCGGAAACTTGGCAAAAAACAAAAAAAAAATATACAAATATATATATGACTGAAAAAAAGCCACGCAGCTGAACTCGTAATGCGAATATGCATAAATCAAATGCCACTTCCGCTGAGCGTAGGCTTTATGAGCGAAATACAAGAAATACGCTTAACCAAATGAAAAGTGACAATTTTATTGGAAGACAAGGCAGCACACTGAAGCCAAAAAAACTGTAGTCGGCAAATGCTAATGCAACATACTTGCTAATTATTTTGATACCCTGCGCCAATTGGAAAAAGATTAGCAGAAGTTCAAAAAAATTTAATTGGTTTAGCTTTACAGATATAACCAATATATCGATTTCCACTTCTAATTAGATATTATTATGATAGAATTAAGTTTCATGTCTCTAGATATTGTTATATCAATATTTCAAATATTGATTAACACATATAGAAATATATTATATATTTGGATCTCCCTAACTAACTACCGATAGTTATTAGCTTTAGCATTTCAAATTTGTCAAAAAATTTGATATTTATTTGCAAAATTTATTTATTAAAAGAAGAAGATATTTAAATATATATCTGCAGCTCAATTTAGGCCTAGACTACGTGCTATATATTCATATATCTTTCGATATGTTATAGATTAAATAAAGCCAACTTTATGCATATTCACAAGAATGAACTAGCTCAATTCCTAATTCTATATTCTAAACTAAAGCAATCTGTTCACTTTTTACTGATTTTCGATTTTCTACAGGGTATCTTAATGCCTCAGACCTCGTGCAGCTTGCCACCTTTTCTTTATCTAGTGCAAATTGTACTTGGTTTTTATTTTTTTGGGGGATAAACCCACACGCATAACGGCGCAGACAACGCGTCCACTCACTCGTCATTTCAGTTTATACGCCCCAGCTGGAGCGAGCAGCTGATTCATTCATTCAATCGTTCGTTCATTCATTAGTTCACGTTTCACGTAGCATTTATGCGACATTTTTGACAAACAATCTTCAAAGACCGGACCTCGACTCAACTCAACACGACTCGACACTGCATCACTGTGGGTCGCAACTGTGAACCGATTGCTTGGGCTGCCCATAATTGGCATCGGCCATCGATGTCTATAGTTTCCAGTTAGTTAATGCGGGCCGAATTTGTAGCTGTAGCTTGTGGGCTTACAGTCTCGTGATTTAGTGTTAAATGCATCTCTTTAAATCTGTGCATTATTTATGGAAGCCTCAATTTGTTTAGCTCTAATCGCCTTCTGAGCTTGAGCAGGTGTCAGAAATGATGAAAATCTATCGCAATTGAGATTGAAAAGAAAATCATGAAAGATCTTTTAATTTCTCATACAGCTGTAATTACTGTTCACTCAATAGTTTCTCACGCTTCCAGAAACTCATTTTAACACTTTGAATACTTAAGGAGTAATTAAGATATGCTCATAAATCTATTTCAACACTCAGAATTTGCAAGGCAAATGAATATTTTTTTTCGTTTGACTAACAAAAACAATTTTGAAATGCTCCTAACAGCTGAACCCACAATTTGTTGCCCCATTAATTTGTGGGCGAATTAGCATTTGAACGTTTGTTTCTGTTGTCTCTTAAGTAAACAAAATTAATTAGTTTTCAATGAAAATGAGCATTTAATTTGTGGCGGCTTTTCGTTTCGAAAGAAATTTCACGTTTCTTAATTGCGTGAAATTAATTTCAATCACATTTTTCCGAAAACACTTTGCTAACTAGTTAGGCACGTGAATGCGATGCAGAGATTATATTTTATACGGACTTTATATAGACTTTAACTATGCATTTTTTATTGGGCCCCAGCAGCCTATGAATATGTTCAAATTAATGCGGCAAGGTCGATAGATCTGAAGTTTTTGAAGTTTGTTTTTATTTTTCCGAGGGGCTTGGCTAACTTTTTGTGCTGATGCTTGACTGATAAAAATGGTTTATTGTTTTTGCTTATACTAAAATCAAAATACAGTTGAACAATAACTATATTGATTTAAATAAATTAAGCAATTTCCGTTCGAGGAAAATGTACAATAACAAATCACATTTATATATATCTCATGGATATCTGATTACAGACAGAGAAATTTCAAACAAGTTATGAAAATGTTGCTCATAATAATGTGACTTAATGATAGCTATTTGTTATCAAAGCTGTTTAATGTTTATTATGTCTCTAGAGATAAACAATTTCCACAAAGCTGAAAGCATTTGATATCTTTAGGCTTCAATAATATTTACATTTTAAAATATAATTTTTTTCATTAATCTAGTATTTATTTATCGATCTTAAGTATATGCATAATTATCGTTCGCAAAACAGAAATCGGATATCAACTTTTGCCTATTGGCTTGGGGCAATATTTCGGTTGCGGCTGTCAAATATTATATTTTTTTCACATCATTAGTAGATCTTCGACTATGATTTCCTAATATTGATTCTAGCCATAGTTTACATTTATCTCCTATGTGCTGAGCTTCTGCTGACTACCGATTGCGACTGCTGCTGCTTATTCTTTATTTTTTTTTATTTTTGGGTCTATTATGCTAATGAGGCGTCGTAGAGGTCTACGCTGAAGCGGCTTAAAGTGGTAAGGCTACTTGCCAATCGGCGCAGAGCTTGAAAACAAATTATAAGTATATATATAAGAATATAAATATATTCACACATACAAATATATATTCTTTTTCAATATTGTGCATACATTTGCATAAATTGCGCTGTGGGAACACGCGTGCGCTGCTACCAGCTCCATGGATAGAGTCAGCTATGCAGACCCAGACGTCGTCCCCAGCGCCGCTCCAGCGCCCCAGAGAGGCCAGATTCTTGGTTCGATTGACAAGCTTTCAGCATTGGCTTGGCGCTCGATTGCTATCGGTGCTTCACGATGAGGCGATGAGCTGCATACAAATGAGTTTACGGTGTGTGGGCGCCACTTGGTAAGGGGCGGGGGCAGCCGCGCTGGTTGAATGCAACGCCTGGGGACCGCAACACGTCGACGACATGCTGCGGCTGCTTCTTTTCTTTCCTATTGGACACTCATTGGCCTCTTATTGTCATAATGGACCCATTTGTGGCGCTTTCTAAGCCGTCTGCGCCTCATTAATCATCCGCGAGGCGTGGCATTTAGTTTTTCGGCTCGTTGTAAATATTTTGACCAATATTTTGTGCTAGTTTTTTTAAATAGTTTTAATTTGTTTTGTTTTACACGGTCGCCGGCTTTTTGTTGTTGTTGCTGTAAATAGAGCGTGTGATTGACAGCGGCTCTTTGAATTTATTTATCTTTTATTTTCTACTTTTTTTTGTATCTGTTTAATTCGCCTTGATTGATTGATTTCGGGGGTTTTGTAACATAGAATTGGCGATATCTATATGAAATTATGAAATCTTTCACTAACAAGCCTCAAATTACTCACATTTTTTGATTGACAAGTTGAAAAATTGGCTTGTCAAATTGATTTGAATAAAATTATTTAATAATTTCGAAAGCTATTTTAACACAGCGAAATGGAACTAAATTTACTCCAATTTAGGGAAATTGAAAAAATTTTAGCGAGGAAAATTGTATTTTTTATGTTGTTAGATAATTCTTTACATTATCAAAATTATGATAGAGATGCTAAAATACCGGAAATATATAAATAATAAAAATGATTTTAATAATTTCTTATTTTGTTAAACAAATTTGAGATCAACTGAGTTGCATTAGGATAAAATACATATTTTTTAAGTCAATAAAAATGTATGAAATTTATGTTTACATAAAAGTATTTTCATTTAACAACTCAATTAATGTTAATGAAACTTGTTTTAAGTGACGTGTTGAGCTAACGAGATTTTTTAATCTCAAACCGAATCAATGCATTGACTTAGCTTTAGTTTCTTACGGATCAACTACAAGTGCCTTAAAAAATACGAGCGCAAATGATCAAAATCTCCTTACAAGTATATCTCTCATGATGTAATATAAGTACTAGGCGCGGTGCTGTTCGCTGAGTCGAACATGGGGTTAAATATATATATTGATTCTTCATTTTTTTTTATTAACTCTAACTGAAGTGTTAATGTTATATATTTATTCTAAGAGCTCTGCTCACATTAGCATATTCATAATAATTGCTCATGTTGCTAAGCCTCAATTAAAAGCCCATTTTATTAATGAAGCAACAGCCATCCCAAGAGACTTCAACTGACACTGAAAAAAGCAACTAATAAAATGACATGAGCAACAACGACAACAACAACAGCAGCAGCAGCAACAGCATCAACAAGACTCCAGGTGTGCCTGACAAATCGATGTAAAGCTCATGTTAACCGATAATGGGGCTCTCGATAGACACACATGCAATTGGCTATGCTCTTTAGAGCGTGTAGCATATACAAATCGAAAAGTTAACAAATTTGCCGTCTAAAACGTGATCGAGTTGGCATTGAAAAGTGCCTGGACAAACCTAGCATGACGATGATAATGCTGTAAAGCGGCTTATGAAACTGTATGTACACACTAGAAGGCATCCAGAACATTTCAATTGATAATGAAAAGACACACAATTAAAAGTTCAACTGATCTAACCCCGCCGCGCAACAAAAAATGGAAACGCCTTCAAAAATAACAAAAAGCACGCGTCTTGCTTCAATTTGATGTCGGGCTTTAGTTTCAGAAAGGGTTGAACAAAGACATGTCTAATACGGGTTTCTAAACTTATGAGTGCTAGCTTTATTGTAGATGTTGCTGTTGTTGTTGTTGCTATTATTATTATTATTATTATTGTTGTTGTTGTTGTTGTTGTTGTGTTTATTGTACGCTATTTACACGAAAAATGACATAAGCCGTAGAAGTATTTCTTGAACAAGTCGAGTACAGCAAACAACTTTGAAGTAAATGTGTAAAAACAAAATCAACTATGACTGCTAGAGTCGGAGTCGGGAGTGCATGACTAGAAGTTACTCTGAGTTACCTTAGTGTAGATCTAGTCGAAAAGATGGCACATATTTTATGGAAAATTAAATAGAAGTAGACATAATATTCGTCAAGAAAACTTATTTGAACAGGGCAATTAGAAAATATTGATATATGTGAGTAGCTCAGCATCCACGTCTTCTGTTACGTTTTACACACATTTTCACAAAAACAATATACACTCTCTGCCATGCTTAACTTGTACAGGGTAGCAAAACCATTCCATATATTAACAATAGTAAATTGCCGTAACGAAAGAGAATATTGAAACAAATTATTCTTGAAATGTTGCTTGTCAAAGTTTATGCTAAGTATAAAAGTAAATGCCATTAGTCATTTGCTGAAAGAACCTTAGTGAGCCGCGGCGATATTGGATAAGCTAAAGAGATTAGTTTCTAGTTAAATTAGATAGGCTGGGAGAAGCCTAGTGAAGTTCTTGCCAAATTATTTGCCTAGCTGTGAACGTTACATCATATGTATAGCCGTAAAAATAGGTCTTTGCGTATTAATTAAAAACACAAACGATGCATAGTAAAAGTTGAATAAGCATAAACCTTGGATATGTGTAGGACTATCGGCATTTAATGGCAAAAGCAGTAGCTGAGCATTTAGCATTGGGAAAGGCACTGGCGATGTGGACATCGGCGCTTCAAAGCTTGTCAGTCAGTGTCGATCTTTAAAGTGTTTACGATGCTTAAATTACATTTTGAGTGTGTATGTGTGTGTGTGTGTGTCTGTGTGTGTGTGTGTGTGTGTATGTCGTGCAAAGTGGTAATATGTATGCTACGCTCTAAAGTTGTTTAGATTGAAACGTCTTTTAATTGCATGTTAATTGCCCGAACCACAATCGAGACGAACAACTGGCGAATGTGGACGCGTTTCGAGACGCAGTTAAGATCTGCAGAAGATACAAAGTGGATGGACGACGACTGCGGACTTCGTCTTGTCTCGTTGGCCAAACTTGGAGCCCGTTGCCTTTTGCTTTTTGCTTTTCTTTCTCTTTTCAGAGTGAAAAACTGGATGGAGCCAAACTGGAGAAGTGCCTGAAGTTGGTTCTATATAAGAAACAGTTGCACTCATTTGTTGTCCCAGTCGCCATCATTGTTCTTGCTCTTGTTGTTTAACTCTCCGTCTCCCCCTCTCACCTGGTTGCCCGCTGCATAAGTACGTGTGGCTACGGCTCTCGTTCGTTCCAGACACTGCCCCCGGCTCTACCGCTCGACAAAGACACGTTTTTCAAGTTTTCCGACAGGGGCACATGAAGTCATTCAAGTGGCAACCAACAGCAGCCCAGAGCCGAACAAGGGCCAAGACACAGAGCTTGACCGCAAGAAGGCACAATTTTGCTTCTGTTGTTATTGTCTGTTGTCTGTTGGATGTTTGTTGTTGTCCAGTTGCCAAGCTGTCCGGTTGTTTAGTGCTGTCATTTGCACTTGACGTTGCACTGCACCGAACTGGCAACAATTGCTTTCAGCTGGCAAACTATTGCGGCTTTACTTATTTATCCGTACCTAAAGTCTATAATTCCATCAGCTGAAGCTTACGAGGAATCAATTACCTCAGATAAGATAAGATTAATGTTGCTAAGTAATTGGTTATATTACAGCAAACTTTAATGAGTTCGTTTAATATTTACGACGAAGAAGTGAGAATCTGAAGACAAGGCAAAGGCTACTCAACTCCTTTTGTTCAGTATTACAGTAAGAAAAGATCTGTCAATAATTCCTCATCTTCTATAAAGACTCTTAAAGACCTCTAATAGCTTGCATGTGGAAACTTAGTTTAAAGTGTAACTTAACAGAGAGTTACCATAACATGGATCTACACTTAACGTAAGCCCATTACAAAATCAAGAGCTTTCCAACTTTCCAAGTGTACAATAAGTAAATGCCAAATAGATGTCAGTTATCGATAGACTATGAAATCACTTCTAATGCCGCCTGACCACTTCGACAAGTAGACAGTGCTACGAGTGGCATTACCTATTATACACTCTTACAGATATGACCAACTAGCTTACCCTTATCGCGTGTTTTATTGGCTTTATTTATGGGCAGGGCCTTCATAGACTACATCGCCGTCGACAGTGTTGAATCACTGACCCAATTCAAGGGCCCAATTGTTACGCTTCAGTATTTCACTTTATTTTTGTTTCCCGATGCCAAGTGCTTTGGATTTGCACAACTCGAATACATTAAATTCGGATTTGATACAAGCCACAATTAAACTTGCACAAACCTCAATGAATATAAAAGGCAATGTCTTTCCCAGATCTGACTTCAATTGAGGCAGTTAGACAGAGCTGACAAAAATGTTTGTATACTACAGATTTTTGAGCTTACAATGGGTTCATTGTAAGACTTTTAGTGGCCATTCGCAGTTGAGTGTTAATTAAATTTATTTGAACTTCAGCTGCAGAGATACAGATACGATTCATTGGATTTCAATGTGAGCCAAATGAAGCGTGCCCAAACAGATTTGTTTTGTGCCCTTTTCTGGGTTCGGTAGCGCTTAACACCGAAACTTGTAATAAGCAATCGGGAAATGAGTTGACAGTTTGAGCTTTGTGGGCATTCCTCGGCAACTCGGCTCAACTAGCGACCAGTTGTCTGTATTATGCATCATGAAGTACGCCCGTAAATTGCGCACATTCAACAATTTTTATTATTTTTTTATCAGAAAAGCCCGTCACCAGATTCACATTGAGCTGTTGCAGTAGCTTGCAAAATGTCCAAGACATAAGTTTTGGACATAATTAAGCCATCGCGAATGGCGTTTGGGGAAACTGTTTGCCATTTGCGTTGACAGTTGTCAGCAAGCGCTAACTTGGCTAATTAATCAAAATAATGACAACATTTCTGGCCTAAGTGACTTGACAACATTGACATTTTTTCATACACAAAGTATCACAATTATTAGATAAGTGCAAGTGTATTGGAATAATGCAAATCCGCATAAGTCGCATTCGCTCTCAGACTGAAATCAATTAAAATTTACAAAGATAAGAGCTGAGTGAGTGATACACTCAGAGTATACGGTGTGAACTGGAAAATTATTTTGAAAAAAATAAAAAATAAATAAAATAAAATAAAATACAACTTTTAATTGCCAGGAATTTATAAATATTGAAAAAAAATCATTAATATTATGTATCTTTCTCCTAAAAAAGCCAAATTGTATATAAACAATAAGTTTTTAAATTTTTTTTTTCGGTGATTTCAATTAGTTTTTTATTTTTAATTAAATCTAGCTTCATGCAATATTTATTACATTGTTAAAAATATCACTTGATAATGTTATCTAATTCTCATAAATATATTAAGTAGATAATTCCATTTTCTTTATATTTCGTCACTCTCAGTAACTGAAATTTTACTTTTGCTTTAGAATTTTTCTTTTTTATTCCATTAAAAGAGGTCCAATTAAATAACTCATCATTTTCTCTTCACCTCACAAATATCTGCAGTAAATATGTATATCAATTCACCTGTCCCCACACCTTATTCAAAACATGTAACTAATGATTCCCATAACTACGAAGCTCCTTGACGACAGTGTTTATACAAGCAACACGACAAATGGCAGCAAAGAAAACTTTCATTCCATCCTCTAGCCAAGCGCCATGCAGTACAGTTGGCTGCCACAGGAACGACGCCAGGTGAGGATACGCGAGAAGCCGCCACTGGTTATATCGCAACAGCGCTTTGCACGGATACAGGCGAATGCCAACCAAGCGGCTGAGCAGCAGCTGGAACAGAGCAAGAAGCAGCGTCAGCTATATGACGAAAAGTTGCGCCTGGGCGGCGAGGCGCTACTCCGACGCTTTGACGGACTTAATCTCTGTGCCACGGAGGAGGAGCAATGTCGAAGGGACCAACTGCAGCAGCAGCAGCAACTGCAATTGGCCAAGGAACGAGCGCAAGAGGAGAGCATTGAACTACAGCGTGAGGAGCAGCTCAGGCAAAAGCAACGCATTGAGAAGGCGCAACAGCTGCTGGAGCAACTGCGTCCAGGTCCGCGAGAGCTGCACTGCGCCAAGCTGCAGAGTGAGGTGCTGCGCGGTATCATTGCCCAGAGGCAGATGCAGACGGAGTTTGCGGCAGCCACCGAGAAGCAGCGCGAGCTGGACAGACGCGTGTACAGCGAGCAGGTGCTCAATGGCCTGGAGGAAGCGCAGTTGAGTCAAAAGCAGCGACGCCAGAAGCTGAGCGAACACAAACGCGAGCTGCTCAAGTCCATCGAGCAACGTCAGCAGGAACGCAACGCCGCGAAGGCTGAGCAGCTGGAGCAGGCGCACCAGGAGCAGCAACGCAATGCGCTGCAAGTGAAGCAGCAACTGGATAAGGAGCGCGCGGAGCAGGCGGCCAAAGTGCAGCAGAGGCGGCAGTACGACTTGGCATCGCTAGAGGCAGCCGAGCACCAACGGCAGCAGCTGCAACTGCTGGACAAGGTGGAGCTGGCACTATGTGAGGTGCACAACGAGGCCAAGGCCAAGCTGGACAACCTGAAGACCGATCTGGGCCAGCAGCGCGTGCAGCGGCGACTGCAGCACAATGAGCAACTGGCACAGCAGCTAGCACCTCGGCTGCACTACAGCGCGAGCGAGGATAAGCGTCGCCACGAGCGACAGCTGGCGGAAATGCGACGAGCGCACAGTGTGGAGCAGCAGGAGCGTCGCCAGCGGCAAGAGCAATCCAAGGCGCAACGTCTGGCCATGCAGCAAGAAGAACAGCAGCGGGCCGAGGCAGCGAAGCAGCGGGCAAAGCTGGAACACAGCGATGATGTGGCTAGGCGCTTGGAAAACGAACGCATTCACGTGCAGTTCAAGCGGCAGCAGCGCCAGGAGCAACTGCGTCGCCAGCACGAGCTGCTCGCTCACCTGGACAAGCAAGAGCAGCAGCGGCGCGAGGAGCAGGCACGTCCGGCCACAAACTACAATCGACTAGCGCAGCTAGAATGCCTGCGCGAAGACGCGCGCTTCATGGACTACGCCCACCGACTAATGGTCGAGGCGCAGTCCAGAGGCTGTCCCCTGCAACCCTTCATGCGCGTCCTGGAGCAATACAAGAGTGCCAATCGCATTGGCGCCGAGGTGCGCGTGCCAAGGCATCTGATCACCAAGTTGACCATGGGACGACGCACCCAAGGCGACAGCACAGCGGCGCAGCAACAGAGCAAGGAACAGAGCACGAATGAGGAAGAAGAGTACAATAGAAGAATCCAGGAGACGCTTAAAAAGATACAAACTCTGGTCTTGCAAGAAGCCAAACAGAAGGATGAGCTCGAGAGCAAAGAAAAGAAAACTTCAGAAAATAATGTGAAAAATATTGAATGAACTTTGAATTTAACTCTATACTCTTATACTATAATATATATATTATAAAGAATTATAATTTATATAAACTGCCAATCTCTAGTAAATCTATAACAGATAAAGAATTTACGGCCCTATGTCAACATTTGAGTTACTCGATATCCTTATCATGCGCATCCTTACATATTTTGCGGAATCCTTTGCCTTTAAATTCTGTTTGCAAATTGCCAATTTCAGCTGAAATAAAATATCAGTTAAATTACCAAATACTTGGATTGAATTCCCCCATTTCAACGACCTCAACGCGCAGTTGTTCGAGTTCAAAGCAAGCCAAGTATCAATTTCCCGAATCCAGGTTCCATTTGCATTACTCATGGCCTGCAGTGGACTTGAGGTAATCGGAATCGAATACCAACATTCTCTCTATCCCCCTCCCTCTCTCTCTCTCTCTCTCTCTCTCTCTATCTGTCTATCTCTCTCCCTCACTCTGTCTCTGTCTCTGTCTCTCGCCAAATTACGTTAGGTGACTCGAGTTTATTTATGGGGCATGTTTTGTAGATGCCACAAAAGTGTTTTTCTTTGCCTTTTTACTTTAAGCTGGTGAAAGGCACTTTAGGCAGTTGCATGTGAGATTGTCATCAAATATTTGCGGCAGCAAGTGGATAAATTACTGTAATTTACATTTGCCAGTTGCTACAACTTGATCATTTATGTGGAACAATCAGATGCAGCATAGTAACTGCTTGAGAATAAATTTTACTTGGATTACTGTAAAATTCTATATTGAAGCTGTGAAGTGTTTGCAGCCTAAGTCAACAGAAAGGGAATAATATCAATTGATCTATTCTGTGTTTTATATATAGTATATATAGAGTACAATTATACAGGTTTATATCATTTACAAACAAATATTTATAAGCAATATCAAAGCTTAAAAAGTAAACTGCATCGAAAACGAACAAAATTTACAGGGTATATAGCGCGGCTCTTTGAAATGAGTTTCCGCCTTTTAGTTTGGCTAACTGTAAATCAATTTAGCTTTATTTTTAAACATTTAGACATTACTCATTCGTAAATTCGAGTTGAGTTTAATCAAATAAACTAATGAAGCCACAGAACCTCTCACTCTCCACATTCGCCCCACGCTGCTTTGCAGCCCCCAAAAAAAAAAAAAGCCAACTAAAGTGTCACAAAATTGAATTATCTGATCGAGTTACGTTCTATATTTGAGTCGTCTTTCAGTGTTTACGTGTTTGTGGAGTCATGTCAACTGGGTTTTGGTGGTTTATTTTTGTGCTGTTTGTTGTCTAACCAAATGCCTGACAATGAATGGGTGTGTGTAAGAGTGTGTGTGTGTGCGTAAGTGTATGTGTGTATGCCTGAGGCTTAAAGGTTTTATCTTTTTCATGTTCGCTGTGAACTTGTTGATTTTAGATACAAAAGTCGCTGTCGCTGTCGCTGTCGCTGTCGTTGTCGTATTTGCGCAACCAAAAACACCGAGAATTGTCGAAACGACCAAAATTGGGAAGGTTAATGTATCTTCACATCGTTCAAGCTATATCTATTGCAAATAAAAAAGATACACTGCAACATATTTTTCAATGCTTGAAATAAGTTTCAGAAGTGAGCTTCACTTTCAGTTGAAGTTTCTCATTTTTTATTTTTTAGCAAGTCTGCCATTTGCCAGACTTTGTAGCTTTGCCGACACATATATACACACAGACCTGACCGAGTTCTAAGAAGAGACAAATTTTTTTTCTTTTCTTTTTGTTTTGGTGTTTGTCTGGCCGAAAATTGAGCTGTGCAAACATAAATTTGATTCTGAATTATGAATTTTGTATTGAACAACAACAAAAAGAGGCAAAACGCTCTTGAGACTTTGCTGTTCGCTGATGCGCAAAAGTTTGCCAATTAATCATAGGATCTGCAAAATGGAGCTGACTTCTGAAAGCGCATTCAATATTCTATACTAATTAGGTTTAATGATCTGGCAAAATAATATGAGGGAAATTTTTTAATCAAAAATGAAAAAAGAAATAAGACAGATAAGATTAAATTTATTATATACCTATCTTTATCTATATTATGTTTATGTTTTAATATTATATACGATCATAAAATACGTGCAGCTCAGGTTAAGTACCTTTTGCATATTTATTTCTTTATCTGAATTTCTATTTATAAACAGTTTGTTTAGCTTAAAAAAACTGACTAATGCTGGAGTAAGCACTTAGTTGAGTCATTTTTCTCACCAATTCGCGGAATGTGTTAATAAAACAGTTAACAAATTGGCAACAAATATATATATACCCCTTAAGACTTACGTTCATTTTTTTTTCGACTTTCATGACAGGCAAAATGATGTAAAAAGCGTGTGAAACTTACCTGAAAGAAAAAAGAGAAATTTATAAATAAATGAGAAAATAAATTTAATTTATTGAATATAAAATTAATTATTGAAGTTAAATATATAAAATTAAAAGAGAAATATATAAAATTACTCGAAGTAGAATTGTTTAAAAATGTATTATTAAAAGAATCTTTTATAATAGATTTTCTTTATGTGATGCCCACTAATCTCTCAACAACGAAAAGTAATTATTAATTGATGCTCCCATTTTGTTAAAAATTAAAATAAATTTAATAAAATATTGATTTGAGTTTTAACATATTCAAAAA
Organism: Drosophila mettleri; assembly: GCA_035047625.1. Lineage (NCBI taxonomy): Eukaryota > Metazoa > Arthropoda > Insecta > Diptera > Drosophilidae > Drosophila > Drosophila mettleri. The sequence goes on from JAWNPI010000103.1 coordinate 19,680,130, forward strand.
TGTATTTTGAATTAAAATTCTGACATTTCTGTGTTGTTTGTTTACATTTTATCTAGGGTTAAAAGTTTCACCCCATTAAATGCTATGAAAAAGTGTTTCCCATTAAACCTTTAGTACTTGTCTTTCTAGTACGCTCATTAAGTTCCACGACAATTCTGTAGACGCTCGTGCATGGTCCACAGACCTCAAACATTTATATAGCTCATTAAAAAAACAAAAACAATTCCATATAATTTAAGTAGTTCAGCGTCGTAAAAGGCGACACATGTGGCATTAAAAAACATCAGCAAGAGCTCAGCAGAGAGACAAAATATTTTGTATTTCTCATTCTCTTTGTCATTTTGATGTATCTAGAGTTGATTTCAACTAATTGCTTTGACATCTTTTTTTTTGTTTTTGTGAATTTGTGAAGCTGTTGCTGAAGCAGCGCAATCATCTAACACATTCAAAAGATTGCCTCGAGATCAAAAACAATTTGCAAGCTGCAGACTGCGGCAATTGCATGCAGCTTGTCCCTGATCCCCTACTCGGGTCTGTCTTTGCATTCCATTTGCAATTGAAGATCAGGCGCCAACTGCTTTCCAAGTGGATGCCTTTGAATTGGCGCCAGACGGCAGTTTGTGTAAACAATTTAAGCGTTCTATGTAGACACGCCTCTGGAACATTACAAGTAAATATTACAGCTGCGGGCAGGAACCAACCTTATCCTGTCTTTATTCTCTCAGACAGTCTTACAGCTCGCAAGTAAATAATAAAAGAAATATATATATGTATATATAGGAAGTTAATGCATGGATTTCTAATTATATTTTTCATAAACATGTCACAAATCACATAACATGACTATAAGAGACACGTTTTAGTGAGCAAGTACAGAGCACGCTCGAAATTTTCAACTTTTAGATTTGGAGCAAGTTGCCAAAGATATTTCTGATCTTCTTCAAATTTATTTTCTAATTATTTAAGTTTCTAAATATTTATTTTGTATATTTTAATTTATACAATATATTTTTAGATTTATTGATTTTTCTTTTATTGAAAATATAGATTTTTGTTAACAATTTTGACATTAAAAAACCCAAATATCGCTTCAAGCAAGCAAGCGTTCTACTTAATGATGCTTCACTGTCTGCCCGACCATGTGAAGCAGGTTCAATAGTTCAGTGTCATTCTGATAATTCATTATGAGCTGGCGGCCTTCAATAGAACAATAAGCGAAAAGCTGACCAACTGAGCCGTGACTTACAAAACTTGCGTGTGTCGTGGCTCTTCTTTGTGTAATGTTAATAATGTATTAATAATAATAATAATAACAATAATGTAAAATATTAAGCATGAAAAATTATTTTTGTTGCCGCAAAACAAAGGCTTGTCTTGAGACTCAGACTGGAATCTGGCTGCTCGGTAACTTCAGTCAGCTCTTCCGTTTTGTAATTAATCAATTTCAGCTCCCAAATGCATACACAATAAATCGCACGCCTTGTGTGAAATTTAAGCAAAAATAAAAAAACCAACAGCAACAACAACACAAACACATTTTGGTTTTATAATAAAAATGTTAAAATTTACGAGACAAAGGCGCAACATTGACGTGAGTGCAACATGTTGCAGGCCAGGAGCATGAAACCGAAGCTGGCAAAACATGACAAACACCCAACAGCCAAGCCAGATAAACTGACTGTATATAAATATGTATATAAATATAAGTATACATATTTATATCTATTAATATATGTGTGTGTGCACTTACTTCTGGCATAAACTGTAAACTTTTGTTTTAATATTTGTAAACAGTATGATGCAAAGAGAAACTATAACTAAAATTTGAATGCAGCTGCCAGAAGCCGTAGTAAAAGATTATTATATGTACAATGGGCAAAATATGCTTTGTGAATTTACAAACAAAATTGTCTACAATTTTGTCAATTTTCTTATTCTAAATTTAAGACGGATTGAAGAATATTTGGAAATATAAAAATACATTATAATAATCGAATTATATGATAATAAACCTTTAGTCTCTGGGCAGAAAGAAGTATAAGTGAAATGAAAATAATATTTAAATATATAAATTAATATTGATTAAATAATTTATATATTGTTTGTTAAGTCTAAAATTTATGTGGATTTAAATTAATTTGCTTACGAAATTATGAATTACAAATCAATTCTCTTAGAGAATATTTGGCAATGGATAGCTGATAGATTAAGTCAATAAATAATTTGTAAAGTTTGTTCATAAAAACTATCTATTCTCTACTACATTTTAGGCAAATTATGTTAAATAATTTTAGGATTTGGTTTTTTGTTAATAAAAGTGTAATTCTCATTTAAAATATTAAATTTAAATTGTATTTGGTAACTTGGCTGAACGACCATTGTGCCCAGCTGCTGCTGCTTAACAGTTTCCTATTTAGCCATGGCTTATAATTTATGTCTATGCAGCATTTGTCCGCCGGGCAAGCGGCGTTAACATAGCGCGTTTTTTTTTTTTTGGGTAGTCGTGCCGTTTAGTTGGGTTATTTCTCTTCTTCTTCTTTTTCTTCTTATTCAGCTTGTTGCTCAGTTCGTCTCGACCCGTGCCGTCCCATCATATCGCCCATTGAGCATCTCGACGCATAAATCAAACTTTGGTCTGCAGTTTTTCTTCAGCACACGAAAAAATACAAAACAAAACAAAACTGTTTGGTCAGATCAAATTGCCCGACTCTGGACTCTCGACTTGCCAACTTCTTGGAACTTTGCCTGCCCCAACTGAGATATGTCTGTACACATACACACATACACACAATTTATAGCCTTTTAATGCTGCAGTTCTCTGCCGTGTCAGAGTCTGTGGCGGCGTTGACATTGTAGCGGTAAATGTTGATAAATTAATTCGCTGCAGCTTGCAACGCAGTTGCACAGACTGACATGAGGCTGAGCCCCAGCCCAAGCCCAAGCAACTGAACCTTTCGCTGAAGGTGATTCATGTCCCCCATGACTCTGCACAAATGTCACAATATAAGCAGCCCTATATATGTATATATGCAAACAATTGGATTTATCAAGTGACATTTCGCATGTATTTGCTTTTAAGGCGGCAAACAACAAACACCTGAAGCAGAAGAAGTAAAACCACTTGTCAAACTGTTGGCCTAGAACTTGACGCATTGCGCGCTACAACTGTTTGTGAATTATAACTGTAGTGTAAATTATATTGCCTTTGTTGGTTTGTGCTCATTTACATAAGGAAAAATACTGTAGAATACAAAATGTGTATAACATCTCGGTAAATTTAATAATCACATTGATCAAATTTCTCCCTCCCGCTTACATCCTACGCTAAAATTCCCACTTGACAAATGTATATATAAATATAAAGGAATTTATCTGAATTTTACAGACTTTATCTTAAATCTGAATCTTGAAAAAAAAAACCTCAATCTTTTATATTTCGTTGAGCTTAATGTCGAATATAATTTTAATCATTATGAAAAATAATTCTCAATGCTTTTTTGACTCTTGGCATTGCCCCTTGGCACGCACCTTGTCAACTCGGAAGGGGTTCAACAAACTTTGCCGTTGGTTCCGCCCATTGTCTGGGAACTGGGAAATGTTTTTATTGTAAATAACCGCGCATGATGAGTCTTCTAATTAAAAGAAATGCTCAGTCATTAGGCAACAATTTCACTTAAGCGACCTGGGTGAAAGTTAACGATAAGCCACGAACAAAAATAAAAAACAAAAACAATCCATTAAATCATCTTCAGCTACCGCAAAAAAAAACCAAAAAAAATAAATCAAGCAAACAAAATTCAATGAATGAATGTAATTATTCGCAAAAAACGATTTATTTAAGGAAATTAATCGAAGAGCCGCACAAAATTCAAATGAGAAACGTTTAGTCTGATGACAACTGAAGTTTGAAGTTATTAGTTTTGTTGCTCACCTTTTTTATTTATTAGATTTTGAAAAAATATTGAAGTGCACTCAAAATTGTATTGAATAAACAACCCACGTTCGAAAATTGCCAATGTTTGCTGGATGTCAAATCGCAAATAAAAGATAATTTAAGTGAATGTCGAAGAGCGCAATCAAGGCTTAACTTGGATTATGCAATGCTCATAAAATTCGAGGTAAATCTATGAATAATTCATTGCCGGCACTTAGCTTTCCTTACATTATCATGGAAATCGGTCACAGATAAGTGCAGGAAAGGTCACATAACAATTGCTTGAATATATAAATAGGGAATAAGCATTAGAACTTGAATTAGTTCGCAAAGTGCAAGTGTCTTACTACTAATTAATCTCTGCCTGCAGGCCACTACAAATGGAATGGTTTTATCAATTGGATAAAGTTGCTGTGGCTTGAAAACTAAATACTTAATCATTCTCTATAATATGTTACTAAATCTTATTTGAAATTATGAAATTCGCATAGAAAGGCTTTTGTATAATAAAGTGGAGAGAAAGCAGCATAAGTCGCTCTCACTATGAAATGTTTTTCTTAAAATAATTAATTATATAGAGGGAACTATTTTTTGGTAGTTATTACTCTTGCGCATCACCTGTCTACAATTTGATTGGAAATGATGAATTTCCAATAAATAATTCCCTATATATCTCTGTCTATCTCTTTCTCTCTCTCTGTCTCTCACTCACTTTCTCAATTCAATTCAATCAATTCTATCTCTCTATCTACACCTCCTGTTTCACACGATTTCGCTCAACTCTATATCCTTCTATCTGTCTCAACCTCTTTCTCTCTCACTTTTTCCTCCTCTTTCTCCATCCCTCTATCTGTCTCTCTCTTTCTTACTTATTATTTTATCAGTATGTGCTCCGATCTTCTACTTAAACCCTACCGTTTTCACTTCCTCGCTCATTGTCTATAAAATATTAAAATTTATCTTTTCGATATATAATTTCACAATGAATTTTCTTCAAGCTTCCCACTTACTACAATATTTCTATGTGATTATCATATTTCATAATGTTGCTCTACCTAAAACTTAGTCTTATCTTTGCACATACATATAAGTTTGACAACTGTTTGAGCAATTAAACATATTTTTTCACACGTGCACTCAACTGCTGACCCAGTGCTGACCTTGGCTATCTGGCTGACCCACAGACGCAACCGAACCTTAAATGCAAACTCTGAAACAGCTTTTGCGCTCAAACGCTCAAAAGGCACGCTCTCATACCGCTCCCCCGCACACATACACACTCACACACACAACAAATTGGTGGGCAAACATTTGGCATCTTTTTGTGTTTGCAATTTAAGCAAATTCGTATTTGCTCTGGAGAGCGAAAAACAGAGTCAAAGTAATTCACTTCCTCAACTGTGGCGAATGATTTGCAGTTGTTTTTTGCGACAATCTACAAAACAAACTCTATTCAGATAGCGAAATATGTTTGCATACGAGCCGAGCTAACAAGCAAAGCCAATTACCTTCTTTTTCTTTTCTTAATTATTAGTAAATATTGAAGCGAAAATATAACAGAAAAAACCACAGCGAACGCCTGGCGCCGCCTACAAGTTTTATCAAATACAGGTGCGCCGGTCAAAAGGCGCGACAACCAAGGAATTCTTAAATTCATATATATACATATAATATATGTATTCTTATCTTATCATTTTTTGCAAGTGAAACGAACATTGCAAAAGGGAAAAAACATTTTTATATACATATAAGATAAAAGAGGCGTAAAAATAATGATAAATTATAATTCTTTGAAAATAATTCCAAAGCTTTAATTGAATGGAAAAAACTTATCAGCTATAAATGATGTTAAATTTATAATCACTAGTTAAGATTCTGAATTGATTATAAGTCATACGTCAACAACACTTATGACTGATAAATTTCTTTGATAAAGACTTGGTCACAAACTGATCAAATTCTTGAATGTGACTAACTAGTCTAATATTTGAGGAATGCCTTTTAAATAAAGATTATAATTAGTGTTGATATATAAATTGTTGATATATAATTTAATTAAATAGTTAAACACTGAGTCTCAAACATCAATTGCTCAATAATAGAAAACATGTCTACAAATGACTTTGTCATCAGTTGATGAAATCAAAATAGTCAAAAGGCGATTTCATGAGCAAAAGCTTTAATTGAATGCCTGAGTTCATTCAAAATTTTACCCTAGTTTAAGTTTAGTTGAAGGATAACAATTAACAATCAAAATTATGGATCGAATGTTTGTGTTATTATAATTCTAATTATTTCATTGCAAATATTAGTTTATTTATTTACTTTTTAGACCTAAATTTATTACTTAATGATTTTATTTTCATAAGAAAGTTCCCTATACGATAAATTTATCTCTTTATCTTTTATTTATGAATTGTATAATTATTTTATGCATTTATTTCGCTTCGAGGTATATAAATAAAAACACGATTTATAAGACCATATTTTTAGGATCAGCAGCTCGCCCAATCATTAGAGAGTTACTTTAAAAGAGATTTCGATCAGTTGTTTCGTCTTCTCTCCATTATTTAAGCTTGTTAGCTAATGCAGATGGTCGTTTAATTTAATTATAATTAGGAAATAAACAAAAGCTAATTGAATCTCAATTGAAATCTCAGCAGGTCTATATTATTACCTGCTTTTTAAGCTGTATGCAAATTCCTATGAATGCTATTCACTACATAGCTAAATGTTAACGCCTTTTTCGACATAGGGCATTTCCTGATACAAAAAAAATGTTGATATATCTTTCAATTGTTATTTTTTTCTGCACGTGTCCTCGTCAACTTGTTGATGTTTCTTTTTTTTTTTTTTTTTGACAATGTCGAAGCTACCGTGAAGCAGCGCCTACAACTTGAGTTCGACACAGATGAGATATGAATTGTTGATTGTCTTTTTCTTTTCCTTAGTTTTGTTTTATCTTTGGCCGACGCGCTTACTACGACAAAGTGTTACGCAGCAGCTATTGCCTTTTGGCAAGCGAAAACAACAAGTTTCACAAACAAATGTGCAAATAATTAATAAGATTTTTTCTGTGCTTCAAATGTTTGTCGGCATTCGAGTCGAATCTAATTGGAGGTCAAAAATTATTTAAATGTAAAATCATTTCGTGTCGAAATTAATTGGAGAAGGTGTACGCAAAGGGCCTCCAAAGCAAACATTTCTACATTTTTATAAAAGAGTAAAAAGGTATTTTAATTTGATAATCCATAAAACAAGAAACTATGCATATACAGTGAAACAGTGCAACATATATAAACACAACATTCACTCTGTTCAAAACATAAATTAATCCGAAGACTTCTCAAATCTAGTTAGGTTCCATAGATATAGAAAAGTATAAATATTTAAAGTTTAAATATGGAGTTTTATTATTTAGCAAACAGCCGGAAATACAAAAAAATTATAATTCAACTAAATTAAAAAATGTTACCCTTTTTTTGACAAGAAAAAATAAATTTCTAAAAATTATTTCCATACATATTGTTTTTATGCCGTTTTGTAGTTGACATCAATTAAGGATTGCTCACAAATTATTGATTGCCTTAATTAAAAGACAAGCCGCAATGTGATTAACTTTATGTACGAAATTACAAAGCATGCAAAAATGGAAAGAAAAAATATTCATTTCACTAATGAGAAGAAAAGTGCCGGGCACTCAATCAAATACAAAAGATTTTGCGATTCTCTCAACTGGGAATGGCGAGGAAAGTTGTGCAACAGAGATATATATAGGCAGTTAGAGTGAGAGCGAGACAACAACTTGTCAAGGCAAAAGAAACTTTTGCTACATGCAACATAATGAGTTAATAAACTGCAAGGAAGGAGAGACAAAGACTACCAGTGGGTAAGCGTGAGTGCGAGCGAGAGGTGGCGCCTGGAAGATGAGCGCATGCAGAGTGTCAAATAATTCAAAATGTGACTGCGCGCAGGCAACAACAAATCGAATGCGATTTGCCATGGCACAGTGGCTTTAACTGCCCATTTCGTGCACAGGGCTGCCAACTTGTTTGGATTTTGCATGCCATTCGCTAACAGCGGCGGCTGCCGCATGTTGCAATCTAAAATCGCCGACACTTTAAACGCTCATTTGGCCAGGCGACCCGCTGAGCAGAGCCGCGCAATTAACCATCCAAGAGAGCCACGGGCCGTTCCAGTCCAGTCTAACCGTTCCCCTTACTGCTCACTCCCCCTCTGCTTGTTCACTTGCACATTTCCAGCTAATTTGCCGCCAGTGTTTGCTAATAAATCTCACTCACACGCACACACACTCGGAAAACTGCTCCTAATGAGCCCTGAGGGTGTGTTTTGGCAGCAAGACTTAACTCATTGCCACACTCATGGAAGTCTTCTTCTCCTTCCCTTTCTAAACGCAAAAAGACCTCGATATTTAAACAGCTGCATGCAAATCGCAAAACTAAATTTATTCAATTTGTTGTGTTGTTGCTGTTTTTAAATAGCATCTTAATTCGCTGTGTTATGACGGGTCAGCGCTTGCAATTTGCCATTAAAAATAATTTGAATACAGCCGCGATTAGCGTTTTTAATTTGCGAGCCATCGCCGTACTGCAATATGAAATTTTATTGTACTCATAGTTGATTGGTATATGATGTCCATTGTGTGGCTTAATTGAGTACCTGTTGCCAGGTATTTCTGTCTAAACAATTCGGCAAATACAGGTAAATATTTTCATTCTTTCTTTTGTGCCATTTAGTTGAAGGCCTGAGATGCGAACACACAAAGGATTTGTCTGTTGCCACTCGAGCCAAATTCAAAACTCTCAAGAACCAAACAAATACGTATACATACACAAATAAACATACTCGCACACACACACACACTCACACACCCACATATCTCTACACACTTTTTCTAAGCGCAATGGAGAAGACTCAACTTTAACCTTCAACTTGAAAGCGCAGCACATAAACAATATACAGCGTACAAGCACTTGATACACTATTTGAACCCTGCCTCTGCTGCTCCTGAACACAATCCATGCGTGGAGACTAGCATGTGATATGTGAATATATAAATGTGTGTGTGCAAGTGTTTGTGGCTGCTTGTTAACAAATTTTGAAATAAAACATTTCTGGGAATTCTACACAGCAAATAAATAAAAGCACACACCGACAGTGCTCCGTGCGCTCTACACTCTTTCCATTCTACACGTTTCCCTGCACCTCTCCTCTATTGAAGCTTTGGCATGCGCAACGAAAGGAGCGCAAAAGACAAAAAAAAAGCTTTACGAATTGCGCAAGCGTTAAGAGCAGCTGAAGACGCAGACGCAGCCGTCGTCGTCGTCGCCGCCGTCGCTGCTGCTGCGATTGGAATTCTTATAGCATTTCTCATGGCACACACACAGACAGACTTCCTGCCGACCCGTTGCAAAGCCCGTTCAATGACAAAAGAGTTGCATTGTCTCTCCAAAGGAAAATAACAACAAAAACACGAGAGGCAAAGGGAAGCTGGAATGTTCTGCGACGCGACATGTAAATGAGTGCAAAGCATTGCGATTTAATGTAAGAAATAAAACAACTACAAAATTGAAATGTTGCCAACAATCACAAAGAAACGAAGCGAATTAAGAGGGCGAAGAAAGAGCTCGGATGATAATGAAGAGAAATGTATTTTAATGAAATTTGAGAATCTACGCAAAGTAGGCGGGCGCTGCGTGAAACACCTTTCATAATTAACTCTTCAATGAATAGCGGAATAATCAATTGTTCATTATTTACACACTTTGATGTCTAATAATGAGCAATAAATAATTATCCGACCCTCACAGTTTGCAGCAATCAATAAACTTCTTTTGTGTGTTTAATTGAGTTCAACTCGAATTTCTTTTAAAAAAATAATAAGAATAAGCAAAAAAAAAAAAACAGAGAAAAATATGCCATTTTCCATGATGACGTATGCGAAAATGAACGCATTTACACTTAACGGTTATTTGTTCTTATGGCACCCATGAGAATTTACCTAAGAAGCTGCAGCTATACCCACTTCCAGCGCGCCGACCGGTTGTTTTATTGCAGCTCCAATTATTTTGGAAATTTATTTTATCCTGTCCGTTGTCGATGCTTCCAATGATGTTGCTGTTGCCTTTGCTGTTGTTGTTGTTGTTGTTGTTAGTGTTTTTGCCACTCGAAGAGCGGTTGGTTAGTGGGAACATGGCATGTATCTGTTATATGGCAAGCTGCCTCATGTATCTGTATCTGTATTTGTGAGTTTGATGTATTCGGAATATCTGCATTGGCAACTGTGTGTGCGGCAGTTGCAGCTGCTTACTGCAGCCTGATGTATCCTTTGCAGTTGTTGCCAATCGATTATGGCCAAGTTACATTTTGTCTTCTCCACAGACTCACGATCTTTTGCCTTTTCTACTTTGCCTTCACCAAAACTTTTTTGCTGTCTTCGTTTATAAAGATGTTGCAGAGGGAAATATTTCAGAATTTCAAGCAATTTTTTCTTGAATATAATGGGATTTTTTATTTGTGTAAACCCAATTTAATTGGTAGTTATTTTTGGATTTAAAAAATCGTTTTTACGTTTCTTTTGAATGCACTTCAAATAAACAGTTAAGTGGAGAATAGCTCATCAATAGACACACACATAATAAGAATACGTTTTTGAGAACTTCCAGATATTCCACAGCACATATGCTTGGTAGTTATAGCCGGCACAAATTTCGTTAATTTTTGCTACTTTGCGTTTTCGGTTAAACAATTTACACACGTCAGTCGCGTAATCAAACCGTATCCAAATGATGTCGCGCTACACGCGATCGCTGCAAACGTGAGCGTGCGCTGACAAAACAGACACGACGCACAAGCTTTAAAACGCGTTTCAAGACTGAACGAGGGCACTGAGCAGAAAAGCCAAACAAGTGTCAGCCAGCCAGTCAGCTGAGAGCGCAACTCTACAAAGTCTACACGAAATGCTTTACCGGTTAACCAAAACACAGCTCTGAGCGGTGGCTCGCGCGCTCTTTCTCTCCCTCTCCGCTGCTGATATGAGATCTAAATGCGGCGCTCTGAGGAGCGTGTTCGTTGCGCTTATCAGTTGACTATCGCACATTTCATTTTCATTTTCAATTTGTGTGGAAAAATTCATTCACGCACCGTTGTTGATTTTGCTGCTCTTCTTTGTATTTGTTGTTGTTCCTTTTTTTTTGTGAGTTGTGACTGATTGAGACGCTGACTCCTGCTTATCACGCGTACCCGAAATAGCTACGAATAGCCAACAGTGTGTGCTGAGCTGATGACGCAAGCATCAAGACTTTGCCTCGTGCTGACTTCACACAGTTCTTAAAATACAGATAAGCAGCTATAATGAGAGTTACATTAGGTGCAACACGGACGAATTTTGATGAGGGTTAACGAAGAATGGCAGACTGGAAAGCCTTAAAGACAAAAGTCTACAAGAGACTCAACTACTCAACGAATGTTCATTGAACTAGTTTATTTACACATCTACAATTCCAACACATTTATGTAGTAATCGCCTTGTTCTTCTTTTTACTTGTAATATTTAATCATCATCATTTTATTGTTAAATCATTTAGTTAAAATCTAATCAGAAAAATGTCTAAAAAACCGCTTATCAGCTATAAAATACTGATTGATTTTGCATCATACAATTACAAATAGAGCACAGATTTCCCTTTCGTAATAGTCCGAATGTAAGCCATGTGTATGTATTATAATTCGTCATCTGCCACAGCGCGCCTCATTAATCAAGAATATGTCAAAGGAATTACCTCATTTGTGCGCTTTACATGTGCTTCACTGCGTGTGTTCTGATTGGACTACTTAGCAACTCCCTGGTTATATTGCGATTATAGTCTATTATGGTCTATTGTTTGAAATGCCGACGGCGACAGGGTATTACGCGATCAACTGTGGGCGGGCGACAGTTTGAAAATGTCGATCGACTTTATGAGACATAATATAAATTGAAATATATATATATATATATATATATATATAAATATATATATAAACTGTAACTGATTTTCTTTTATGATAACGTTCCCTTATTTTGAAATAAATTTGAAGCTAATATAGCAAAGCTTAGAGACTCAAAACGAATTCTTCACACTTTCAGCTTTGGTTGATATCTGATGAAAATATCTCGCTTAAATAAAAATCTCATTAATTTCCAACTGGTGCAAATTTAAACTGAGAACTTAAAATAGAATATAATCTAAATTCAAATCTAATATTTTTGGCTTTTTATTTTCGAAATTATATGTATATAGATTATATAATATATAAAACTGAATGAAACTTTTGCTCTCTATATGCTTATCATATAACTACATTAATTACATAAAATAAGAATTAAATTAAATTTATATAGATTATCTATTAAAATAAATTAAATTTCTGCCCTGCATAGGTTTATCATATAACTACATTAATAAAATTAAAAAAAAAATTAAATTAAATTAAATTTATATAAGTTATCTATTAAAATCAATTAAACTTATGCTTTGTATAGGTTTATCATATAACTACATTAATTAAATGAAATAAAAATGTTATTAAATTAAATTAAATTTATATCTATTAATTTAATTTAATTAAATTATTATCTATTAAAATAAATTAAATTTATTCTCTTTATAGGTTTATCATACTACTAAATTAATTGAATTAAATCATGGATTAAAACAAATATCATTCATCATTTCGATTTCCTTGCACTTTTCCAAAGCCATTACTATGATCATTACTTTAAAATGAGTTTCTTAATTTCTATAGAAAAACCATTAATTTTAGTGAAACAATTAAATTTAGATAACTATTCAGCTATATGCCTAAATGTATTTGCAGCTTATCTATGGTTGGAGTTGAGAAAACGGAATTTACAACAATTTGCAGGTCATAAATATTGGAAGATATATATATACATATATATTTATAGATATATATACAGCTATAGATGCATATATCAGTTGTGGGAAATCGTTGAACACACAAAATGCATTCAACTAGGCGGACAGACGCTGTTATTGGGTGTCCGCTGTAGCGCTTGATGTTAATAAATAGTCGCTGGGGCAAGAGATGCGACTGGACGCTGTTTGCTGGTTGTTGCCACAACAAAGTTGCAAACGAAGTTTTCTTTGAGTTCTTTTTCTCCTTCTCTCTCTCTCTCTCTCTCTCTGTATCTACCTTTCTGTCTGTCTTTCTTTTGTCAGCCGGTTTTTGGTGCGACGGACCATTCATGGCAACTACCGTTTGGTCTTTTGTTTGAGTTTGTCTTGTGGCCGTCAGCTCGACGGAGTCTATTTGTAGATACAAGCAATACCTAACAAGCGGACACTCCAGCTCCAACTGCTGCTGCTGCTGCCGCTGCCACTTACTCCTCTTGATCCTCGTGCCCACCTCGCGCATCCCGCTTGCGCTTTTCTCTTCAACTATCTCTTTCTTCAGTGGCTCGCGGTGTGTGTACTTAGGTCTTGTTATACTCTGTACACAGAGTATACAAGAGGAGCATATTCGCTATGTTTATAATGAGTTTATTAGTTTATTTGATTGATATTGACTATTACTCGGAAAATATAAGAATATATATGCATTGACTTCATATTTATACTCTGTGCAAATATCGTAAAAACTAGGTTATATATTATTACAAGTTTTCTTTTCCTGCCCGTTCATTTGTATACTTTAAGGTCTGTAATCTTTCTACGATCCTCTTCAAAGCTAGCTATACTATTTTACAAGTTGTGCAGATGGGTATATGAGCTTTGTATTAGCTGCATTTTGAGCTTGGTACAAGTTGGCATAAGAGACATAATCGTAAATCATAGAACTCGAAAAAAATATCAGTAAGTTTTTATCTCTTTAAATATAGACATCAAAATAATTGAGAATCGAAAAATCTCTTAACATTTTATATACATTAATAATCTATCAATTATGTGTATAAGCAGGCAGAATAAGTAACAATAAACAACTGTCTTTAAAAAAGGAGTAGATATAGAGCGGCCACAAGTCAAGAGTCTGTAATTCGTAGCATCTTTGAGAATACAAGAAATATCGGGATTTACCGATGTGAACATAATATATATAATATTTATATTTAATATTTCAATTAAAAAATCCCTATTCGACTGCCTATTCATATTTTCGTGTTAAATAGAGCAATGCACAGTCGCTTATAGCCAACTAGTAAGCTCTCACTTGTTCTACCTGTATTTCTTGGGTGACCGTGTTGCTTCTGGGTCTCACTGCACGTTCTCGACGCGCTATCTCAAGTGTTTTTTAAAAGTTCTTCAGCGATAAGCAATGTAACTTTATGGCCACTCGAATTCTATGCTTCGGATGGATCGCTGCGGCTAGGACAGCTTAGCAAACTGCAATGCACAATCATCATTATCGTCATTATCATGATCACCATCATCATCATTAACATTATCATTCAGTTTGCAAAGGTGCGTTGTGCACATGATGTATATGTATATGATTCATGACTTTTCACTTTTGCACGCGAGGCAAGGCAAAAGAGTGTGGATTATAGATGAAAATGTCGCACAGTGGGCAATCATGATGTAATAATAAATATTATGTTAAAAATATAAGAAAAATATGAAGAATAAAAACGTAATTATAATTTGCGGAAAATTGCCGAAAATCTAATCTAAAGCATTTCAATGGAGAAGAATATCTGGGCCAAATATTATGCTGTCTTTTTATTTAAAAATAGTATATTTATATTTATTTGTAGTGAAGAAATCTAATTTGTGAACAAAAAAAGAAAAATAAAAAACATTTCTAAATAATTTATATTAGATATACTTTTTTTGTTAAAGATTTTATCTGAATCTGAAAAACACAATTATATATTTAAAGTCAATATAATACTAAATAATATTTCAATATTTAATTAAATTGTCTAAAATTTTCTCATCACTATTAATATGAAGAGCAAATTAAATGCTTTTTCAAATTCAATTAATCAATTACAAAATATATCATAAAGCCCCAATTATTATATATAAAGTTACAAATCAGGGAAAAAATATATGTCTATTGAACCGATTTTTCATCCGATTTCGTTAACCGTATATATGAATTCAATTTATTCAATTAGGTTTAGTTAACTCGAATATATTAATATTAATATTATTTTACTTTATATCACACTTCAGGTTTAAAATATTTTATGTTGGCCCATTATACGTTCATTGGTACCACTGTGCGCAACTTCGGCGAGTCTGACACTTAACCCTTTGCATAAATTTTCATCAGTTTTGTGGTCGGCACGTAAATTACTGTGACATTGCACATTGCAGCATCATTTTGCAATTTGTTGAATAGATTTGGTGGCATTCTGTGTCGTTTTATTGATTAGTTTTAAATTAAAGTTGAGCGAACGAGTGTACGATGGGGAGAGGGGCGGAGTGGAACGGCCAAAACGGGGCGGCATAAATCGCAACAATTTTCTTATTAGAAACTGTCAATGTCAGCGAGTTTTACCCGAGGGATATGGATAGATACATATATATATATATATATATATTTACATATGCATATCCAAATTTTTCAATATATATGTATTTATTGCTCGATGATTTATGACCCTGACTGGCCTGTTAAACATCTGTGTGAAATGGTCTGCCTGGCAGCCTGATGGCTTTCACTACGGCTCTCTCGCTCGCTCGTTCACATTTGCCATTTTTCCCCTCTTTTTATTTGGTTTGTTGGTTTTTGATGCGGCAATGAATGTGGCTTCGTTTCTGTGGGGGTCAGCCACCGCCTTGCGGGCCACCTTTCTAATGCCGAGCATTGAAAGGAGTCTGCGAGCGGATCATTAAAAGCTTTTTGTGTGTATTTTATATTTTTGCCAGGTAATGAAGGATTATAAATGGGCTTACTTCATGTGCCTGGCCAACCTGTCCAGAAGCATTGATCGATTGCCTGGCAATCGTCAACTCGCTTACGAAAGTCGAATAAATGGGTCAAAGTGAAATTCATTTGCCAAATGAAGCGCATAAATTCATCATAATGTCATTTTGCACGTAAATGCAATTAATCGTTTGAGTATTGATGGACTAATTGAGCTGCGAATTTATTCAGTTGCAGTCGAGCTCCAAACAAAAGCCAGATTAAATAATAAAATTACTTCGATCTAGTCCTCAGTGGCCTGATCAGTTTGTATTGATTTTTGATGATCTAGATCGAAAGAAATCCTTAAATCCTTATCAACAAAAATAAATACTCAATTCAAAGTATTTATCTAGTACAGAGTGAAATGCTTATGCTGATCACAAAATAAATATATTTTTCTTGTTCTCTACAAATTTGTTCTACATGCTCTGCATTTCATATTTAATAAGTCTGATCACTTACCGCTCTCCGCTGCACTCAGGCACTTCGCTGCCGTCTCCTCATCGAGCTCCTCGGCGGGATTGCCATTACCAGTGTCCAAGACGCAAGTCACACTGGCGGAGCCCCAGTCGAGAGCGCTGATGCCGTCGTTAGATATCAGGGATAGATCCATGGGTGGCACGGAGGCGCCACGTAACGTGCTCGCCGAGCTCATTATGTAGTTGAGCTCTAATGAGGAGTTCATGGAGCCGCCATAAATGGAGCTGGTCTGCGAGGCGCAGGTTGAGTCGAAGCTGCGATTGTTTTTGCGCCGTTTCTCGGGCGTGGCATATAGAGGCTCTGGCGCCTTCTTGGGGGTGGCCGCTGGGGTGGACAGCTCACTGCCAAAGGAGCTGTTCAGTGTGCCGTAGCAAGAGGTCATCATGATGTCGTTGCGATTGAATTTGGGCTGCCAAAAATCCTCCTCCACATTGCCCGAGTCGGCCAGCTCAGAGTTCGCTGCTAACTGATGCTCCTCAGCAATCAGCTCGTCCAGATAGTCGGCGTCGCACAGACGCGACTCATCGATCATGGCAATGGTGTCTGGCAAATCTTCATCGTCATCCGTTTGGCCGTCGTCCTCGTCTTCAGCATCCTCCTCGTCCTCCTCCTCCTCCGTTGCGTAGGTCTGTCCCGCATTTAGTTTCTGAAAGGTTTCATCGGCCTGCTGCATGAGATCATAGGCACGTGGTATGGATGAGCCGTGCAGGGAATCGGAATCGTTCTCCTCGATGCAGGACAAGTGGCGTGTGCGAAAGCCATAGACAATGCCGCTGGCATTGATGTTCGGCGGTGGATGTATGGGCAACGGTGGCGTGTCCAGCTCCAGCTCCGCGTCCATTGACTGCAGTGGCATTGTGGCCATTGACATGGGGTCAACTGCAAATACAAAACGTGTGCAATTAGTCCAAGTAAACAACTGTAAAAGAGCTTGCTTATTGCACATTAAAACAAAAATTCAATTCGAGCGCCATTTGGAGACTTGAGTTTAACGATCCCCCAAATGCGCCATAAAACTACAATAGGAAATAGGAACGAAGCTCGATCAGTCGCCGCCTGAATACTCTTATATTACCTTTCTGAGCTAATTTTAAATAAATATTTATAAAAATGTTTATATTAATAAAATAGATTAAAGAATAAATAGGCTTACAATATAATAATAGATATAATTTAATTTTTAAGCTTATTAATTATTTTTTATACATTTAAATACTCAACAATTTTAAATTTGTAAATGCTAAAAAATATTAAATTTTTTTAATTTTTATTTAGAATAAAATCCATTCTATGTCGAAAGAAGAAAGTAGACAGAACTAGAATCATGTCTAGATTTTATGATAGTAAACTTAAAAATTAAAAATATAATTAATAATATAAAAAAAAACATAATTAATTATAGTAAATAATAAAAGTAATAAATATATATATTAATTATTTCAAAAATATATTATCAAAATTCAATATTAAATCCAATTATATTACAATAAATCATATCATAATACATTTTTAATGAGAAAATATATATACCATAGGAATGTTTGTATATGTTTTTAAAACCCAATAATATATTTATTAGTAGTTATAAAATATTAGATTTGAAGTTAAATGTTCAAAAAAGAAACTTAGTCGTTGATTATTAAAGCATATATTGGTTTGACCGCTGATCCGGATATTCCTTAATTTAGAGTCTAGATGAAATGCATTCATAATTGTCTTTAGGCGTTACGTGTTTCATGTCAATATTTGAATACCCTTTCTCTGTCATAAAAATGCACTAAAATTGCAGCCGAACAGCGCAGCGCCAGCGGAAATGAACTCCAGCTCTGATCCATGCGCTACTCTCTAGTCAGCTTTGTTTTGCTTTAAATCTGCCGCTCTCTCTCTCTCTCACACATTCTCTCACTCTCTATCTCGTTTACTGCCTAGCTCAGCTCCATGTGTGAGTTTCGTACGCTTTTGTGTGTCTTTAGGTGCGAGCTTGTAAATGATAAGCCTATGGCTTTAATGCATCTTAATGCCAGCGCAATGTGAAATTGTTTCAACATAAATCTGGCAGCTCACATGCGCACACGCCTGGTAGCCAGGCACACACGCACACACACACACACACACTCACTCAAAGTGAGTGAGGTGGGAGACGGAAGTGGACTCACGATAGATGCGCACGCAACTTCCCCCATTTATGGGCAACTCCATTTGGTTGCCCCCTGCAACGATTCTGTGCGGCATGTCTGCATAGCATGGGAAGGGGGATGAGAGAGAGAGACAGAAAGAGCGCTGCTGTTGCTGTTGTTATTGTTGACGGTACATGGAACTCGTAATAGTTCTGCTAGCGTCAGCGTTGACGTTTGCCGTTGCATTTCCACTGTCAACATTCAATGTCGACGCACTCTTGACATTTCCAGACGTTGCTCAAGTAGCTACGCTTGCTGTTGCTGTTCGCTCATCTAATGCTCACTATTTTTAATTTGCGAGCCATTGGGGAGCGACTAGCACAAAGCACACGCGTTGCAGTGCCATTTACACTTGATAAATTCAAGGTTTTTTTTATGTTTGCTAAAACAAAGAATTTCTGCATTTCTGTGTTTTTAGCTCGGCTTATCTATGTTTGTTGTCGCTGCTGATTTCAAAAGTATCGTTGCCTCTGGTGTTTGCTATTGATCAGCCACTTTGTTTGTTTGCCACTGTCCCCCCCCTTGTCGCATCCAACAGCTGCCGAGGTGTACATAAACTGTCTACACTGCGCGCCAAATTGTGTGCCCTAAAACACCTGTACAAATGGCTAAGTAAACTTCTTATGGCATTATTGTAAAATTAGCCATGGCTTGCTGTCAACTTGCTTGAAAGGTTTTCTTAATTTGCAATTGGACTTTTTCGAATTGTTGAGTTAAGGATAATCATGAAAAGTGTGCATTTTTGTAATATCCAAAATTAACGACTTCAAGTGAACCAAACTAACTGAAAGGACTTTTTCTCGGTTATTTAATGATTGATGACAGCAAATTTGCAAGGAGTCTTTGCCACTTAAAGAAATCTAGATAAATTATACGATCTTATAATTATCTATCTGAAATTAAGCAACAGAGTAATCTAAGTGAATTTCAAATAAACTACTAGGTCAGCTTTTTCAGAGCTCTCTATCTCAATCTTTCGCTTTAATTCCGTGCGTCTCCGGCTTTTGCCATCACTCTCTCTCTCACTCTGCTTCTCATTTTTTATTTTCTCTCACTTCACCATTCTCAATCAGTCTTATGTCTCACTGAGCTCTCTCAGCGATAGAACCACACTCTCTCTCTCTCGCTCTAACAACTTCTCTTTTTACTCCGCCTGGCTATGTGTCTCAGCGTCAGATATACCCACTCTCTCTATCTCTCTTCCTTTATTATAGCTCTTAATGTGTCTCTAGCATTCTCTCTCTCTCTCTCTCTCTCTCTCTCTCTCACTTTCTCGCTTTCGTGATTACTGACTGTCAGAGAAGCCCACTGTCTCACACTTTTGCTCTCACACTCTTACTCTGACTCTCTCTCTCTATCTTTCTCTCTGTATCTCTCTTTACTACATATCAATATTTTTCGTAGTACTCTATTTTGTTCAGTGTAGGCTGCATACGAAAACTAACGCAACTAACAAATTACTCGAGGCGACAAGACAATGCTGGGCTTGGCTAGGCCAAAAATAGATCTAGTAAAGTATCGGCTCGGGAACGGGCACGTGAGCGGGAACTCGATCGGCAATGCTCATAGGCAGAGGGACTAAACGCAGCTATGTATTTTACTTTATTGTTGTTGTTCGTGTTATTGTTGTTGTCGTGCGCCAAAGCGGGAAAACGCGTCGGGGAACAGTTGGGAACAGCAGCAGCAGCAGCAGCAGCAAAAGTCAAGGATCCCCAGCAAACTGCATTAAACTACTTTCGGCATTCAGTTTATTGCGTCGTCTCGTCGTGTGTTTCTACTTTTAGCTGCTGGGAGCCCCGTCCCCGACTCTAACTGTGAGAGAATCTTGAACTTGTGCTTCGTTCACTCTTTTGCTCGTTGTTTACGTTTTTCCTTAGGTTTTTCTTTATTGTTTTTTTTTTTTTTTTTTTGGTTTTTTTTTTTGTCGTTTGTTCTTTTCTCTTGTGAAAAGTGAAATGAAAAAGGTGGAATGGGGAGCTGCTGGCGACATATTTCAGTCGTATTTTCCAATTTAAATTGAAGCTGTTTTGTTTCCAGACATTGGCACTTAAATGCTTTGGGATGTGGTCACTCATTGGCGCTATATTTGGTATGCTTGCAGCATTTGATGCGACATGGAAGAGGCATGCTAATTCTGTCAACCAGCCCTGACATCAAATTACATTCGCATTACTCATTTATCAGGGGGAAAGGAAATGCAAGTCGAAGCACTCAATGTAGGGTGTACCCAAATGATACAGGGTATTCTTCAATGATATAGGGTCTACTAATAATATTGTGTATTTCATATAAATCTTATAAATATATATTTATATATTTGTTAACCGTCACATATGTTTTCATGAACTTTATTTGTTTAAATTAAATTTTGGATTTATTTGATTAATTTATAGGCAAATCAAATTTTAAAGTTCTGATATATTTGTCTATAAAATTTTACAATAATATATTTAAGATGGGAATTATTTTATTTTTTAAATCTTTTTTATTCTGTTGTTTTTTATCCAATTAAATGATGATTTTATAAGATTTTAAGTCTCAATTTATTTATATTTGTACATTTTATTATTTTATTTTATTTAAAACTTAAAAAAAACTGAACAAAATTTTTAATTTCTCTTAATTTAAAAAAAAAAAAATATGTGTAGTTAATATATTTTAGTTACATATTAAATCACTTTGTTATTTATATAAAAACGACTTCAATTAAAATAATTATGTATAATTTGATTTTATATTTATTTTTAAATTACTTTTTCATACACACCTTTATATATTAAATGTTTAAAATAATTATGTTTTTATTTCCTTTTATTTTTACAAATAGAATAAATTCCAAATTCGTGACTGGTGGCTATTAAAATATTTGTAATATGAGTTTCAACACTTATTTCGTATATCTATTTAAATATAATTTTGATTATTGTTGTTTTGGTATGTTTTGTTAGGAACCGAGCACAATTGTTTATCACTAATGCTTTTATTTCATATGCACATTCACTGATAATCCAAGGCACAGTATTAATTTTGGAAATCGTATACGTATATCTACATCTATATCGGTTTTCAATTGGCCGCCGTATCTCCTTCTCTCTCTCTATACCGAACGCGCGTTGGAATGCAATTGAATTGATGCTCGAGCTGTGCTACTGTGAACAGCCCAAAGTATCTGCATCTGCCCTCGGCAACAAGAGACCCTCGGCTCCTAACTAGACGAAGACAAGGAGAAGACAGCGCAACACGAAGGCAGAGACGAGAGGCATCTAAAAATAGTGCCAGCCGCATCGGACGTGCAGTCGACGCGGGTCCGTCACTTCTCTGTTAGATTCCTTACCTCGGCAGACGCTCTGTCTGTCTATTTCGAAAGAGCTCGGAAATATGCAAATCCCGATTTTTTACTTTCTCTGACAAACATTTCTACAGAAGCATAAAAATCAAAGTTCTTGTAAGTGATATTAAAATATAAAATATTGCCAATGACATTTTCTACTAAAATTACTATCCAAAAACTTCAGGAGTAAATTGTTATGGGCTTACTGTTCGATTGTGCACTAAATTGATTTATTTGAAAAAGATCTTGCAATGAATCATTGGTAAGATTTCTAAATTTTGAAGTTTTAGTTAAAATTATATTGATCGATTTGTTGAAGTTTTAGAAAAACATAAAAAAAAAACTTTTTCTAAGTACTATTTAAATTAAAAATAATTTAAATGTTTTTCTTTCTCCCTCTCATATGGTACCTTTGTTAGCCCCACTAAAGAGTGAACTTTGCCGATTCATATAAATAATCATATGTATTTTGCAAACTTCAAATGTATATACATTTGTATTCATACATATTTCAATTAACAAGATTAATTTTTTATTCACAGAGCTCTCACTTTACTTAAAAATAACAAAACCCTCGGCCGTCAAGCGACTGTACTCACTCTGGCAGTGGCAACAAGTCGTTGTGACTGTCAGGATTCGTGGTGGAAGTTCATTCAACTCTACAACAGGAGTTGTCGCACCAACGGAAATGGACACAAATATTTCATATTGTATAGGTGGGGTGTTGAGCATTGGGAAGAAACCACAAAGTTAGGCGACGCATGCGCAGCAGAGTTTGTTCACCTCGTGCGCCTGCAGCCGTATGATACAAAGATACATAGATACACGGGCACACGGAACGTACTAAGTAATTGCAGTTACGCACGGATTGTATTACACAAGGCCAGGTTTTGCTCCAGTGGCTGTTGTTTTTGGAGCAACAAGATACATTGCTCTCGTCTTTGATTTTTCCAAGCAACTGTTTCAATTTGTGTGTTGTGTGTGGCTTTCTATTTATCTGCGACTGCACTAATATCATTTCCACTTTCCTCCACCGAAAAGGTGGGGCTACCACTCGAGGGGTAAATGATTTGTGACACATTCTTGATGGCAACTTATCTGAAATTTTGTCTTTGATTTGTTCCCGTGATTAATTATGCTGGGAAACTAAGATTTGAGTTATTTATATTTACTAAGCCATTTAATTTTAATACATTTCCTTCATATTTTGTTGCCAGAAAAATATAAAATTTTATTTATTAAAGTAATTCTGAAATTGATATTTTACAATGAATTAATGATTTAGATAAAAATGCGCCTAAAATTAAAATTTTATTAGTAATTTCATAAAAATATATTTTCCACCCTCATTTTAAACTAAATTATAATAATATGTATTACAGTATTCTGAAAGGCATATAATAAGAAGGATATATACTATTAGTATCTTAAATTGTTGAAGAAGTTTGAATTCATGTCAGAAAATATATTGCGCCTCAATGTATGCAACATTTGTTGCAAGTGATGCTGTCATTTCAGAATTCTTTTTTTTTTTCTTAAAAAATAATTTACATTTTATTTAAACAAGCTTTTTACTACCTAATTGGCATTCAGAATATATAACTTGTATATATTTAGATATGTTTTGTGCATTATTGTTACTTAGCCAACCAACCATCTTTTCATAGGAAATGACTTACACATGCCCCTAATTATACCCTGAATTCATTGAAAATTAAATGTCGGGGTACAATGATTTTGTGAATATATGTCACACCCCATAAAGTATATATATATTCGTGATCAGCTCGATGAGCTGAATTGAACTAGCCCTGTCCGTTTATGACCAGATAATCAGATCATAATATTATATATACATATATATATACTCGTCTATAATTATTTCAAAATTTTATGAGGATCCCAAGTCTCGGGTATCTAGCAATGAGGGAATAGATCTGAATATCAATCTTTAACTATATTTAACTGATGTCAGCTTAGATGAATGTGTCGAATTTGAAGTCCTTATCTCAAATGTATCACAAAATAAAGAATTTTGTGATTCTCTACTTGCGACTCATCCGCTAATTTTAATATTATACTAATTTAAACATAAATAAGACTTTTGATATTATAAGTATAGAATTTCATTGGAAGGATTTCCGTTATAAAAAAGTGATCCGACAGAGAAACACAAAAGTATTGTCTCCTTCCAGTACGTGAACGAGTATTATAATACTAAACTGAAACAACTCTTGTTATTCATTGAATTTCGAGTAATAGTTTAACCGCAACCACACAAATTTATCAAAAAATAATTTTAGTCCGCCAAATATAACCTTATGCGGGACACAATGGGAATATATATAAGAGCAAAGCTTTCAGAGCTGCAACATTCAAAGCTAATGATGAAGTCGGCTGTTATATTGTTAATCGCACTCGTCGTGGCATCCAGCCAGGCGCTCACCTACGAGGATGTTCTTGCCGCCGAGTTTGAGGCCTTCAAGTTTCAGTACGAGAAGAGCTATGAGGACATCTATGAAGACCAACTGCGCATGAAAATCTTTAAGCTCAACAAAGAAACTATCGAAGAACACAACGTACGCTATGCCAAAGGCGAAGAGACCTACGAGATGGGCGTCAACCAATTCTCAGATATGCTGCCGCAGGAATTCAAGGAGATAATGCTGTCCGATATGAACACCACTGATTTCGAGTCCAGCATTAACTTAATCTATTCACCCCACAATACTGAGTTACCCGAAGAGATTGACTGGCGTGCCAAGGGAGCCGTGACGGCGGTAAAGGATCAGGGCAGTTGCCGATGCTGCTGGGCATTTTCAGCTACGGGCGCTCTGGAAGGACAGCATTTCATAAAGTCCAAGCAATTGATTCCACTATCCGAGCAGAATTTATTGGACTGCACAGCTCGGTACCACAACTATGGCTGCAAAGGTGGTTGGCCTGGGGCTGCCCTACGTTATGTGCAGGACAATCATGGTTTGGACAAAGAACAGGCATATCCGTACGAGAGCCGCGTTGGCCAATGTCGTTTCCGTCGCACGAGCATTGGTGCCACGGTGTCGGCAGTGGCAAAAGTGCGTCCTGATGAAGATGCATTGACTCATGCTGTTGCAGAAAAGGGACCAGTTTCGATAGCCGTCGATGCAACCAAATTCCAGCATTATCGCGGCGGCATTTTTAGCGATCCATCCTGTAAAAAGGAGGTAAATCATGCAATGCTTGTCGTTGGCTACGGCCATGACTATTGGCTCATCAAGAACTCATGGGGTGACTGGGGAGAACAGGGTTATATGCGCTTGGCCCGTAACCGCGGCAATATGTGCAAGGTGGCCAGCTTTGCCGTTCTGCCAATTGTCTAAGGATCAAGGATATCTAATTATATCTATATAAGCGACTTAGCACGTATAAATAATGAAATAGATGTCTTAAACTATTCATATATATAATAATAAATTCAATGCGTAACAGATCTACCTCCGTCTCTCTCTGTCTTTTTAAGCAATGCACCGAAACTCTCTCTGTATTTGTCTGCCAGTATATGCTTAGCTGCGTCTATCTCTGTGTCCCTCTGTCTGTTCTATTTTTCTCTCTATATCTCTGCTCTATGTTCAGAAAGTAAAAATAGTGTATTAATTTAGTGCAATGTCCTTCCGGCCGATCGTCCATCTATCCGGATGAACGCAAAACATTTCTGCTCTGTAGAAGACCTGGAATGTGAAATATATACTCGCATATTTTCGATAGTTATCGATTATAAGGAAATGGGATGAGTTATCGAAAAAAATAAATAAATTCGTCCAGCGTATGGTATTATCGAGTATTTTGCATTTTATTTCAAGTCTCCTGCTTTTGGGGTTTACGAAATCCAGGTGTTTACACGGACGGATGGACGGACGGATGGGCGGACAGACCGTATAAAATGTATACTGGTATATAAGTAATTTAATAGTCGATAGAACTTCAAGTCTTGGGTATCTAGTCAAGAGGGATGTAGGTCTGGATATATATCTGTCACGCCACAAGAAAAGTATATAAGTAACTATAATTAACTGATATTATCTGAGATGAATATTTTTTATATTAATAAACTTAAACAACTCTCATTATTCATGGCAATTCGAGTAATCGTTTAACCACAACCACACAAATTTATCAAAAAATAATTTTAGTCCGCCAAATATAACCTTATGCGGGACACAATGGGAATATATATAAGAGCAAAGCTTTCAGAGCTGGTATCATTCTGCAACATTCAAAGCTAAAGATGAAGTCGGCTGTTTTATTGTTAATCGCACTCGTCGTGGCATCCAGCCAGGCGCTCACCTACGAGGATGTTCTCGCCGCCGAGTTTGAGGCCTTCAAGTTTCAGTACGAGAAGAGCTATGAGGACATCTATGAAGACCAACTGCGCATGAAAATCTTTAAGCTCAACAAAGAAACTATCGAAGAACACAACGTACGCTATGCCAAAGGCGAAGAGACCTACGAGATGGGCGTCAACCAATTCTCAGATATGCTGCCGCAGGAATTCAAGGAGATAATGCTGTCCGATATGAACACCACTGATTTCGAGTCCAGCATTAACTTAATCTATTCACCTCACAATACTGAGTTACCCGAAGAGATTGACTGGCGTGCCAAGGGAGCCGTGACGGCGGTAAAGAATCAGGGCAGGTGCGGATCCTGCTGGACATTTTCAGCTACGGGCGCTCTGGAAGGACAGCATTTCATAAAGTCCAAGCAATTGATTCCACTATCCGAGCAGAATTTATTGGACTGCACAGCTCGGTACCACAACCATGGTTGCAAAGGTGGTTGGCCTTGGGCTGCCCTACGCTATGTGCAGGACAATCATGGTTTGGACAAAGAACAGGCATATCCGTACGAGGGCCAGGTTCGCCAATGTCGTTTCCGTCGCACGAGCATTGGTGCCACGGTGTCGGCAGTGGCAAAAGTGCGTCCTGATGAAGATGCATTGACTCATGCTGTTGCAGAAAAGGGACCAGTTTCGATAGCCGTCGATGCATCCAAATTCCAGCATTATCGCGGCGGCATTTTTAGCGATCGATCCTGTGGAAGGAACGTAAATCACGCAATGCTTGCCGTTGGCTACGGCCATGACTATTGGCTCATCAAGAACTCATGGGGTGTCTGGGGAGAACAGGGTTATATGCGCTTGGCCCGTAACCGCGGCAATATGTGCAAGGTGGCTAGCTATGCCGTTCTGCCAATTGTCTAAAACGGTCCAGGATATCTTATCAAATCTATCTTAACAATTTAAGCAGCATCAAATCTATCTTAAAAATTTAACATGTATAAATAACCAAATTGATGTCTTAAATAAATCATATATATAATAATAAATTCAATGCACAAAAAATCTCTCTCTCTCTCTCTCTCAATGCAAAGAATCTTAATCTAAATGAACATAGAAACGTAATTCATATTTACAATTTACAATCGATTTGGGTACAAAGAGGAATGACATGGAGCCAATGGGAGTTTTGGCAGTTCAAAACTTATTTAAGAGATGAGAAGCGGCTCCCTTTAAGCAGTATTAACTTATGGGCGTTGCTGTAGGTGTGTGCGCTTTGTCGTAAGATAATCTTATCATAAGCGTAGCTCCGATATGTTCACGTACTTTTTGCACTCAATGTGCTCAGCTCAGTTACTTTGTCGTCGGCGTTGGAGTCCACCAGCGGCGCAGTCACTTGCAAATGCAGTTCATAATTAGGTGCTGCAAGAGTGGAAATTATCATCATTGATATCTCTAATGATCTCAATATCTGCGATGATTGCATTGCTTACTCTGTTCCAGCATGAACTCCAGATCATTCGGAGAATCTATCGTGGGAAAATCAATGTTGGTCGACTCCTTCAGAATAACGCTGATATCCTTGTCTGCGCTCATAAGGAAAAGCGGCACATTCGCCTTGGCCAGCTCCTTGTGCAGATTGCCCATGCCCCGTGCGGCTGTGAAGTCAAAATCTAAGATAGAAAGACGGGAGAGATGTGAGGCAAAGGTATATAAAATGCGATATCTATATGACATACCATGCACTTGTGCGCAGTCCAGGACTACGGGCGCTGTGCCGTGCGTGGAGAGCGCCTTTGAAATGCCAGAGCGAACCCATTCGATGGCAGGGAAATAGAGCGAACTGTGCTTGGGCCGTATCAGAATATAGCTGATGCCGTTGACCGTCTGCAATTTGGAAACGGTAAGCACGGGTCGTGCGGCACGATATACGAGAAAGGCCACATCGGCGCCGACACCCAGCAGCAAGCCAATCTCAACGCCCACCGCCAGGCTCATGACAAAGGTAATTGCACCCGGCAGCAATTCGCGACGACTGCAGCGCCACAGCGGACGAATGACCTCAAACTCAATCATAAAGATCACAGCCGAAATGATGACAGCACTCAGCGCCGCCTTGGGTATGTACTGAAAGTAGGGAGCCAGAAGACCCAAGGCCAGCAGCACCAGCACACTTGTGTAGCAGCCTCCAATGGGCGTGCGAACGCCACTTGCGTGATTGACGGCGCTGCGCGAAAAGGAGCCCGTCACTGGCATCGAGCTGCAAAAGGCGCCACAAATGTTGCTCAGCGAAAGGGCAACCAGTTCGCGCGTGGCACTCAATCCAGCGCCGCCAAAAGCCTTAGAAATAGCCACATTGCCAAGTACGGCAATTATGGGCAAGATCAGCATAGAGGGACCCAGTTCCGCAAGCTGCGAAGCAAACGAAATATATTATTATGATGCAATGTGATTCCTGGTAACTGCTAAGCTCACCATATCCTCAAAGTCCTGTCGCTCCTCAGTGCCATTTCTGCCGACTATGGTTGTCTCGAACTTGGGCAGCGCCAGGCTCGGCAGCCCACTCTTCACCTTGCCAGTGAGTATGAATGGGCACTCCTCCAGCTGCCTGCACTGGCTATAAGCCAGCATACTGGACACAAGAACTACGAGTGCATTACGTCCCGTGCACACCACCCAAATGCTGCCGCTGAGCAACTGCTGAGCCCGCAAATTGCTCACACGATTTGCCACGTTCACGTTCTTCAATCGCTGTTAGAGAAATGTGAAGTCAGAACTCAGAGTATAAATAAGTAAAATATGCAACTCACGCGTAGCAGCAAAAGCACAAATATGGACACCAATCCCAGTATGAGATCTCCACGACGCACCTGCTGCAGATTCCCAAAAACGGAGCGCATGGTATTTAAGAAATCCGAGCCTGAGCCCCCACGCAACCCCAATAAGCCCTTCAGCTGTGAGGTGCCGATGATGACGGCCGTGGCTGAGGTGAAGCCCACTGTAACTGGCAGCGAAATCAGGTCGACTAGGGCGCCCAGCTTGAGCACGGCCATTGCCAGCTCCACAATGCCAGAGATCAGGCACAAGAGTATGCCATAAGCCGGACCCGAGTCCAAGCCAAAGCCCGTGTGTCGGCTGGTCATCAGAGCCAACAATGCTGTCGGCCCGATAGTCACCTGGCGACAGCTGCCCAACAATGCGTACACAATGCCGCCGACGAATGCGGAGTAGAGGCCGTACTGCGGCTCCAAGCCGGCCAGCGTGGCATAGGCCAAGCCCTGTGGCAGCACCGTCAGACCCACCGTTATGCCGGCTATCAGATCAGCCACCGCATCCTGCGCCGTATATCCCTGCAGCCATTTTAAGCCTGGCAGCAAAGCACTCAAGGTCTTCAAAACCATCTTGAGCTATCTGCAAAAATGTTGTGAAATATTTTTGTTTAATATATTAATGAATATCAAATAACATTTAATCTATCTATAATAATTACTTTTACGCTGTATTAGACACTGTTTCTGACACATCCACACACCCATTCAGCAATCAATTATCTTCATTGAATATTCAATTTATCTCACTGTTTATATCTTCTCTCTCTCTCTCTCTCCTGTCTCTCTGTGCACTTCTCAAGAATACAATTCAATGTTTATAATATGAGCACAGTCTTGCCTGCTCCATCCAGATACATAATTGACATTGTCGAGAACCGTTTAAATTACTGAATTCTCTAGCCCATTGAAAAAATTGAATTGTTTTCTGGAATAGCAAAATTTCAAATTAGTGATTGGAGAGGGGAAAGGATTTCAATTTACTTTCACTTTCTCTTTTTATCGCAATCTAAATCTATCATTCTATCTTCCTGCCTTAAACTCTGTCTATCTAATTCTAACGCGTTCAAGTTCTATCTCCATCATTATCTTTGGATTTTGTATTATATTCGTTTTCTCTACCCATCTCAATTGCTCTTTCTCCCTCTCTCTCTCTCTCTCTCTCTCTATAATTTCTCTCTCTTAATCTGCCCTAATATATATATATACATATAAATATATTGTCTCTCTCTTTCTGCCTCTGTCTCCTTCTGTCTGTGTCTGTCTAACTCCCTCAGTCATTCTCTCTCCCTCTTTCTCTTTTTTTGTCCTTCAGTATGTGCTTTTTTCCATCTACCTCTCCTTGCCTGGTTCTATCTTTCTTTCAATATCTTTCCTTTTTTTAGTTCTCTCTTTCCTTATCTGATCCTCCATCTCCGTATTTCTATAGTGCTGAATCCTTCGACTGCTCTCTATGCAATTCTCATATATTTAACTAACCCTTAACTATCATATAACACTTACTGATGAATAATAAAATTGATCAAATTATTTCATCTGAAACCCACGCATACTTTTCTAAAGATCCCATTAAACTTCTTTCTTGAATTATGAAAACACAGAAATGTTTGCACAAATGCAGCTCGGGATGACAAAGACGTTGCACAACGTAAGCCCAAAATATCAAATGTCAACTGTCAATGTGATATTTAACAAAAAGTTGATAACAAATTGAGAGAACGATCAGAATGACTCGACAGCTGCGCGACGACTGACAAAATTTCAATGCAATCATCGATCGCGTGCAGAAATTGTTCATGTTACACGATTCATTTCAATTGGAACTTGGAAGAGCTCTACACAAAACGTTATCGTGGGGGACCGATCAAATTCGCATTAAACTAAGTAATATCCGTGTAAATATATATATTGTAAAATAAACAAATTGCCGTAGAGTTATTTAATCATAAATAATTCTAGCCGTCATAAATAAGTTTTGGATAATTACAGTTTTATTTACGAACTTTGGTAGACCCCATGAATCGACCTTGTCATATTATGAAACTATTTGCATTCATTATCAAAAACGAAATACGCGCGATAAGAACTTTATTTACGCTAAGATATGGATTGAAGAAGAATTTCTATTAAATAATTTTATAATTATAGTGTACAAATTATTATATTTATATTTACTAATTTATTAGTTCTTTTAATTTATAAATATTAAATGTATTGTATTATTATTTTATATAAAAAAATTTAAAAATGTAAGTTGACTTTTAAATGGTTTCTTTTTATAACTTATTATTATTTTTTAAATTTTTCATTTATTTTGTAATTGAATTCAATGCCTATTTGCGAATTTTTAATTTAATATTTATTTAATGTTTTTATTTTGTAGTAATAAATTTACTATTTTTATCTAAAGACCTGTGTAGCAACCATTAATAACAAATATTTGCTGTTAAATTAGAAATTTGCTCTTGAAATATTAAAAATAAGTATAAACAACTTAATAAATACAAACGACTCCTAAACTAAGCACAAACAGAAAGATTTTAAACACAACTTTCGGGCTGTAGTGAATGCCACGTCGAGACCCCTTTTCGGACACAAAGAACTGTTATTGTCAAAAAGTTCTCAAGAGACAATTGAAAATGCGTCTTCATGTAAATTTATATACACATTTAAGTATATATATATATAGATCCCGCCTTTTTTAAGCGTTAAAGCTCTCACTTACATGTCAATGCCCAGTTGATTGCTTGAAATTGGCAAGATAAGAGAAAACTAGTTTTGGTCCGGGCACATAAACAAACACACGAAAGACACAGAGTCAATCAATTCGTCTCAATTGGCTATGTGCGAATGTGGAAAGACAGTATTTAACAACACCACTACAAGCATTTCTCTCACTGAAACCGTTTACTGTAAACAACATCAAAAACAAATGGGCCAAGTGAAAGATGCTACATAATTCACTGATGACGCAGGCATGAAAACAACAAACAGCATTAAGAATATACATAAATAATTGATTCAAACATTGTGTAAACTTCATATGTTTGTTGTACTCTTAGCTCTCACTTCTTGCTTTCAAAAACACTGTGAAACTGGACACATTAGCTGCCGGCAACAACTCCTCTTGGTGGTTAAATCCATACTAACTGTATGCGGGCTAAGATAGATACGCTGTACACATATAATGAACAATATTTTATAATATTGCCTAATGCAATAACCCGACAATCCACCTATTTGAAAGCACTAAAATTGCGCATCTTTCTTGCAGATAAGGTAAACTTCTGATTGAAATAAAATAATTTGGTGCAGTAAATGATCTGCATATTTCGCATAAAAACTTAAACAGCTGTTGGCACGGCGTTGCCAGCTTCACCGCAGACCGCAGCGCCATCTATTTGTTAAGGATACAACTGTAAGAAATTTAAAAAAACTACGAAGTATATAGAAGAATTAAACCTAGTAAGTCATTGATAATGAAAATATTTTTGTTTATTTATTTTAAATACATATTCACAGTAAGACATAGCTATACAAAATTCCAAAAAAGAGCCACAAGTTATTGTGCAGCCCAGGTTATTGTCTCTTGGTTTCTCGTTGTGCAACACTAGAAACATTACGCTGTTTTTAACACTATCGTAGACTAACTTCTTTCGTTATGGCACTTTAACATAAACAACATTCACGCCAATTAATTTATTTAACGCCACAGTCATCGCTCTAACACCGGACTTCATTTCGGTATCCATTCGTAAAGTCGCCAAGCGCCTAATCGTTAACTGCAGCAATACTATTATATGTACAGCCCGAAACCCCGAAAAGTGAAACTCAGCACGGCAGCGGCAGCCAAATCTAAAGCATTTTCTAAAACAACAAGCATACTATGAAATGGGTAAGTTTCCAGAGGCAAGGTAATGCCAGATCACTATTTTTTAGGCCATTGGCAGGCATAAGAGCTTCCCAGCTACAACGGTGGCGGCCTTCGATTTTCATGTCCAACTGTGTACATTTAGCTTAATGCCGAGCACATGCATACACACGCTGTGTGCGCTTGGCTGTCTCGAATACACACCCTCACACATATGCAGTGTATACTATGAAAAGGGCGGTTGCAATTTAAAGCGCGGCAAAAAAATGACGCCACATTCAGTCGTGCCCCAGTTTAAATTGTATTGCTAAGCGGCGTTTTTTTTTTGTTTTGTGTGTTTCGTGTCACCATTATTTTGCTAATGCACATCGCATGACCTTTGACCGCGCCCCATTCTGGCGGTATGCATGCAAGGGCCCTAAGTGTCGTGCACACAACACATGCCTGTGATTGCACTACTACGAGTGTCATCTCTAATAGTGCGTTGGCAGTTGAAATTGAAACGAGGGAAAACTTGATATGAGATATCATTTTGATTTCAGGTTAATTGAAGGATATTCATATAGATATTGCCACTTGTTGATATATGTTTTTTTATGTTCATTTCCACTAATAGTCGATTAAGTACATAAATTTCGCTAGCCTTGAAGTCAACGTTACTCAACGTTCTCTTACAGGCAATGCTGTGAGAACTAAATATAACTATATATAAAATAAACCCACACACGAAATAAAGAGAAAAAAAGAAATACTTATACATAGCTTAAGGTTAACTTTGGTGAGAAGGTGGCTGAAGCGACTCTGCAGCGGCAGCAACAGACGGCGACCGTCGACGATGTAAGTAGCGCCCAAGTAACTCCCCATCACAAAGTAAACCAATCCTTAAGTAATCAAAATCAATCAAATCTCTCAATTGCCGTTTTGTTTTTATGTGTATTTGTTTTTCTTTAGCAGCGAACCAAAATTCTTAGCACCTTTCTAACTACAGCATTGGCAAAAACATTTCAATAGCACCCAAAAATCAAATCAAATCAAAACAAATCAATTTCGTTTAATTCCAACTGTGTTAACCAATTGGCTTGGCTACTTAGTATATCTTTAAGTTGCTAACATACTATTTATAAAGTTTCTATATACACAAACACATACAAAAAACACACTCAAAGGGAGCCCAGTTGAATACAAATACATATTTTAAAGATATTTAAGGCTACACAGATACGTCACTTTAGACTATGAAATTTTATATAGCATACTTTTATAAAACTCACTCGGCTATCAAATGAACAAGCTCTAAAGTAGTCTAAAAGTAAATTTAAGATGTTTAGCATGCATTTTACATCCCTCACGAGAGCCCAAAATCATTGCCCAGTAAATCCACTAAAAAAAGGGTAACTACATACTACAAAGAACTTGGGTTTTCATGCAATATCTTACCGATTTATTAAATTTTTCCTGATAGCGGCACATACTAAATCTGTGTCAAGTTTCGAATAGATCGTACAAAACGATCTTGAGAGATCGAGATCGAGTCATCTGTTGATTATGTTCAAGAATAATTTGTATGTACAAATTAAGTATATGTGGCCAGAGATTTCTATGTCTTTAAATTTGAAAATATGATATACATATATATATACATATATTTAAAAATATATGTATATATGTATATATATTGTGAAAGGAATCAAAAATCCAAAAAAAAATAATAATAATAATTGAATTCGAATGAAGACAAATGGCTGTGAGGAAATCTTAATCATACGAAGCATTCAAATGGGCTCCAACAACCGCAACACCAACATTGACATATTTTCACGAATATATATATTTTTCAAGAGGTGTTATACAAAGCTTAACCATTCGCAGACAATGCCATCGGCCATCAGCGGCGGGGCGCATGGCCAGGTGCACATACCCAGCAACGAGGAGTGCGGCATACGGGACGTGTGGAAACACAATCTGGAGGAGGAGTTTCGTACCATACGCAAGGTAGTGCAGAAATATCATTTTGTTGCCATGGACACAGAATTTCCGGGCGTTGTCGCGCGACCCGTTGGTGAATTTCGTTCAACCGCCGATTATCATTATCAATTACTGCGCTGCAATGTCGATTTGCTGAGGATCATCCAGCTCGGCCTCACATTCATGGATGACGATGGCAAAACGCCGCCGGGCTACTCCACATGGCAGTTCAATTTCAAATTCAATCTTAGGTAAGCCTCTTCTTTTTGTTGGGTAAGCGAACGTCACATACCTTATCTTCTACCCTCCACTCATTGCAGCGAGGATATGTACGCGCAAGACTCGATCGATTTGCTTCAGAATTCGGGCATTCAGTTTAAGAAGCATGAAGAGGATGGCATCGATCCGATCGATTTTGCCGAGCTGCTGATGAGCTCGGGCATCGTGTTAATGGATAACATCAAATGGCTTTGTTTTCACTCTGGCTATGATTTTGGATATCTGCTTAAACTGCTCACCGATCAGAACCTACCCGCCGACGAAAGCGATTTCTTTGAGCTGCTGCATATATATTTCCCCAATATCTTCGACATCAAGTACTTGATGAAGTCGTGCAAGAATCTTAAGGGCGGCCTGCAGGAAGTGGCCGATCAGCTGGAGCTGCGGCGAGTGGGTCCACAGCATCAGGCCGGTTCGGATGCGCTATTAACGGGCATGGCCTTCTTCAAAATGCGTGAGGTACAACACACATTTGGTATACACTTTGAGATTGCAGAGCCTTGGGCGTTCTTTCCCCATGTGCTTGAACATGCCATGCACCTTAAGTCGGTTGTTACGGTTAGCTTGCGTAGCCAGCATTTTGTGGCCATCACCAGTGAGAAAAGTGACAACAGCAGTTGCAGCAATCTCAGCACAACAACGACGACGACAACAACAACGACAACAACAAACGGCGATAGCAACAACCTGTCCATGTCACAAATAATCTCTCGCGCCCATTCGGTGGACTTTACCATTACCGTCTATACACGGACCGTAACGCCGCCGCTCACGACCTCAGCCGCACAGAACCTTTTGGCCGCCACAAGCAACACCAGCAGCAGCAGCGTAAACAACACGCAAGCATAATGTTGCTACAGCTGCAGATGTTGCTGTCGTCCTTTGTTGTTGTTCCTGTTGTTGAGCTGATATTTACAACTGATTCGCTTTTTCATTTACTACTCATTTCTCAGTTGCTTAGGCTGAATGTTTCTCACATCAATTCTCTTGTGTACATAGTTTCTCTTTCTATTATTATTTTTTTTTTTACATTTTATCATTATAATGTACGTACAATACTCATAATTAGCATTTAGAACCCATTGGACACATACGAAATGCATTTTATTTGTTATGCTGCATGCAACGCACTTTCATCGGAGAAAACCTAACACATTTTTGTAAAAATCCAAATTTAATTCGATGAAGAAAAACACACACACAAACACACATTTTTTAGTTAGTTACGTTGT
Source organism: Drosophila mettleri (assembly GCA_035047625.1). Taxonomy (NCBI): domain Eukaryota; kingdom Metazoa; phylum Arthropoda; class Insecta; order Diptera; family Drosophilidae; genus Drosophila; species Drosophila mettleri. The sequence goes on from JAWNPI010000103.1 coordinate 19,716,485, forward strand.
AAAAAACAAAACAAGCAAGTCATGTTGAACATGTTGTTAATTTTTAAAAAGAAAAAAGAAAAACAAAAAAATTTAAAAAGAAAAGAAAAAATATGAAGAAATTAGTGCAACGAATGAAGTTGGCTGCATTTTGAATAGAAAATTAAAAAAGATGAATTGAAATTCAATAATTTTCTTGTTCATTATTGTTAATCATTTCTGGTTTCTGGGCTTTACGTACACACCATTGACACATATTCACTTTTAGTATCTCGCTCACAATTTCAATCTTTTGCAAATATTTTTTAATCACTATCATCTGCCTGCACACTTAGCTTAGTTACACAACATTTTGCTACCACTTATGTATTGCTTGAAAATTTACTTTATCTTACTTCAATTATTTACTATTCTTTCATATTTCGGTATTTGAGAGTGATAAAAAGATATTAAATTTAGTTATACATTTATTTGAAATTCTTTAATTTACATTTTTTCATTGATCTAGTCAAAAGTTGTGATGCATAGATAATAATAATGTTGGCATTTGAAATATAGTTTTAATATAATTATATCTTTACTTCATTATATATATATTTATATATCTATACCATTTAATGTATATATGTATTATTATGTATTTAAAGATAGTTTAGATATAATTATATCTTTATCTGTGCATATATATATTTCAATATATATATATTCAAATTTTAATTTAAGTTAAATTTAAGCTGGTGTTTTATTATTTTTGTTTCTAATACCCAAGCGTATATTTATTTATTTTCATAATTTAAAGCAAATTGCAAAAATATTTGCAGTTTCCAAGTGTTTTAGCAAGTGTTTTAACCCGTTGAAAATAGTTGTTTTTTTTTTTTAAAATCGTAAATCGTTTAATTGAAACAAAATTAAAAAAGCACAAAATTAATACCGAAAGACAACACAAATTGGTAAATGGTATGTAACTTCAAATTTATTTAACAACTTTGGTAACTGAACTCGTATTTCCATTAATGTTTGTAGTTGTACCTTCCTTAAATACATTTGCATTTATCTAGACTCATACTAATATCTGTTCATGTCGCTTATCATTCATGCCTAACTAACGCAACACGTCTTACTAACAAAAAAAAAAACTGTTCTATGTCCAATTTAAAATTGTAAACAAGTTAATATACTGTTATACTAAAACATACCTCGTGGAAAATACTGTTATACACAGGATGCTTCTAATGCATTATTAAATCTGAATTGTTTTGACCACTTTGCAGATGTTCTTTGAGGATAATATCGATCATGCTAAATATTCGGGTCACTTGTATGGCTTGGGCACCTCGTTCATTGTCAATGGCACCAATTTCCATGAGAGCAACGGCGAATCTAACAGTGCCTCATGATTCATACTGATGAAGAACGCAGTCGTGCACGACAAGAAATTCGAACAAGCTGCTGGAGCTACTGTCGCCTCTCTCCCAGCCCAGTTGTGAGCAGGAGGCGCTTTTCAAATATTTTCAACAACAAAAATAATCATACGAATAGTTAAGAAGCCCAAACACATCCGTAATTATGCTATCGCGATACAAAATAATTTACTTACAAGAGATTTTCTACGCTTCTAAAGAGAATTTCCTACTCTGTAGATGTTTTACAACAAAAATTTAAAATCAATTATAAAAAAAAGGATAGCAAAGAATACATCAAACGCTAAATAGAAAAAATACATAGTAATACTAAGCAAAACAGAAATAATAAAATTACTCTCAAGATCTGTATGTCTTAAATGTGTTAAGATAACAAATTGTAAAAAAAAAATAAGCTACTATGTATAGGCCAACGTGTATTTGTATAAAAAAAAAAAAACATTCAAAGTAATATATTTAAAAACTTAATAATTAGAAATTATCTTGAACTTTATGCGTAATTTACCAGAGTTGAAGTACATTTATTGACTGTCATTTCCCATTTGTTGTGTTTACAACAAAATTCAGCTTAAAAAATCAAAATCATCGCACTCAACACTCGAAGTTCTGCTCCCAAACACTTTTATATGACAAATGAACGTCAGAGCTCTATATAAGAATTTATAAGAAAACTTTTAAGCAGTCCATTAACATAGGAATGTAAGTAAACAAATTTTGTGTGGATAATAGTGCAGGCATATGCTAATCGACTTGTCCTTTTTGCACTTATCGATACTTGGCATTAGCCAATCGATGTGGCGATAGCACATCACTAGCGTTGGTTTTTGTTGCATACAAGACACGGATGGGCTTCCGTAAAATATAAAAGAATACGAGTTTTTTAGGCTTTAGTTCAATGTATTTAAACAATTCAAGCGCTTATTCTTTTATACGTCGTGCTTGTTTTGAATTTTCAACTACCGCGAGCGATGGGAGCTCAGTGAAAGTGAAGCTGCAGGCATTTCCATATCCATGTCCGCGGCGGCCGCAGCAACAACAAAAGCGAAACGAAAGAAAAGTGAAATTTGAGCAAGGCGAATAGCGCATGCTAGTCGAAATAACAAAGAAATGGAAAATTTGAAAATTAGTGAAAAGCTATTCGAGGGTGTGATATATTATGTGCTCGGAAGCTTGGATGATGAGGTAAACATTGAGACTCCGCGGACTTAGGCTGTACGTGCGCCCGTTGTATTATTTGGCATTCATTGCGTGTGTGTGTGTGTGTGTGTGTGTGTGTGCTACATGTGTGCGCGCGTGTACGCGTGTTCGTGAGTGTGTGTTGTGAGCTGATGCAGCTGTACAGACCACAGGGCGTCTTAGCTAATGCATTTAATAATTAAATATGCAATAAAACGTGTCTCCTGATCTCCAAAACAGTTTCCATACACACTGAATTCGTTGCGAATTACACGTCTGGTGTGTGCAAAAAATGTACCAGTGCTGGCAACACAGGGGGACTCATGTTCATGCATATCCAAATTCGCGCCATAAAATGTTGCCGGCAAATTTCTAAGTGTGCGAGTGTGTGTGTGTGTATAATGTGTGCCCGAATAGAGATGAGCGATATATTGGGAACTGTGACCAGCGACATCTGTATAAATATCAAGTTCATAACAGAATTAAATGTTGATTCTTAATTTGCAATCATGTTAAATATTTATGTCAAATTGGTTACTGTTATGAACTGTCACCTCCAAAGTAATTGTCGGAAATGTCATCCGAATAATTCTCTTATTTGTGACTTTTTGCAGAACGAGCGATTGCTTAAGAACGGCGGTGCACAGACGAAGCTTTATCTGTCGGAACAAACCACACATTTGATATGTGCCACCCACTACTCCGAGGAGGAGCTGTCCATGAATCTGGACCTCTACAGTGTGATACCGGTGAACGAGCAATGGATATCGCACAGCGTCAAATTGGGTCGGATGGCCTCCACGCGTGCCTTCGATCCCAGTCAGCCGCGTTTCTTGCGTGGCATACGCGTCGCCATCACGAACGTTGTGCCCAGCGATCGTAGGCGCCTCTTTGCCATGCTGACCTTCCACGGAGCCGTTGTTACCAATACGTACGGAGCAACCAATTCGCATCTGGTATGCGGCGCCGCCACCGGGACCATTTACAATAAAGCGCTGGCGCTGCCCAAAAACGCGATGAACATCGTCACGCCGGACTGGGTCACCGATTGCCTTAAATGCAAGAGCTGCCTGCCCTGCGAGCCCTATCACCCCAGGTTGTTGAAGCCGATCGAAAAGCAGCGCGCGCAGAAGCAGCAGCAACAGAGCCTACAGCAGCAGCAGCAGCAGCAGCAGCAACAACAGCAACATCAACAGCAGCAGCAGCAGAAACTGCAGCAGCAATTAGCACAACAGCAACAGCAGCAACAACAACATTTAGTGCAGCAATTACCGCAGCAACAAGCACCTCCAGCTGCTTCGCAGCTATCTGATATATTGGGCTTCGGCGACGACAGCGCTGCCAAGAGCATAGCCAGCATCAAGTCGCAGCTGCAGGCATCGGCAGAGCGCGTCGCAGCCGAGCAACAGCAGCTACAGCAGCAACAATTGCCGCAGCCAGCGCAACAGCAGGTTGTGTTCGTGCGGCCGCGCAATCTGCAGCAGCAACAGCAATTGCAGCAACAGAGTGCACCCCAAGCGCCGCCACCACCACCGCCACAGCCCGCCCAGCAGCAGCAGCAGCAACAGCAAATCATAATACAGCAACAAAAGATTATACCAGCTAATCTGCAGCAGCAGCAGCAGCAACAACATATCAAAAACATTTTGCAGCAGCAGCGACAAATGAAGAGCACACAACAGCAGCAGCAGCAGCAGCAAATGCAGCTGATGCAGCAACAGGAGCAACAACAGCAACAACAACAGCAGCAACAGCTTCTACTGCAGCAGCAACAGCCGCGCCTGCCTACCACGCCCACCATGCAGCAGCCGCCCATGCCCAGTGGACGACAAACTCCACGCACTCCGCAGCCTGCAACAACACCGCAGCCCGTGCAGTCCCCACAGCAGCAAGTGGCGCAACAGCAACAGGTACCGCTGCAGCAGCAGCAACAACAACAGCAACAGCAGTCGGTGCCCGTCTCGCCCCAAGTGCTGCATCAGCACATAATGAACAAGCAGCAGATGCTGCAGCAGCAGCAGATGCAGCTCAATCAGCAAATACAAAGTGGCCAGAGCTTGACGGCACAGCAGCAGGCATTGCAGCGGCAGATACAGCAGCAGCAACAGCAACTGTTGCAGCAGCAGCAGCAGCTGCAAATGCAAATGCAGCATATGCAACAGCAGCAACAACAGCAGCAGCAGCAACAACAACAACAACAACAACAGCAGCAGCAGTCGCCACGTTTAGTTCAAAATCGTTCGCCTGTCATGCCGCCCGGCACGCCGTCGCCTTCGCTGCAGCAGCAACAGCACTTGATCGCGAGCAGCAGCAACATGTTGCCGCCACAGTCGCCGCGACAGCTGCAGTCGCCTGCGCCGCAAATGACGCCGCCGCCGCCACCCTCGCCGCAGAGCGCACAGCAGCACTTGCGCCAGCAACAGCAGCAACAGTTGCAGCAGAGTCGCCAGCAGCAGCAGCAACACATGATGGGCAGTCCGCAGCAGCAGCCGACACCTACGTCCATGATGTCGCCACAGCAGCAGCCCTTTCAGCAACCGGTGCATCAGCAGCAACGCATGCAGCTGCAGCAGCAGCAACAACAGCAACAACAACTTGCACAGCAGCAACAACAGAGTCCGCAGCACATTTCAGCGCCACAATCGCCGCAGATATCACAGACGCCGCCCATGGCCAACAAGCAACAGCAGCAGACAACGCAGCACCAGCAGCAACAGCAGCAGTCCTTCGTCCAGCCCATCGACCCAACGGATCCTGTGCAGGTGGCCCAAGTGCTCAGTCGCTCGACGCTGGCCAGCAATCAGGACTCGCTGATTATGCGCCAGCAGCAGCTGAAGCAACAGCAATTACAGCAGCAGCAGCAACAACAGCAGCAACAGCAGCAACAACAACAACAGCAACAGATTCCCACACAGCAACACACGCCTTCACCGCGACAATCGCCATTGCATCAGCAGCAGCAGCAGCAACCACCAGAGAGGGTATTTATCAGCCGGAGTGAGGCATAAGAATGGAACAATAATTTCTCATTTCTCTCTTTGTAGCCTTTACAGCAACTGCAAACACAGCCGCAACAGCCTCAACAAATACCACAACAACTGGGCTCTGGTCAACAGCAACAACAACAGCAGCAGCAGCAGCAACAAGTCATCACCCAGCGACACGTAATAAACACTTCGACGGCGCAGGGACAGCAGATTATACAGAGTCACATGATGAGCATACAACAGCAGCAGCAGAAGCAGCAGCAAATGCTGCAGTTGCAACAGCAGCAGCAACAGCAAATGGTACCTCAGCAGGCACAACAGCAGCAACAATTGCAACCACAGCAGCAGCAGCAGCAACAGGTGCAGTTTACGCAACAGCAAAACATTGCGCTTGGCAGTGGCGGTCAGGTGCGCATCATACAGCAAACCATACAGCCACCGCAACAACAGCAG